>CM051367.1:3817675-5065175 GCA_028015245.1 Cardamine occulta
TTAGAAAATCATCAAATGACATTGATATAACAACACATGACATTGATATCGATAAGGAATTATTACTTATATTTAAACTATTTCAAAATTTACAAGTTATAGAAAAGGCATAACCTAATTCATTCCTATAATCCACGAGGTGGTTATATGACATTGAAATTGAGAAGCAAATTAACTAAATTATGAAATCAATTTAAGATTTCTAATACATGAATACCTATTTCAAAACCCTAGAAAAAAATAATCAATATAGTCTTATATTCCGATTAACAAGATTTAAGTTCAATATCTATAAAACTTAATAAATTTCAAAACAACAAAAGTACATAATTTGAAAATATAACAGATTTTAAATAAAAATAGTATCAGACTTCTAACCTTCGTGGTGGAGAAGAAGAAGATGCCATTGCCAGGAAGAAAAAAAAAGCAGACGATGAAATTGAAGAGTCCATAGAAAAAGAAGTGGTAGAGATGACGATGGAATAATTTTTGAATTTATTTTCAACGCAATTAGAAGAAGAAGAATAATATGGTCATGATTTTTGACTCGAATTATGATTTCTATCGTCAAATGAACTTTTCGTTTCGAGAAGATAATGGGTTTTGCCTGCGTCTTTTTTCTTTGTTCGACAATATTAATATTGTTTTTGTCATCTAAAAATTAGGGTTTTTATTTTTATTTTCCATTTGAGCCATGTGAAATATGCAGTACATATCCATTAATTATTGACATGGTTTTTTGGGCTTGTGTATAAAAAATAATTTTAGGCCCAATTAAACCATGTTTTTGTTTTGTGTCGTCTATTACATCAATATTATTAGATATCTTATATAATAAAGTAGAGTTACCTTTTGTCTGCAGCTCTGAGACAATAACATATCTTCACTTCCAAAATGACATATTTCCTCCTTTCTAATTTTCTTTTATTTTGATTTTTTTCCTTTTTAACAAACTTCATAAACACCAAATATGTATTTATACCATCCATTCATTTATTTAAATCTTATTCCTAAATTTCATTTATGATGGTTTTATTTCTTTTCTAACTAACTTTATAAACATCTAATTTTTAGCAATTTTTCCGAATTTATATTTCTCCTTCCTATTTTTTTTTAATTTTATTTTTATTTTTCTAACCAACAAATTAACCACCAATTATTTGACACTCGGATGGGTTTTCTAAACTTAAAAAATAAATTAAATTTAGGTAAAATCAATAAATTAAATATTTGTGTTTATCAAATATTTTGAATTGTTTAAGAGAAAGAATTAGAAAGTATGTTTACTTTGGGAAATGATTAATTTACATAAGTTTATTTTTACATGAATAAATTAATTTAATTTTATGTATTATAATTTTTATTATTAGCATATTAAAAATTTATACTACATCTAGTCGTCAAATAGCTTCTGGTTCCATCTTGTTGTGTGAGATATGTCTTGAGAAAATACCAGAAACCAAATAACCAAACTGAATCCGACCCGAAAAAGAGTAACAAACTTAAATCCAAACCGTCTAAATTCAAAATGTTTCCTAGACTCTTATATGCCAAGAACTGAACCGAGAAGCGAATGAATACCCGAAATACTGAAAATACAACTATATACCCAACATATTAATCATAAATAAATTTGATATAATCCAGTTACCTCATAATTATTTTTAGAAAATTTCAATTATTTTTAGACCGAAATAACCAAAATATACAAAGTAACCAAAAACAATTTAAAGTTATTAGTTGCATTTTTGAAAATTCAATCAAACTTTATTAAAATATAAGAAAATTTTAATTCATTTTTTCCAATATTTCGAGTACCTGAAACTGATTCAAACCCAGATGGAACCGCAGTGAACCAAAAATTACAAATACCTGAATGGATCATAGGAAACGATGAATTATAAAATTTCTAATCTAAACTTGAAAAGAAAAGTTTAAATTTTACTGAAGTATTAAGATTAACATATATTTTAAAAAATAGAAATTAAAAAGTATATACAGTTTATTATTTTTTGTTGGTTTTCCTTTTCAATTAAGAAAAACAAAAATAATACAATTTTTTATGTGTCATAGTATTATCGATCAACCGACATGTGTCGTGATCAAATAACTAGAAGTGTGTTAGTCTTTTTTTAATTTTAATTGTTGATTAAAGCTAATTATTTTTGAATTTTAATTGATGATTAGATACATTAACAAATACTTAAGGAATTGGTATTTATTTCAATAATGAATTAATTAATTAGTATTATAATTATTGATTAATGGCGAGCTCTTGAGTAGCATATGCGCGAATATTACTATGAAATATTGTATCTTAATTTTTTGAAGTATAACTTATACTTATTTATTTAAAATTAAATTATCTTGACCTTTTTAACATGGTAATTTATACACTACATAATAGTTTTTTTTGTTTTAATAATATATTATTTTTATTTTTAGTTTGAGTTTTAAATAGCATTTTTAGATCTTTATTTTTATTATTGATTTTCTCTTGCTTATTTAAGAATTTTTCTTATCTACATTTTTTTCTTGATGATATGCGTAATCTCTTTCATATATTATTTTACAAAATATTTATTCATTCTTCAATTTTCATACTCTTGAGACTTTTTATTTTTTCTCAATTTACCATTTTGAGGTTTTATTTTTATCTATTGAATCCATCTCCCTTTTCCATGTTTAAAATTTAATATTTTGTATTCTTTTTTTCTTGTCAATTTTACCTCTTCCTCTCGATTTTTTCTAGAATTTTTTATCTTCTCGACTGTGTATTGAATATTTTTCCATGGCTTATAATTTTCTATATTAAAGTTAACTTCTTAATTTATTCAATCTCATCATTTGTTATTTTTCTTTTGTTGCATTAAAGTTTAATTATCCTTATTTGTTTGAAAATAACGATTAAATCATTAAAAATAAAGTAGAATGATACATTTTTATTCTTGTATTATATAATTTATATGTTTTAAATTTAATTTTAATTGTATTTACTTATAATAATTTTTAAATAGACTACTTCAGATTGAACGGCTTTTATTTATAATTAATAATCAGACGTGTATTAATATTTATTTAGGTTACTTTTTGTTTAGAAAAATAAATTAATTGCTTATATAATTCGCACATGTGGGAAAGTAAAGTTGAGATCCTCCTTCAGCCATTATATATAGTCATTAAGAAAAAAATAAAATACAATGATACCTTTCAAATCTTGTATTATATAATTTATGTGTTTTAAATTGAATTTAAATTGTATTTACTTATAATAGTTCAAATATATAAATTCAAATTTAATGGGGTTTATGTATAATTAATAGTTGGACATATATTAATATTAATTTATGTTACTTGTTGTTTAGAAATATAAATTAATTGCTCATAAAATTGAGATAAACCATAAAAAGGGCTGATCTGTCATTCCTAGAGAGCCCCTTCCCGCTGTTGTGTCATTCCCTGAAGAAACCCCATTCAACCATTATATATAAGGATACTGATGATTTACCTGATCAATTCTTTAGATTAATATTTTAAAAACATGTATTATTTAAAACTAACTTTAACTTTGGTATAGAATTCAACAAAAAATATATTTGGATTTATCTTTAAAATATAAATCTAAAATTTATTTTTGGATATATTTCTAATAAATCTTTTTGAATATTTATATCATTAAATTTATTTTGTATAATTTGTGAACTAACTCTTTTACCTCATAATTTAGATTATCGGAATTCGAGTTTAGAAATATAAACTTATAAAATGAGCTCAGTTGCAGAACCCCTATAAATTAATAATGTCAGTTTATTTAAAAATTAATATCTATTAATTTACAGAGAGAATAGTTGAAGCTACGTCCGCAAGCTTTGGAATTCATATAAATAGATGTCAATAACGGGCAGCACACTTTCTTTTGGCATGATAATTGGCTTTTGGTTGGAAGGCTCCTTAATCTTACAGGCGACTCAGGGACTCGGGTCTGGGTGTTCTGTGGAATTCATTTGTCTCGGAGGTTGGTTCTCTGATATGCTCAAATCGACCTTTAGAGCTACTCTCTCAAATTAATAGATCAATTTTAGTACTTAGGGATCGAATCCACGGAGACTCACATTCACACAATAGATTATTCAGTTTCGAATTAAGGTAAACATGATAAATTGTAATTAAAATAAAACAATTGAGAAAAGAGTTAAGCTTAGGAAATTTATCATGTAATTCAGAATTGCAAGTTAAATATATTATCAAGATTGTTATTTAGATCCATTCTCGAACTTGAAACACAATGGTAAAATCAATCAACTCTCGCTGCAGAGACTATCTATACTTAGACCATAAAATTCCAAATCTCTTTGTAAACACTAATGATAAAGGATGCATAAATTCCAGATTCGGTTGTTCACAAAATCTCTAAACCAAATCTCTTTGAGAATAGTTATTTTGCTCATCTAAGATAGTTCAGGCAATCAATTACACTCTCCTATCAACTAATCCACCTAAGATCAGATTCCAGGTCATGAACCTAGAATTAGCAATAATCACAATCTAGATGAAGAACTCTATTGATTCAAACCTAAATAACCATCAACCTAACAATTCATCTTCTACCTTTGAAAACCCTAAACCTAACAAACAAACTACTCACACATGATCAATGAAACAAAAATCATAGTTTGAATAGATTGCATAAAATAAATCAAGGGGAGAAGTAAGAGTTTAGAAATCTTCTCCAAAAATCTATGAAAACGGTGGCTGTGTAAAATGAAGCATAGGTCTAAAACTGACCTAAAAATACTATTTATAGTCTAAAAACAAAAATGACTAAACTGAAAATAAGAAAAACTCTGGGGCAGCTTTGCGATTTCTGAAACTGTGTCTGTGACCTGTGTGATCGACACCAGTGGGTGTCTCGATCGATAGGAACACCAAGATTGCTCTCTGCCTGAGACTTGTGTCGACCGACACCAGCACCAATGTTGATGTCCGAATTCGTTTCTTCAGCACAACTTCTTAGTTTGCTCCAAAGTGCTCTAAAACCTCCAAATGAGTCCAAAACGTACATGAACCTACAAAGACTCGAAAAGACTCGAAGAATACCAAAAATACTCCAAATAGTTTATAAATAAGACTTATATCATTGTTGATATATCATTCTCACTCTGGGTGTCGTCTATGCCGGTCTAGAAACCGTCAGTTTCAGAATGTCATTGATACAATTAGAGTTGCACCTACATTGTGTTTATGGAGGGAAGCAGTGGGTGTTTATTGGCCTCTGGGTGGTGTCTATGCCAGTCTAGAAGCCGGGTTTTTTGGTTTCCATAGGGGATACCAAGCTACTTATTCATCTTGTGGTTAGCTATCAGAGACCGGTTAGCAACATGGCATTATACCAAACAGTGGGGCATTGACCATCATTGTGTCTTTTGTGGTGAAAGAGATGAAACTAACGATCACCTCTTCTTTGCTTGCCCATATACTTTTACCAGTGTGGCTCGACCTTGTAGGTAAACTCCTGGGTCCAGCTGCAAATCTGAAATGGCAAGACATGTTTACCTTAATTTTATTCTTGTCCGGATGTTGCTACAAACTTCCTTGTATCATTTCTGGAAGAAAAGGAATTCAAGATGCCATAATCGTGAATGGATGGATACTCATTGTCTCACACTCCTCATAGAAAAGGCTACAAGAAACCGCATCATCTCTTTGAGGTATAAAGCACCGCACAAGCTTGAAGGGCTCCTTCGTGACTTCGTTGTTGGTTCGACATATGACCAAATTGATTCGAAGTTTCTCTAATGTTTTAATCGTATTGCCTTGTTGGAATCTTTTAAAATCTTAAAACTCTTGTAGATATTATTTTTTGTTGATCAATAAATTTAACATTTCAACAAACAAAAAAAGAATAGTTTTAGTTTTTTATCATTTAAGCTTTTATTTTAAAATTGTAGAAAATTTTTTCAGATAGTTTGATCTAAATAAAACAATCTTTTATATACTATAAATTTATAATTCATTTAATATTTAGAAAATAGTATTAAATAATACAAATTATTGATTATTATGAAAATTATATATACATATATATTATATATATATAAACATTCAAATTTATGATTTATTGATTCCAGTTGTTTCATTTTAACAACTTATAAGACTATTAAATAAATATGTTGCATATGCTGAAGTTAAAAACATACAAGAAATATTGGCTACTTTGATAATAAAGTTATAGACGATACTACGATACGCTTGTTTGAAATACAATACAACAATGGTTTGATACATTTAAAATGCGAGACGAGTTCTAACAACATTCAAAACAAAAATACTAAAACCATACATTACTATATTATCTTCTCTCTCTCTTTCTCTCTCTCTCTCTCTTTCTCATATAATTATTAATTTATTATATCAATGTGACCATATATTTACATAAGAATTTCTCTAAGAAAAATCATCTTATTATCTTGTTACATTTTCAAATTTTGTTGATTTTTACATCAGTCTGATTGAAGAGCAATTTTTTTAATTAATTTTTAGTGTTTATTAGTTTATCGAGTCTTAATTTATAGAGGTTTTACTAAAATTCATAAATATTCTTGATCATGATCAACTATAGGTGGTTAAACAAATTACAAGGTGACTTTTTATTGGACATCTCAAATGTGTAGATGTATGTGCTATAAGCAGAGGCAGAGCCATTAAGAAGTATGAGTGAAAATGCACCCTATAAAAATATACATAAATTTGAGTAGATATGATATTTATTAGTACCAAAATGGTTAAAATGCACCCCTTATGTTGTCTTCTGGGCTCCGCCACTGGCTATAAGCCGTGCTATTCTCATTTATTTAAAAACAATCATTTTCAAAAGGGCCCAAAATAAAAAAAATTCACTTCTTTTAATGCCTCCAAAGATGTAATAACGAACCAAATTGTACCCACTCTGTACAATAAATAGAATTTACATGGTTCCTTAAAATCTTTAATCTATGTTTTATCAGTAAAATTCTTTTAACTTTTCGTAATATTGAAAAAAAAAATTCTAAATAAACGAGAATAGTACGACTTATAGCAAGTGGAAAGGTTTTCTAATTCCAAATGAAGTTCCCTGGGAAATGTTTTTTAAAACAATAGGGGTCCCATCTGAAACTAAAATTTCAAAGAAGACTATTTTTGATAGTCTTGCATCAAATTCAGCATTTTTCTTATCCTCCATTGACTTCTTCATCTCCTCAAACATCTTCTTGAACTTCTCCTCCTCATTTCTCTCATCCGCCAATTGTCTTCTTCATCTCCTCAAACATCTTCTTGAACTTCTCCTTTTCATTTCTCTCTCTCACACAATCTTCAAGTAACTGTGCGTTTTTCACCTCGAGTTCTTTTTTCTTACTCTCAAGATGCAACTTGAACATTTTTTTTCTCTGATTTTTCTGGACTTGATACAAAACTAACAAACCCTTTACGACCAAATTTATATGAAAATGAGTATCTGCGTAGCAATTGTTAGTCACCACCACTGAACCTCTATCTAGAAAAATATGTTAAATTTTCATTACAAACCCAAACTTTTAGATTATCCGCTTTTGTTTTGTTTGCCCCGTTTCTGGAAATTAGCTTTAGAAATGTTCAATAGATCTACTGTGTTTGTTTTGTTTATAGTACCTTTTTAATATAAACAAAAAAAAAAACACAATAGTTCATCCATACAAAAAAAGTAAGGATGCAAGAGGGGAAATTGAGGTTAGGTGTTTAAATGGTAGAATTGTCAAGTTTCAATCGTAGTTCAAGTTCATTCATTGATATTGAGGTTATATATGTTGATGAATGTGAAGAGAGGATAAAAAAACTATTTGATAAAGCTTTTTTTATCAATGGCAATGCAACATACTTGGAGCAGAGGTTATCATAACGTTATCTTTGATTAATGCAGATTATGAAAACGCAGAGAATGATGATGCCCACAAGAATTAACGAGGTTTGGAAAAGTGCCTACGTCTTCAAACCACCAATAGACACAATCTACTAATCAGACCATCATCATTCTTTGCGTTTTTCATAATCTGCATTGTCATTAATAAAAAAAAAAACCTTTACCAAACAATTTTGTTATCCTCTTTTCACATTCATCAACATACATAATCTCAATATCAATGAATGAACTTGAACTACGATTGAAACTTGACCATTCTACCATTTAAACACTTAACCTCAATTTCATTTCTTGCATCCTCAATTTTTTGTATGGATGATCTATTGTGTTTGTTTGTTTATATTAAAAAAGGTAACATAAACAAAACAAACACAATAGATCTCTTGAACATTTCTAAAGCTAATTTCCAGAAATGGGTCAAACAAAACAAAAGCGGATAATCTAAAAGTTTGGGTTTGTAATGAAAATTTAAGATATTTTCTAGATAGAGGTTCAGTGGTGGTGACTAATATCTTTAATATAGGAGTTTCAAAAGGTATCTAGAAGATAGACAACATCTTTATACATATGTTAAGTTCATGTGTGTTTTTAGTTATTACAATTTTCAAATCTCTTTTTTTTTTTCAGTTAAGAATCCACAAAAAATTGCATTAGCAAGTGTCTTTCTCTCTTCTTTTCTTTTCTTTTCAGGTTTCGATTATGTATTTTTATGTTGTAATTATTGACACAATTTTACTAATACTAGATATACTGGAAAAAAACAATTGCTAAGCAGATACTCATTTTCATATAAATTTGGTCATAAAGGGTTTGTTATTTTTGTATCAAGTCCAGAAAAATGAGAGAAAAACAAATATGTTCAAGTTGCATCTTGAGAGCAAGACAAAAGAACTTGAGGTGAAAAAACACAGTTACTTGAAGATTGTGTGAGAGAGAGAAATGAAAAGGAGAAATGTATGAAGATGTTTGAGGAGATAAAGAAGACCATAGATGATAAGAGAAATGTTGAACTTGATGAATTGAGGAAGATAAGTCATGAGCTTTTGTTGGCGAATAAGAAAGAGGAAGAAGAGTTGGAGAAAATGGTGAAAACATTTGTTGAATTAGGAGAAGCCTGCATTATTAAAGCTGAATGTGAAATGATGGAGTCGGAGAAAGTACATAACCGGTTATGAGACATTCAACTGGACCAAGAGTTCTAAACCTGAAGTACTTGAGTTAATAAATATGGTTAGCTCTATTTTTTTTTAGTGAAATTGCTATATGTTTCAGTTTGTATTTCAGTTACTAACGAAAGACTGGGGTCTCCCCCATGTTGAGGAACCATCTTTCCCATTTTCAAAATTACCAAGTTTGTAGGAGTGGGATACGTCACGTTCAGTTTCTTCATCGTATTTTTATTCATTACATTATAAGTTTACAAAATATGTTATCTCATATTGTTATTAGTTTATTATTTGAGAATTAAACTTATCACCTGGGATCTGATGGTGAAGATGAATGATTTGCATAACTTTATTTACATGAATTGAATTTCTCTATATGAAGTTTTATTTCATTCATTATGTTCAGTGTTATAAAAAGTACTACTTTCCTATGATCTTTAATTATTTTTATTCAAAACTATGTTATATTCATTTAATCTAATGATTATTTAATTGTTTCAAGTATTTTGTCAGTATTATTTTATTTATTCCTAGAGAATTTCTACTAAATCAATAATTGAATCAGTTACTACCTAACCATTCTGTACGAACTTCCAAAGACTCATATTATAGACATATGAACTAACCTTGTGCAGATCTTTAGTGTATAGTGATGCATTCGTCATCCTCTTCTTTGGCAATGTAGGCTCAGTATAAGTTTGCAACCAAAGAAGAGCAATCTTTAAGTTAGTCAAATTTTGAAGAACATTTAGAAAATCATCAAATGACATTGATATAATAATACATGACATTGATATCAATAAGGAATTATTATTTATATTTGAACTATTTCGAAATTTACAAGTTATAGAAAAGGCATAACCAATTCATTCCTATAATCCATGAGGTGGTTATATGACAAAGAAATTGAGAAGAAAATTAACCAAATTATGCTATCAATTTCAAATTTCTAACACATGAATACCTATTTCAAAACCCTAGAAAAAATAATCAATATAGTCTTATATTCCGATTAACAAGATTTAAGTTCAATATCTGTACAGCTTAATAAATTTCAAAACAACAAGAGTGCATAATTTGAAAATATAACAGATTTTAAATAACAATAGTGCCAGAATTCTAACCTTCGTGGTGTAGAAGAAGAAGATGACATTGCCGGGAAGAAAAAAAAAGATGAAGATGAAATTGAAGAGTCCATAGAAAAAGAAGTGGTAGAGATGACGATGGAGTAATTTTTGAATTTATTTTCAACTCAATTAGAAGAAGAAGAAGAATATGGTCATGATTTTTAACTCGAATTATGATTTCTATCGTAAAATCAGCTTTTCGTTTTGAGACAGTATTAATATTGTTTTTGTCATCTAAAAATTAGGGTTTTTATTTTTATTTTCAATTTGGGACATGTGAAATATGCAGTACATATCCATTAATTATTGACATAGTTTTTTGGGCTTATGTATAAAAAATAATTTTAGACCCAATTAAACCATGTTTTTGTTTTGTGTCATCTATTACATAAATGAAGTAGAGCTGCCTTTTGTCTGCAGTTCTGAGACAATAACATGTGTCCACTTCCAAAATGACACATTTCCTCCTTTCTAATTTTCTTTTATTTTGATTTTTTCTTTTTTAACAAACTTCATAAACACCAAATATGTATTTATACCATCCTTTTATTTAAATCTTATTCCTAAATTTCATTTATGATGATTTTATTTCTTTTCTAAGTAAATTTATAAACATCTAATTTTTAGCAATTTCTCCGAATTTATATTTTCTCCTTCCTATTTTTTTTAATTTATTTTTATTTTTCTAACCAACAAATTAACCACCAATTATTTGACACTAGGACGGGTTTTATAAACTTTAAATATAAATTAAATGTAGGTAAAATCAATAAATTAAATATTTGTGTTAATCAAATCTTTTGAATTGTTTAAGAGAAAGAATTAGAAAGCATGTTTACTTTGGGAAATGAGTAATTTACATAAGTTTATTTTTACATGAATAAATTAATTTAATTTTCTGTATTACAATTTTTATTATTAGCATATTAAAAATTTATACTACATCTTGTTGTTTGTTTTTTATATCACTGTGTGAGATATGTCTTGAGAAAATACTAGAAACCGAATAACCAAACCGGATCTGACCCGAAAAAAGGTAACAAACTTAAATCCAAACCGTCTAAACTCAGAATGTGTCCTACGCTCTTATATGCCAAGAACTGAACCGAGAAGCGAATAAATACCCAAAATACTGAAAATACAACTATATACCCAACACATTAATCATATATAAATTTGATATAATCCAATTACCTTATAATTATAAACCCTAAAATTTTAATTATTTTTAGACAAAAATAACCAAAATATCCAAAGTAACCAAAAAATATTTAAGTTATTAGTTGTATTTTTGAAAAATTCAATCAAACTTTATTCAAATTTAAGAAAATTTTAATTCATTTTTTCGATATTTTGAGTAATTGAAACTGACTCAACCCCAAATGGAACCTCTATGAACCAAAAATTATAAATACATAAATGGATCATAGGAACCGATGAATTATAAATTTTCTAATCTAATTTTGAAAAGAAAAGTTTAAATTTTACTGAAGTAATAAGATTAACATATATGTTTTAAAAAATAGAAATTAAAAAGTATATACAGTTTATTATTTTTTGTTGGTTTTCTTTTGCAATTAAGAAAAACAAAAATAATACAATTTTTCATTGGTTGTCCTTTTCAATTAAGGAAAACAAAAATAATACAATTTTTTACGTGTCATAATATTATCGATCAACCGACATATGTCATGATCAAATAACTAGAAGAGTGTTAGTTTTTTTTTTTAATTATTGATTAAAGCTAATTTTTTCTAAATTTTAATTGATGATTAGATACATTAAAATATACTTAAAGAATTAGTATTTATTTCAATAATGAATTGATTAATTAGTATTATAATTATTGATTAATGACGAGCTCTTAAGTAGCATATGCGCGAATATTACTATGAAATAGTTTGTCTTAGTTTTTATAAATATAACTTATACTTATTTATTAAAAATTAAATTATATTGACCTTTTTTAACATGGTAATTTATACACTACATATTAGTTTTTGTTTTTAATAGTATATTATTTTTATTTTTATTTTTAGTTTGAGTTTTAAATAATATGTTTTTAGATATTTATTTTTATTACTGATTTTCTATTGCTTAATTAAGAATTTGTCTTATCTACATTTTTTTATTCATGATATGTGTAATCTCTTTCATACATTATTTTATAAAATATTTATTCATTCTTCAATTTTCATACTCTTGAGACTTTTTATTCTTTCTCAATTTACCATTTTGAGGTTTTATTTTTATCTATTGAATCCATCGCCCTTTTCATGTTTAAAAGTTTGTGTTTTGTATTCTTTTTTTTCTTGTCAATTTTACCTCTTCCTCTCTATTTTTATATGTAATTCTTTTATCTTCTCGACTGTGTATTGAATATTTTTCCATGGCTTATAATTTTCTAGATTAAAGTTAAATTCTTAATTTATTCACTCTCATTATTTGTTATTTTCTTTTGTTCCGTTAAATTTTAATTATCCTTATTTGTTTGAAAATAACGATTAAATCATTAAAAATAAAGAAGAATGATACATTTTAATTCTTATATTATATAATTTATATGTTTTAAATTTATTTTGAATTGTATTTAATTATAATAATTTTTAAATAAACAACTTCAAATTTAACGGTTTTTATGTATAATTAATAATCAGACGTGTATTAATATTTATTTAGGTTACTTTTTATTTAGAAAAATAAATTAATTGCTTATATAATTTGCACATGTGGGAAAATAAATTTGAGATCCTCCTTCAGCCATTATATATAGTCATTAAGAAAAAAATAAAATACAATGATACCTTTCAAATCTTGTATTATATAATTTATGTGTTTTAAATTGAATTTGAATTGCATTTACTTATAATAGTTTCAAATGTATATATTCAAATTTAATGGGGTTTATGTATAATTAATAGTTGGACATATATTAATATTGACCATGATCGTGCTAGGAACCGGGATGTTACAAGAAGATTCTGAAATATCTGGATGAGATTGAAGACTATGAACTATTTCTTAAGCTATTAGATTATTATCAGAAATCAATCTATCTGGTGCAGATATTGACTGAGAAGGACATACTATAATTGGCATATGTTTCTTTAATCTGCTGACAAGTATCTTTGACATAATAACAAATGTGTCTTAGTTATACATAACAGAACATAGACTTATTGGTCTTAGTTATGTCATTTTTTGGTGTTTGTACCTTGGGGATTAAACACAAATGTGTATGATTCCATTCTTCAAGTAGAACACTTGATTCAAAAAGCCTTGCACCTTAGCAATCACCTGATCCTAAATCACGTGCCAGTATTTTTTGAAAAAACACAAACAAATAAGTCAATCTGGTCTAGGGGCACTTGCTTGACTTTATTGAATAATAAACTTGGTACTTATACAAGTTGTATATCGGCTAATGATATGCTCAAATTTACCATTAGAGCTACTCTCTCAAATTAAGAGATCATTATAGTACTTAGAGATCGAATCCACAAGGACTCTGGGCTTCACACAATAGTATAATAATTTCAAATTAAGCTAAATAACAAAAGAATTAAAAGTAAAAACAATGCAAAGTAAATAGCTAATAAGATGGGGTGTAAATTCAATAAGAGAAGGAGCTAGACCTAGAGAATTTAATTAGGAATACTCAAAATTGCGAACTGGGCGGAATCAATTTCGGATGCATATATGACCGGTGCTTAAACTCATAACACATTGATACGATCATTCAACTCTCGCTGCAATGATAACTATACTTAAATCACAGAATTCTAAATCTCTTTGTAAACTCTAATGAAAAGGATGCATTAATATCAGGTATGATACGTTCACAAAATCCCTAAACCAAATCTCTTTGCGAGTAGGCTATTTTCCTCATCTAAGATTAGTTCAAGATATCAATAACACTCTCACATATATTAATTATCCTAAGGTGCTAGTTTCCAGGTGATCAATCCAGATCTAGTATAGATTCAAATCTAGATGAAGAATAATTATGATAATCCTAATATTTTATGCCCAATTCAACAATTCATCATACACCGTTGAAAACCCTAGACCTAAGAAGTGGATTACGCAGATATAATCAATGAAACACAAATCATTATCTGAATAAACTGCATAGAATAAATCAAGAGTGTGAAAGGACTTAGGAATCTTCTCTTTACAAGGTGAGTTCTGATTCTTCTCTCCAAAGCTCTCTAGCTCCAAAATCTCTCAAAGAACTTGATAAAACAAAACTCAAGATGAAACAGCGTCCTCACCGTTGTTAACTTAACAATCAGTGCAAAGGTGTCGGACTAATCTTCTCCTTCAACCTGATCATTGCCGAGAACAACAAGACGAGCTTTATAGCATTCTATGGAGCCATCGACAGTATACTTCTTCTTATAAACCCATTGACATCAGATTTCAACTTTATTAGGTGGTAAATCAACAATATCCTAAATATGTTGAGTCTCTAGTGCCCCAACTTCTTTGGACATAGCATTGTTCCATACTTTGATTTTAACAGCCTCCTTAAAATGCTTAGGCTCCACTGCAGCTGTGATAGCCGCAAGATATGCATGATGACTTGGAGAAAATTTTGCTTCAGAAAAAAAGTCATTTAACGGATACAGAGAAGTACCTTGGACATAATTCGAGGTCTAATATGAGGATAGAGTGACAGCGTGATTGGCAGTGATGTCATACATTGTATTATAAGTTTAATAGTCCTTTAGCAAAACAAACGGAATGCTCTCACGAGTACTTTTGCGACTCAGAACAGGTGGTGGGGGCGGTGCAAGAACAGCGGCTGGAGGCAATCAAGGCACAACTGGTGCCCTATCCTCTAGAGCCTTGGTGACATGCACTACTTGTGCGTTGTCAATGGGAACTTCAGGAATGGTCACAACTGGTGCCGTATCTACTGTAGCTTCTGGAACTGGCACAACTCTTGCTGTATCAAGAATTAGTGTAGTAATTTCGGAACTCCCCCTAACGGGTGTAGTTGTAGGAGGTGTATCCAGAGTTGGTATCCAATCAGCATCACGTTCATCAACAAATGGAGTCGTGTGTACTGGAGTTGTATCACTAGATGCAAATGGGAACACATCTCGAGAGACCAGAAACTCATTCTTGTCAATGTCAAAAATCTTTCGTTTCTTATATCCAAACGAATATCCAACAAAACACAAAGACGACCCCGATGAACTTATCTTTATCTCTTGTTACCCGATGATTATAACATGCAAAATTTGAATCTCATATAGAATCTCATATGGAGACGCTGACGGAGTTCAATTAATCACATATGCGGCTGTAAGAAACGCTTCTACCAAAATTTGATTGACAAACTAGCCAGAAATAACAGTGCTCTTGCGATGTTGATTATGTGTCTATGTTTTCATTCAACTCATCCATTCTGTTGTGGAGTCCCTACACAAGACGTTTGGTGTAATTCCATTTTGTTGAAAAAGGATGAATTATACATAAATTCGGTTCCATTGTCACTTCTAACCGTCTTAACTATTTTTCTGGATTGTTCCTCCTCATAGGCAAGGAAATTTGTCAAAACACTTCTAACCTCTAATTTTTTGAGAAACAAATATGTCCACACCGCTCTTGAAAAATAATCAACTATTGTAAAAAAATAAACAGCACCGCAAGAAGATGGAATACGATACAGACCCCAAACATCACAATGAATTAATAAAAAACATTCGTTTGTTTTGTTATAACTGTCAGGAAATACTTCTCTTGTTTGCTTAGCTCGCAAACACAGGTCACAAGAATTAGAGCTAGCCGTGGACGAATCAAAAACTAAAGGAAAATTCGAAAGTAGATAAATATATGGATGTCCCAGTCTTTGATGCCACAACGCTTGATCAGAATCACTCTTCATGCTATGTATCTTTGCTGAAACAAAGTCTATAAAGTAGTATACCCCATCACGCTCTTCACCGCGTCCAATCAGTGTCCTCGTAAAACGGTTATGTAAAACACAAAGTGTATCAGTAAACATTGCTACACACTATGTTTTCAAAATCTTGGACACTTCATTGCTACAATTCAATGAAGGCACATATAGAACGTTAGTAAGAGATATCATGTCGGACAATGGGAACACTCCCATACTCAAAGAAAATGTCTTACTCCCATCAGAAAATTCAAATGTACAAGGAGCTATACTTTCAATCTTTTGTAAGAGAGAAAAATTCCCAGTAATATGGTGAGAAGCTCCAGTATCTAAAATAACATAGCCAAGATTTTTCTTACCGGATAAGTTTTCATTATTACCGGCGTTTGACTTATCCGTAAAGATTTGTTGCAAAACTTTCCATTGATCTTGTGTTAGCTCTAGAAAGTTTGAGGAGTTTGAGCTTGTTATATGTGCATTCATAGCATGTCCTCTCCCACGAGCAAAGTTCTGCGAACTGGAACTCCGACCGCCTCGTCCCCAGCTACTCGATCCTTGATTTGTATTAAGCTTTCCTCAAAAACCACACAATGAATGTAACTGCAAGTGCACAGCAAAATAAATAGTAGTACTTAAGGTATCGATCCCACAGAGAGTAACAAGTATGCGGATTGAATTCAAGCAAAGAAATCAAACTAAGATGAAACAATGAAAGCTGTTTTGTTTGATATTTTCGATTGAATGAATGCAGCAAATGAATGAAAGAAAGTGAATGGATTGGTTATAAACTATATGATTAAAGACGTTGGGTGTCTAGGGATTATCTAAGGTTTCTATGGTTCTAAAAAAATCAAGTGATAGATCTATATGCAGTATGTTTTCATCAATGGTTCTAAACAACGAACACGGATAAACAATCAAGTCATAGTTATGAAATGAATGTCTAAAGTCACCACGTTCGGTAACTCAACTTTCGCAGGTAACAACGCACTTAGACCAGCAGGATAAACAAATTTGATAAGTTCACAAAGTCCTATAACTCAACTCACACATGTTATAACACGAGGCTTCGGTAATACTAGTTTTGAGAAGTAGGTTTACGCGGGTAGCGCTCCTATTCTCCCAATTCAGTGCTTGGTAATCAATTCAAGCAACATGCATTAAGTAAAAGATGTCCGAAGAGAACTCAAACAATATATTAAAATCAGATCTGACAACCTAAATGAATGCTACCATGTAATCCCCTCGATATCACCCCATTAAACCCAACAAGAGAACTACTCGCTCATGATGCAAAAAAATGCAATAGACATAAAATTACCCATCATAGAGTGAATCAATATATCAAAGGGGGTTCAAATAAAAAATTTCTAGGTGTCACAGAAGATAACTTGTCTTCCCAATAAGCAAATACGAGTACAAGAGAGAATAAACAATGAAGAACAAGGATTAGACGTCAAAGGAGGAACTTTAGGGCTTGGGCGAGGAAGGAGGAGGCAGTGGTGGCTGATCTGTGATGAGGTCGTGGATCTCCTTGTCTATCTCCTAGAGAGGCTCTCTCCTTAGGTTTTTCCCATCAAGTGATATATATAGGCTCAGTTCTGGAATTAGGTCAAAAGGTGTCAAAACTATGTCATTTTGATAAGCGTAGGGACGAAAGGCCAGACCTCGGTCACTGGTGGGTGTGACCGAGGTGCACAAGAGGCTAGGCCTTTGTCACGAGGCATTCTTACAGAGGTGATGGAGCTTTTAGTTTCAGTCGACATGTCTTCACTCTTCGAGATGCATCTTCCAAACTACTAAATGGATTGCTTCGATTATTGTCCCAGGTGAATCTTGACTCTTCTAGCTTTCCATATACATTGAGAACTCTGAATTTAGTCCATAGAAATGTCTTCAAATGTTGCCAAACTTCTGATGCTCTGAAACTGTCCACACACGGGTTTTGACCTCCTTTATGTCTTTTTTTGCTCCAAAACTACCAAATGTCTCCAAGAAGTGGAAATGATGGAAAATGACCTTGAAGCTTCCATAATCACTTGTTTCTTCATGGAATCCCTAATTAAAACATATGAAATATGGGTGAAAATACGATGATATCAACTCCTCCAGACCTAGATTTTGCTTGTCCTCAAGAAAACGAGAAATCTAAACTAGTGAAGAGGATTGACAATCGCGGAAACTCTCCTATGATCAGAGACAATGGCCAAGATAGATAACTTGCAGACGCGTTAGTACAGGGATTCTCAAAAAAACTTTCTCACTTAGACTCACAACATTCTCAACTCTGATCCGTCTACCTCAAACCTGTAAAAGAGCTTGGCATTCACTTCAGTCAACTCCTTACATTCATTAAGGGTGGCATAAGATTTCTTATGAGAAGGCATCATTCGGAGTAGACGGTGCTTGGTATGAAAGGGCTTTTGGTCTTTAACTGGAGATAAAGTGTTTAGGGCATATCGTGAACTCAATTGTACAACTATGTCGCAGAATCACAAGAGAGTATAAACCCATTGATCTTCACAGTTTCCAACCACTTCTTTGTAACACCTTGTTCCTTACTTCTTTACTTCTTCTAGTTTCCCCATATTTAGATGTTTCTGTGGGGTTCTCTGCACCAACTTCATGACACCTTTTCTTCATAGTCTTCTTCCTCGAGATTACCTGTGCTACGAGAATATTTCGTAATCATTTCCTTTCCTTTCGTTTTCTTTTAATTTTCTTTTCTTTTTCGTTCCTTTTTTTTTGTTGAAAGGGGAAATGGTACGTAAATTTACCAATCTCGTAAACGTAGGGTAAGTAGCTTTTTATATTGAATTCTGAGGCTAAGACCATTGCTGGACTAAATCGTACTCGTCTCTTCTTTTGATTCTCCGAAGCCTCCGTCTTCAGTGGTTGGAAAGCTGTGTCGAAAATTTCTCTCTTGCGTTTTTGCGCATATCTGCGAACAAGAAGGAAAAGAGATTGATATGAGGTCTGAAACGAGGTTATAGTGTAAGGATGGAAACCACTAAAAGTAAGTGGCCATTCAGGATCAGCAGAAAGTGATAAAAAGTGATAAAAGTCCTGAATGTGCTGCTCGTTTCCCTGATCTAATGCCTCTGATGAGAAATATTTAAGGTCAAGATTAAGGGCCAAATAAAATGGAATTGACGTCCGATCCAACCACGTTCTTTGCAGGATGAAACTTTAGGGAGAGAGGTCCTGCAGTGAACTTCTAGGGGTTGTCTATTTATTAGTGAATCCAGCAAAACTTGTCCTTGGGAATGAATCAGAGCATATATAAAGTTGAATTCATAATATCATAGGGTCATAGTTTCCTACAAACTTGACTCAATAAAACCAAAAAATCAAATAAAAAGACATCAAAATGACTCAAGAGAAATAAAAATACGTAAGTAAACGGATAAACGACTCTCCTACACTTGAATCGTACTGTTTCCAGTGTAAACAAATCTGGAAAAGATAGGAAAATAAACAAAAGTGCATAAAAGGTAAAGATAGAATGAGTGAACCTTCAACTTCTTAGGAGGTTCTGGTGCTCGGTGGTAGACTGATCATGGTGTTCGGGATCTCAGGTCATCCTCTTCATCAGTGCAGTGACTGCAAGGTATCGGCTAGCTGCTGCTCTGCTGCAATCCATAGTGCTTTCTTTTCCTCGAGAGATGAGGTGGCTGTGTCATGCCCCAGAGGGATGTGCGTGACACATTGAGAAGCAAAGGAAGCTATTGCCTTCTTCTTGGTAAACTTACCAAGGGCGAGTGGTAACCGGTCTTCCAAATGGGATGAGTAGTACTCACTCAGCAGTGGATATCAACTCGTAACTCGGTCACTAAGGTGTGGAACAGTCGGGCTAGGAAGTAGAATGGTGCAAATCATGTGAGGAGGGAGCGTGGTACCTATATCCAAGCTGGTCGGGGTCGATCCGTGCTCCTTCAAGTATCTACATCTTCCCAAGCTTCTCAAGGTTCAAGTGGTTATCTTTTCTTGTGTGGGGGTGGTCTGCGAGGTTAATTCCAACGGTCTCAAGGATAGTGGTGATGACTCCTCCATGCTAATGCTAGCTTACTTGTCTTTATTTGTGATAGCATCATGCTCGATTTTCACAAGTCTCTTACTAAACCAAGGGCTTGCAAGGATGTGTAGTCAACTCTCAAGGTCGGTGTAAGCTTGAACCCTTTGAGAGGTGTGAGATAATCAAGATTCTCATCCATCTTTCTTCCAAAAAACATCATAAGCAGCTCCTTCTTCTTTATTTGTTGGTGTAGGTGGCAAGCTACACTAGCTCAGAGGTGATGTGGGACACATGAGATAAGTGTGCTTCCATCATCAATATCATCTTGACATTCTTCACTTGGTTTCTTGAGCTATCACCTTCATGTAGTACTTTCTTGCCTTTGTTCCCATGTGTTGCTTTGTCATGCACCATCTTGGTCCTCATCTCGGCATTGAGTATCGTCCGAGGCTTTCTTCTTATGGTTCTAGTGTCCATTATGTGGTACCTAGAACAAAGAAATTAGTACAAGTTAGCAACTTGGCTCACAGAGAAACAAATATTAATCCATTACATAAGAGATGTAACCTTGGGATTGAAATAGACAAGTTAAGGCATGTTCAAAATCAAAAAATCAAAACCTAAGTCTCAATTTTTGGATACAATGGTGATTTAAAAAAAATTATGCATCTAGAATCAAGTTCAAAGCAAAGCTAAGTGAAAAATCAGTCTAAATTCTGTTATCTAATGTGATTATTGCCTAAGGGATTAACATTTTCTAACCAAATGCATCATCAATTTCATTTCATTCATAATTAACATTTTCTTCTTGATCGAATGAATCATCAAACTCTTGGAAACCATCATTGTTTCGATTACCGATCATCTCGCAAACATTGACATCATGGTTCTGGTTCCTTAGGAGTTGGCTCATCATGTTCTTGAGCTCGGTGATCTGCTTAGCATCATAATTAGTAGAACATATGGTTATATCGAAATCAGTGCAAGTGTTGCTACTACTTGCAGCAAGGTTCTTGATGAGAGCTCTTCCTTCTAGGATAGTCTTAGTAATGAAATCTACATTGTTGGCCATGTCGAGTGACAGCTGAAACTTTGAATGTAATCCTCTATAGAAAGTTCTTAGAATATTACTTCTATTGAAGCCATGGTGAGGACAATCTCTTCGTAGTCCTTAAAGCGTTCCCATGTTTCATAGAATGATTCGACAGGTCCTTGTTGGAAGCTTTGAAGTTTGTTCCTAAGAGAGTTGGATCTCGACTTCGTGTAGAAGTGATTGAGAAAGGTCGACTTGCATCCTTCCCAAGTAATGATCAATCCAGGGGGTAATGACTTTAACCATCCGTGAGCCTTGTCGACTAGAGAGAAAGGAAAAAGCTTACACTTCAAATAGTCTCCACGTACTCTGTTTGTTCTCATTGTACTGCAGATTTCTTCAAAGAGATTGATGTGAACCATAGGGTGTTACGTGGTGAGACCATGGAACTCGTTCTGCTTCACCAAACCAATGATTTGAGTTTGATCTAATAGGCATGACTATGAGATCAAACCTCAATGAAGAACAAGGATGAAACGTCAAAGGGGGAACTTCTAGGGCTTGGGCGACGAAGGAGGAGGCAGCAGTTGCTGATGTGTGATGAGGTCGTGGATCTCTTGTCTATCTCCTAGAGAGGCTCTCTCCTTAATGTTTTCCCATCAAGTGGTATATATAGGCTCAGTTCCGTAATTAGGCCGAAAGGTGTCAAAACTACATCCTTTTGATAAGTGCAGGGATGAGGGGCTAGACCTCGGTCACGGGTAGGTGTGACCAAGGTGCACAAGAGGCTAGGCCTAGGTCACGAGGCATTATGACCAAGGTGATGGAGTTTTTGGCTTCAGTAGATATGTCTTCACTCTTCGGGATGCATCTTCCAAGCGGCTAAATGGATTTTTTCGATTATTGTCCCAGGTGAATCTTGACTCTTCTACCTTTCCATATACATCAAGAACTCTGAATTTTTACCATAGGAAGGTCTTCAAATGTTGCCAAACTTTTGATGCTCTGAAACTATCCACAAACGGGGTTTGACCTTCTTTATGTCCTTTTTGCTCCAAAACTACCAAATGTCTCCAAGAAGTGAAAATGGTGGAAAATGGCCTTGAAGCTTCCATAATCACTTGTTTTTTCATGGAATCCCTAATAAAAACATATGAAATATAGGCAAAAATACGATGATATCAATTCTCGACCCATGCTGTTTCTGTCTTGCTTCTCTAACCGTTCAGTCCACCAATCTGGGAAGCCAATAATGTGCTAACAGTCACATTTTTCATGACCAGGAAAATTGCAATGCAAACACACAACAGATCATTCCTTTGATATCAGGATTGAATTTTCTAGTTTCGCTGTACCAAAATACGCAGCAACTTTGAGCTGTGAGTTTCGACGGGTAACAAACCAAACTGTTTCTTGTTGATGTTCTCCAACTTGCGATGAACCCAGCCTCTGTTCTTATCTTATCACGCACGAATATGCTTCACCAAGTGATGCAGGCACAGGAACCATGAGCTAGCAGGGATAGAGGCAGAGTCAAGCAGCTGGTGGTAACACACTCTCTACAAGACAATTGATGAAGTGAAGTGAATCGAGATGGAGCTTCTCCGGCTAGTGGTAACACGCTCTCCGGTTCAGCAAAGGAATGAGATAATGATTAGGGTTAATCGAGAGACGTCACACAGAGGATGAGAAGCTCTGTGATAAGTCTTAACTCTCAGCTTCAAGTGAATCACACATAGGAAGAAGAAAGGTTTGCACTCTAACTTCAATCGTTATTTTGAATGATCTAAAAATGTCTAACTCTATTACAACTCGAGCCTGGGGGATTTATAAGAGAACCCTAGGCGAAAACAATACAAAGAAACTAAAACAGCAAGTAGTTTAAAGGAAAACAACAAGACTTGTAAGAAAATGTAAATAACTCCAGATATGAAAGTTTGGTGTGCCTGGGCTCTTTGTGCATATCTCCTGAGGCTAAGGCATTCTTGAACTTGTGGAAGATGTATTAAACTGGTAACAAGCTTGGGAATGTGCACTAAGGGTGTTGCCTCGTTAAAACCTTTCTCGGAAAACCCAATGGGACAAAACCGAGTAAAGGAAAAAGAGTACAATTCCTTAGCATTTCTTTGTGTGTCTTCAGCCTGGGGAAGTGGTGAAGACACTGCTCCTGGTTGCCAAACATGATTCTCCATTGATAGCCTTTGAGCTCTCCTTAGCCGAGATGACAAACAAAGAAGCGTATGTGCAGTCTTGTAAAACTGGCAAGAAGAAGATATCTTGATTCTTGGCCTGTAAGCAAATGTTTTCATGGTCCTTGTTGAGTTCGTGGCATTTTCTAAGCTCAGCATAGCTTTTGTCTTGCTCTTGTGATAAGTCAATGGAGCTTCCTTGATATCGGGTACATGTTCTGGTGTTAAGTTTGATTTTATGTCCTCATCATACCCTCTCCCTTGAAAATGTTTTGACCTCGAAACTGGATAATCTGCACCAAGAGAAAGCAAGTTAGCTTTCATGCGTCTTTGAGAGTTTAAAACCTTACCTTGGTATGTTGGTGCTTTGTGGATGAATGGTGTATCTGGTGGCTCTCCTTTGAGCTGGTATGACATATATTCCATGATTTTGATTATGGCGAAGCATTGATGGTGTCGCTTGCTTAGCTCTCTCTCGAGTGTGTGCTTGAACTTTCATCTGGTGGCTCCTCTTTTATACCTACCATATTATCAACTCCTTTGGAAAGAAACAAGTGTGTTATCACAACCATGGAATTATTGTAAACAGGTAGACAAGGTTGATTCAATATAGAATTTTCCTCCGGTTTTACTTGTGTAATAAACCAATTATTTTGATCCAAATATTTTTGAGTATGGTCTCTTTTGTGTTCCGTATGCAGCATGGTACATGGTAGTGTTGCTGGGTCAGGTGGTTTTTCTTTAATCAGTTTGAAGCAACTGACGCCTTGGGGATTCTTTTGGCCCTTAAAGAGGGCTTGAATCGTTTGCCTCCTACTCCTATGTCTTGATTATGTCCAAGAACTGGTGATTTTATCGGCTTACTTCTTTTTTGGGCTTGGGTTTGTACTTCTAAGTCCGGTAGCTCCTCTTTAGCTCCTGCAATGATCCCAACTCTCTTGGCAAAAAAACAAGTGTATTAATGCAGTCATGGAGTAATTATAAGCAGATAGACAAGTTTGATAAATTCTTTGCTCATGTTTTATTTGTTTATGTAAACAATTATTTTGATTCATGAGCCTCTTTGGAGCAATAGAATTATTATCAAAAATTTCTATACCTAACAGGTTTGTTATCTTACTTCTGAGATCATTAGAAATGAATTTAATTAAAGTGTGACTAACCTACTTATGACTTTTGTCAGTTTCCGTAGGCAACACGATACTTCCGTAGGCAACACGTTTTAGTCCTAGTGAAGGAGATGTTATTATTTGCTTCAATGGGCAGGTTGCAGCAACATGGCCTACTAAGTGACACTTAAAACATTTCATATCAGAAGTTTTTGAGAACTTACCTTGACCTGGTGTTATTTGCGGTTCACGTAATTGCTTTGTAGTTCGCATAGGAGTTTGAAATATCTTTTGTTGAACTTCCTTTGCTCTGACTGTTGGTGTCGCCTTTAGTTGTTTCTTTAAATGCTTTTAAGCTTGCACCACAAGAGCACTTAGGAGGGATTTTACAAGCTTGCAACTCATCCCAGAGATTACACAATTGGCCGTAGTACTCGACAACAAGTTTTCCATCTTGTCTGCAGTTTGCAAGCTGAGCTTTAACTCGGTGCACACTGGACGCGCACCTGATTCCCCACCGTGAACCTCTGTTTCAACTCTGACCAGAGCTGCTCTGCTTCTGTGATAAACAACACTGTCGATTTCACATTTGGCTCTATGGAAGCTCTAATCCAGCCAACAATCATTGAGTTTACTACTGTCAAATTTTCGAAATCAGAGTCATCACTTGGAGGCTTCTTTATCGATCCATTGATAAACCATGTTTTCCTTTTGGCTTGCAGAGCGTTAAACATCTTCATAGCCCATTCTTCATAATTGTACCATTCAAAGTAATTGGAGATAGCATGGCACCTGGATTGTCTGAGCTAGAGAGGGAGTACGACGAAGGCACTGTCTTCTTTGTTTTCGTCAGTGCGCCTAGTCCCGTCATCTTCAACTAAGACAAATCGATTGACACAAATAACTATTTAGGTTTCTTTTGTAGAATCTTAAGCTTGGATACCATGTAGAATTAGGTAAAGAACTTGCTTGACTTTATTGAATAATAAACTTGGTACTTATACAACTTATATGTCGGCTAACATACCCCAAACCCTAAGAGAATTAGGTTACTAACCCTTATTGAATTTCCTTAACTACCCTTAACTTATACATCCGTAATACACTTTCACCATCATCCAAAAAACTGAATTGCATTTCTAATTTTATCATGTGTTGTATGTCTAGAGATATCTTGATTCATTGCTTGAGATACTTTTGGTTGAAAATTATGAAGAAAATTATTAACCTGGACTGGCTGAGATGATTTAAACAAATTTGAGAAGAAAGAAACACCAACTTCACATTTTTCTCGAATCTGAAAGAAGATCATTTCCTTGTTCATCTACTAAGGTTTGCAGAGAATTGTGATTTTTAAAAACCTTCACTGAACAAAATTTAGTGTTCCTATCTCCTTCTTGAAGCCATTTCTCTCTTCTTTTTTTATGCAATAAATCTTTTCATCTCTAAAAGCTATTGCCAGCTCATTCTTGATTCATTTCTGGGAGAAAAGCTAAAATGACCTAGAAAAGAGGTTTAATTATTGCAATAACTCATTTTTTTTTAATTGTTGTAATGTTTTTTAACCCAAAACTACCTTTGAAACCTTTGTTAGAAAAAAAAATAGTTTTCGAAAATGACATTAACTTTTATCGAAAATGTGCGGCCAATGAATAAACAAATGTGCAGCCAAAGGATAAACAAATGTACGGCCAAAGAATAAACAAATGTGCAGCTAAAGAATAAACAAATGTGCAGCCAAAGAACAATGCACAACAAACAACAACTGTGCAGCCAAAGAATAAACAACTCAGACAACTGTGCGGTTAAGCAAAATACAGATCTAGAGTTCAAATCTACAGACAAACAATATTAACTCAGCAAACGAACCTTAACGAAGTGAAGATGAAATGGCGACGGAGACTGAAACGACAAACCCATGACGGAGAATAATCACCAACGGCGAACTCACCCGGCGAAAGGAACAAAGGAGAACGAGAAGATGGAGAAGTAGCAACAAAGGAGAAAGCAAAGGAAGAATCAACGGCGGTGACGATGGAGAACAATGGAGAAGAAGCAGCAGCGATGGTGAAGCACCCGACAGCGATGACGGTGGCGGCAACCGATGGCAGCAAACGATGGAGAAGAAGGGTTGAACAGTTGGGAGAAGAACAGTTGAACGATGGAGAAGAAGGATATTTTGGGAGAGGAACGGTTGAAAAGATTTGAGAGAAATGAAATTTTTAGAAAGTTTTTGATTTTGAAAAAAGATTTAGGAATTTTAAAGATCTTTTTTTATAAATTAAAATAGCAATCTTGTAAGTAAGTTAGAAGGGTTAATTTTTTGTGTATTTTCTACATAAATATGGATACACTTCTTAACACTATGTCATTCTAGTTATTTCAGCACAAATATGGATTTTTTAAAGTAATTTTCACTTCATTTATTCGATAAAAACAAGTATTTCTAGATTCATCTTGAGCTAACAATTCATAATTTCGTCTTTTAACCTTTTGATTCTAATCTCAAAGATAGACCAAGATTTCTCTATTCCAAACACTTATTGCTCTTCTACAGTTTGCAGATCTTGGCATGGGAGTACTATTTAACAAAACCAATTCTATTAAATTAAATTAAATCATTCTATGAACTCCTGAAAGAATGAATGGCTGAAATGCCACAAATCAAAGAAAATCAATTTGTTGTGCCACAGAAAAATCTGTGTGCCACAAATTTAATGTAAACCCTATTTTACCCTTAATGAGTGGCATGCTCTTGATGGACCCACGCTCCACGTTCTTTCGTTTGTTGTATCTCCTCCCGACGAGACGAAATCGAAGTCGACATCAAATCCATCGGAGCTCGACAGCTCTGTCGCCGTCATCATCAGAATCTGAGGTCATCGCCGGTGAACCGCCTCCATTTCAAGCGTAGTTCCCGGTTGTCTTCTCAGTTGTAGTAGGTACCTACCATTTCTTGTTCTCCTCTATCTTTTTCTTTCAGATTTAGAATTAGTATTTCAAAATTTAGGAATTTGTTATGAAATTTGGTTGTTTGAGTTTCACATTTGGTTAATAATCAAATATAATTGGACAATGAAGTATTTTCATAGGTTATTT
Source organism: Cardamine occulta (assembly GCA_028015245.1). Taxonomy (NCBI): domain Eukaryota; kingdom Viridiplantae; phylum Streptophyta; class Magnoliopsida; order Brassicales; family Brassicaceae; genus Cardamine; species Cardamine occulta. The sequence goes on from CM051367.1 coordinate 3,845,258, forward strand.
ATCGAATATAGATGTTGAATCGTGTTGCATCTGAGAAAATAATAACGAAATTTCTCTGGAAATAGAGGAAGTCCAACTGGTAGAAATGGAACAACTGAGAGTAATACAACTGATATAAATGTTACAACTGAGTAATGGGATTTGATTTGAAATTTCTTATTTGAGTATCACAGTTGGTTAATAATCATTTTTGATGGTACAATGAGTTATTGACATTGATAATTTGTGGAATTTAAGTGTTTAATTGTGTTAAATATCCGATTGGTACAAATAGAATAAGTGAGAGGTGGTGATACAACTGGTTCAAATGGTACAACTGTATACTGTGTAATTTGGAAGTGTATTTAATTTTGTTTTATTTGCAGGAGGTCATGAAGAAGATCAGCCATACAAACATACATTTCGATTATGGAGGTCACTATTCGGAAGAGCATGAATGGATTTCAAAAAATAGTCTAATAGGTATAGTGATTAAGATGTCATCTTTGGAGGATGTAACGTATGCAGTGTTGGTTGATAAGATCTGTAGGAAAATTGGAGTTGATGAAATGTCAAAGAAGCTTAAATTGAGTTACAGTCAATGTCAAACTCGGAAATAGGCAAAGATTGTAGATGACGAGGATGTATATGTTTATTTAACTTCAGTGGATAAGGATGGATTTAGACCTATTTTGCGGGTGGAGTTATTGAAAGGTGTTGAAAATAATCAGGGAGTGAGGAAAACTCTAGAACGGAACAAAAAAGTTCATTTAGTGTGTATTATAGTACAGTTGGTGATGTAAAAAATAGTGGGATCGCTACTATTGCAAGAGTAGATGATATAGAAGAAGAAGAACAACCGCAACAAGAAGGGTCGATAATTGAAGAGCAGATGGAGAATGATGTCATTGAAGAAAGGAATGATATAGTGGTTGCGGTTAGCCCGATTGATAACAATGAGAATGATTGTTTGGATGGTTGGAAGGAAATTCTTGAGGTTCCACATGGTGTAGAAGAAAGTCAATATGTTAATGGGAAGATGGTACGGATCTTGAAATGGATCAAGAATTTTCTTCTAAGGAAGAAGTGCATTATTTGGTTACGAAAGCTGCAAATGAGAACTGTTTTTGGTACAAAACTATTAAATCAGACAAGGAGCGAGTTATGCTAAGATGTCGTCAAGCTCCTGAAGGTTGCAAATGGTATTTGAGAGTTGCGAAAAACAAGAATTTAGAATTTTTCACTGTCAGAGTACATAGAAAGATGCATTCATGCAGTCGGTCTATTACGACAACAAGTAGTCAACAGAAAGGCACACCAAGATTAGTAGCATCTATTTTGCATGATGACTATCCAGGTCCATTGGAGACCCCAGATCCTAAAAGCATTGCGAATGTGGTTCTAAGAAAAATTGGTTTGAATTGTTCATACTCCACTGCCTTAAGAGGAAAAAAATAACATGTAAGTGATGTGCGAGGTACGCCTGAAAAAAGCTACAACATGTTGTATTCTTATCTATATATGTTAGAGTATGTCAATCATGGGACAGTAACTAGTGTGGAATTGGATGAAGAAAAAAGATTCAAATATCTATTCATCGCTTTGGAGCTTCCATTGCAGGGTTTACTGCCATTAGGAAAGTGATAGTAGTGGATGCTACTTTCCTTAAGACTGTATATGGTGGTGTGTTAATTTTTGCAACAGCTCAAGATCCAAATCGTCACCACTACCCAATTGCATTTGGTGTGATTGACAGTGAGAAGGATATTAGTTGGGAGTGGTTTTTTACAAAGCTGAAAATTGTTATACCAGATGAGCCTAGATTGGTTTTTATTAGCGATAGGCACCAAAGCATCATCAAGGTAGTCTCCGTAGTGTATCCAAGAGCACTGCATGCACACTGCATTTGGCATTTATCTCAAAACGTGAGATCCCATATGAAGAAAGAAAAGGATCTAGCTAAGATAAAATTCATGGTTTGCGCGCATGCTTATACAAAGAATGAGTTCGACAGAGAGTATAGTGAATTTAGAAATAGGTTTCCGAAAACTGTTGAGTATTTGGAAAAAAGTATTGGGCTGGAACAATGGACAAGGTGTCATTTTAAAGGAGACAAGTACAACCTAGACACAAGCAACTCTGCAGAATCATTGAACTCCGTGTTTAAGAAAGCAAGGAAGTACTCCCTCTTAACTATGATTGATACAATCTTTGAGAAATTTGCTGAGTGGTTCAACAATCATAGGAAAGATTCTGCTGGTGCACCGAACACATCAAAATTGGTACCTTTTGTGGAGAACGAAATGCACTCAAGATGTGCAGATGCAGCCAAATTAAGGATAATTGAGATAAAAAGCTACTTCCTTGAATACAATGTCATTGGGATCGATGGGAAGACTTATTTGGTGGACCTGAAAATGAAAAGCTTTTCTTGCAAGTGTTTTGACATTGACAAGTATCCGTGTGTCCATGCTATTGCTGCAGTTAGCTTCCTCTCGAGGCAAGAAGATAGATCAGAGAATATCCATATCCATGATGTATGCTCGAAATATTACTTGATTGAGAATTGGGTATTGGCATATTGCAAGACGATTTATGTGATGCCACATGAGTCTAACTGGAGTGTTCCTGCTGATATTCAAGAACTAGTTGTTTTACCGCCTGAAAAAACCAAGAAGAAACAGGGAAGAATCCAAGAAAAGCGGTTTCCATCTAAAGGAGAATATCCTCGGAAGAGGAGGAATGTCCGAACTTCTGGCATAAACTTGGAGAGGTGGTTGGAGCCAGAGGAGGAAACTTGATTTGTTTTGTGTGTTTGTTTTGTATCTGTATTTGTATTCTCGAATTTGTAACTATTTCTTATTGTACTATATGGTCCATCTAGGTCCAACTATATCCAATTACAAGCATTCAAAATTTATATATTTATTAACAAATTTAAAACTAAGAACACTACATAAACTAAATGTATATCATTAGAAACTAATTTTAGGTTATTAAAAATTAATTTTGTTATTTTCTTTTTAAAAATTATAGTTTTAACACAAAACACTCTCATAAACTATATCTTTCCAAGTGAATTATCACAATTCTGAATAAAATGATGTGAAAACGAAGAATTGATTTTTATGTTATATGAAAAGCTCCAACGTGTTAATGTATTATTGAGAAAAATCAAAAGTCCAACTAGAAATTAGCAGCTTATGACAAGGTCCAACTAGAAATTAGCAGCTTATGACAAGGTCCAACTAGAAATAATCAAAACTTCATTAATCCAATTTTTGGCATTTGTTAGTCAACACTCATATTTATTTAATTCCAAAATCTATCCTCTCTCTCACAAAGCTTCTCACTTTCCCTTTATCTCTCTCTTCTCTTCTTTTTCTGCTCCATTCTTTTTCCGAATCAGAGCATCCCACTTTCCCTTTATCTCTTTCTTCTCACAATTTCTTCTCTCTTGCGATTCTGATTGCGATTGTAAAATGTCTCCAAGTTGTCCAGGTAGTAACAATGACAGTAGTGAAAGTGATTATAGGATAGATCCATGTTTATCGGCAGATGGTGATTGGGGTGTTCCACTAATTGTTCCAGCTTTCTCATTGTCCCAAAATAGTTGTTCCAGTTTTTTCAGTTATACCAAATCAGTTGTTCGAGTTTTCTCATTCTCCCTAAATAGTTGTTCCAGTTTTTCCAATTAGTACTAACACCAAAATAAATCTAGTAATAACATTACGACTTGTTTTCCTATACATTCACCATATCTTTAGTAATGCCTTTTTCGCTTGTTTCCCTTCTTTTCCTCTGCTTGTCTCTCCATCAGCATCAATAAATTCTTCAAATTTAGTTAATCTGTTATCCATGACACCAAGTTGCTGCTTCACATCCTCAAAGCTTTTCTCCATCATTTCCTTTAGTTCACGCACCATGCCAGTTAGGGATTCTAATATAACCTTATCAGCAACCCCACTACCTCTTCAAGGAACTACATCACTCTTATCACCAACTCCACTAACCTTCTAAGGAACTCCTTCACTTCGACCAGCCAAGTCCAACTCGTAAAGATCTTTGCACCAGATTTTCTTCCTATCTACAATGAGACGCTTAACCCAACTATCAATAAGACTATCTCTAACACCTGTCCCATCATCAACAAAATCAGGAACGATCTCTGCCAACATATCTTTCTCATCACTGTCCGCTTCCAGGATGCTTATGATATCCTGTCAATATCAATATTTTCAACTTCACTCAAGCTTTTAACAAATACAACAATACTAATAGTATCACGAACTCTAACCTTTGTGCTTCCAAACTTTGCATTAATGTCTTCCAATGGAAAACCTTTCATACAACTATCAGAGAACTTGTGCTTGCACAACCGGGGACAATCTTTCTCAGCTGGAACAACTTCTCGAAACTTGCGTCCAAGATGTGGAATGTACTCAAATGCAAGAACCTACACATTATATTACAACATTCAACAAATTGTTACTTTATTACATGGATTAATAACAATAAAGAGTTACCTCAAGCGGAATAATGAATCCATTAAAGGCAGCTTGATGATTTGGTTTTACTACGCCTTTGAAATTCTTGAGAAACCGACTAATCTCCTTTAGATTATCATTAAATGTGAGATGCCCCCAAAGAAAACTCTCACACAAATGCACATCATTTACAATCCGAAGAAGGAACTCATCGATTTTCGCATCACTCTTTGATTTAGGTCTCACTACCTTGCTTAAGAAATACAAGATAGTGAGCTTCAAGACAGTGACCTTTTTCCTCTCAACATTCCCCTTATCCTTCAGCTCGTTCAACTTCTTTTTCACATCCGAGATTTTGATCCCTTTTTTCTTCTTAAATATCTTCTCAACAAACTTTGTATCACCAAGTTTCTTCCAATTTGGAGGATAATTATGACAGTTCAAACTTGTCAACAACGCATGCTCCCTAATAGAATATCTAACGGGTACTCCATTCACAACAAACCAACACTTATTTTCTTGCTCCGTATGTGCGGTTCGGAGGAGAAGCATCCACATTGCTTGAAGCATGTGATTTGGCTCTTTGTATATATGAAATACGTGCTTGAACTGATCATGTCTCTTGAACCATTCCAAAGCTATAGGAAAATCATTCTCAATTTCCTTCACAACTTGTGTCACACTACACCGAGTTGACATCTTGCATGTCTTGTTGTACTCACTTTTACCAAAGAACAGTTTCTCTGGCTGCACTGGTTGTGTGTCCTCATCATCATCCTGAAATTTTCAAACATAATTTTTTAACTAAATAATAATAGTTATACTAGTTGTCCCAGTTATTCGAGAATAAGAATGATCTCCAGTTGTTCTAGTTATTCCAATTATCTTAAAACAAAAACGATCCTCAGTTGTTCTATATGTCCTAGTAATCCAGAAACCATTAACTATCAATATACTCTGAAACAATTCTCAATAAATGTTCAAGAAACCTTTCTCAACATATGTATATTCTACATGAACCTTGTCAATTCCACTACTAAACCATCCCATTCCAATGAACACACCAAATGATCCAAATCCAATCCTAAATACCTAACTAGTTCGAGCTCCTTAACCATTTTTCAATCAATGTACATACCTCTAAAGCTGTATATGTTCCATCACGAACATTAACATAAAATTGTGAATCTTCATCCGTATTTTCATCTTCTCCATCATCTTTCTCTTATTCTTCTTCCTCTTCCTCCTCTTCCTTCTCTTGTTCCTCTTGTTCATCTTCTTCTTCATTCTCTAATTCCTCTTCTTCTACGTTTTCTCCATCCGTATTTTCATCTTCTCCCTCATCCTCCCGAACATTTTCCCGTGACTTTGTTTTCTCTTCGTCGTCTTCATCCCCATCAATTTCTTTCTCCTCTTCTTCTTGCTCTTCCTCCTCTTCCTTCTCTTGTTCCTCTTGTTCATCTTCTTCTTCATTCTCTAATTCCTCTTCTTCTACGTTTTTTTTCATCACCGTTTAAGTTCCCTTCTTCGTTTTCTTCTAGTTGATTTATCCTCCTTCGATTTCTAATTGATTCATATACACCTCTACTGTCTCTCACAATAGCCATCGTCGAAGCCGTTCGTCGTGGAGGAGTAGCCGCTCGTCGCTCGTCCGAGAAGAGAGCACCTCTACTGGATCTCCGTTCTTCGGAGTCACCGCTCGTCGGTCATCAGAGAAGAGAGCACCTCGACCGAATTCGTCTCCGAAAATATATTTTACGGCGGTTTGTTCGTTTTCTTTCGTTTGGAGGATCGAATTTGGAGGAGAGTGAATTTTGATTTTCCTTTCAATTTGGAAGGTTTAAAATTGAGTGAGCCGGATCGGATCCGTGGGTCGGGCACGATGGGTCGGGTCAACAGGTTGATTGTGTAATTTTTTTAAAAACTATGAGGATTGTCGACATTAACCACTTTTCCAAATAAAAAAAATACTTAAAAAATTAAAAAATAAAATAGTGACATATGGCATTAAGAATTTTGCAAATGTGGCATATAGGACGTGCGCTCGAACTGAAATCATTCCACTCCAAAATGGTCTGAACGGCTAAAACAAAAACCGCGGAAAAAGAATGTTCTCTCTGTCTTCTCAACTTCCAGGTCGCGTTGCGTCACTCTCCATTGCATAAACCTTTCTAAAATTCACCTCTGAAACCTTCTTAGTTTTACTTCAACTGCCACTATACCTATACGATGAGAATTGCAGATTTCATTCTCTTCTTCTTCTTCATCTCCCCTCCCTCGTTGATTCTTTCTCAATCTCAACCTCCTGACATCGACCCACAAGACAAAGCCTCTTTGTTGATATTTAGAGTTTCAATTCACGACCCAAATCGAAGCTTATCAACATGGTACGGCTCAACATGTTCTAACTGGACAGGTCTAACTTGTCAGATTCCTACCGGAGAAGTTATCTCCCTCACTTTATCCGGTCTAAATCTCTCCGGTCAGATTCACCCATCTCTCTGTAAGCTCACTTCTCTTCAAAGCTTGGATCTTTCTCACAACAACTTCTCTGGAAATATCCCTTCTTGCTTTGGTTCGTTGCGTAATCTTAGAACACTCAATCTTAGTCGAAACAGATTCGTTGGTTCGATTCCCAACGCATTCATAAACCTTAAAGAGCTTAGAGAAGTTGTGTTAAGTGAGAATAGAGATTTAGATGGTTTGATTCCTCATTGGTTTGGAGGTTTCTCGATGAATCTTGAGAGAATTGATCTAAGTTTCTGCTCGTTTCTTGGAGAAGTACCTGAGAGTTTGCTGTATTTGAAGTCTCTCAAGTTCTTGAATCTTGAAAGCAATAACTTCACTGGTACACTTAGAGATTTTCAACAGCCATTGGTGGTTCTTAATCTTGCTTCGAATCGGTTTTCGGGTACATTACCTTGTTTCTACGTCTCTCGACCGTCTCTTAGTGTACTGAATCTTGCTGAGAACTCTCTCGTTGGTGGATTACCTTCTTGTTTAAGTTCCTTGAAAGAACTAAGTCATTTGAATCTGTCTTTCAATACCTTCACCTACGAGATATCTCCTAGGCTTATGTTCTCAGAGAAGCTTGTGATGCTTGACTTGAGTCACAATGCCTTTTCGGGTCGTCTTCTTAGTAGAATCTCGGAAACAAGTGATAAATTGGGTTTGATTCTTCTTGACCTCTCTCACAACAGATTTTCTGGTGATATACCTTTGAGGATCACCGAGTTAAAGAGTTTACAAGCATTGCGTCTCTCTCATAATCTCCTAACCGGTGATATCCCGGCTAAAATCGGGAATCTGACTTATCTTCAAGTCATTGATCTTTCTCACAACGCGTTAACCGGGTCAATCCCTCTCAACATTGTTGGTTGCTTTCAGTTACTTGCTCTTATGATTAGTAACAACAATCTCTCTGGCGAAATCCAACCCGAGCTTGATGCGTTGGATAGTCTAAAGATACTTGACATAAGTAACAACAAGATTTCGGGTGAGATCCCGCTTACTTTGGCTGGCCTAAAGTCGTTGGAGATTGTTGATTTAAGTTCTAACAACCTCTCAGGAAACTTGAATGAAGCTATTACTAAATGGTCTAATCTAAAGTATCTCTCTCTCGCCCGGAACAAGTTTAGTGGAACACTTCCTTCTTGGTTGTTCAAGTTTGACAAAATCCAAATGATCGACTACTCAAGCAACAGATTTTCTTGGTTCATACCGGACGATAACTTAAACAGCACATGGTTCAAGGATATTCAAACCGTTGGAGAAGAAGGATCCATTGAGCCACCAGGAAAAGTAGAGATCAAAATATCAGCAAATGTGGTTGCCAAAGGTGATCTAAGCTTCAGCTACAGTCTCCTGTCCATGGTTGGGATTGATCTTTCTGACAATCTGTTACATGGAGAAATCCCTGAAGCTTTGTTCAGACAGAAGAATATAGAGTACTTGAACTTATCCTACAACTTCCTCGAAGGCCAGCTTCCACGTTTAGAGAAGCTTCCAAAGCTAAAGGCTTTAGATCTTTCACATAATTCTCTGTCAGGTCAAGTCACTGGAAATATCTCAGCTCCTCCAAGATTGACTCTTTTGAATCTGTCTCACAACTGTTTCTCTGGAATCATTACTGAGAAAGAAGGGCTCGGGAAGTTTCCAGGCGCGTTGATTGGGAATCCAGAACTATGTGTGGAGTCTTCAGGAAGTAAGTGTGATCCAGCAAACATGGATGCATCACAAGAGGAAATATATCAAAATGAATTGGTGGAAGGACCGATATCGATTTGGATATTTTGTTTGAGTGTGTTTATTAGCTTTGATTTTGGTGTGTTAGGTATCTTCTGCTCAGCTCGTGCTCGGAGTTATATACTTCAGAGTAAAGGTTAAAACTTTGAAGATTGATTGATGTATATTATGAGTTGTAACATGTATGTTGTTGGTCTTGAGATGTCAAAGTGGAAATGCTTGTTTGGTTGTTACTAAAAAGTAAACTCAAAAAGTCAAGATTTATCTATGCTTGTGTAAATAGCTTTGACCGGTTTACATTTTTATGAACCGGAGATATTGTCAATGTTCTCATTTTATTTGGTTTTTGTTCTGCAACTAGGCCCTGGACATTAGGATATTCGGTTCAGTTTGGTTAAGATCGATTCTTAAGAGTTTTGGTTTTGGATAGTTTGATATTTTTATATGGGATCAAAAAGAAATCTAAAACATTATATATGCGAAATTGAGTGAATAATCTTATGGTAACGACTTAGCGTCTTCAGTCGGATAAGCTTATCCGATCCAATCTAAACCGAATCAAAATAATCGATCGGAAAACCAAACCAAATGATATATGTAAGATTGTTAGATGGATTCATTTTTTTCTATATCGAAAACTAAAATCTATATCTAAATACAATGGGGAAAAAAAAAATCTCTAAAATAGCACCAAAAGAAAAAATTTTGTGACAAATTTAGCACAAGTTTTTATATAAAATAAAATTAGTATTTTTATAAAAGGTAATAATTTAATTTTTTTCTTTGGTCAAATATTTTAGAATTTATGATATAGTTTTTAGAGGACATGAAATATGGTTTAGAGTTTAGGGTTTAGGGGTTTAGAAAATCTTAAATCCTAAACCGAAACCCTAAAAATATGAGGTTAAGAGATTTGTGTTATATAAGAAAATTACTCTTTTAATAAAAATGTTATTTTTGTCTTAAATAAAAATATGTGCTATTTTTGGAACAAAAATTTAATTTTGTGCTATTTTTTAGAATTGTTCAACAAAAAAAAAACGATTTAAAACCAAAATTTCTTTAAAAATTATGGAAATCATTTGATTAAAAACCGGATCAGAATTGCAATCAAAATTATACCAAGCCATTTATACTAGATTAAATTTTACTTTAGACTGAAAACTTTTTTTTTTTTAACCTGAAAACCGAATTAATATCCTATTAAAATCCGGGTTACCAGTAAATATTCGGATATTTATTAAACAACATTCGAAATTGAAAAGTATTCAATTCATCATGTAAATCATGTTTCACCAAAAATTAATAATTTACAGAAGAAGAAAAATATGGCAATGTGATTTTCTCAATCGTAGTCGGTGAAGAAAAGCTAATTTCGCCGCAACCTTTGATCGATCTTACTTCTGGGTTTCTCCTAAATCATTCAAATTGGTAACGAATTTGTCCCATCTTTGATCCAGAATCATGCTTTCATTATCCTCTTCTTCTTCGTTGCTTCTTCCAAGTTTACACTACCATAGTTCTTCTGATCGATCCATCGTTGTATCAAGAAAGAGTAATATCTCAATCCCTCGGAAAGTCTCTTGCTGTTGCATAGCTCCACCTCAGAATTTGGACAACGATGCCACTAAATTCGATGTAATAAATTATCACAAATTTTGCTATTTTGTTAGTTTTTTTTTTAACTTAAAGGATTGATTTTTCCAAAGTAATTTCATAGATGATGGTGGAATCTGCTATTGACCCTTGTATCGTAGTTATAGTGTAGAGAGTTCCTTGTAAGTTTTATGTTCTGCATTTTTGGTTTGAACTTGTTGGTAATGTGATGATATCTGCAGAGTCTCTCCAAGTTTGGAGGTATGCGTAAACAGCGAGAAGCTAAGGAGGATGATTCTGATGTTCTTATAGAATGTAGAGATGTCTACAAATCGTTTGGGGAAAAACATATCTTGAAAGGTGTTAGCTTTAAGGTATTTTGTTTTTGTCATTTTACATTGAGAATACTTCCTTTCTCAAATTCAATGTAAGAGAAAGGATTTGCAAAAGAATGCTTATAGCTTTAGGCTTCTTATGCTCTAAGGATTACACATTGACAAGCCTCATGTCATAAGAGTGTACTGCTTTGTTTATTTGTAGCATATGTTGTTTTATCGTATTTTAAACTCTTGAAATCCTGGGGCACGTTCTCAGATACACTGCAAAGAAAGTTTAGTCTTGTCTCTTGTTAGACACTTAGAATTTGATGGGATCCTATCTATGATCGAAGATGGGACAAATTTGGTGTGCTTGTGGGAAATTTTTATATATTCACAGACTTGTTTTGGATCTTTATTTTAGATTATGCAAAGCCTGAAGATCATGAAAGTCACACAAGCACACCACATTTTAACCAATTTTTTGTATGCAGATTAGACATGGTGAAGCTGTTGGGATGATTGGTCCCTCTGGGACAGGGAAATCAACAATTTTAAAGATCATGGCTGGTCTTCTTGCTCCAGACAAGGTCTACAACTGTTGCACATCATGATTATAGAAATCACTTATCATATTATGGATTGTGTCTGATGCTATGTATGCAGGGAGAGGTATATATACGAGGAAAAAAACGAGCTGGTTTGATAAGTGATGAGGAAATCTCAGGAGTTCGTATTGGCCTAGTAAGTACTGTTTGGAGATATAATTTCTCATGAGTCGTGCATTTTTTTGGTTTGGGGTTCGTATCTAATGGCCTTTTTTTTTTTTTCTATCCCACAGGTATTTCAAAGTGCAGCTCTTTTTGATTCTCTAACAGTTCGTGAAAACGTTGGTTTCCTACTGTAAGATGTTATTCTTTAACGTCCTACATAAACCTCATTTCTATCCAATAGTGGGACTGATAATCTTTTGTTTTTAGTCATATTGATTAATTGTTTTCTATGGTAACTAATCTCAGTTACGAACGTTCAAAAATGCCCGAGAATCAAATATCTGAGCTTGTAACACAAACTTTGGCTGCAGTTGGTTTGAAGGTATCCTAATTGTTATATCAGTTATTATCAAAAGATGATTGTTTACTTGATTTTTTGTTGCACTCTCATAGCATAGGCTAGTTCAGTACTTAGTAAATACTAAATAGTTCTTCCCTGCTTATTATCGGCTTTGGTTCTAATAAGAACAGGGTGTTGAAAATCGACTTCCTTCTGAGTTATCTGGTGGGATGAAGAAAAGGGTTGCTTTAGCTCGTTCAATAATTTTCGATACAACTAAAGAGGTCATTGAGCCAGAGGTAATCTAAAGATCTACTCCAAATTCATGAATGTTTAGTTCTTGATGAAAGTTTTTGACTCTATCATTTGTCAAAAATTAGTAATTCATTTATGGGTTATGCCTTTTCTTAGGTGCTCTTGTACGATGAGCCAACTGCTGGACTTGATCCAATTGCATCAACTGTAGTTGAAGATCTTATACGGTCTGTTCACATGACAGACGATGACATAGATGGAAAACCTGGAAAAATCGCCTCTTATCTAGTTGTTACCCATCAACATAGCACCATTCAAAGAGCTGTAGACAGGTTTTTCTTCTGCTCTTAATCCATATTACAATATAAGACTTTTGCAGCTTTTGCTTCATCCCTTGAGAAGTTGTATGTTTCTTCTATTCAGGTTATTGTTTCTTCATGAAGGAAAGATCGTTTGGCAGGGAATGACACATGAATTCACAACCTCAACAAATCCAATTGTTCAACAGGTCTCTTTCTTTCTTCACATACTCACATCTTATTTCAACATCGCAGTACTTGGTTTCATTCTTTTTGTTTTGTATCTCTCAGTTTGCTACAGGCAGCCTCGACGGACCAATCAGATACTAAGGGAGGATCCAAATGACGAGACATTGATAAGAGCACTTCAATTCTTCCAAAACAAAGCTTAGCTTACTTGTAAACACTCTTTTATATTAGATGCATAGATCATAATAGCATTGTAAGTTAAGATTTCACTATTAATGCATAAATGAGAATTGGGTTTAATGAGCCAAAGAACAATTACTTGCATTCTTATACAAATTCCAACAAAACTGATACTTGTGAATCTCCAAAACAGTAGTAACAAATGTTTATATATACACAAAGACATTACTCATATAGTAGAACAAAACAAAAGACTCATTTTTGTTCTAACTACCCAACTTGAAAGCATCAACAAAGAGACCTAAACAAACACCAGCTTTCCAGAAATTCATAAGCACAACAAAAGACTGAAACTTTCCAGAAAACATTGAAGAAGGTTTCTTATACATAAGCATACCGATTCCTTCGATCGCAGCCACGACGATTCCCGCAACAAGCACATCCCAATCACCAGTCTGTCCAAGAATCGTAGCTAATGCATTGGCAGTGTAGAAACCAAGAAGTAGCAAAAATATCTTCATTGGGAAGTTTTTTCTAGCAGAGTTTAGTTTCAATAGTAACTGTTTGCCTCCTGCAATTGCAATTCTACCTAATCTAGTGCTACCTAGACCTGTTCTGTCTCCATTGATCTCTTGTTCTCCTCCTCCTCCATTGTCTCCAGGAACTGAAGGACCTGTGTCTAAGGCAAATGCTATTTCCTGTCTTGGTCTTCTCATCTGAAACCTATTGAAAAAGGAAGAGACTTTTTTTAGTGTTGAACTAATGATTATGTTCAAATTCAAACGCAAACGCAAAAAATGTTACCTTTTCATTGGGTATGGAAATGGAGTAAACTTGATTGATGAAGCCCTTCTTTTGTGGAAGATATTTATTAGAAAGGAGACATCTTTTTCATATTTCAAGATTGGGAAAAGGCGTGAGGATTGAATTTGAGATGCCATTAGAGCCAGTCTCGAGTTTTGAGATTTTTAGGGCTTTTACGTCACAGCAAGACGTGATGAAACTTAACTAGTCATAATCTAGAAAGGATAAGTAAGCATTTGATTTGGATTAAGAGGAGCATGCAAGAAGTTTGCTTAAGGAATCAATGGAGATTGGAGAGGATGAGGAAGATTTGAGCGATGAAGAACAATGATAAAAGGCGTTTGAAGATTTTTTTTTTTTTTCCATCTAGTTAAAAAAGACTTTTTTACTCCTACTATGTCTGCCACAATTTCAGCAACTCTTTTAACTTTTTTTCCATCAACTTTTTTTTTTCTTTAAAAGAATATTGATTGAATTAACAAACATTCTTAAAAAAATATTAGAAAATTCCATAAATTTTTTAAACTCACAAGATTTTCATAAAAAGTTGGTTGTTTTTTTTTTTTGTCAGCCAATATGATTATACTAGGTGAGTCAATTTGGTAGTATAGAACCGACCAGATAAAAATTGGATTAATCCTAAAATCTGAATTGGTGTTGGATATTATACTAGCGAAAGTATATCAAAGGAGTATTTAAACAAAAAAGAATTATTTGTCACTGTAAACAATTCATAAAGGATAATAAAACCAAGAAATATGCTGGGTTTTTTTTTCATATATTAGTAAACCTATAAAATAAAATAAAAATGGACAATCCTGAAATCTTGAATCATTGTTATCTGAATTAACAATAAATAGAACCTAGAACATGCTTGTGGTCTATACTGGCCATGTTAGAAATGGAGCTGGTAGCCCAAATAAATCAATAATCAAATGTTACTACAACCAAATCTAGAAAGTCGCAAATGTAGTCATATTTATAAAAAATTAGACTTATTCCGTCGGCTTCTCCAAGGCTTACTAACAAACTGTATTCAAATGTCAGTGTTGTTTGGACTCAATGGCAATATTGAAATCATGAATCATTGTTGTTTGGAGTAACAAAAGGATATCAAACAAAGACTTATACAAGAAATTTACTTGTTAGTATAAACAACTCACTCATCTAGGAGAAGAAACCTAAAAAATATTATGGTGATTGAGTTATCTCCGAGAGATCCAAACAATCATTCTCAAATGTAGCACTATCGATTTGTCAAATCTCAAGAGGTACTTGCCATATATAAAACCATATTTCTTGATTATAAGTTGTAGCTTTTAACAGCCTAATAGTTCTTTAGTATTATCAATGATTGATATTCTTTGAGATACTTCTATGTCTCACCTCTCTTTATGCTCCTCTGTTTATTTTATTTTTGAATTGGCAAAATAATCTCGGTAACCTTGATATGTCTTATTTTTTATCTGTTGAAAACTGAAATCTCTATCGCTTCTTGAGAATGCTTTTGAGATGTGGTAGCGTAAATTTATATAGATGGATTTCAAGTTCGGCTACTTGATCTCTTTCAATTTTCCATTTTTGCATGTCTTACGTATATATAAAATCATGAATGACAAGAAGCTTACATTTATCATCAGCAGAAGTTGCAGATTTTCCTTGATAAAGATTATGTATGTTCTGTATAACATCTTCGGGTAATAAAAAAGCAACTCATACATATGTATCTCAATAATATTACAATTATCTGAGCAAAATATCCGGTTGAGATATTTTGGAGATATGTACGTGGTTTCTTCTTTTTTTTACTTGAAAATATTACACCAAACCGACCTAATCTTTATGGAGGCATTGTTGCATTCCTACCGACGATGAATGTAAGAATCATACTCGACTGTAATAGTCAGCTAGATTGAATTTGGCATCAATAAAAATCTCTAAAATAAGTGTATATCTATAATGGTATCCGATTGAGAATGTATCCCTCTCAAATTGTACTAGAGGCCGTTTATTTTCCGCATGTAAATCATCATTAGAAATGACATTGCAAAATTGAATAATATATTATCTAATTTATTTTATTTTTTGCTCTCTTTTTGTTGGGTTTCTTTTCTATTAACGAAATAATTTAGGTGAATAGTTAATTAAATAATTAAAATATATATTATCAATGCCAAGAAGTCCTAAAGAAGAGAAGGATCGAAGACCGAGAGGGATGGAGCTTCCAACACCATCAATTAAAAAGGTGGCTATATAGTGTCGAGGAAGGCAGAAACCCTTGAAGGAACGATGAGAAGCCAACCAAGCTAGGCACCGAGTCCAACAGTCGATACAAACCAAAAACTCCAAGCGACTCTCCCAGTCAAAAAAATGGAGACCAGATCCGCCACACAATGCTGGAACTGTGAGACCCATCAAGCAAATAACCAAGGAAACCAAGACCTCTATCAACCTCGAAAAATCTAGCATACAGAATCAGCACCCACAGAGAACAAAGCAAAGCCTAACTAAGCCTTAGGAACCATTAATCTGAGAAAAGGAGGAGCAGATCAGATAGGAGCCGAAGAACACCACACCTAATAACCTATAGGAGGAAGAAGGAGCAAATGAGGAGAGAGCCACTGTGAAATAGAGCCCCTAAAAACTGCAAACCCCAACCGAAAGAAGGAGGCTATCTCAAACACCCTTTAACGAGGCCGGAAAAGAGAAGTGTAGAACAAAAGTCGAGAAAGAAACAGTGATGGTACCAAACTGGGAAGTTAGAGGATAAGAAAGAGAGCCCTCAACGGAAAGGAGCCAACACCGGACGAAACGACAGCTGCAACCAACTAGACATCAAAAGATGGAAGAGGAAGAGAAAGAAATACCTTGACGGCCTCTTTAATATACAACCCAAGGAGCAACACAACCTTGCAACAGACTAGAGACTAAAGCCAAACCTATACTAATACCGAGAGCATTGACGTAGGAAGACACTCGAAACTGAAGAACCAAAACAATCAAGAACAACAGCAACCTAAGCTAAGAACAACAACAACCTAAGCTAGGCTTAAACGCGATAATCTACCTAGCCAAATCAAAAGGAGACTTGAAACTGGAAACAAACTCAACGAGAAGGGAACCGTCCTCAGGAAACCACAATCGAGAGAACTTTCAGCTTCTACTAACACTTTGGAGTAGCTAATCAAGGACGTATCACAAAATTCTGGCAATAGAAGCAAAACCAGTGACAGCTCAAGCGAGCAGCTAAGATCGAACACACTCAACCCCAAGTCGCCGTCCTCGAGCGAGTAGGGAGAGAGTTTGGAAAGACCGAGGCCACGCCTGAGAGATCGACAGAGAAAAAACCGCCGCAACGCCTGAGGCGAGAGGAAGCTAAAACCCCGAGTTGTAGTTCTGTAATACTCCACACCAAATGTTTCTTTATTTCTTGTCAAGAATTACCACATGCAAAATAATTTTACTGTGTTTTCCTATTATGTTTTATCTTGCTTTCCTTTTTTGGCACCCGTTCTTAGTAGAGGTTTTTGGGTTCTCAACTTGTTTGCTCAGACATTTTGATGCACAAGTTTAACCTCATTCTAGACACAAAGAACATGTAAAATACAGCCCCAAAAAAAACACTATTAGAGACCTATAGATTGATTTTGTTTTCGGTTTAAAGGATTGACATATAAACTCGTCCCAATCCGAAATCTAGTCCCAATTTATTATGGTTTTAGGTTGAAAAGTTTTGTTTTAGGTAGTTTTTTACGGAGGACTAAACTATGGTGTGGTACTGTGATTGATGGAAGAATTCAAACTTCTGGTGGAGATGTAGATCGATCGCCTAAAAAATGAAAGTCTTTTCCGTGGTGATGATCGACCTTCGCTCAATACCAGCAGAAACAGATGGTGTGGAACAAAGTTTACCTAAAGAGGAAATCTGATTTTAGAAAGTATATGCAAAAAGAAATATGAAAGCGGAAGAGCAATCTTGTAAGAACTTATTCATCTCTCATGTTTCCGCGATTTCATCATTGGGCATATCAATCACGAGTCTAATACATACAATTTCTTGAATCCGTTTATTACAATACGAAAAAACATACAAAGTTACAAGACACTTCGCTTGGCCATATGTATGACCAAACATTACTATATATGACAGTCTTTAATGGCAGCAGGCAGATTTCTTACTTGCATTTCACCGGCCACGTACACACATTTGGCAAATGGTGGTTGACCTTGGATTTACATAAGTGCAATGTTCACAAGACCAATGGCTTGAATCTGAGCTGCTAGCTTTAGAACTTGATCCCTTATTTTTCCCTCCTAAGCTCTTTGAACTTGTGGTTCTAACACATATACCATGCGAGCTCACATCCGATAGCCCATTCTCCAACGCTCGAACTAAGTTCTCAAAATAGTTTTTGGTGACACTGTTCATTCAAAGTAATAAAATGTTATTAGCTTCTTTCATCACACAGCCAAATAAACACATGAAGACTTCCTTAAGTTTTCTCTAAATTCTTTTACTTAGGACTAAACTTTTGGTTTGCGAGTCGGTCATGATTAAATTTCCTTGAAACTGTTTCAGAACAGCTACTAAGATTTAGATTTATTCAGAGCATAAACACGCCATGTCACTTGTTTAGCTTATTTACCTTGTTAAACCTGCCAGTTTTGTGCGGAACTCATTAAAATCTTCACATGGACCTTTCGCATCTAAGTACGTTTGCAGTTCTTTTTCAGCACATTGGTGAAGTCGTTCAAGACCCGACTCAGCTTCACCTAAACGCATGATAAAGGAAGAGAAGAAACAAAATGATGAAGTTTAGCACAATAAAGCATGTTACAAGCAAAAGTCCCCAAACCTAACACCGCGAGATAAAAATGGAACTGAATTCTCACCAAAATGGTTAAGATTCGGATTAAGGAGCTGAATGAATTTGTTATAAATGACACTTGACCATAGAGTCTCACAGGGCATATCCTAAACCATTCCCTATCTTACTAAGTCTACATGATGTTCTATAAAATCACGACCAGATCCATCACTTATGAACCACTGATGGATCCAACTATCCCTAAATATTCTCCCTCCATAAAGTATCCAACATATGGAAAGGACCAAAGAGTAATTGTTGTTTAATTATTTATACTTATCTTCACGCATTAACATAATTGGTAACTGTGATCACTCCCTGTTTCTAGGATAGAACCTTTTTTTTTTGATAAAAGCCGGTAACTTTTCCAGTTCAACAATCATGTTTGCGGGAAGAATATTCAACTGTTCCCACTTGGAAAGACCAATCAGAGCAAAACACACACAAAGTAATTCACTCAAGGAATCGAAACCAAAAGTTTTGAAAGTAAAAGTTAATGTTAAATTAAGTTACCTTGTAAGTACTCGAAAAACTGTCTCTTTCCATGCTCATGATCAGGTAAGTAGAAACCATAGGCATATGTCCATTTTAGAACTCGTCTGCATTCGACTATCTATGATTGTAGAGCAAATTAGTGAACGAAATCCAAAATTCTCTGCATGCAACTGGAGGAATCGAATTTACCTGTAACCACGCTTCTATGATGAACTTCAGTTGTGATTCAGGCTGACATTGTATGTCACTGAGCTTCTCAATCTGTGAAGTCAATAAAAGAAAACTTTAGCGAAACCCAACAATATAAAGAGCAAGAACATTCATTGAAAGTTAGAAGTGTTATGCTAGACAAAAATCAACAAGGACGTATATACTCTGGAATCAGTACCAACGAGAAGGTGAAATAGGAGGCAAGACCAATGATTATTCTACAAATTTCACACATTTTTGTCATCAACCAATACTTAGTGATTCTTATTTACATCAGCAAGTGTTGCACTGTAAGCTCACATCATCTGTTTGCATCTTTTTAAGATCCGCCAGCGCCTTTTGCCTAGACTGCAGCAAGCAATGAAAACACTTGTAAGTCGTTTTTAAATAAAAGCCAATAAGCTTTTTGTAAATACAAAAGTTATTTTTCTCTGGTCATTATTCAATAAAGAATACATTTTACCAAAAAGGAACATGAGATTTCAAGGATTATTACGAACATATCCTAAGCCTAATTTCACTGATATGCTTAACATGACATAGACTTTTAAGTTTTAACAGAGTACTTTGCTCCAGCAGTTACACGACTTGTTAACTACCTGTCACCCCATTAAAATATTTGTCACAATACCCAAGCCACCAACAAACGTAGCCAGTATATAAATAAACTAGTTCCTTCTCTGACAAATACATCATATGCACTAAATGTAAGTTACATATCATCTTTTAAAAGAGAATATGCATTCCAAATCATTCAGCTTCACTTCCTTAAATTTTTCAAAGTTCTCAACCAAAATATAGACTTTCATATCTTTTGGTGCTCTATCTCGAACAACAAAAACATATAAAGTTTAGATAGTCATTCAACATCAAACTATGAAATAGTTCATCTATTTTTCAAGGTACATGAAGAGATTTTTTGTTCCATATCAAGGGATATGAATGTGACAGCTGAAAACTCTTTCTTAAATTCCCTCTTTAAGACAAAGGTAAATTAGATAATAGTACATGTGAAATTGTAAATGAACAAAAATTTACATACCGATTGATTGGTTGCCCATCTTTCATAGTAGTGGGTATATCTCTCAAGAGAGTTCTTTGCCATCTCTCGGCGTTTTTCAGACTCATCAAACTGCACACAAAAGTTATAGAAAACATAAAATGTGTTCAAAGATAAAGAAGACAGATCAGTTGTCAGTCAGGAACAGAAACAATGTACAGAAGTCATACAATGCCATCTTGCTTTGCTGCTTCATAACGGTTACAAGCATAAAAGCCACCTGTCTTCTCACCATGATCTGTCCACGCTCCAAGGCAAAGCCTACATTTATACAATACAACTACTAATAAGGAGAATTGACTGGGAGTAACAAAGAATCTTACACAACCAGATTCATATGAGACCAGATATAAAGATACAGGAAACCGCAGAAAGAATATTAACACAGTTGATATCTATATGCTAATAAAATCTAAAACTGAACAATCCACTTATTTTCTATCTTGTTTTAGAGTATAAAACATAAAAATTCAAATCAGAGATAAGACTCCAGGAAGTATAGAGAGTATAAAAGCAGAACGTATGACATGATGGCATTATGTACAATCAACCACTTTATTAACTTACCAGCAGAACTCATATTTACATGGCGGAGTGCAGGTAATATGCATACAACCCTGGTTTTTCTCTATAGGCCGTTTACATTTTGGACAGGGCTTGGAATTGGCCAAAATCCTGAAAGTCAAAAACAAAATTTAGCAGAAACAATATACAATGTGAAGTATCATGAACCCTAATGCTAGAAGATGAATGAGAAGACACCGAATAGAATTTTTCTAACATTTGATAAATGTAGCACCCTTTTTTGGCTCCCTTTGGCTATACAAAATGGTAGCCATCACTACCATATAATGCAAAGAACTCAAATATTAAAGAACTATAAATACCCTTTTAAGGTCAAGTACAATGTGGCAAACATCTTAAGCATCAACTATATCTGATAAATCAACGTACCAATTCATATTCTCGGACTCAGCGCTATTCTTCAATACCCACTTTGAAACGGTGTCACAATCTACAGGACGGTGAGCTTCCTCGGCACACTGCAGTCCCATGATGATTGAGTCATATGGTATGGTTGTATCAGTTAGTTTGTACACGATGGAAAGATGAAACTATTCTAATTCTAACTGATAGAGCGACTTACATTCCAGCAGAAACTGTAACAACAGCGACAATTCACATCATAATTACCACTCCCAACAACAAAGTTTACAGCGTAGTCACAGCCTGGAGCGGGACACCACTTGGTCTACAGAATATAAGATGCATTACTCTCTCTGTGAGTATATAATATAGAAGGATAAAGAACACTAAAGTTATGCATTTCTTTTCATTTAAAGGTTACTATAAGACATCACCGCACATGTCTAACGTATGATTATCAAACTGAAATTGCTAGCTTACCTTTCTATTGTCTTCAACATATGATCTGACAAAATACGATGTGTACTTCTGCCTATCTTTATCAGGAGCTAACAAATTGATCATATCCTGACCAATAGCAGCTTTGCAAGAAGGATCTGGACATCGTAACATAAGACACCCTGGACCATCATTAATTGCGGTGGTGATATAACCTAAAGACAGGGGAAAGGTTAGATAGACAACCCTCCAACAATGAACCATCATTAACTGTTATACTTCTATGCTGCATTACATAAAAATGAAGACTGTAATGGAAAATAAGGTACAATATTATCAGGATATCAGTAAAACAAACCTTCCCAGCATGAATCGCAAAAAGGATGACCACAAGCAACAGCATGTAATTTGTCAGAAAGGAAAGTCTCGAAACAAATTCCACAATCAAGCTACCACAAATAAGAAAGAAACAAGTATAAACAAAAGACACAGCTTGAAGCTAAAAAAAAACCAACAAACTTTACAATGTTTAAATTATGAGAAGCCATACTTCTTCATCAGTTGGGAAATGAACAACAGGTTTCTCCAATAAACCAACAGCGTCTCGAACCTTTTCCTCATCAGCAAACCATTCATCATGAACTCTACTCACACACCTAAACATTTTACATATAGAATTGTTATTAAAATCACAAAGACTACATTATTTAATATCTGAATTTGGAATTTGGAATATGGAATCACCAATTGTAGTGACGAAGCAGGATTGCAGACGAATTTCTTGAAATCGATAATACAGTTGAAATCCTGGAAATGTCATCTTCTTGAAGCTTACAAATATCTGATTCGCTTAACACACTATAATTTTGCTACAAAACCAACAAAAAAAAATAGTAAAATCAATCCAAAAGAATAACACAAATCATCATTAGCTAAAGCTGTAAATTGATCATTCAAATCATCATCATCAACATTTATAAAAGGCATCTCTGCAACGGAAACAAGATAAGATTCAATTGAACCTTTTAAATATTTTTACGAGATGTTAGATCGGGAAAAACCTGGCGGTGGCGGAAGATGAGGTCATTGGAATCATCAGCGTCATCTTCAACAAACTCATAGTCGTCGTCAACACTATCGGCGTAATCAGAATCGTTATCAGTGCCGGTGTAGAAATCGTCATCAGCTTCCATTACGATTTCTTCCCCAATTCGATTCGATTTCAACAAAGCTCAAATTTAAGAAACGCTCTAAGACAAGGAGAAAGAATGGCAAAATGGTAAATTAAGCTTAGCCAATTAAATTCATTCTTTTCATCTTCTTTTTTTTTTTTTTTTTTTTACTTTGGTCAAAAGCTAATTAAATTCATTCTTAAATTTAAATTGTTGATAAAATTGGAACAAATAGTGTCCTTCCAAATTCTGTCCAATTTTATCACAAGGCACGATTGGAACAAAATGTTAGAAAGATTGGTTTTGAATTTTTAGTGAGTTAATAGTATTTTTTTTTTTTAATGGCTGTGTGGATATGTTGATTTAGTAAAGGTCTTAATTGTACGAATAATGTAATTTAAGTGTTCAAAATTGAAACAAAACCAACTTGGATAGTTAGATACCAAAATGGTAAGTTGTTGAAATGCGTTTATGACTCAGTTTCCTTCCCAACTCATAATAGCAATTAAAAATTGCAAACTCTTATTTTGTCTTTGTGGGTGTGACGGGGTTTGTATTCTTCTACACTCGTCTATTCAACCTCTTAGCGATAACTTTGGTGTTTATAATTTAACATTTCATTATCAATAAATTTTCAGATGACAATATATATATATATATATATATACTCCAGCTGTTTCAATACATATGATGTTTTAGGAATTTTTTTTTGTTTCAATTATATTATGTTCTAGGAGTTTATTTTTGTTTCAATATTTTTGATTTACTCGCATTTTTATGCAAAAAATAATGTGTTTTACTTTTATTATAGGGGTATTGGGATTTTAGGGTAGTTTTTGAGTTTTAATTTGTCAATTGGGTAGTTTTTGCCCAATCTATGTTTTTGGGTAGTTTTCACTATTTGCATAACAATAATATCCTTAACAAAAACTCATAATCACACTTATGCCATTGGAGAAAAAAAACTCCAAAAGTGAAAAACTTAAAATCAGAAATTGATTAACCCGACATTAATTATAAAAAAAACATCTATCCAAAAATGTTAATCTTCAGCTTGTTCTTCCTTCTTCAAAACAAGAAGATGAAGATCTTCTAAGTTTCCATCTCTTACTTTATTTCTTCTAAATCAAACAGATCTTAAGATCAAATTATTCTTCCAATTTCAAGCTTCAGCATCTGTGACTTCAATGACGGAGGCCATGTTCTAAAAATGAGCCTCAATCGGACACTTGAAAAAAAAGTTATGAGTTTTAAGTTCGAAATCAGATGTTGGGTTGTAGATCTATCATAATTGCATAAAAACCACACAAAAAATAAGTGATAACGATAACAATCGTGAAAAAAATAAAAAGAAGAAACGGCGGAATTAGGGTTAGGAGTGTCGTAGTTGAGAGGAAGAAGACGAGGGTAATTTGGTCATTTTGCGATTCATTCAAACCAAAAAACGAAAAATATAACAAAATGGACATTGCGAGTTGAACTGCGTGACACAAGAAGACTTCTATGTATCAATGACCACTAGACTACGATGACTTAAATATTAGAAAAATATCTCCGATTAATCCCCATTTAATCTCTGATTTTTCATTAATCGCTAGGCCCACCCACGACCGTTCGACTAGCGCCCGATGGAGATAGTGCAAACCCAACAGAGATAGTGCAAACCTTACCCGAACCGGCTACGAATTTTTAAACATCAAAGATAATACAAACCCTACCCGAACCGGCTACAGAGATAGTGCAAACCCTAGTACCTAACCAAGTCATCGTCGAATCAGCTGTTCAGGGAGGCACTAAATCGACTTGCATGTTCAGGGAGGCACTAAATCGACTTGCATGTTCAGGGAGGCACTAAAAATTATTTAAAATTTCATATACGATAATTGTTTCTTTACGTGTAACTGCCACTTAAAATATTAAAGTTATTTTCAAGTTTTTACTTTAAATATAAATTTCATTTTAAAATTATGTAAATTTCTCTATGAATTAATCATTATTAATTTATCGATAAATTAATAACCTCTCTAAATTAATAAAATCTTCTGTTCTAACATTATTAATTTATAGAAGTTTTACTGTAGTTCAATAATATGTTTCTCTTTTACTGATCCTATATATCTATCTTGTATTTGTTTCAATAACATTATAATGTTTAAAGATTCAGCCTTTTATTGAACAACAGACGATTGTTGTAGTTTTATGCTTTATAGCAAATCCGAGTGTATGATTAAAGCAATTGTTGTGATCTCAGGTCTTCAAGTGCTCAAATAGGTTTACAAGTTAAGGAACCCACAAGTTCTTGAAGTAGCCCCACATTAACTGATCATATATCCATGTCGAGTAACAGGGCGAATGAGAATGCAGAGAAAGGACCACCAGCCTTCTGTATCAACCTTATCGCTCAAATGAAAACTGGAGTTGCTCTCATGGGAACTGCAGCGATGGGAAAGACCGGACCAAGAATTGGTTTGGTTGATATTGCTGAATCCGATGACTCGTACTATTCTGTGTTTCAAGCAGTTGACTTTGGCTAGCTCAATAAGGTCCCAACTTGTTCTTTGAGCTTCTTCAGCCGCTATTATGCCCAACATAGCTGGATGTACACCATAACTACGTGTACACCGTAAACAGGCATACACCGTAAACCGGTGTACACAATACAATGTGTACACTTTGTATTATACTTTAAACAAACAACCCTTTGTATAATGTAACAAGTATTTGTATAAGACTTTCTAATAATATTACTATAAGACTTTAAAAAATAGATCTGACTTAATTTTCTCATAAATCATATCATTTTGCTAAAAAAACTTTTGAACTTGACCAAACTTTATTCAACGATTTTTGAAACGGATTATTAAAAGTGTTTTTATACTAGAATAACTTTACTCTTTAAAATAATTGCTAGACTAACTCTCTAAAAAGATACTAAGTAGACTAACCTTAAATTTTTTGTCAAAATGCCAAGAAATCTAAATTAATTATATTATTCATAGGAATGCCATAATGATTTAAAGTTAGAGAAACTAAATTAGAGAAATTAAAAAACTTAAAATAAAATTTTAAATTTAAAAGATACCTATGTTAAAACAAAAAACAAATTACATGAGATTTTTGGAAATAACCCACGAGTAACGATCCTCTTCTTCTCCAATCGATACTTTTCAAAACAATCATCAATTTAGTTAGATGTGCACTTCTTAACAACCTCTTACGTCAGATTCTCAGATTTCACTCTGTTAATACCAAATGTGATGGTACTTAACAATACTTTCATACTTGTAATGGATAAACCATTGTTGATTGAAACAAAATCTTGAGCAGTTTCTCTTCTTGATCTTCATTGAAGTTGCACATAATCTTTACCTTGCTTTGATTTTAGAAACTGAAGCCGCATATAAAACAAAATTTGAAACATAACTTGGAACGTGGATTAACAGTTTTCCCCAATTTTTGCCATATTTGTCGTAAAGAGTTCATCACAATCATCATCATAAGAACTAAAAAAATAAACTAAAAAACATGTTTCAGTAAAAGAACTGATTAACACACCTTTAACTGCTTTGTTTTCTACTTGTTCTGGTTTTACTTCTTCATTAGCCCTTCTACCATTTGGTGTATACTGATGTGAGGTGTACAAATAGAGAGGTGTACACCCATGTTATTCATATCATTTCTTTGTAAGACTAAAAAGTTATTATCATCATTAAACTTGTTTCATATCATTTCTTTGTATGGCAAAAAAATTATTGTCATCAGTAAATTTGTTTTATTGGGTAAAGTAAATAACGTAGGTGTACACCGATGTGAGATGTACACCGATGTGAGGTGTACACCGATGTTATTCAGATCATTTATTTGTAGGATTAAAAAGTTATTTGTCATTAGTAAATTTGTTTCATATCATTTCTTTGTAGGATGTAAAGGTTATTGTCATCAGTAAACTTGTTTCATTGGGTAAAGTAAATTAAATTTTAAAATTACTAATTATTTGTCAATTTTATAATTTTTATAAATGACTAATTTCTCATTTTGATATCTCGAAACAAAATCTTAATTTATTTCAATGAAAATAGATAAGAAAATTATCTTTTGACTTCTTCTACTCTGTTTTTTTACATTTTGTAACCAACTTCTCGTTTTTTACATTTCCGGTGACTCTCAACTTACCCGATTTGAACATATACGGGTTCATTGGAGATTTCGAACGACCACATCATGAAGAGTTAAGCTACAAAACAAATTTTCCTACAATCTTGATACATCAGAGGCTCACGGAGAAATTGGAATCAAGGCAATACCAATTTTGGTTTGGGAGATATTAATATTTTAAACCAGCTTTCACCCGACTTGCCTTATTTGAAGTTTTCCAACTTCAGATATTTTCAAATGTATGTATCGCAACCATGGGAGCTTCTACATCAACTAGAGGGTCCTAAGAGAGTATTCACGTTCATAAATAACCATTGGATCAGGTGGATCCAACCCTACTTACCCACACACAAAGACTTGCAATATATGGACATTGAAAGGCCAACCCCAATGGCTATCTTCTGATTTGGTGCGTCTTAAAGGGAATTAATAGAGTTTTAATAATCTATGGAATCATCACAATTTTCTTATTGTCTTTTGAATTTTTTTCAAAAAAATTCTAATTCTCTTATGTAATTGTTGATCTCAAAGCTTAAATAATAACAAAGTCTCCGAGTCTCTTTCTATAAATACTTTGTCGTTGAAATATACCTTTGTCATTACCTTGTAGAGATTTTGAATATTAAAATCCGACATTAGGTATACATAGAGTGGGAAAGTGTATACCAACATAAAGTATACTGAGACACGTGAATACTGACATGACATGAGGCATTTAGAGAAATAGAGGTGTGCATATAGAGCTTAATAACATACTAGTATTTGATGTATAAGTACACCGAGGTGAGGTGTACAAAGAAATAGGTGTACACCAAAATGAGATTAGTAATATGCTTTCAAGATATACATATGTATCGATTGGCAACTCAACAAACATTTACAATAATTAACCTGAGAATTTTAGAATTAACCCACGAGTCATGATCATCTTCTTCTCCAATCGATACTTTTCAAAGAAACATCAATTTTGTTAAATGTGGGCTTCTTAACAACCTCTAATAAGAACTCTTACGTCAGATTCTTACATTTCACTCTGTTAATACCAGTTGTGACTGTTTACTAAACAATACTTTCATGCTAGGAATGGATAAAGCATTGTTAATTGAAACAAAATCTTGAGCAGTTTCTCTTCTTCTTCTTCTTCATTGAAGTTGCACATAATCTTGACCTTGCTTTGATTTTAGAAACAGAAGCCACACATAAAACATAATTTGAAACATAACTTGGAACTTGGAATAACAGTTTTCTCCAATTTTTGCCATATTTATCATACTGCAGAGTTCATCACAATCATCATCATCATCATAAGAACTAAAAAAATAAATGAAAATCCATCGTAACTGCTTTATCTTCACCTTGTTCTGAATCTAAATATATTGAAGCTTTTGATCCATATATCATCTTTCATCAAAGACTAATATAGGGTTTTGAAATTCAGTAGTCTCACATATACTTGGGGTCCAAAAATACACAAATTTTCCAACCATTTGAGCTATTTTCATATGTGAATTGTCTAAAGATGACATCGACATTTAGCCTAGAGGTTTTTGATAGCTAGTTTTGTAGTCATGTCAGCTCTTCTCCCTACCTCGCAGCTCTTGTAACCGATGTGAGAGAGGTAGGCGTACACCAATGTGAGGGTATAAAAGATTTGAGAGGTGTACACCAATGTGAAGTGTTCACCAAGGTAAGATGTACAGAGAAAGAGGTGTACACCAACGTGAGTGTACAAATAGAGAGGTGTTCACCAAGGTGAGGCGTACAGAGAAAGGGATATACCAATGTGAGATATATAGTAAGAAAAAAATGTATACCAATGTAAGGTGTATAAAGGGGTTGAGAGGTGTACACCGAGATTAGGTGTTCAAAGAAAGAAGTGTACACCAAGGTGAGATGTATAGAGTGAGAGGTCTACACCAACATTATTTTCATCAGTAAGACAATTGAAACAAGTTTATTGATGACAATTGATTCAATACTTCTTATAGGAAAATGTTTCTTAAGCGTAAGTAAAATATTTTTTAATTAATAATTATTTATCCTAATTTTATATTTTTTTAACTAACTGAAGACACATATATTTTGTAATAGTGAAATGTCTATTAGATGCTGAGAACATTCATTTGGGCAAATCAGGTCACTCTTGAAGATTGTTAAAGGAATTTGTGCTATTTAAAATCTTTGAACTGTTAGTGTGGCCTTATTCTTGTTACATTTGGCTTGAGCAAGTAGGCGTTGAAGCTCAAGAATCTGAGGTGGTGGAAGGCTCAGCTGATAGAGTTTGAGAAGAAAGTTGAGACAATCGATGTTGTTGGAGTTGAAGTTTGGTACAAAGAGAAAAAAATGAAATAGAGTTATTGTCTGGATTAGCCCATGTTTTAAAACTCGCTACGCGATAGTCGGGCGCTCGACCCGGGCCTAGCACCTAACGAATAAATCAGAGATTAATCAGGCATTAAACGGGATTCGTTTTATGATTATTATTCATGTATATCTATATTAAATACTTTTGTGAAAATTGTTTATTAAATATGTCCAGCGCAGTTAGTTATGAGCCGTTTTTGGGCCTTATGTGACCTTTAAGACTTGAGTTCGAGACCTAACATATGCCATCTTCTAAGATGAAGAAGCTCAAGAATGTCTAGGAGACTTGAAATATTTGCCGCTTTTCTAATTTTTTTTTTTTTTTGTAATGACTATTCTTATTGGTTTTCAAAGACCATGTAATGGCTTTTCAAATACAAACATTGTATTTTTAGTATTCGAAGATTAAACATAAAATCCGACAAATCAAAACCTCACAGAACCCAGTCCTAAATCACCCTTTTCTCCTCGCCATGATTCCACGATCACACTTTTCCTTTACCTGCATCAACAAACAATGACGCATCAGTATTTGGAAAACCAAACACATAGCGAAGCAGTCCTTCTGCACTAACATGGATTTAATTCACAAAAATAATGCATTACAAAAATATGTAAATCATACCAACATCCAATCAATAACATGTCATGATTCTCATCCACTGGTCTACACAGAAAAAACATATTAATCTACTCACTATTCCAGAGGTCATGCACTCATCTTAGCCAAATGCAGAACCTTCCGAAACGATTTTTTGCAACTATTTCAGAAACTTTCCGGGAACGTCTAAACCCTAGATTCTCGGACACACAACCTACACAATAATAAAATATTTAATAAAAAAATATTTAATTACTAAATAAAATAATAAAATAATGAAATAAATAATATTCTAATCCTAAACTAAAATGCACGACTTAACATAAGTCGTCTTCTACGCTTTCAATTTCTGCAGCACACGACACCATCAACGTCATCTCCGGCTATCTCCACTGCCACCCACCACCATCGATCCATCACCGCCACAATCCTCTTGGCATCGTCATCACCGCCACAATCCTCCTGGCATCGTCATCACCATCATAACGTTACCGATCGAAATCGGTTCAACACCACCACGATCTCCACGACAACGATCACCCCGACATCACCGTCCTTGATGTCACTGTCACAATCTCCACACGCCACCTAGTCATCAATGCCACTTGACAACAAAGGATTCGATCATACTTCGCGCCGTGACTCCACATGCTACCCTCGGACGACCAAACCACTGACCTCGACAATGCCGATCATGCCATGACACCACTGTGATCTGATCATGCCACAACACATGACCCATCGAGACTTGGCTACCACAGATCCGATCATCTCACCCCAACACCACCGACCAACAACAACCACAACCTCCGCCACAACACTCTCACGCCATACCAATGGAACTCGACACAATAATCGATCAACACATGCGATCAATATGAAAACTAAGGAGAAGAGATCTTTACCGCGATGAAAGAAGAGTGAGAGAGAGACTCAAGGCTTTACACGCACGGCAATGACGAGCCTACCAACCACGATCGAACCAAGCCACGCGATCACCCCTCCGTGACAGCACAGCTCAGCCTCTTCTTCCTATCATGTCACACTCATCTCTCTCTCTTCTATCCTCGTCACGCCTCAACACCAACAAAAAAAAACCAACTCTCTCTCGTGTGTTCTACTTGATGGAGGCGGCGAAAGGATGAAGACGAAGGAGGCTAGGTCTGATGGAGAAGTATTTAAAGGTTTAGGGATTTTCTCTCGAGTCCTTTAACTTTCTCATCTTCTCAATTCAGCCTCACAACTTCCTGATCTTCTCATCCCACAATTTTCTGATCTTTTCAAATCAACCAATTGATTTTTATTTGATTTTTCCACACACATCTTCCTCAAATAAACCCAATCAGAATTTACCAAAAATAATTACTCTATCGATAATTAATAAATTCTTCTTTTCCAAACACGGACGATACAACTCCCACTAAGCGCGCTTGTTTAACGTCATTGGCTTGACGTTTGGTTTGCCTTCTATGCGGCAGATGAGTCTCCTGTCCTTAGAAAAAGTCTTTAATTCCCTTCAAGTTCTGGTGGCTTCCTTGTTGAATCATTGCTTCTTAGACTCTTGGAAAACTCCTTTAGTCTCCTTTCAACTTCGGCTTGGAGCTCTTCTGATGAGTTAATGCTTTGTACTTCAATACCAAGCTTGTTGGACAAGACTTTCTCGATTTCGAATTGTCTACCAATGATCCCATCCATTAGTAGTTCCATCATGCCAGCTTGTTTCTTCATATTCTCTTTAGAGTCATTTGCAAGGATGCTTTTGTAACGCCCATGTACCGGCAATAAGAAATTTAAATTTATTTTTGGGATTTGGAGTGGAGTTGGTTAACTCTGATTTTCGTTGGAGGAACTGGTTTGCGATTTTAATATTTAACCGAGGGAGTTTTAAGTAATTTTCAGGTTTAATGCCGTAAATAAATTGTTGTTTTGCGGAATTTTAATTAATTATTTTGATGTAAAGATAATTTAATTCATTGCTGATTTGTTGAATTTAATTGATTATATTTTGTGTAGAACTGAGTTATTAATCGCAGAAAAATTATTATTTAAATAAATAATTATTGCTGATTTGCCTAAGCTGAATTGGTTGTTTGTCGAATCCCAAGCATATATTTATGCCAGTAAACTTTCTGTAGTTGCCTATCTGTAATTGACCTAGTAGACGGGTTGATTGGCCCCTCAGTATTTGTTAAATACTAACTGCGTCTATTCGTAATACGCAGGTAAAAGAAAAGAAAAAGAGTGTTAGGTGGAGCTCGTGGAACTATGGCTGTGAGGTGGGATAACATACTGGGAAATATTGTTTATTTATTTTATTGCTGATATTGTTTTAAGGTGATTAATTATCGTGAACTATTAGGTTGTTAGTTGATAATTATGCTGATGTGGTATGCCAATTTATGTGTTTATAATAAATCGTTGATTGCGGAATTTTGGTTAAAATTGGTTAAGCTGAATTGAATAAATTAATGTGGTTTTCGTAAATTGTTTAACTTAGTTTGTGATGGAGGATTTTAATATTTAGGGGAATATTTTTACCAAAAAAAAAAATATATGGGTTGGGTTACTTCAGTTTCTCTCCAAGACATTGTTCAAACCTTGGTTTAGAATGTTCTCCAATGTCTCTAGTCTCTGGTCTAAGGTATTGTTCTTCTTGGCTGTCGTTTGGTAGTCCGCCAATTCCTTAAGGGTAAGGGATTCTTCAATGAGGTTGCTCTCAATCTTATCGACACGTTCGGTTGTTGAAACGTCTCTTCCGGTAGCTGCTTTATGACGGGAATCGTCATCGTCATGTAGTTTCCCAATCATCTTGCTCAATTCATATCTATCCTTGGAACTCTCTTCCACATTGATTCCATATTTCCTTTGCTCTTTCTCAAACCATTGGAACTTTCTCTTCATGGTTGCTCCATCCTTAGCACACTGCTCTTCCAATCTTCTAACTCGATGCGAGATATCATGAATATTTCTCGAAAGAATCAAGTCCATTCTATCGATCTTCTTCTGAAGAATTCTAGTATTCATCTCTTGTTGATCAAAGCATCGCCTCTGTAAGGTCTCAAGTCTCTCTTCCTGAAGTCTTTGCTGTGAATAAACATTGGCGTGATCTTGGAAAAGTTGCTGCGGAAAGTGGATAGAATCACTGTTTGTTAATAACCGGTTTTGATCATCTTCGGTTCTCCTTTGTTAGGGAGTTTGGAAACGTCTTGGGTCTGACTCCCAGTTCTCATGAACACGATAAGGTGGTGGAGGTGGTACGAAGTTAGCTTGGTGGTTAACCTCTCCTTGGTTCCGAAATTGTTGAAAATTACGGTTTTTGGGAATTTCTTCAATAGGGATTGGTGTCTTCATACAACCATAAACTTCATTGGTGTCTTCTTCTTCATCTTCTACAGTTTTTTTAAATCTCCACATTAGTTTTCATTTGCTTGTTCTTCAAAGTAAGCTTCTTCTTCATCGGTTTGATAGTCTTTTTGTTGAGTCCACTCCAATTACTCGGTTGAGGCAGTAAGCTTCTTTCCAAGAGTTTTTCTTCTTCTTCTTATCATAGGCTTGGTAAGCCTGATCATCCTCCCATTTAGCATAGTCATTGGGGTCGGTGAAAGCTTGTTGCAAAGCTTCAATCTTCCACTCAAGTCGGTATTCTACTTGATCAATGGTGTACCTCATGTTGATCATCTTGGTGCTGTGGTCTCGAATGTCCTCCTTTTGATCTAACAACTCGTTGTTAAGCTTATCTAGCCGGTCTTCCACACGATGAACTTGGTTAGCAAGAGTAGAAAATTTCAAAATGAAGTCGGTTTCCATCTTAGAGAATTTAGCTTTAAGTTCTTCATTGTTCTTTTGTTGCTCCGAGGCAAGTTGCTGTAGAGCTTTCATCATCTTCTCATAATAAGCATCTGAGTCTGGTGCTCCATAGTCTTCATATGAGTCAACTCTCATAACTTCCCGTGAATCAAAGTCCTGATCCATAGCAAAACAGAATCCTTCCGCATGGTGCAGAGTAAGTGAACAAGTAGCTCCATAGTGTTGTGAATGGGCTGGTCTCATAGGTCGATCTCCAGAGGATCAATTAAGTGGGAAACCAGAGGGCCTCTTATGTGGTGTATAAGATGGTCGAGAGTGGCTGTAGTAAGCTCCAAAGC
This sequence comes from Cardamine occulta, assembly GCA_028015245.1. Taxonomy (NCBI): domain Eukaryota; kingdom Viridiplantae; phylum Streptophyta; class Magnoliopsida; order Brassicales; family Brassicaceae; genus Cardamine; species Cardamine occulta. The sequence goes on from CM051367.1 coordinate 3,879,097, forward strand.
TCAAGCTTCCAAGTGGTCCGGAGGTGTCTCCGTCCGAGGTGTTATAGTACGCCATGAGTTGGCAAGAGTAATGTTGTGAAATTCTACGGGAAGAGCGTCGAGGTTCATCCCAAGGTCTCCTGAAACAGTGAAAATCACAAAGAAAAATCAAAAGCAAAGTGTCCTAGACGTTACTCTAGTTCTTAGACTTGTAAATAAACAATCTCTCCCCGGAAACGGCGCCAAAAACTTGATGGTGTGTCGGGTTATCCTCAAATACAACAAATAAGCTGCAAGTGCACAACGAATCTATTGTAGTATTTAAGGTATCGAATCTCATAGAGAGAGAATTTGTATTACAAATCCGTCAGAATAGAGTAAAAATAGAACGATAATAAAAAGGGGTTTGTTTGGTGTCACGGTAGCGAGCAATGAAAATAGTAATAAAAACGAATGTAAATCAATAGAGAGAGAAAGCATTGAGCATTCAAGGGATCTCAGGGGTTCGATGATCAGTTCATTCAAGATAAATTCATGTAAATGCATATCTACTCCTAAGTCTCAGACTATGAAACATGAATGATCAATTAACCTATAACACTACAAGAAAACATGCCAGTAACGACGAAACTTTACGTCAAAATATAATCATCGTAAATAAAAAAGGATATTACGAGTAATTTATGACTCAAAAGATAATCGTCGTAAGTAAGAAAGGATATTACGAGTAATTTAGACTTCTATTTATGACAATTTACCAGCGCGTTAACGACGAAACTGATGTTTGTCGTAAACTAGTCACCATTTAACGACTAGTTTACAACATCGTATAAAATCGTCGTACGGGCATCGCAATGTAATGACTCATTTACGACGTGGTATATTAACGACTCAATAACAACGAAAATTAAATTGTTAGGTGAACACGTGAATTAAATGTTCACTATAAATTTTATGATGGATATATTCGTCGTAAATGCGTTTTTAATATGACGTTAAAACGTTACAATATTCAGTCGTAAAATTGTTGTTTCGTTTCTAGTTCAAAAATTTCCTATAAATACCACATAATGAATTTGTTCTAATTATGGATGAAGAAAGATCTTTGGTTCCGGGTCCAGCAGGTATGAGACAAGCTGAAGAACGAGCAAGGAAAAAACTAGAACAATCAATGTTACAAGATTGTCCTAATGAAAGTAAAATGTATATATAAGTTTAAACAAAAGATGTTCTTAACTAATTAGATATTTATTTAGCAATCGATAAATTTACTTTGTAATTCTTGTAGGATCCGACTGGTACTGTACAAGCGAGCATTCATAGGTCCGCCATATCTGATAACAAATATGGGCCGCACATAAAAGAGAATTCAGTGTTGCTTCTAAAGGAGGTTGTAGTTGTTAAGTTTGAACGGGTGACAACATATCTTAACATTGGTCTTAACAACATAACCAATGTAAGTTACAATTTTATTGTAAAAGGTAGTGTATTAAGTAGTATCATTACCGACAGTAAGGGGCCGATTGGTTAGGACTGTTACTTTAGGCTTTCAATGTAGACTGTTGGTTGTAGAAACTTTGACTGTAGAGACTTTAATTGTAAAAGCTGTTGTTATATAATAAGTTTGATTGGTAACAAAAACTGTAGAAACTGTGACTTTAAATATTTTTAAGAGTTTGATTAGTAACAAAATTGTAGATATTTTAAATAAATATATTTTATTATACCATATTTAAATAAAAATATTGATATAAACTGATAAATAAATTTTATTAATAGTAAAACTTTTGGGAACAAAATAAAAACTCATAAATAGTTATTAGTAACCAAAATTTTCATATGGTCCTGCTTCGGGAACTTCCGAATTATGAAAATAAATATTGTAAAAATACTCGAAATCAAATTAAATAAAATAACTACCGCAAAGTAGCCCACATAGCGTTAGCTAACTCATCACGAACACCTTCCTTTTATTCTCTAGAACTAAGCTCTTCTTCCGTCATGTTTGGAAGTTCTTCCGTCATCTTTGGAAGTTCTTCCTCATATGCGGCTCATGTTCGTTTGGATTTTTTGTGGTGACTAAAAATCAGGATCTGCAATCTTTGACTTACGAATAAAATTATGAAGGGACATAATATCTGATAAAAATAACTCTCCATAGGTTCATGTATTTATAAAGTTTTAATAATCTCTAAAAATAGTAATTGATTTTTTCTTTTGAAAATTTCTCCATTGTTTTTGAATGATTCTTGATAGATTATTATGTGCTAATAATATTAATTTATTGATAATTATGTGCTAATTAGTCATAATTTTGTAATTTATTTTGAATAGTAAATAATAAATTATTATGAATAATAAATAATAAATTATTTTGAATAGTAAATAATAAATTGTTTTAAATAATTTTATTGTTACATGTATGATTTTTTCGTTTTTTATTATTTGGCTGTAATTTATTATTAATTTTGTATTATTGAATTGATTAACAAAACAAAAATATTATTTCAACAATTGTTAGTTGTTACGTAAAAGTTTTCTACAGCCTCAAAAGTCTCATTTTTGAGACTTTAAAAAATTAAACTAAAAAAGATGTAGTGGCTTTAAAAATAGCAGTTAGACTTTTAAAACTTAAAATAATATAAAAGTTTTAAAGTGTGATTGGTTAAAAATTAACTTTGAAGACTTTAAATTTCTAAAGCCTTCAAAGTCTCCTACCAATCGGCCCCTAAGATATATAACACAGAAACTTGTTAATTTGGCAGGTTATATCTAAAGAAAACATGGCTACAGCATTCATACAAGAAAGTGGTCCCAGTGGTGTTAATCGAAATCCAAACAATTAGTTATACCCCGAAGATGACGAAGGGTCGGATGATGATGAAAAAATTGAGTAGTACATTACGTGATCAATAAAAAGAAACTAAAATTAATAACTAAGTGATTATGGTTAATATGCCTGCAGTTTCTTTGTATGACGTTTTTAAGCTATCATGTACTATATATGGTACTGTTTATGTTAAACTATCGTGTAATATTAATAACTATGTATGTTTAATATCATTGCATTTTTAATGGATATATATTGTTATATACATGGTTTTGGTTGTTAAAAAACCATGTTTAATAACTCTGTTTTTAAAGACTAGTTTACGACGAATTTTAAATCCGTCGTAAACTAGTCGCAATTTAACGACTCTCTTACGACGGAGTATATCTTCGTCGTACATTAGTCGCAATTTAACTTTTCGTTTATGACATACCGTATTAACGACCCAATAACAACGATAATTGAATTGTTTTGTAAACACGTGTGTTTAATGTTCACCAGAAATTTTATGATGGAGTAAATGCGTCGTAAACGAGTCGTTAAGATGATGTTAAAGCGTTACAATATTAATTCGTTGTAACTTCGTTGTTTTGTTTCCACCTAACTAGTTCAAAAATTTCATATAAATACCACATACTCCCATTCTCAATATCAAAAACAACAATCGTTTATAAGCAAAATTTGTATTCCAAAAACACCAAAAAAATATGTCTTCCATAGGTGATATTCGGAACCAACGAAAATGGATGTATATGCATAAAGATTCTGAAGGAAACGTAACAAAGGAGTTTCTCAATGGGCTGGAAATCTTCATGTACCAGGCGGGCAATACACCACTCACTCTAGAAACCGGTAAAATGTTATGTCCTTGTAGGAAATGCAAAACTTCAAGCTCAAGATTTGCTCGTAGTGAGAATGTGTGGAATCATTTATTAAATAGAGGATTTACGCCAAACTATTATATTTGGTTTCACCATGGAGAGGGTTATGGTGGAAATGAAGCAAGTAGTAGTAATAATAATGTTGAAGCTGTGAGTTTGGATGAACCTAATAATTTGCATTACTATGATCATTATCATCATGTAGATCAGGGAGATCTAGAACATGATAGGGTACATGACATGGTTACAGACGCATTTCATGAAACAACTTCTTTATTTACTGATAATACAGTTGAGGAACCTAACTTAGATGCGAAACGGTTCTACGAAATGTTAGATGCTGCAAATCAGCCAATCTACGAGGGATGTAGAGAAGGTATGTCGAAATTATCATTAGTAGCTAGGATGATGAGCATTAAAACAGATCATAATTTATCTGAAGTTTGTATGGATACATGGGCAGAATTGTTCAAACAATATTTTCCAGAAGATATCTTGTCTACTGAATCTTATTATGAGATTCAAAAGCTGGTTTTTAGTCTAGGGTTACCTTCTGAGATGATAGATGTGTGCATTGACAATTGTATGATCTATTGGAAAGATGATGATCAGTTACAGGAATGTCGATTTGGTAAGAAACCAAGATATAAGCCGCAAAGTAGTAGAAGGAATAAGGTACTGTACCAACGGATGTGGTACCTACCAATTACAGAGAGGTTGAAAAGATTCTATCAGTCTAAAAGGACATCAACAACAATGAGATGGCAAGCAGAATATTTGCAGCCGGAAGGGGAGATCAAGCATCCGTCAGATGCAAAAGCATGGAAGCATTTCAATACGGTACACCCAAATTTTGCTAGAAATGTTCGGAATGTTTATCTTGGATTATGCACAGACGGATTTAGTCCATTTGGAATGTCTGGTAGACAATATTCTTTATGGCCAGTAATCATCACGCCTTACAACCTTCCCCTGGGGATGTGCATGGAAAAGGAATTTCTATTTATGAGTATATTAGTTTCTGGACCCAAGCATCCAAACTGGTCACTAGATGTTTTTCTGCAGCCTCTTATGATTGTTAGGTAAAAAAGAATTTTAATATGAAAGTTGTGCTTCTGTGGACAATAAGTGACTTTCCTGCATACGGGATGCTATCAGGTTGGATAACGCATGGGAGATTATCTTGTCTGTATTGCCTCGGAAGGACAGATGCATTTCAACTGAAATACAAAAGGAAATCAAGTTGGTTTGATTTTCATCGTCGATTTCTGCCAATGAGCCATCCTTATTGAAGAAACAAGACGTTGTTCAGGAAGAAAGTAAGTGTACGAACCCTCCCACCGGTGTATTTGTCAGGAGAACAAATAGAAGCGCAAATTGATCATTATGGTGGTCCAAAAACAGTTAGGCATGGGGGTAATTGGCATGTTCCATGTAATATGTCCGACGGATATGGGGAGCATCATCATTGGCACAAGAAAATCATATTTTGGGAACTTCTATATTGGAAAGATCTTCTTCTGCGACACAATCTGCTATTTGATAACATAATGCATACTATATTAAATGTGGCAGGAAAGACAAAAGATAGCAGAAACTCAAGATTGGACTTACCTGCTATGTGTTCAAGAAGTGAGTTGCAGATTACAAGCAATGGGCAAATACCTGTTCCTATCTTTAGGTTGGCATCAAATGCAAAAGCTGCATTGTTTAAATGGGTGAAAGAAGGCGTGAAGTTTCTCGATGGGTATGTTTCCAACCTCTCTAAATGTGTTGAAGATGGGCAAAAGTTTTCAGGGATGAAGAGTAATGGTTGTCATGTGTTTATGCAAAGACTACTTCCATTCGCACTTACTGGGCTACTTCCACAAAATGTAAATGAAGCACTTGCAGGTACGTATATACATGCAGCATATATATATATATATTAAGATAAGTTATTTATAATTTACATCCATTTAAGATAAGTTATTTATAATGTTTAGGGGTTTAAAACTCTAAATCATATAACCTTACAACGGATTTACGACGAATCGTTGTAAATCCGTTGTAACTAACAACGCTTTTACGACGACTCATGTTTGGGCTTTAAGACCCGTTTACGACGATGCATCTTCGGATGTTACGACTCATTTACGACTCATTTAAAAAATTGTTTGTATTATAATTTTTAGGATAAGGTAATAAATTAATTGTGAATGATTAAATTTCTTCGTATTATTTTTTTAAAATTTTGTTTTGAATGTTAATTAATGCAGATGGTTCAAAACTCACGTCAGCACTATGGTAATCTTTTTCTACTAGGAGATCCTACTGGACATGGATTGAGTTCTGAGAGGCCGTCGTCTTCTTCTGCGGCCAATACGGTTCCTGAGAGGAGATCATCCGAATCAGTGGCTGATACAGCAGAAGCTCCACCATCACCACCACCACCGGTTGCACCGGCATGAGCACTTCATCCAGACCTATTAGTACCGCTAGATGCTCTGTATACTCGTTTTACAGGGGAGGATCTCCTCGTCCAGCCCGGACGAGAAGGAGTGCACCGGTTGGATCCCAACCGTCCTCAGGGAACTTTCTGGTATGTAATTATTATACTTTTTATTTTAAACATATATATTATATATATTTTAAAAATAATTAATTTATTTTTAAATATTTTTTAAAGGTTTGGTGTGGATAATAAGGTGGGACGTAGCGTTTCGGAGACAATCAAGGGTTACTTCTCTGAACCTCATCCAAATTGGTCCCAGACACCGGATCACATCAAGTAGATGTGGTTTAAATGTTTTGCGGCATATGGTTTTTTTTAATTTTTTTAATATTTTAATTTGTGTTTTATATTTAATATAATACTAATTAAGTTGTTATTTGTTTTTTTTCATCAAAAATGGAATTGGGAGTCTGCCATCAATGAGCATGTCAAAGAGGAATTCAACAAAAAGGCGATGAGGCAACTTGCCAACACCGTCTCTAATTGGAAGGAAGTTTGGCTCCTCAAAGGGAACGATGCCAAACCCATTTTCCTCACTCAAGTCGTGTGGGATGGTCTTATTCGTTTTTGGCGTGATCCAAATTCGGTCCGAGTTTCCGTCAAGTGTTCGAGCACTTGACTTACAGTTGATGAGGATGGATATTTGCCTACGCCTCATACAGCCGGACAGATACCCTTTGCGGGTGTCCGTTTGAAGATGGTAAGTATGTTTAATTAGTTTATCAAAGATTTAATTATAATATCTTAACTCTTATTTTATGTATTTTTTAGGCTGAAGAACAAGGGGGAGAACTTCTGTCCCTTTCATTGTTGTTCGAGCGGACCAACAAAAAGAAGAGTGGAGTTTTTCTAGATGTCAGATCTCAGCAAATCTATGATGAGACCACCGCTAGGATTGAGGAGCGTCAGATACAGCTTTCTCAGCAAAGCGAAGATGGTACTCCCGTGGCATTGAGTACATTGAATCAAGACAAGATCTTTGAATCGGTATTTATTATATTATTTATTTTCTCCCATTTACTTAATATTTTTATTTATGATTATAATATTTCTTTTTTTTTTTTAGGTTGCTCCGAAGAAAAAAGTACGGATTTTGGGCATGGGATCGGTTCACGATGTACCGATCGCCACATCTTCTCATAAGCGCAACCCGAATGATGATCCCGTACATCTCCGAGCTGAGATTGCATCTTTAAAGGATCTCCAACAACAAACAACCCGCAAGCTTCAAGGAATGGATAGTTTATTTGATATTTTAGCGCAAGGCAATCCGGAAATGCAACGAGCTTTGGAAGCAAAACGTGCGGCGGATTGAGCAGAGGAGTTGGGGCAATCATCGGGCCAACCTCAAGACAAAACCGACTTGGATCGGAGAGCCACAGAAGCCGCTCATGCGAACTGGTTTGCGGATATAGATTTCAGTAATTAATAGATTTTTAGATTTTTATTTTATGTTTTTTTGTATAAACTTTTAAATTATGTTTTATTATAATTGTTTTCAGTTTAATTTTGTTTTAATTTAAAACTTTTTTATATAATTTTAATTTACTATTTAATATATAAATTAAATAATTTGATATTTTAATTTTAATTTAATAATTTATATTAAAATTAAATTATTTTAATTTTATTTATAAATTAAATAACTTACGACCACCATACTCGTAAAATCTAACAACGAGTTTACGATGGCGTATACATTTACAACGCATCTACGACGCTTTGTCTGACGTCGAGTTTATGACGAATTAAATAGTCATCGTTAACTAGTCGTAAAATATAACGACAAACACAATAGTTGTGAAATAGTCGTAAAATATAACGGCGAGTTTCCGACAACATATATTTTTATGACGCATATACGACGCCCTGTTTTACATCGATTTTACGATGAATATTGTTCCTTGTTCATAATACGACGAGTTTACGACGATTTGTCTATTACGACTAACCGATTACGACGAATTTCATATACCTCTTAAAATCGACATATTACTCCATTTACGACGAATTAACAATGATATGGGTCGTTATTAACCTCATGTTTTCTTGTTGTGTAATTCATAGAGTTAACCAGTAAAGATCTTATACTCTGTTACTCAACTTTTGCAGGCAAAGATGCATGACTCAAAGCATTAATATCAAGTTCAATCATTGTCCATAAAACTCCATAACTAAGTGGTATGTGCTTGTTATGATGCAATATTCATCCAAACTAGGTTCCCACAAATTAAGCAAGCGGATAGCGAAACTTAAATGCCCAAAATCAGTTGCTAGTTCATGACGCTAGCTACATGTATTAAGAAAGAGCTTAAAATGAAAGAACAGTGCAAACGAATATACAAAACAATGAACTCGCCACTTAAAGTCAATAGATCATCTCCCCCCTTTGATTAACCCTTTAAACCCAACAAGTGAATTACTCAAGCATGCTTAAAAGAATCATCAAAGCAAGGTTTAAGCAATTCGTAAACATATATTTCATAAAATAAAAGATAAAGGTTCATATATTACTTCTTAGAATCAAATACAAAGAGATGGAACTTCTCCTTTATGAACAAAGTAAAGCAAATGAAAGGATAAAGGTTTGGGTGATCTTCAAGAGCTTTAACGAACATGAGGGCTGCTACGGCTTCTCTGGTCATCTCCTACGGTTTCTGGGATGGGGCACTTCAAGACACACCAAGAAGTCGGTTTTAGGGTTTAGAAGGCAAAACTCGTCGTTTTGGTAAGTGTAGAGGCAAGGGCTTCAGCCTCGGTCACATGGGCAATGACCGGGTGGGCAAGAGGGCTGGCCTCGGGTGTGGGCCTTGTACCCAAGGTCTCCAAGAGGCTTGGCCTTGGTCACACTCCTTGCGACAAAAAATTAAAAAAAAAACTGAAAATTAAAAGTAACCTAGACTAGGTCTGAAAACAAAAAAATCTAAAGGCAACTCTTAGTCCCCGGAACGGCGCCAAAAACTTGATGTCTCGAGTTTTAACCCTATAAACTAAACTGCAAGTGCACGGTTATATGCGCGGTAGTAAATACAGGACTGAATCCACAAGGACTAGAGTGCACTTTAAATCTATAATGCTCATACAGAGTTAGGATGAAACTATGGGGTGAATAAAACCGAATAAAAGCTGTAATTAAATGCGGTGTAAACAATAAAGAGAAAGAGTTGGGATTCGGGAAATTGTGGGGATTCAATGATTGATAGAAATCTAACCGGACTAGAAATTTATATCTAGTTCTAGAACTCGAAAAACAACAACCAGATTAACCTACTTCTGCAGTGCTAATCCTCATAATCTAGATATCTTATTAAGCCTAACAAGTTCTATGCTAGAATTACAAACAAGTTCGATAAGTTCACTTAGTTATCCAACCTCAACTTCCGTTAGGTAACAATAACGGAGCCTATAAACTATTGATTCCGATAACCTAACCAACTTCCATTGTATTAGAACTATCTATAGATCAGTTGCTAGATTCGTCAACCTAACAAAAGCATTGAGATCATAGTTATAGAGAACTTTAACAATAAACCCTAATCTATAACAACTACGAATCAATCATCAAAATGCCTTTGAATAAATCTCTACACCCAACAAGAGAACTAGTCAGACATAGCAATAGATCTATCTCCCCAAAAAGCAATGAAAACTAAGGACGAAAATATCTCTAAGAATAACCTCTGACTACTCTAAACACGATCATAACATATTTATAGTAAAACTGTAGGTCTAAGTCGGCGAAAATAAAAGATATAGAAAATCTTCGCATTGAGGATCGATCGATCCTTCGTGGATCGGTCGATCTCTGCTTCAAAACGCACCACTTCATTAATTCTTAAATCTGGTCGATCCTCCTTGGTTTTGGTCGATCCAAATGCATCTCCAGTTGATACTTGAAGTGTATAAACGTCCCAAACTGCTCCAATTATTCCATCTAGCTCCATTGACTTGTAAACCTTAGAAAATACTAAAAAGACACAAAATGACACAAAACCTAATCTTAAACTCGATAAGGACTTAATTTACATATGAAATCAAAGGTATAAAACCCTCAAAATCACGACACATCATATGGTCTACCATGGTTTTCTAAATAATGAACAAGAAACAATAAGATAAAAAACATTGTTGTTTTTTAATTTTTTTCTTAGTCGGGCTTTTTATTATACTTCTCAGATCTTGGTGGTCAAGGGAACATGTGGCGTAGTTAAATTTCTCAAAAACTAGTTTGGCTAAGTCTTTGGAATTGGATCAAACTCTCAATGTTTCCGGTTGGGAGATCGGTGAGATCGACCCAAACCGAATTGAGATTGACCGAACTGAGATTAAGAAATATCTAGAAAATTATTGACAAATATCAATATTTTGTTTAGGAAGTTTAACATTATCACTTAATATATTATTTACATTTATGTTTCCAACACATTAGGAAATTCAGTGTCTATATAAATCGATGTATCATATAACATTATTCTTATGAGAGTCTATTATATAATTCTTCCTAAAAAAACTCTGTGTTCTTACTCTCATCAATTTATAATAGTATCAGAGCCTTGATCTTATTCATATGGATTATGGTTCATTAAGCTTCGCAATCGAAAAAATAAAATAAAAAATACTTTAATTCTTTGACCTAGTGTTGCTTGTTTCTAACGCAAGCTTCACATCCATTTCTTCTTTTTTTATCCTTCTCGGCATATATCCATGCTCTCGGATTTATTTTGTTAAGAAACAGATTTAGCTACTTTGGGTGTTAATTTTTGTGTCTTTTTATTCTAAATTGTAAAAGGCTATCGGCTAGTTTCAAAAAAGAAAAAAAAAAAAAGAGATGGTGCTTGTGATTACTTTACGGTGGTGATTATGATCGTGTGGTGAGATGTTTTCGTAAAGAAAAAAAAAACATGTTCGTCTTTTATAAAGACTTGGCGCAATAGATCGTGATTGCATTTCATGATTTTTTAAACGTACGTGATTTGATGGTTTCCTCACCTAAGCTCTTGACCGTGAGTACAGAGGATGCTGGATTATGGTGGTGATGAGATCATGTTCACGACTCCAACGATGCTGCGAAGAGTGATTTTTTGTTTACTATGTGCAGAGAAGGTTCCATTGAATATTCGATGATACAAATGATATACGGCGTTGTGGGTTTATTTTCTAGGCGATTTCGGAGTTGTTATTGACCCTACGATCGGGTATAAACTTCGATAACCTAATGGCTGCGTATTAGAGCCATTTTTGACTCTACGAACGGGTATAAACGTCATTGATGATCCGACAGCTGTATTTTTTAGCCACTTTGACCCTATGGTCAGGTACAAACGTTGTTGATGACCCGACGGCCGGTTATAACGCCGATATTTTAAAAACATGTTCAATCTTATATGTGTTAAGTTTGACGGGGGTGTTGGGAGATCGGTGATATCGACCCAAACCGAATCGAGATTGGCCAAACCGAGATACAGAATATCTAGATAATTGTTGATAAATGTCAATATTTAGTTTAGAAAGTTTAGCATTATCACTAAATGTATCATTTGCATTCATGTTTCCAATAAATTAGAAAATTTGTTTTATCATATAACAATATTCTTATGAGAGTCTATTATATAATTCTTTCTAAACATATTTGTGTTCTTACTCTCATCAATTTATCATATCCACTGATAGTAATCCACAAGTGTCAATGATAGTCATATGCCCATTGGACTAACCCACTTTTTTACTAATAAAGGATCCACGGATTCCCTTGGATGACCATTCACAAGTAGGCGTTCATCAAGTGACCAATAGTATGATCATCGCAAACACAAGCAAATTCTTAGAGAATTGAATTTGAAATAAGAGCTCGAGAGCATCTAAATTCAGCAGTTTTGTGTCTTAAATCAACATTCATGAATCAATCTCCTCGAATCAAAAAAAGTCTCCCTGAATAAAATATTGGCATCATAAGCATAATGTATAACACAAAAATATTGGATAATGGTGCATCATGAATCTCAATGTCTTCCTCTGTCACTTATGCGCTTGTATTATAAACTTAATCGTAGGAAACAAACAGAGCTGCTCGGTTAAGCATGTTTTACCGGTGATGGGAGACAGTGAGACACCTAATGACAAACAAGTTACGGAAAACATCAGCGAAAAGGAATTTTTTTGCATCAAAGAAAGGAGAAGCAAAATAAAATTATTTGTGTTAGAGTGTGAGGTGCATTACATGGAACCTTCAGGAGAAAGCAGTTTGTAGATTGTGGTGAATGATGGTGTGGTTTGAGCCGACCGATTCTCTCTCAGGTTTGTGGAGATCGCTATTCTCTCCATGTAGCTCACGCTTGAGTGCTAGATTCCATATTCTTATCACACTGCGTCCTGACTCGTTACTCTATGGTCTCTGTATTCACCAATGTTGGTTGTTCCCCTCCAAAAATTCAATTGCCTCAAGTCTCGACCAAGAATTAAACTGGCATATGGAAGAAATGGTACCGTGAGTAGGGATGTCAATTAGAGTTGAAAATTCGCGGGTAACCCCAAACCCGCACCGTTATGGGATGGGCTAGAGTTCATGTTTTGATTATCCAAAAAAGCGGGCATTGCAGGTTGATTAATCTACATGTTAAATTTTCATTTATATGAAAATATTTATATACATTTATGGATTATAGCCCATTAATCCTTTAAAATGTTTTTTCCAAATTCCCAAAAAAACTAAGGATGAATATTCGAGTAACCCTAACCTTATTTAACCTCCAAGTTATTTGTCCAAGAGAAAAACATTTTCATATGTTTGTTTCTCTTTGCATGTGTGCCAAGAGGCAAGACCAAGTAATCGTTTATGTATGTGTTAATAATATATTGCTCAGACCAATTTCAGATTTGAATCTTTGAAAATTATAACTTTTTGGCCCATATGCTCACTATAAGTGAAAATGAAAACTTATTGATTTTGTGCATGTCTATTCAAAATTTGTATGTCTAATTTTAGTATTTATGTTTGTTGCATCTTCAAAGAAAAGTGTTGAATTTTGAACTTCAGTTTCAATACTTTTGAGAATTGATTTATATATATGCAAATGAAAATTTTAATTGCCTTAAATCGATGCAAGATTTGGAAAATAAGATAATGTCGCACATCCTCATCAAGAACCTTCTCCGTATATACCAAAACTCTCATTTCTCAGTTTAAACTACACCAAAAACGGCAAAAACCACAAGAATGAGTTCTCAAATTTCAAGGAACAATCGGGAGAACTAAAATCACAACTTTGTTTTTTTTTCTACAGAAATAATACATAAAATCACCAAAAAGACTTGGCATACTCTAATAAATACTTGATAAAAGACACAAACTAAAACGAAAATAACATGTTAAAAATAATAATAACACAATACATCAGTGTGCAACTTTTGTTGGTATGATGTTGAGATTCATAGTTGACTCTTATTATTTTGAATGTATATCTATTGAGGTTCGATTGTGTTGCACTCCTAAATTTCTTTTTTTGCATGTTAGATTGTCAATACAGTATGTGATCAAAAAGATATCACATAAATGAGATAATTTAGGATTCTCATATTTAAACTTATGTTTTTATTCATATTATTAAGAGGACATTCAAAATTTTGAATTAATTAGGAGGACTAGACATAGGAGAATCATATGAAGTTTCAAAATAGCAGCAACAGAAAGATTCACCCTGCAGAGTATGTCGACAAATTCCTCTTTTGTAACCCATAGATATGCATCTTTCATTGCATTCCGCTGTGCTACTACATCCCCCCCCCCCCCAAGACATATGCGATTTTGCGCTATTTTGATTCAAAAAAACAAAAATATATATGAAGATTACAGTAATGATTAATTTAATATTTTAGCATGTAAATTGGGAATCCAAAATCAAAAAAAAAAATTTCTTTTGCGACTTTGAATCAACCTATAAACATATCTCAATTTTTTGTTGAGAACTTTGAATCAAAAACAAATATATTATGTCATTTGAGACACTACAACTCTGAAAAATAAAAATCTTACCTGAAATCATGGGCAAAATGACAAGAGCAAGCACCATCAACGAAAAAATAAGAAGAGAAGAAACCTTCTTGGTTGCCATTAATTATATTTCTAGAAGATATAACAACTTTTTTTTTTAAATATCCTTCAATCTTGTAAAAAATAATAGAAACAAAAATAAAGTATAAAATCATAGTTAGAATTAAGAAGAAATTTTGATACAAGAGAGACATATGTTGTCTTCGTTAACGGAAAATATCAATTTTACAAAAATAAGGTTTCAAATTCGATTTACCTTTTGTTTTATTTTAATATATATTATCGTACTTTGAGAGAACTGATTAGGTTTAGCTTATGTATGGGTGTTTATATACACATATAAATATGTGTATATATTATATGTCTATATATAGATAAATTTATCATATTATGTAGTCAATATTGTGCAATGAGTTTTGCATAATATAAATTTAGACTGTAAATTGGTCAAAGGATTTCGTAATTTATAATGTTTCCATTTTAGATTGCCATTATGTTTAATTTGTATAAAATATCTTAGTCAATCTCAAACGCTAGTAAACGGAAAAATATCACACATATTACTGGATGTCTCTTTTTCCAAAAAGAGTATTTAGAAGTTTGATAATTTGATTAATGATTGTTTAACCTGAAAGACGAATGTTTACACACACAAAAAAAACTTAAATTTTAGATCTAATGAAACTGGATAAACAATTGGCTTTAAAATTGAACATTTAAGAAATAAGAGAAAGAGAAAAATTAGAAAATAAATTTCAGAGGAGAAATGGGCAAAATTTTTATTTTATCTTTTTGATAAAAGACTTGTATGTGATGATCGGAGACGTAAAGTATTTATGCTCAAGTTTGGTTTGGGTCTTTTCTTGTAATACGGAAATGTATTCTCGTGGAACTCAACATCTCTGGACACAAAAAATTCATTTTTTTTCTATAACATAAACCCGCCATCCTTTTTTCCCAAAAGGATATCCAATGAATATACACTTTCTACTTCTCTTCCCAAATTTATCTTTATCTCTCGCCATTTTGTGCGCAAAACAGAGGCAACCGATTGTCTTTATCGGAGCATAGGATGGGGGTTTGCCATACAGAATCTCATAGGGTGTTTTCCCGTCCAGCACAGTTGAAGGAGTACGGTTTATGACATTTGCAGCCGCTGAGATGCACTCACCCCAGAATTTTATTGGTAAACTTGCTTGGAACATGAAAGACCGAGCTACGTTGAGAATGTGACGGTGCTTCCGTTCCAGTCTTCCATTTTGCTGAGGAGTAGCAACACACGTAGTCTGGTGTTGAATCCCTTGGTCTGCAAAATACTTTGATAAGCACATAAATTCGGTCCCATCATCACTTCTAACTATTTTCACCTTTTTGTCAAATTGGCGCTCAGCCATGCTACATAAATTTTGCAACATTCTCTTGACTTCACTCTTTTCTAACATTAGATCAGTCCAAACAGCTCTAGAACGATCATCTACTATCGTTAAAAAATACACGGCTCCACAGGAGGACGAAACACGATACAGCCCCCATACGTCGACATGAATAAGAGAAAAAATATTCGATGCTTTATTGAAACTATCAACGAATACAGCTCTTCTTTGTTTGGACTCGAAATAAATGTCACAACCTCCAAAACGTTCAGAGTTGCTTTTAACACCAAAAACCATAGGTAAAAAAGATAAAACTTGAAAAGCTGGGTGTCCTAACCGCCTATGCCACAAGGCCTGATCTTGAGAAGCTTGAGCCTTGTTCACATGAACAGTAGTCGCATCCCGATAAACATAAACACCATCTCGTTCTTCACCTGCTCCAATTAGGGTCCTCGTAAAACGGTCCTGCAATATGCACAGTGTATCAGTGAAAATGGCAAAACAATGAGTTTGCTTAAGAAGATTTGAAACAGACAACAAAGTGCAGTTCAAATTAGGAACAAGTAGCACATTCGGAAGTTCAATCGTATCCGACAGAGACAAGACACCGCTTTGTACAGTAAACATGATTTAGATCAGGTAACGGATCTGTGCCTATAATGTTTGTGCACACGTTTCCGAACCTTACTTCATCTAAGCCCATCAGAAATTGATGGACTTGCTCATCCTCCTTTTCCTTGTCATACAGCTCCATGCCACCACAAGTACAACTACGAAATGGTCTGTAATTGTTTAGCTCCTCCCACTTAGAAGAAAGCTTACCAAAATAATTTTGAACCGAAAGCCCTTCTTGTCGACACGCGGCGAGCTCCGATTTCAGTTGGTATGCGCAGACCGCATTACCAATGGAGAATCTCCTCCTGAGATCATTCCAGAGTTTGTATGCGTCCAACGTGAACTTCACTGTCGAACGGATCTTCGGTAATATGGACGCACGGACCCAGCCAACTATCATGGCGTTAACCGTTTGCCATTGTTCAAGTTCATCAGACTCTGCACCAGGCATCTTCAATTTTCCATCGATGAACCCGGTTTTCTTCTTTGCACACAGAGCGTTTTCGAGCTCTGTTGCCCATTTACCATAGTTTTCCCCATTCAACTGAACCCCCGAGATCACAGATCCTGGATTGTCAGAAGGATGGAGATAATATGGTGAACCCATCACGTACTCAGTTTTGGAAGGAGCAGTAGTCTCTTCGACCTCCGTATCTGATGATTCACTCATGATAGACTCTGTTTTCTCACACACTCACAAAATCACTCATATCACTTATATTTTGAATGATTCCAAAGACATTATCACGTCAAATTCCATGATGCTTTCGTGCATTAGGAGTGAAACAAAGATGTGGCATTGTTGTGATTTATTGAAGCCCTCCCTCAACCATTGTAGTCTTTGTTTTTTCAGTACATTGTCATAGTAAATATCCACATGTCATTTGTCCTAGAAACAAAGATGTGGTTTGCTGCACATCTGATCTTCTTGTTTTCTAGACTCAAAGAAGCAGTTTGAGTAAACGGGAATCGAACCATCCATCTCTGATTGAAATCAGTAAAGCATCACATGAGTGGGCTTCAAAGTGAAATGTTTTTTAAACTGTGACACTTAGACTCTTACCTATGATGAAGAAAACTGGAATCACCAGGTAAGATTGTTTGCTGATTATCGTCATCCAGAAGCCAGTACATTGATGGAGCTTCTTACTTTATGCCGCTGTGAAACTGCAGTTCAAAGATGTCAATCCATATACCTCAATAGTTTGATTCATGTAGGAAAGATAAAAAAAAAACATCTCAGATATCTCAGAGGCTTACAATTACAAAATACGGTTAATAATTATAAGAGCTCATGGCAAGTACCTTGCTCCTAAAAAGTTATGTATATTTACATCATGATCCAGTTTCTTAAAAGTCTTCTTCAATGCCTGTAATACATCAAAACAAATCAGCTCATATTTGTGTGTCAAACAAAACCAAAAGTTGATAAGAAGGAGGATATAGAAAGGAAGCAATACAATGAGTTTTTATTTCATTACTTCAAGGGTCTCCAATTTCCTGAAACGTTTTAAAAAGACACTTTATTTAGTTTCATAACACAAAGTACATCAAAGGATCGATAGTAATCCAAAATTTTAACATAAAGCTTACCATACCTTTTTGTCCTTTCTTATGGAGTTAGTTGCGCAAACTTGGAAATAACCTCTTCAATGAACTCATATCAGTTGATTGTAAGAAACTTGGATTGAGGTTTGTTTCAGACAAGTTCTAACTTTCACACCAATTAGATATCACACAAATTTAAACTATAAATTGAGTTTCGCTTTGTTTTGAGAAATTTTAAAATCAACACAAACAGTCGAAAAAACCATGATTATTCTTTCCAGACCGGGATCCTCTCCACTGTTTCTATGTTCTTGTCGTTCAATTGAAGGTAATCGATGAAGAGAACAAAAGAAAGAAGGAATCGATGAAGAGGTAATGAAAAGAAATTGATTAAGAGAGAAACGTATCAGATCTAAAAGAAAGAAGGAAGATGATGTGTTTAATTGAAATAAATTGATTGGTATTCAACTTTTTTCATTTATTGACATGGCATCCCACAATTCACAGAAATACTGCGGTGTCATATCTTTGAGAGACACACTGTGTTGATTATGCAATCTATTTTATCATTGGTTGAATTGTATTTAATATCTTACTTTTAGTATAAATTCTTTATAAAATAAATAATTAATAGATTTTTTTTAATCTACTAAACTTGAATGTATTCGATTACATATTTACATATGATAAGTGCAAAGATTAGATAAATTAATAAACTTAAAACATACATTTTTCTTGTGTTATGATTTCTATTTTCATTTATGAAAGAAACACATTCACGAGTTTAGATTTTAGTTACCTCTAATTTTTTCAGAAAGATAGTATTAGAGATTGAAATATTTATGAAAGCATCGCTTGAAAGACTTTTTTGGAACGTCAAAAGTCGCAATACACAACAGATACTAATAACCTTCAGGTTAAGACCAAAAAAGTAGAGTA
This sequence comes from Cardamine occulta, assembly GCA_028015245.1. Classification (NCBI taxonomy): domain Eukaryota; kingdom Viridiplantae; phylum Streptophyta; class Magnoliopsida; order Brassicales; family Brassicaceae; genus Cardamine; species Cardamine occulta. The sequence continues at coordinate 3,897,803 of CM051367.1, forward strand.
TAAAAAGAAGGCATTTAGGGAGAAAGCTAATTACTACTAATGTATTTATGACCAAATAACCTTCAGGTTAAGACCAAAACATTTGCAATTACCCAACTAACATACTAGCGGCGGTTAAATTTATTCACCATCCGCCGCTACCACCACCGCCCTTTTGACTGCTGGATTCCGTCCCCCAACTACCCCCTCCTCCATCACTCTTTTTACCACCAGCCTCGTTTCCCCAACCGCTACCACTACCACTACCAACACCGCCACTGCCAGAACCGCCACCCTCGCTGCTCTTTTTACCACCAGAATCGTTTCCCCAACCTCCACTACCGCTACCGCCACCGCCTGACCCACTACCCCAGCCGCCTGCATCACCACTCTTTTTGCCAGCAGACTCGCTTCCCCAACCACCACTACCGCCAGCATCACCGCCACCTCCAGACCCACTACCCCAGCCGCCTGCATTGTCACTCTTTTTGCCAGCAGAATCACTTCCCCAGCCACCACCACCACCACTACTTCCCCAACCTCCATCACCAGCTCCAGTATCATTATTACCCCAATCTCCATTTCCATCTTGTCGATCATTGTTCATATCATCCCTCCGTCCTCTGCCTCGTCCACGGCCGCCACGACCACCATATGGCCTTGGCGCTCCACTTGGATGCCCATCACGTCCACCACCATTTCTGTAGTCACCTCCCCTCCCTACAATACATTTGCACATAATTTCATAAAAGTGGACATGCAGAATCATAGTCTCAGATAACAGAAATATAAATGCTTCTCTGCATCCAAAATCCAGATTGCCGGAATTTAAGTTATAACAAAAGCCTGAGAAGTCAAACAATGACCACACAAGCCCTTCTGTGCAAGTGAAAAACCAGCATTGAAATGGCATTACCTGAGCCTGAGCGATCCGAGTTTCCTCTCCAACCTCCTTCATTCTGAGAACCACCCCAACCACCTCCTCCAGACAAGCCACGATCTGCAGGGCTTCTCATCGGTACCATGGCAGCAACAGACCTGATCGATGGCACTGCTTCTTGCAATGGGTCATCAATATGCCTCTGGAAGTATGCCACAAGCCTATCAATGTCCTCAAACATCCTCTTCCTGAATTTGAATCCCTTGGGATATAGACCGATATACTCATGATGTGGATTTGTACTCCTTATGTAAGACAGTATAAAGGTGCCTGGATGTTCATGTGAAATCCCAAAACAGTAAACTATCCTTGAAGGATTTTCGCCCTTCTCGAGCTTAAGAAGATCATCTAGTTCTGATTTAGTCCCCTTTCGGAACTTCCGATAGTTGAGCATTGTCTTAAGATGAGATACCAAAGGATCAACATATCGATCCATAACCTGCAGTTAGGATATAGTGTGGTTAATATTTAAACACACGCCAAATTAGATCCAACGAAGCTTGAAAAATTTGTTGGCAGCTTAAAAAAGCTTAAGGATTTTCAAGAATCAAATAAATGAATTCACTGATAGTACAATTAAATAAATAAAAAGACCAACCTCATCTAGATCCTCAAAGGTGTCTTCTCCAATCTTCAGGGTCTTCCCAATACACTGTAGGCTTGTGATGTCCTTGTTTTCTTTCCCACCTTCAACTATCTCCTTGTGAGCGTAAACTCCATCATAAATCTTGAGCGTCAAAGTTAGGTAATTGAGTCCTCGAGAACTTGGACGAACAATGCTTTCTCCAAAGTCTTTGTCAGACAAATACTGTGTACATAGCACCAACAAGTAAGCTCAGAGATTTCTTTAACTATACAACAAATGCAATCATCAAGACTAAATAAGTACCAAACGGAGATATTGGGCATACCTCTGTTGCTTGGTCTGCAGTGATATTCTGAAAGCGGGGATGGACAATCATCCGAGACTTAAAATGCTTCTTCACCAGCTCTTTTTCCTTTCGAGCTTTCTCTTTTACAAGTTGGAGACTGTTTCTATCTTCATAATAATAAGGATCCACATTCTGGTTCAGCTGGTGTCTGTTGTTTCTCATTTCACTTTCTTTGCAAACAAGGAACACTTGATACCTCTGCTTTTGAATTGATTTGATCTTGCATGTGAGGATATCCCCTTCATTCAGTCGGTCTGACAGCTCAACAATATCTCTGCCATCATCTGAGAAATCTTCCTTTGAAAGCATCCCAGTTAATCCAGAGTCTAATACACATATGGCTCTTCCACCCTGCAATCTCCGGACACTAGCCTGGACAATTCTGCCCTCAGCTATGGTGTCTTCAGTTTCACCTGAAATCATATAAAATTCTTCATCTTGACTTGGATCTTTAAAGGGTATCCGCCAATCCTGGAAACCACAGCTCAATTCTCTCATGATATTGCTATAAGTTTCCTTCTTATTCTCCCGTTTCTTGTTGGCAAGATACTCATCAAGGACAACTTTTCTCAAAGAGGCTGGCCGATCTCTCACATGCTCTATTGCCATCTCTATCGCATCCTCATCATCATTTGAGTCACCTCTGACATCCTGATCATAAATATCTTTTGCCAATTCCTGCGCAAGACTATATGACTCTGGATGTATTCTGGTGTCATCCAATAAGTCAATAAATAGACTGCTGCTAGCAGCCAGCCCACTTCTGCGGATGCGCAAGAAACCAGCTGCGTTTACAAAAACTTTTTTACCAAGCCCATGCACTATCAGATCCTTGCGGACAAATATTGAACCAGCTCTTACAAGAGACCTCTGCAAGGATGCAGCTTTCCTAGGCCCAAGTCCAGAAATGAACTGTAAAGGAGAAAAAAACCACTCATGGCTAGCTGCCAAGTTAATGTCGATCCCAACCTGGTTTGTAATGTCAACCATAACCTGCTCAACAATTCCATACTTCTCGTCTGGCTGAAGAAAATTCTCCAGGGGATGAAGCTTCCAAGACAAGATTTCCCTACCTGGACCACATAAAGAGGCCACCATTGCTAGTGGATTCTGAAGATACCGTCCAAGAGCAACGGCACGTTTCACGATCCCTGACTGCTGAGGTAGCTGTTCACCCGAGATTCGAGAATTTTCATATAGCCTAGGAAGCGACTCATCAACATAAACAATGCTTAAATCATCCATCCCATGACCGACATCTCTAGGTTTTTCCTCCACCATCTGGAATATGACCTGATATAGAGAATAAAATAACCAAGTTTTACTATGCAAGAAAATCAACATTGAAAATTGAAACACAACCAGAAAATTTGCACAAACTGCAAAAGCAGAAACACAAGCTTATTTCATCAGATATAACAACTGCAAAAGCTGAAACTCAAGCTTATTTCATCAGTTATAACATTATATCATTTTCTGGAAAGCAGTCAAACTCAGAAAGGTATAGCAAGTTTGAAAGTAATAATGATAAACACACAAAATCCAGGCTTCTACAGACTTGATACTGAGGAACTAATTATGTATACCAGTGATCACAGTTATCCAGAACCATATGGATATAAGTCCTATATCTAAAGATCAAACTCCGAACATGTAACTTGCATTAGCATGAGTCAACAAACATAGTTCCATAATAAAAATCCTTACCTCATATATATCATCCTTCAGACGAGTACAAGACAAATTGACAGCTCCTAAAGCCACAACTTGCGGTTGGTGGTCCATCATAAACTTTAAAACACGATCCTGGTCACTCTTTTTACGTTGCTGGTCGTTCACATTTTGAGATCGCAATGTGAGGGATCCAGCATAAAGTACATCAAGCACCTCACCTGATGAGTCCAGCATCACAAACGTATTTGGTGGCTTTCCAGGTCCCCAACAACAAGCCATGACCCTTGGTGCAGCTTCCTCATCTGAGCTCATGTCCATTTCTTTCTTTTGATATGGCCCTGCAGATACCTTGTTCCACAAAGCCTGTCCATATTCTGAAAGCAACAGACTCTTCGCTCTGCTAGTTAGCAAGGATCTTGCTTCTTTCTCCATTGATGGCAAAAGAAAAGTATGAAGTGCATCCTCCAGTATCAACTTTCTTTGCTCATTCCAGAGTTGAGCATACTTACTAACACCAACACTTAGATAGTGTTCATTGCAGTCGCTAATTAGCCTATTCATGAAATTCTCAGGCAGCTTGAAGGTTACTTGAAGAAGTTTCTCCTCTTCTGCCTTCTGAATGAGAAGCCATTGTGCACCCTCAAACTTGCTCAATGGCTTTTCACGTAACCACTTAATCCCAGAAAACTGATGGAAAGAATCTATTACTGTATTCCCATCAGCTGTTGGACTTGTTGAGACTACTGCATTCTCCATATAAATGCCACGGACATACTTCTTGACTGATGGCTCGCAACTTATCTCAACTGCAGCCTAACAAGGAAAAATTGGATATCTCAGCATCAATTAGGGGAGAAGTTCTTGTGATACTACTAAATCCAGCTAAACAGTTCATAAAAATAGTTTTATTGCAGAGCATACCATATGCCGTGCACCCTTCAGAACAGCCTGAGGATTTTCAAACATTGCGCACACAAAGTTCATTGCCATCTCCTCTGGTGTTTCCTTTGCGTCCTCAAGCTCATCAACCTGCAACTCAAACAGCGCCAGAACTGTCATGCCAGTACAAAATACAGAAAGAAAATATAAAAGCATACTGACCAGTTTTTCTAGGGACAATGCAAGTCCCAGTTGCTCAGCACTATACCCAAATTTGTTTGCAACCTCCCAGAGCCCCGCTTTGCTGCAGATGCTATACTGTGATTTCCTTTTCGGCCTCTTGTACTGCCCTTCATCAACACCAATTTCACTGGCAGGAAAATGCAAGTTGAACTTGGAATCTACATCATCAACTTCTCTTTCTGTTTCTGCAACTTTAAGAGACTTAATGATTGATTCAAAAAGATACTGATTTAGATTGAGCCTCGTTTCATCATAGACTCTCCGAGACTCTTCTTCATAACGTTTAGTATAGTAACCATGCAAAGCCATTTTCCTTTTTCGCAGAAGCAGCCACTTCCTATCTAAGTCTTGAATCGTCCAGAAGACCTACATTGGCAAATACTTTACATTAATTTACCAAATTTCCTCAGAATATGAATGATAAGCTGAATACTTGTTCTTTCTCCAAAAAGAAAACTGCTTACCTTATGCCACTTGGTCTCAGCTTTTTTGTCTAGATTGATACCATCAGAATCAGCAGTATCCAACAAGCTCCGGCATTGCTCCTTTCGGTACATAGCTATAAATGGTATCTAGATAAGATAGAAAACATTAGCATACTAATCAATTATTCAAGAGAAAAACCCAACAAAAGAATGAATCCAAAAACCTCTAATTTCTGCACATGATGTAGCTCCAAAAATTTTGCAATGTCATCCTTGTTAACTGAGAAACCCTGTTGTCCATCAGATTCTTTAAGCAGAGAAGTAAGTTGAGCATATATCCAATTGCTCTCTTCCTCAATGCTAATTTCATCTACAGGAGGGCTTCCGGTGCTTTCTTCAGATATCTGTCAAAGTTGACAAGGCATCTTTACATCTACCCAGGAACACCAACAAAAAACATAGACCACAAGCACGCATAGAGAAAACTAAAGCAGATAATGTACCTGCATTCTCTCAGGAATATCAAGTTGGCGGATTTCATCATCTTTCCCTGTCATGTACTTCTCAGAAAGAACAGTTGGCTCAAACTCATCTTCAAGCCTTCTTTCCATCCTTTCATCAGATGCCAAACCCCGTTTCCGAAGTGTCAAAAATTCGTCAACATCACCGAATATTTCATTAGCATCTCGCAAAGCACTGATGTCTGATCCCTGCCTAAATTTCTTTTTCTTAGCGTTTCCCCTGAAAAAATAGTTGATTATAATCAGGAAATATGTGTGACATCAGAGATATATCAGATTACAAGAGAGGTTAAAAAAACACAGAAAAAGCAATACCGCTTAGGAGGACCAAGCCCATCATCTTCATCTACAATAAAATCTGCCATTTCATCCTCGCTCCCAACTACATCTTCTTCCACAACTAAATCTTCCTCATCGCCTACATCATCGGGTAGATCTACTAGACACAAAAAGTACATAGTCAACTATCTGCCAACAGTCAACACAAGCGTATCAGAAGGCACAAGAGAACATACCCTCAACATCATCAAACAGCCTGTCTTTGATCTTATCCTCGGCACTTCTTCTAGCTCCACCACTCCCATTAAACTCATCATCAGATGACCCCGCCTGACCAATATCACGTTCCTTTTGAGCTTTCTTCAACCGTTTATACTTCCTCTATCATGGTTCAAGAAGAAAAAAATCAGTATGTATTAGTACCACAAATATACTTTTAGTGTGGGTACAATATCTGGAAATATACACGAATATGACCAACCTTTTGGATGTTGACGTTGTTATCTTGGAGAAGCAGATAATCATCTTCATCAAGATCTTCATCCCTATTAAAATCATCATACGTGGAAAGATAATCAGAAAGAGAACAGACCTGCTAAAGTTCATTTAACAGTAAAGTATAAAGTAATCACATATAAGAACTACTGAGAATTACACTACTAAGATTTACAGGAATATTAAATCAAGTGTGTCATGCATGTCGAAACTGAATTAAGTTTTTGTAAGTTAGGAAAGGATGAAATTTAAGAAAAGGAGTAGGGAAAGAATACTCACTTCTTCCTTCGTTTCTTCTTCTTTTTCTGCCTCTCCTCATCGCTATCTTGCCTTTCTTCGTCCTCTTCTTCCTCTTCTTCTTCGTCTTCTCCATCACCCACTATGAACCCGTCATCCTCGTATTCATTCCCAACTACAAAAATAATATACGGATCTCACATCATGGAACAAAAAAGCCTGAATCTAAGTGCAAACGACTAGACAAAACCGCACTGACTAAACCCAAAGTAAGAGAAATGTGAAACACAAAGCTTAATATACAGATACCATGAAGCCTACAAAAAAATCTGACAAGGGAACCCATATAAATCAAGCATTCACATGAGATAAACATCAAAGAACACACACATCTTTGCGTTCACTTTGTTTCTTTCAACCAATCCAACATTGATTTATCTAACTGTCTTTTGTGTTGCTAAATGCATACACTGTATCCCCTAATGAAGCAATTGCAACAAGCTTCTAAATTTCTCCAAATGAATCGATTACAAGACAATGAACTACATGCACAACTAATTTCATTCAGCGCAGTAAGACTCTACAGCTTTCAGGTATAAGATGGTAAGCAAAAACGATAGACAGAACAATCAAAAAGACACCCATATCTCACTAGTAGAAAGCCCAAAATCAAGGATAAAACTTTATACCGTCATCATCATCCTCTTCATCATCGTTGTCACCGTTATCAACTGGATCTCCATGAACAGGCTCTCCATCTTCATCCTCAAGCTCATGATCATCTGTTTAGAGAAAAAGATTCAAACTTTTAGACAAAACCATAAGAAACCAACAAAACCCTAGAGAAATTACGCCGTTTCACAGAGAAAAATTAGGGATTGAGAACGAAGCGATTTATGTTACCTTCATCGTCAGAAACGTTGTTCCTCCCCATGTTAATTTCAAGAAATTAGACGCACGATTACACAGATACGAACCCAAAAACCTGGAAAAACGAAGATTGTTGTAAACTCTGATTTCAGATTTTGCGAAGAGAGAGTGGAAAAGAAGGGTTCTCGTGATTTCTAGGGTTTTCAAAAAGCGAACCCAGAAGGAGCTAAAGCAGAGAAATGAATTAGATAAGGCAGAGAGAGAGAGGCTTACCAGTGTGTTTTATTTTCTGAAGGGAAAGACAAAAGGAGCTGAAACGAAACGAAGGTAGTGAACAACGAAGAAGAAGACGGACCAGCGACGGGAAATTTCAAGTTTTATACTGAGATGGTGAATTTTGTCTACAGTTTTTTCCCTGCGGTTTACAAAGATGTTTTCCTAATTAAAAAAAAAAAATATATATATATATATATATATTTCTGAGTCAAAAAAGAAAATTTCCTCAAATGGTTTTCACAAAACTGTATTGAGTAAAAAGTTAAAAGTTAACTCAAACATAAACTTCCTTTTTTTTACCTATCTCATAATTTTATAAGAAAATACTTGAATGAAATTTTATATAATGTTTTGAAAACTAAATCAGACCGATTGGAAATCATTAATCTACCTAAGTTTGTCAGTTTGAGTTAAGTTAAAAACAGAATTTTAAATTAAACCGCCAAAATCAACCGAAGACCGTTAAAATCATTAACTCAATTTAATATCAAAATATGGTTTACAAAATTTAAGACCTAATTTATTTAAGATTTTTTTTAGTCAAATTTAAATCACAATTCAAATTCAAACAAAACTAAAAAGAAAGACGAAGTTAATAATATTTTTTGTGTAATTTTCTTATGAAATAGTGTTAAAAATTGTATGGGTAAATACTAAACTAAAAATAAACATATTTGGTTTGATTTATCTCATAATTTAAGTGAACAAAATAGTTGAATAAAATTTATACTATATTTTTTGAAAACTAAAGCAGACTGACTCGAAATTATTAATCTATCTGACTTCGAATTAAGTTAAAAACAAACTTAAATTGAACCACCAAAACCAATCGAAGATAGCTCAAATCGTTAACCCAGTTTAATATCAAAATTTGGTTTAAGAAATTTAAGACCTAGAATAATTAGGATTTTTTAGTCAAAATTTAAATCACAATTCAAATTTTTTGTTTTTTTCCTTTCGAATTATTTTGGGTTTCTAATTCTATTAGAAACAAGTAAAAACATACAATTTAACTATTATATTCTCGGTCGTCATTTCACTTGTTTGTATTCAAATGGTGTTTTTTTAATTAAATTACATGTTTTTTTCTTCAAAAATCAAGCTGTAAAAGGGGTGAAATTCCAATCTAAGATCTATTTATAAGGGTGATGTTATGATCTAAGGTTTATTGATGAGTTTGTTACAGCTTTCTCATACACCCCTCCATCTATTTTCATAACAATGTAAGATAACATTAACCAAATAAAAACTAAAAAGAAAGACGAAGTTCATAATATTTTATGAGTATTTTTCTCAAATAGTTCTATAAAATTGTATGAATAAAAATAAACTCAAACACAAACTTCCTTTCAATCTCATAATTAAATTTATTAATCAACAAAATGAATATTATTTACAAGAGTTGGAGAAAAAAATCAAAGCCGAAGAGCTAATATCAAAAACCTCTAGTTTGAAACCACCTCTAGGGGAGTGAGACGAGTTTGGGTTGTCTTGATATCGAAAAGAGACTACTCAGTCGTGTATTATTTTTTCAATTATGTGGATGAGATAGCTTGTCGGTTGTTGCATGTGTTGTGTCGCCGATCATTCCGCTACAAATATAATAGACGGTTTTTTATTTAAAAAAAAACACTTGAATACAAGCAAGTGAAATGACAATCAACAATCCAAAACTTCAGTGAGATGATTTTTCTTGTTTTTTGATAGAACTGGAAATTCAAAATTAATTTAGAAAGAAAAAACAAAGATTTTGAATTATGATTTACAATTTGACTCTAAAAATTCTAATTAATTTAGGTGTTAAATTTCTTAGTTCAAGTTTTGATATGAAACTGAGTCAACGATTTTAACGTTCTTCTATTGATTTTGACGATTCCATTTAAATTTGTTTTTCTTACTCTATTCAAACTGAAATAGATTAATGATTTCTGCTCACTCTTATTTAGTTTTCAAAAAATTATATAAATGTTATTCAAGTGTTTTCCAATTAAATTATATGATCACCCAAACATAAAAGTTTATGTTTGAGTTTAGTTTTTACTCATATAATATTACGTGTGTAATTTTTTCTCAAATAGTTATACACAATTGTATGTATATGCTTTTAGTACTGCTAGTTTTTATCATTTTACTGCATTGGTAAATGATTATCAATAAAACTTTGATTCATAATCCTTGTTCTAAAAATCCCTAGCCACCTAATCAGCCGCCTATCCGTCTAAGCGGCCACCTAATCGGTTAACGGTAGCTGTTTAGTGTGCTTTTTTTTGAAGGAAAAGGCAAAAAGAGCTGAAACAAAACGAAAGTAGTGGACAACGAAGAAGAAGGCGGAACAGCGATGGGAAATTTCAAGTTTTATACTGAGATGGTGAAATTTGTCTACAGTTTTTTCTTAATAAAAAATTATATATTTCTGAGTCAAAATAATTTTTTTTTCTCAAATAGTTTTTACAAAATTGTATAAGTTAAAAGTAAAAACTAACCTCAAACATAAATTTCTTTTTGTTTTACCTATCTCATAATTTTAAAAGAAAATACTTGAATGAAATTTTATAAAATGTTTTGAAAACTAAATCAGCCTGATTGGAACTCATTAATCTAATTAAGTTTGTCAGTTTGAATTGAGTTAAAAAAAGAATTTTAAATTAAACCGCCAAAATCAACTGAAGACCGTTAAAGTCCTTAACTCAATTTAATATCAAAATATGGTTTACAAAATTTAAGACCTAATTTATTTAAGATTTTTTTAGTCAAATTTAAATCAAAATTCAAATTCAAACAAAACTAAAAAGAAAGACTAAGTTAATAATATTTTCTGTGTAATTTTCTTATGAAATAGTTTTAAAAAATTGTATGGGTAAATACTAAACTTAAACATAAACATATTTTTGTTTGATTTATCTCATAATTTAAGAGAAAACAATAGTTGAATAACATTTATACTATAGTTTTTTGAAAACTAAAGCAGACTGATTCGAAATTATTAATCTATCTGACTTTGAATTGAGTTAAAACAAATTTAAATTGAACCATTAAAACCAATCGAAGATAGTTCAAATCGTTAAACCCAGTTTAATATCAAAATTTGGTTTAAGAAATTTAAGACCTAGATTAATTATGATTTTTTTAGTCAAAATTTGAATCACAATTTAAATTTTTTATTTTTTTCTTTAGAATTTATTTTGGGTTTCCAATTCTATTAGAAACATTAAAAAAACATATCATTTAAGTATTATATTCTTGGACATCATTTCACTTGTTTATATTCAAATGGTGTTTTTTTCTTTTATTTAAACTACTTGTTTTTTTTTCGAAAATCAAGCTGTAAAAGGGGTGAATTTCCAATCTAGGATCTATTTATAAGGGTGATGTTATGATCTAAGGTTTATTGATGAGTTTGTTACATCTTTATAGTACACCCCTCCATCTATTTTCATAACAATGTAAGATGACAATAACCAAATAAAAACTAAAATGAAAGATGAAGTTAATAATATTTTATGAGTATTTTTTCTCAAATAGTTGTTGCATGTGTTGTGTCGTCGGTCATTCTGCTACAAATATAATGACGGTTTTCATTAAAAAACAACACTTGAATGCATGCAAGTGAAATGACAATCAACAATCCAAAACTTAAATGAGATGATTTTTCTTGTTTTTTATAGAACTGGAAATTCAAAATTAATTTGGAAAGAAAAAAAACAGAGTTTTGAATTATTATTTACAATTTGAGTCTAAAAATTCTAATTAATCTAGGTATTAAATTTCCTAGCTCAAGTTTTATATGAAACTGAGTTAACGATTTTAACGTTCTTCTGTTGATTTTGAAGATTCCATTTAAATTTGTTTTTTACTCTATTCAAACTAAAATAGATTAATGAATGTTATTTAGTTTCAAAACATTATATAGTTTTCAAACATTATATAAATGTTATTCAAGTATTTTCCAATTAAATTATATGATCAACCAAAGATAAAAGTTTATGTTTGAGTTTAGTTTTTACTCATATAATATTAGGTGTGTAATTTTTTCTCAAATAGTTTTACATAATTGTATGTATATGTTTTTAGTACCACTAGTTTTTATCGTTTTACTGCATTGATAAATGATTACCAATAAAACTTTAATTCATAGTCCTTGTTATAAAAATCGGCCTCCTAGCCGCCTAATCAGTCGCCTAGCCACCTAAGTGGCCGCCTAATCGGTTAACAGTAGCTGTCCTCCATGATTTTGCCTAATCGGAGTCATTAATCGATTGACTGATTTACATTGATTAATCCCCGCGTAGACCGATTAATTCCCGTCTATACCAATTAATCCCCAAGTTTTTCAAAAAAAATTGTCAAATTTATCTTTTAAAACAATTTAATAAACTTTTAGCCCAATTACAAAAAAAAAATCCAGTAACAATCCATTTACATGTATTCGTTCTACGTCTAATTCTTGTTTTTGAACCTTAATCGAGACCAAAATACAAAACGAGATAAAAGAGTTCATAAAATCAAGAGAAAATCAGAAGATGTATCTGAAAAAAAAAGTTATGAATATGCGTTTAGTACCATTAGTTCTTATTGTTTTACTGCATTGACAAATGATTACCAATAAAACTTTAATTCATACCTCATTTGACATTATCTCCTAATGTTACTTCGAAGACTCTAACGAGTAGAGATGTCAATCAAGGTCATCACCTATTCATGCTATTAATATCATTTATATCAACATTATTCTTCTAAAATTCTATTGAATTTACAATGAATTTATTGAATCTGGATTTAACATCGTATTATTAGAAAATTTGGAGGTTATAACTTATGCATCTCAGTATTAAAAACTTCAATTGTTCTATGATATTATTTTTAGTTTTAAGCTTTTTTAAACTTTAAATGAAAAAAAAATATTTAGACTAAGCGATAAAATAATTTTGTTTTGTTTTATTTTAAAAAATTAATTCAATATATTATATTCTAAGGGTTTTTATTCAGGGTTTTCTGCAACAAATTAGATTTAGATTTGGGTAAAATTAAATTTGATAATTAGCAACATAACGTGATAATTGATCGATCTCTAACGAAAAGATCATTGACTTCATCAATTCTAATAACCAAAGGGGTTCATAATTTTCTGGAAAGAGGTCAACTTTATTCAGGAAAAAACTGCAACTTGAGCATCAATGTTCATACACTAATGAACACTAAATGCCAATTAATCAGTTTAATGTGACATCAAAATCGGACTGAGTTCGATGAGAAGAAGGAATATAGACTGATCGATTGAGTACGTAGCTGACAGATCCGGATTGATTTGATAGAATCTATGAATTCTCCGATCCAACCTATCTTGAACCTTTGATTTTTTTCAATTCTCAAGATGTGTCGTCGGCGAACATATACATCTCCTCCTCTAATCAAGAATCTTATGACTACGACTAGGCTTGGAAGAAACATTGATGGATCGATTCGGCAAGATAGTGATGTCTCAAATTTTAATCCGATCAACTAAACCGCAAGTGCACGGTAAAATGTGCGGTAGTAAATACGGGATCGAATCCACAAGGATTAGAGTGCACTGTAAATTTGCAATTGCTCATACAGAGCTAGGATTAAACTGTGGGGGTTTTGTATTGTCACGATCAAACCGAGTAAAACTGTAAATTAAATGAGATGTAAACAATTAAAATAAAGAGTTGGGCTCGGGAAATCACAGGGATTCAATGATTGATAAAAATCTAACCGGACTAGAGAGATTTATATGTAAGTTCTAGAACTCAAAACATATTAAACAAATTAACCTACTTCCGCAATGATAATCATCATAACATATATATCTTATTAAGCCTAACAAGATTCTACGCTAGCATTCTTAACAAGTTTGATAAGTTCACTTAGTTTTCCAACCTCAACTTCTGTTAGCTAACAATAACTAAGCCTATAAACTATTGATTCCGATAACCTAACCAAATTCTTTTGTATTAGAACTACCTATAAATCAGTTGCTAGATTCGTCAACCTAACAAAAGCATTGAGATCATAGTTATAGAGAACCTTAAACATATAAACCCTAATCTATAAGAACTCATGATCAATCATCAAAATCCCCTTGAATATGTCCCTACACCCAACAAGAGAACTACTGAGACATAATAACAGAGAACATGTTGAATGATTCTACTGATTGAATAAACGAAATCCAAAGTACAAAGAATTATAGGGTTCAGAATCAACTTGAAAGAGTCGATCTATCTTCCCAAAAAGCAATGGAAACTAAGGACGAAAAATCTCAGAAAACAACTATCTTCTGCTCTAAACACAAGCATAACATATATATATAGTAAAACCCTAGGTCTAAAGTCGGCGAAATAAAAGATATAGAAAATCTTCGCATTGAGGATCGATTGATCCTTCGTGGATCGGTTGATCTCTGCTTCAAAAATGCATCACTTTATTAATTCTTCATTCTGGTCGATCCTGCTTGAATCTAGTCGATCCAAATGCATCCTAGTTGATACTTGAAGTGTAAAGAACGTCCAAAGCAGCTCCAATTCCTCCATTTAGCTCCCATGACTTGTAAACATGAGAAAATACTAAAAAGAGACAAAACATAATCCTAAATTCGATAAGGATTTAAAATACATATGAAATCAAAGGTATAAACCCTTAAAATCACAACACATCAGATAGATATGTTATCGATTGAATAACGAAATGATTGCATTAAGGGAGGTGATGTGAATATATTCACATGCGTTAGTGCTGCAGATCTGTGATGCTGTTGATTGTGGTTGCTGAAAAACGTTGACAACGGTGATGAGAAACTCTGCTGGATGAAGCGAAATCTGACGATGATTGAATATGCGTTAAGATTATAGGATATGTGTTCTTGTATAATCGAATTTAATCCAATTTTGAGATTCCGTATATAGATGATATTGTTTATATCGTGATTTCAATTAATAAATCTGTAATCTTTGTTGTTTAATTTTAGAACTTAGTTTATCCCCAAATTTTAGTTTATTCCAAATTCAAAGCTTTAGTTTCCTCCAATAGTGCTTATATTTCTGGAATTCATAGCTTTAATTTTATTTTTCTTTTCATTTTGAATCTAAATTTTTGGGTTTTGAATCTATTGAATAGAAACTAAGAGGCAAGGAAGAAGACGAACAATGAGGAAGGGAGAAAGAAGAATACACAAAGAAGAAGTAGACTTTTTTTAATATATTAAATAAAAATCATGTTGTTTTGATGAAAACATAAAAAATCATGTTGTTTTACTTAATAAAAAAAATCATGTTGTTTTGCTTAATAAAAAATATCATGTACTTTATCTCCAAACCGGCGTCGTTTTGATGTTTTGTTAGTTTTTTAATTGAGACAAATGAAGTTACGTCGACGATATAGAAAGGAGATTATTTAGCGAAAGACTTTTGAGTTCATGGGGTTGACGTGCACAATTTTAGGGTGAGGTGTTTTTTTGTTTTGATAACTCAAGGGTAGTTCACAGGCTTATGGAAAGGCCTACACTAATCCCCTGGGGGAGGTGCAACCCGTGGATAGGCTCTATCTCCGGATATTCAAATGGGCTATACGCAAAAGCCTATATCCACGACTAATAGCTTTGCATTTGGTGGGAATCGATCCCTGGCCTAGATCAGAAGGGCGACTCCTCGCCAAGTGAGAATCACTAAACCAAGAGAACTTGGTTAACTTTAGGATGAGGGTTGATCTGGTAAAAAAAAGTTTGATGTCTTTTGCAGAAAACCATTTTATTTACGTTGAAAATAATTTGAGGTTATATTTGCTTCATAAAATAAGGTGAGATTTAATTTCCTTCGTTGAAATAGATTGGGGTTTTATTTGCTTTATTAAAATAGGTTAGGTTTTAATTTACATCTTATTTTTTGTCAAGGTTTTTTTTAAAGTTGAACTGAAATTAGTTGGAGGCTTTTGTAGAAATTATGCGGAAGTAAAAGAATAGGAAGAAGAATAGGAAGAAAAGTAGAGAATTAGAGTGAACAGACAACATATGTATATTGACTTCATTAGAAATGTACATAGAGATACAAATATATAAAGATGAAGGAGATAAAC
Source organism: Cardamine occulta (assembly GCA_028015245.1). NCBI lineage: Eukaryota > Viridiplantae > Streptophyta > Magnoliopsida > Brassicales > Brassicaceae > Cardamine > Cardamine occulta. The sequence continues at coordinate 3,913,641 of CM051367.1, forward strand.
TAACTGTTTCATAAGACATAGAATTTTACCCTTCATGCAAATTTTTATACCCGACCCGGACATCAAACCGGATGACCTTCTGGGTCACCGGGTCACCGGGTCACTAGTCGAATCGTGTCAACTGCCGGTCAATATAATAACAAACAACTTATATATCATTGTGTATTCATTAATATTTCTATGTACTGTTTTATGAAATTAAGAATAAAAGATTAAAAATATTAAAGTAGTAAAACGGTAATACCATGTTTGATTAAAAAACGATCTAACAGTAATATTAAAGTAATTAAATCAAATTTAAACCAAAAGTCCAAAAGTGAAGAAACCACTAAAACAGTGAAAAATCACTAATGAAAAAAAATTAAACATCAAAATAACCAATCGTATGTATGCACGTTAAAAACTACAAAGTTATAAAAATAAGTGTTAAACACTATTTTATTTTCAAAATTAAACATTTCCTTTGCATCAAAAGGGTTTTAAAATCAAAAAATTCAAATATTTGAAAAAATTTCTTGACCCGTAATCCGGTTGTACCAGATGGCGGGTTAATGGCGTTTTTTCTAGATTTTTCTGGTTTTATTATTGGTGAATTTTAATACTAAACCCGAACTGGAATAGTGTCCGGATCCCAGGTTAACCGGTTAGACCGGTCGGTTCGGGTCGGACATGAAAACATTGCCTTCATGCATGAGAGAGGAACTGCTGAATTAATGTCTGGACAGAAAGGATAAAGATCGGCAGGCCTTAACCGGATTCCTAGCAGAATAAGATGCACATATACAATGCGGACACTAAGCAGAATAAGATGTGCAGACTTAACACAGACACCAAGCAGGCTATCAGCGCCATAAACTTATATTTCACATTCCCCCTCAAGCTTGGATGGTGAATATCAATTAAGCCAAGCTTGCCTTGAACGAGTTTGCATACCTTTGAATTTGCAGCATTTGTGAAAATATCAGCGAGTTGATCTGAACTACTTGTGAAAGTAGGAGAAATAATCCGAAGTTCAACCTTCTCAAGAATATATTGGCAGTCCACTTCAGTGGAAAATGGAGTTGGATGCAATATGAATAGCAGCATGGCTGTCCCAATATATGATAATAGGTTGAGGAGTTGTGATTCCAAGATCCAAGAGTAACACTTGAAGTCATATGTAGTATTTGCCGTAGACCGGTATCCAGCTTCAGCGCTAGACCTTGACACCACCTTTTGCTTCTTGATTCTACAAGTAACTAGATTTCCACCAACAAAAGTGCAGAAGCCTCCAGTTAATTTCATATATGCTTTGTCTCCAACCTAATCAGCATCACAGAAGCCCAAAATATTAATATGATCATTTGTTTGTGTCCAAATGCATCTGCCAGGAGTTCCTTTGAGGTACTTGAGGATTTTCCACCACATTCAAGTGATGAATGGTTGGATCTTGCATGTGTTGGCTAACCTGATCCACAACAAAGCATAAATCAGGATGAGTGATTGTAAGATAAGTGAGTTTACCCATAATTATTTGGTATTGTCCAATGTTGGTGTAGAGTTCCTCTTCATGTTCCCCGTCACGGAAAGTTTTGTACTTCTCTTCAATAGGAGTCTTTGCTGGTTTGGATCCAAACTTTCACGTATCACTAAAAAGATCAAGTGTGTATTTTTTTTATTTTTTTTTTGCGATAGAAATAGACCTTTATCATTTTGATATACTTCTATGTTAAGAAAGTACTTTTATTCACCTTTTATATCAGACTATTTTGAGAAAAGACTTTGTATTTTGAATTTCTTCTTTTTCATTTTCAGAAATAATAATATCATCAACATAAATAAGGACAACGACAATCTCAATTCCCCCTGGAATAAAACGTAAATCATCAGCTTTTGACCTTTTGTAACATTTTCCAAGAAAATTCTTACTTTAGCTTATGATATCAAGCACGTGGTGATTGGTTCAGACCATAGATAACCTTGTTCAGCTATAAATCTTTGTCTTTGTCAACCTTAAAACCATTACAATTTTACAAATACAAATATTTGTAACTTCTACAAATATTTTGCAATTTTCCGACAAATCATTAATAAGGAATCATCAAAAAAACAAAAACTTCTACTATAATCTCAAATTCTCAATCATTACATATAGGAATTTCTTTACGATTTTATTATTTGTTTTCAACATCAAATTATTTATACTTTTAATGAAATAAGGTTTTTATTTCATCATTATTATTAGCAAACAAAAAATTAGAAAAAATCTTTTGCATTTATCATCTAGTTGTTCTATAAACCCACAAATGCACAAGTCAAAATTTAGAAAATATCGATTGACTCGAAAAAGGCCGATCACATGCATTATATAGCTAACACCGACATATCAAATTTCTCCTATCAAATCCTTAAAAATTCATTACCAACCCTACTCACACCCACCATAGCAGCCCATCACTTTTCCTAAAGCTATAAACACACAAAATAAAAAGAGTTAGAACAGTGACAGTTTTGCTTTTTGCTTTTAAAGAAAAACGTTTGCAGAGGTGGACAAATTTATCTAATCGAATGGTTTTTACCAAACCAATTGGAAATTCGTTCAAATCAAACTGAACCCGAATATAAAATAGTTCAAATGGCATTAAAAAATTAATACCAAATTTTTCGAATTAGAATTGTACCGAACTGTTTAACCGAAACCCACTAACACAGTCTAATTAAATAAATAGAAACTGATGAGGTCGAAGAACCATCACGAAGGGCATCAAACCGGATCAAGGTTCCAAAACGACGATACTTGGTTTGATTCAGATTTCTATTTACCTTTGGTTGATTGTTCAGTTGTTTACTTTGTCAAATAAGAGAGTTGGTCTTCCTATTCTTTAGGATCCAACCTCGCCACTTCCCATTTCCCTTTGTTGTGGAGTTATGTGCTCCATCGTGTACTTTGCTTCAGTTTGTAGTTCTATTTAAGTAATGAGAAAAACCAAAAATAGGTAGTCTCAACTACCAATCAAACATTTGTGTTCTTGTTTTCCTCTGTTTCGATATCGAATTCGTATCAGAATCTATATTAAATCTATACTAAATATTTATAATATTAATTAAAATTAGTTAGTTTCCATTTATTTTTATCTGCATCCGAACCGAATGATAACTACTTTTAAAATCCAAATTACATGAACCGAACCGAACCGAACAATTCAATAGAATGCTGCCACCCCTAAATAATTTCATGTGATTGGATTAAAACGACGTCGACGTACTATGAAACTCCTTGTTTGTTCATGTTAATATCGTATCAAATCAAATTTATTGTAGGATCAATATTACTCTCCTTGGATAATTCTATAATATCTACAAGCAAATAATCATAAAGCCAAGATTTTTTTAAAAAACGTCTCTCCATGTCTTAGTCTATATAAATAGAGATTAAGTCTCAAACACAAATCACAAACTTCACTCAAAAACCTCATTAGATTAAAGAAAGACAAAGAGATTGTGCAAAAAAAATGGGTGCTAAGTACCAAGAATCTCCACCATTGCTTCTACAAGATCTCAAAGTGACGATCAAAGAATCATCACTCATTATCCCATCTGAAGAAACCTACAAGAAAAAATCCATGTTCTTGTCCAACGTCGACCAAATTCTCAACTTTGATGTCCAAACTATTCATTTCTTCCGACCAAACAAAGATTTTCCTCCTGAGATTGTGTTGGAGAAGCTTAGAAAGGCGTTGGTGATAGCCATGGATGCTTATGAGTTCTTGGCCGGGAGACTCCGCCTAAACCCTAGCTCTGGACGGCTAGATGTTGACTGTAACGGCGCCGGAGCTGGCTTTGTGACGGCTGAGAGTGAGTCAACGTTGGAGGAACTAGGAGATTTGGTTTATCCAAATCCAGCTTTTGCTCAATTGGTTACAAGTCAGCTTCAGAGTTTGCCTAAAGATGATCAACCCTTGTTTGCTTTTCAGGTAACCAAACCATTGCTTCTTAATTTTTCTTTTGTTCCTAATTAATTATAAACATATACTTTCCAGGTTACTTTGTTTCTGTGTAGTCATCACAAAAAAACATAAATTAAAATAAAATAACCAAATATTTTTAGTCATGTGCATAAAATAGTGAAAACACAAATAAACTTTCTCAGCATCTAAAAATTTAAGATCACAATAAATAATACTACTCCATCTGTTTCAAATTGTTAGATGTTTAACCTAAAAGCACAATATTCGAAAAACAACATTAAATTATATATCTTTTTATTTTTTTCTATCTTGAAAACATAAATTAATATTTAATTTAAACAATTTAACCAATGAAAAAAATTACAGCAAAATACTAATGGTTGCAAAAGCTCAGTAAATTCACTTTGTTGCATAAAAACTTGAAAACCAAAAACAAAAAATGAAACAGAAACAAAATCTCTAAAACATAAAATATAATGAAATAGAGGGAGTATCTGAAGTTATTTTGCAACCTTAAGGGAAGGTATCTACTATCTAGGATCAAATACTTTCATGATATAGTTAAATTAAATACCACTCAGAAGTCAGACCCTCATAGGTCGAGGACCATGTTGGTAATGGTTAAAACTTATTTTGGCATTATGTAGTCTTCTTTCTAATTATTTGTAATAAACGTATGGTAAATATTTGGGATATTGACTCAAATAAAGCTTTGTTAAGAAATATTTTAAAGTATATAACCCAACCTACTCGATCTTTAACAAAGACAATATAATAAAGTATGTATGTAGACACAACGTAACATGTGACATATATGTACTCCGACATGTTCCGGATCAGACATATACTATGCCAAAATAAGTTTTTGAAATTCTTCCATTGTACAGTACTGACACAGAGATTTGCTTTTATTTTTTATGTCTTGGACTCTTGGTTATATAAAAACTAGATATATGTTTTCAACCAACACAATCGAGGTTTACACATTAGCTATTACTAAAAATATTTAATATTTCAAAAATAAAATAAAATCAATCTACTTTTCATTGGACATGAAATTTCAATCTAGTTAGTCGTTAGTATTAATTAAACTATATAATATATGATTGTCACATACATCTACTTGTGCCGCTTGAAGTTAAACGCTGGTTTTCTTGGTTGCTTATTAATTGAATCCTACCAAACATAAAGCAATCTAAATTAATGTGACATAATTCTTTTTGATATATACTGCCAAATAATGCAATCACTTTCGAAGGAAATTTATATATACCATGCATAGATTATTCGGAAGTTAATGAACGTTTAAGCTAGTATAACTAGTCATTGTCTACATCTTTTTAATGTGTTATAGTATATAGTATGTACTCATATACTAATTCTGTGATCTACACGTGTCTGCTATAATCATATCCTTATGATTTGCTGAGGAATGAGGGCGAAACGCATATTCATAAGGATATCCCTACGAATTATCACAATGCACTAGAAAATATTAAAATATATCCTTGAGGATTATAACTTCTTGGATATGTATGAACTGGAAAGAAATCCTAACTATGTTTTAGATATAAGATAAATTAAATTGGTTATCACCTTGATTATTGACAGGGCTGTCTCAAATTATTTGTAGATCATGGTCGAAAAAATTATAATGTATAGTTTATATGGTAAAATCGTCGTCAAAGTTTTATAGTCTTATTTATATATATATTAAAAAAATTTTGAAATTATAGGTCTACATGCATATAAATTGATATCTAGAACTATTGTTTTTAAAGAATATACATATAAATGGATCTATAACTTTTTTATCATATAAAATATACTCTTAATATGAATTTTTGAACATGATGACCTATAAATAGTTTGAGACGGCTCTGGTTAATATCACGCATAAACTATTAACTTTGATAGAAACTTTTGAAGTATTGATAATTTACTCGTTTACTATATATATATATTCTCAAGAACTTTGGATACTTTTAAAATTTAACTTCAAAAAATAAAAAATATTTCATGTTTTTTTGCGTAACCGACATTTTTTTTCTTTTACAATTTTGTCAATCTTGTGAGTTTTAAGAACTAAACAGTACATAAACTTTATCTTAAAAATAATGAGAACATATACCCTTATACGTATAATAAGTTAATAACTAGAAAATAATAAGTGATTCAAAATAACATTTCTTATGTTTTTGGTCCTTGTAGTTGAGTTTATCATGTACTTATAAAATCAAAATTTTGGCAGATGACATCATTCAAGTGTGGTGGATTTGCAATGGGATTCTCAACAAACCATACAACGTTCGATGGACTTAGTTTCAAAAAATTTCTCGAAAACTTAGCCTCTCTACTAAGTGAGAAGCCTTTATCAACACCTCCATGCAACGACCGTACTCTTCTAAAGGCTCGTACACCACCACGTGTCACATTCCCACACCACGAGCTTGTCAAGTTCCAAGACTCCGAGACAGCAACAGTCTTTGAAGCCACTTCACAACAATTAGACTTCAACATCTTCAAGCTATCATCTGAACAAATCAAGAGGCTCAAGGAGAGAGCCTCAGAGAATACTACTAGTAAGAATGTTCGTGTGACGGGTTTCAACGTTGTAACCGCTTTGGTATGGAAATGCAAAGCACTCTCTGTGGCAGCATCAGAAGAAGAAGAAGAAGAAGCCAGTCTTGAAAGAGAATCAACGATTCTTTACGCGGTAGACATAAGAGGGAGGCTAAAACCTGAGCTTCCATCTTCCTACACCGGAAATGCGGTTTTAACAGCTTATGCAAAGACGAAATGCAAGGCATTGCTTGAAGAACCGTTTGGGAGAATTGTGGAAATGGTAGGAGAAGGAGCCAAGAGGATAACGGATGAGTATGCGCGATCCGCTATAGATTGGGGAGACTTGTACAAAGGGTTTCCACATGGAGAAGTTTTGGTTTCTTCGTGGTGGAAACTTGGATTCGCAGAGGTTGAGTATCCATGGGGAAAGCCTAAGTATAGCTGTCCCGTTGTGTATCATAGGAAAGACATAGTTTTGCTATTTCCTGACATCGAAGGAGATAGTAAAGGTGTTTACGTCTTGGCTGCTTTGCCTTCTAAGGAGATGATCATGTTTCAGAATTGCTTTGAAGACATGATCTCCTGATTATTGGCTTTTACTTGAGTTTACTTCACTATACGTTTATAAACACATTATGGTATTTAATAATACGGTTGAAAAGTAGATTTTATAGCATACACCTATCTATTATTCTGCTACTAGGGATGGATCCGCGCATTGCGGGGGTTTGGTTTCTATACAGCTTTGTTATGGTGTTTGTTATATTTTCTTTTCTATTGTTGCAGTATTGTATCTTATTTTTGTTGATTATTTAAATATTTTTTTTTAAATTTTTGTAGTGGTTGTTTTCTTAGGTTGACCATATCTAATATTGTATAGTGTTTATAATATTTTCTTTTGTTTTCTGTTGTTGACATTGGCACTCAAATTCCAGTGGACACATTATTTGTAACTTTCGAACTGATTATATAGTTTTGTTTAAAATCTAGAGTTGTTATTTTTTTCAAACTATAGCAATGGGTCATATATGAAAAAAACTTGGAATACACATGGGATTCAACTTTACGGTAACATAAACTCTATATGATTTTTGAGGTTACTTCTTCATGATTTCTTCTTGTAGTGAGTTGCTAATTGTCTTAATCAGTTTTCAGAAAACTATTATGTAACTCCACGTAGCTCAACTTGCTTGCTTCTTAAAATATTTTGTTAAACTCTAACCATTCTATAAACATGGTCCGCCCATATCCTTTCCCATATTCCACATTTTCAAGATTTCTCCCTTCCTCAAGAACTTTGTTTTTTTGCTCTGGCATGTGGACTGGAAGCTGTTGTACTCCTGGGTTGAGGTGGTGAATATGATTCTTAAATATTCTTCACATGGCTTCACATGCTGATAAGTAACAACTATTGAGATAATCATTTATCTCATTTTTTGTTTTTTTTTAGTTATTGAGTTGGACTGTGTCTACAAATGATGATTTTAAAAATTGGATTTTGACCCACAAATAACAAAAACGATGATGCTTTTAAAAATTGGATTACGTCATAATGAACTTGTGGAAGTGAGACACACATTAAATTGCTTAGAAAAATGGAACCCACATTAAAAAAAGATGTGACTTATACAACCTCAATAGAGAGAACACTCTGCCATTATATATATGATTTTCATTGAGTACTAAAAATATCTATACTATTAATCAAACAAGAGGGGGAGAAAAAATTACAAGCCATTTAAGCCATTTTTACTTAATTACGAAAAATGCCACTGTGTTTTAGCGTTGAGGAATAAAAAAACAATAAAAAACCTTTGGGCAATTTCGCAACTTTGGTGTTGTGTAGAAGCAGATCCAAGCCGTATATTTGGTATGGTTTCGTTAGCAATAGGAACCAGGTAGAAAAGTTCTGCGTTTCTATTTTCTGTCAGATTCTCAGGATCCGCATCCCTTAATCTGGGTCGGGAAAAATACATGTATGCTATACTCAATGAAAAAACCATAGCAACAATTTGGTATGGTTTTGATTTTTGTATTCACTGTTATTCTTGTGCTCTTGTGTGTTCTGCTTTTTTTATGATGACTCAGTAGTGTAACAGTTGTCTTTTTAATATTCTTAAGAAAAGACATGTTAAACCTGAAAATTATTTGGATTTCCGTTAAAAGATTCTTATTATTGTTGCCACTAAAAGATGTATTATTGCTTCAGTTTACTCTCTCTTTCTGAGATTTTTTTAGTGTTTTTCTTTTAGTGCTGACAATAAGTGAAACTCTTATTGTGTTTTTTTTCTTTGTGATCTTTTTTTGGGGTGTTTTAGATTTTGGAAGATGTGAGAGATAAGTTATATGTTGGATTCCTCCCAATGAATTCCATAACTCAGAATTTTTACTTAGTTCAATATGGAAAAATCTATAGTAATTGTATTTCTCATTCTTTACTTTTACAACAAGAGTTTCACTTTGGGAAGCAAAAGCGAATTAAGGCCTTTTGCGTATTCCACCACAAGTGACATTTATATACTGTACACAGATTTTAGAGACATCTATGTGTGTTGGAGGTGAATGATATTTTAAACATTATGTCTGCTGATTTTTTTTTATCTTATTAGGGACTTAGAGCATTTTGACAACTTGAACAAATGGATCTGCGTATTTCTTAAGTATATTTGAGAAGAGTTATATAAACAAGTATATTTGATGTTTTTTTCCGTGTTTATGTATTTATACTTCACATGTAATTTCTTTTTTTGAAAATATTTACATTTGTGTGTTTCTCTCATGCTTTCAGGTATTGCGTTGATCTGCTTCACGTGGATGGGTTGTTTACCTCTGAAAGCCACATGTAATGATAGAACAAAGATCTCAGAGCTTAGGTCTTTGCAAAGTCATTGATGATCTGATAAGTGATTTGTTAATGGTCTGGTTTTCGGACAGGTGTGAAATGAAATATGTCATGCTGGAAGTGGACCGGATCTTGCGTCCTAGCAGGTGTGCGATTATACATGAAATTATTGCTAAAAAATTATCATTATATTTGCATCTAAGAACATGCTTTGTGTAAATTGTCTTAACTGTGATTATCTATTAATATGAGATAAAAGCTAAATTGTTAAAGAACCTGAAATTTGATAACTTGAACAAATAACTGATTCATTCATTATTGTTCTGAAGCAATCTCAATAGGTTGTTTTATTTTGCAATATTGGTGTGGTTTCAGGGAAAGTGATATTTGGGCCTCCGTTTATGAATATTTGAAAAAGAAGAAACTCCAATGAGAAGAAGTTGTTGCAAAGGAAGCCATTGAAAAGAAGAGCTTCTTTGTTCTTTGAGTTGCTGCTCCACCGAAAAACTATATTGAGTTGTTGAAAAATTTATGATTTTTGGAATGATGATTTCGTTTTTTGAAGCTATTTTTTTTAAATGATGATTGTTGAAGTATGTCTACGAATTTGGCACTTTCTTCAATTTTTGGTCTTTGTAGCTTCTGCAAAAAGTGTTTACTATATGCCGCAGACAAGTGTGGACAAAAATACCCTCAATGCAGCCAACTAATAGGATAAATAAAATCAAAATTTGATGAGTTTTGGATCGAAATTATTGAGATTTATCTAACAATGCCATTTATGTAAGCAGCAATGGAAGATATTATATTGTTTATACGGTTATTTAGAAGACATCGTACTGTTTATAAGGTTATTTGGAACACAATCCAACTTTTGTTCTCTAAGAAGTTGAAGCATAAAGAGCTGCTTCTGCTAACTTGAAAGACAAGGAAACGCCGAGTCCTAGAAATCCTAATCAAAGGCTAAGCAGAAGCAGAGAAACAACATAGTTTCAAGATAGCGTACAAGGAGAGGATCTTTCGAAGTGGTTGTATCTAAAGAGATAAGCGAGAGGAGAGGCGCGAGTGTGAGGTTGAATCAAGGTAGAGATGATCCATTAGTGTTGTGATCCTTTGACATAAATGTAAATTTTAGAAAAAAATAAATGATCACTCTATTTATTTCAATACCTAAACATTGATGACTATTTTAACTTGAAACCACATATACATAATAATAAAATTATTTCTAAATTAATGTTCGAACCTGTCTAAGTTCTAACCTGCAGTGTCTACCACAAAAATGAAACGCCAACAGCAAACAACACTTGGATGATCACTATACTGAATTATCCTCGAACATGAGCACATGTTATCAAGAGTTGCAATGTTTTCAATTTTAAAATAAAACCTACCTAAAAAACTTACAATAAAATAAATCACTCTTCTCTAACATCCAAACAAAATTTATAATTTATTCAAAAAATATTGCACCCGAGCGCCAGCCCGGATTATTAATCTAGTTGTACTGAAAGCACAAAAGATATATAGCACAATCTAAAATCTCAAAATTATACTTCTTCTTCTTCTGTCCCGGAATATATATATATATATATAAAATTAGCCTTTTTCAAAAAAATATATATAAATATTTAGTTAAAAATAAGCAGTTTAATTTTCTTAAAAAAAATATTATTTTCAAAACTGTTCAACTAATAACTGAAAATACTGCATAATACTAATGGACAAAAAGTGTAAAGTACATTTAAATTTTGCATAGGAATATGCAAAACATCTTCTATTGTGAAACAATATACAACATTTAAAACATTTTTTACATAATGGGAAAGAAAGACTAAATTTAGTAGTTTTAATTGTTAATTAGGCTTGAGATTATTAATCAAACTGGTTTTCTGAACCAAACAGAGATTTGAGGGTTCGGTTAATCAGTCGGTTGATAAGAGTGTTATACCAAAATTCTTTTAAAAGTGTTATCCAAACCAAACCGATAATTGAACCAAATTTTGGTACAGATCTTAGGAAAATTAACCTAAACCAATATAACTGATATCCAAACTAATCCAAACCAAAGTTTTATTCGGTTATTTTTGGTAACCTTAGAGCATCTCCAACAGTTGCTTAAAACTTCAAAATTTATGGTCCTCTGTCTCCAAAAAACCTTTAAAACCTTATTTTTTGAGGTTTTGAATAGTGAAACCTCAAAATCTTTTCTATATTTTCATTTAAGTCCTTACACTTTTTGTATATCTTCTAAATAATTCTATTAACTTTAATAATTTCAAATATATCTTTATAAATTTAATATAAAACTAAATAAATACATTAAAAGAAAAAAAAATATAAGACATAACATTAATAAAATATTTTACACAACAACAATATTACATTGGTAAAATTTAACATAAATTTAAATTACAATAGTAAATACACATGATGAAAATACATAAACACACAAAAATTATTTTTTAAAGAAAATAAAATAAAATTACATAAACACATAATATTACACAAATTAAGATTCATAAAATAATATTAATATTCATGTAAACTTGATCCCGAACCTCCAAAATCACCAAAATATTGTTCATAAAAATTTGGTGCAAGAGGAGGTTGTTGTTCTACTTCTTCTTGTAGCCTTCTTTTTTTTGTATGATTTTTTCTTGTTCAGTTTGAATAAACTCACATATGTTACTATCTTCAATAGTGGTTAAAAACGGTAAGCAATACTTCAGTTTCCTGCTTTGTTTCTTGTATAGCTAATTGTTTTGCTTGATTTTGCATACGTAATTGAGTTATCTTATAACCTTTGTGACATAAGACTCGGGATCACACCAAGCGTATGGTCTACTGAGTTTAAGGCCTACTGCTTGAAATGAATGGTGGAACAATTGTGAAGATGGAAATGGGGCTATCATTGATTGAATCACACAAATCAACACTTGAAATAACAACTTGAATTTCCAAAAATTTATATATATCTTTACAATAGAACAAATGAGCCTGCTTTTTATAGCTCTTACAAGCTGATCTTTACAATAAATTACATCTAAAAAAATTATTCACATTTAAATAAAAGGAGAAAAATTAGCTAAATCAAATGATAATCTTCTTGCCAGCAGTTTAGCATTTGATTTGAATGAGAATCCTTTGTTTTTTCTTTGAAGTTATGAAGATGATGAGATACAAGTAGTGGGAAGGGTAGTTACTTACATAAGTGGTTTTCATGTATTAGTGGGGTAGTTAATGTCTTAGTTTTGGATTTAAAGATGATTGTGTTATCAAATGGAGGAAGAGAAAATTGTAGTCACTTGTCTAAAATCTTTAAGAACCGAAGTGTTCTTGTCTTAATTTCTGATCAACATTGAATCAGCTCCGTAACTGGGATGTATCAGAAGATGAGATTCTCATAATAAACCCATGTATTTAAGACCTATATTTACTCCTTTCAATATTGCATCACTTTACTCCTAGTTGAAATGCATTTTCTTTTAAGAAATCAAAGATTTTTTTCATTTGATGAAACCAAAGAGTCAACATATGAATTAGCACCTTCGGCAATTTTTTTTTAAGTTTTGTCTTCTTCGATCCAATGGAAAGCTGTGATGAATTTGATCCACCATCCCCACTACTTAAATTGATTGAAAATGAAGATATTCATGGAGACTATGATTTTGGGGAACCGATGGTATCTCTTTTTGGATCACACAGCTCTTCAAATTCCTAACAACATAAAGAATAACACTCATCCTACCTTGTAGAGATCGCTCGCTCCTAATTTCCCAACTCCCATTCTTTGTTTCATTGTAACTTTTTTTTCCCATAGTTTTCGTAGAGCTTGGTTATTACTAGCTATTGGAACTTGTGATATTTCTAAATATACACGACATAACAAATAATCTTCTTGAGTGTTGAATGATGTGTCTCTACTTTTTTTTCATTTTATTTGGGTGGGGTTATTGAATGTAGTGTTTTAATGGACTTGAATGTATTTTAAATTCAAAGTAAAATATGGTGTTATTCAACCATGTGTTTGCTGAAATACATTAAAACACACTGTTATTGGATTAAACATTTGTTTGTGTACTTTAAAATACAATAGAAAAAACAAGTGTTATTTTTTTTTTTGAATGAATGTAAAATTTATTCTATTCAATAACCTTTTGTACATTGTATGCAACCGTTTATGGAACGTTTTTGAAAAGAAATAAAATAGAAAACCGTTAAAAAAATTTGCTTTTAGACTATGTTTAGCTTCTGAACTAAACCAAATGCTTAGCCCATCTCGCAACTTGGATGATCCCGGCTTCAGAAGAGAGGAAATCCTGTTTCGAACAGTGTGGTCAATGAAATAGATGAGCTGAGCAGAAGGGCGTGGGGGCTCACCATGCCTTCGCCGATTACGTTCCAACTAAAGAGTGTGGACAGTAGCTTGCAGCGTATATCAAAGGAGGAAACATGTGGTACCTTTGTAAGTTGAACCTGATAGAAGGGATATGATGTGAGTAAAATCCGTTGAGTAACGATGCTGGAAGAGGCCTTTCGCTAGATCCACCCATATATTCAAAGTAAAATTGCAACTGAAGAACAAGTGATCTCGCGTTTCGAGTGGATGGTTGCAGAAAATACAAGATGGGATAACTCATGAGCTCCATGCTAGCGTCCTATTCCCAGTGGCCAAACGATTCAGATTCGTAAGCCATAGGAGGAAAGCAAACTTAGGAGTGGAACCAGAAAACCAAATGCTTTTATACTTGTGCCTTGATTGTCCAACATGCCGAACCTGTTGCCATGTTTCTTTTGTAGAGAAGAGCTTCTTGCAATTACCATATCCTCATCGCAAAAGGGCAATATCAGGGTCAGTACTAGTTCCTCTGTTTCAAATTTTCTCAACTCTGCTTCAACCTTGTTGAGAAACTCCACTCGGTACCGTCTTGAGCGATGATGAGTAAGTACCTATGAAACTGTTGCATTTTTTTGAATACCTAGATCAGTGAAACCCTATCTCCCAAGATATCATGAATTCGACCAAGAGAACTCAAATGATCAAACCAAAATGAGGTATGAGCTCCACTCATTATTTCCATCTTGTGAAATGGTTTTGCGTGTGCCCTGTATCTTAGAATTTTCTTCCACATCCAAGGACCTAAAGCCGTGTTTGCCTTTATTGACCAAAATGAGGCAGACCGTATCAGTTCCTGTTTAATCCAATTCACCCATTGAGAACTTTTCCCCGAGACAATCCACCAAATAAGCTTAAATCAAACAAGTGTTATTCAACACTGATTTGATTTAGTTACATTTGGATTAGAATTATTTTGAATGTATTTTCTTGTCTAAAACATGAGTAAACAAAATACCAGCTTTTTACCATGTATTTCATGATACCTCTTAAATTGAAATACGTTAAAAGGATTCTAAAACCTAATTGAATAACAGCTCCTTGGTATAGAAAAGGAGGAGTTGGTGGAAGTATGATTTATTTCATTTGTCAAGGTCTATATTTATACACAATAAATGATAGATATTGATTCAAATGGATGGTTACAAATCATTTTCACATATTTCCTTATCGGATATGTTGGATAAAAAATGACAAAATGTTAATCTAACGGTTGGTGATGAGTGAGATCCAATGAATAGAATAAATTCTATTTTCAAGATTTTCTTATCTGATATGTTGGATGAGATAATGATAGGATTTTAATCTAACAGTTGTTAACTCTGGATATCTAATGATGGCATGGATTAAAATTTTAGGATTTTCTTATCGTCTTAAGTAGTAACATTTAAATCTATAAAATACACATATGGTTGTTAGATATACATCATCAATTCTAGTCTTATTAAAAATGAATTTTAATACTAGGAATCCATCTTCTTCTCAAAATTTGCCGTCCTCTTCAGACTCATGTGAGTTTGATAATTTTTGATGAATGGCATTGAAGCAATCGAAAGAGAAGAAAAAATTGCTGTCAGTTTGTTTGTCAACAACAACCGCTTTATTCAACAACAACAACAACACGATTTCAATAATTTTTATCTCGTAATCTACAGATAAAAAATAAAGAGGCTCATTTATCACTTCGAAATGCATTGATTGATCATATATATAATGAAAATAATTTTAATGAAGATTTGATGTTTTATATGTAATTTTACTGTTTCTTTTATATGTGTTTTACTACTTTTATTTGTGATTTTCATTATGCTGTAATTTTTTATTTTTAATTTTGTGTAATATTGGTTATAATGTATGTTTTATATTTATCTATGAATGGTTTATCATTAATAGTAACTATTAGCACTACAAAAAAATGTTGTTTTACATAAAAAAATTTGCATCACTTACATAAATAACATAGATTTTGATGATGCAAATAATTTACATCATTTTGTTAACAACTGATGCAATTATACATAATATTTGCATTGGTTTTTGTAATTGATGTTAATTTGTGTCAATTACAAAAAATAATAATATCTTTTACATCATTTTATATAAAAAATTTTTGAATAGTTGTATCATTTATATTAACTGATGTTGTTTTTTTCAATTTTAACCATGATTCTAAAGTATTAACCTAACTTTTAGCATATTTTATTTAATTTAAAATATTTATGTCGGTTTTCATACCGATTTATTAAAAAAATTAGGCCCAATTAATCGAATAGGCCTTAGTAATTTTGAGTCAATAATTAGTAGTGGAACATGCAATATTTCTAACTGCAATTGTCGAGAGCTTATTCTCTCATCATTCCATGTGGAATATTTGAAGCTTTGTCATGTTTTTAATTTTGTATTATTTTAAAAATGATTTTAGAAAAAACTAATAAATACATCAATTATCTAAATGATGTAAATTTATATTTTATATCACTTTTTGGTAAGTGATACAAACTAATAAAAATTAAATCAATTTAACTTAATTGATGTAAAATTAGTTAATAATAATATCAGGTAATATAATTGATGCTAAATCATATATATTTACTTCATATATAAATAAGTGGTTCAAAATAATAAAACTTAGTTAAGTGATACGATTTAAGTGATGTAAAACAACTTCTTTTTTTGGTAGTGTAGTGACACTAAGAACTATAATGAAAAGTAGAGAAATTTATAAAGATAGATTTGAGGTTTTGTTGTTAGAGCAACATCACCTTAAAATAAGGTTCTCTATTGGACAATCTTACTCTATTTTTCACTCTACTATAGAGTAAAATTTTCTCAAATCTTATTCTATAAGACCATTTCCAATGTATTCTTCTAATTTCACTATAAAATAGAGTAGTTCTAAAATAAAGTATGGTTTCTCTCTAATGTATTACTCCATATCAACTCTAAAAAAAAATATTTTTAAGTATACTCTATTTTTATTTTATTACTAATATCTTTTATTTCTAAACTTTACAATTTGACCCCACATATAATTTTTTTTACAAATTTCAATAAATTATCACATTATTTAAATTAATATTCATTATATTTGGAAAATTTACATTTTATTATATTAAAATAATAAAACATAGTAGATTTCATAAAATAATTCATTTTACAAATTTAATTCAATAAATCTCTTTTTAAATTGTAAAATCAAATATCTTGCAACTGCCTTTGAACCTTTAAACTAAAACCAAACCTATTTATTATCTCTATTAATTTGTCATTTTTAAAACTACATTATATTAGTTTAATTATAACACATATAGCTTCTACGTGCATGTTCTTATAAATATGTTGCTTATTTAAATTTTGGTACTGATTTTATTTTGCTAATCTTATAAAATTATATATTTGATATAATTTTGGTACTTATTTTAATTTTAATATTATTTTATGTTTTTATTTACTTAAGTGAGTGACATTAAGAGATAAAATAAAAATATTCAAAATATAAAGGACTCAATATGCCCTCATAGCTCATTATAAAATAGAGGAATGGGTAAGATTACTTTATCTTTAATGTAACTCTATTTTAGAGTTAATTTTTATTTATTTATATTTTAATTTTTTCATATATTTTGAAGATTTTTCTTTTATCTCTTAAAATCACTTATTTAATTAAATAAAAAATGTTAGGTACAACACAAATTATTTTAACAAACATTAGCTATATACTAGAAATATTGTGGGTTTAGTGATAACATGATAGCTTTAATTTATTTTTTATTGGATGAGAATGTAGTGATGACATTAATTTATTTTTTATTGGATGAGAATGTAGTTTTCTTTTTCTAAGAAGTTACTTTCAATATTGAATGATTAATTTAAATAATATGATAATCTGAATTCCTAAATCTCCCTTTTTCCTTAAGAGTTACAAAATCGTCCACATATGCCCAAGACCCTTGGGAAAATAGGTGATCGAATTGAGACACAAGGTCTCCAGGAATCTTAGCTTGAATATTGTCACCCTAATTAAAACAAATAACGGAAAGATAATTATATAGCTTAAATATCTAAGGATTCAAAAATTGCTATTAAATTAAAATCACTATAAAATTAAAAATTGAAACGATACTTTCATATTCATCAGAGAATAAGATCTCGACGCTTGAATAAGGTGAAGCGCTCATCCTCCATTTTCTCAAAACTTTAGCCAGTATATGCAAATTTTCACGGTAGGAATAACCCAACTCACGGATAGGAGGACCATTCATATTTTTCTCTTCTTCTACAAAGATTTCAAAATTTGATTTTCAGATTTAAGTTTGAGAGAGAGAGAGGTGTTGAATAATACAAGATGTTTCAAAACTATATCTGCTCAAGCGAGATCCTTTACTAATGCGATATAATCGAATATATTAAAAAAAAAACAGTGTAATAAATTTGTATTTGTAAATGTGCAAGAGCAATCGAATATCTGAAAAGGAGATATAGGCTAGTTATATCAAACATTTTTTGGGAAACAAAAAAAATTGTCGAGGCATGTGATAGTTTCATAAACAAAAAATCGTTCAGGGATGTGCAAGAGCAATCAAATTTTATTTAATTCAAAATTTTTATGCCGGTTTTCATATCGATTTATTATAAAAATTAAGCCCAATTAATCGAATGGATTTTAGTAATTTTGAGTCAATAACTAGTAATGAAATATGCAGTATTTATAACTGCAATTGTCAAGAGCTCATTTTTTCATCATTCCACGTGGGACATTTGAAGTTTTGTCAAGTTTTCAATTTTGTATTATTTTAAAAATAGTGCTAGAAAACATTAGTAGATATATCAATTATCTAAATGATGTAAATTTATATTTTATATCACTTTTTGGTAAGTGATACAAACTAATAGAAATTAAATCAATTTAACTTAATTGAAGTAAAATTAGTATATAATAACATCAGTTGATGTAATTGATGATAAATCATATATATTTGCTTCATTTATAAATAAGTAATTTAAAATAATATAACTTAGTTAAGTGATACAATTTAAGTTATGTAAAATAACTTTTTTTGTAGTGTAGTAACACTGAGAACTATAAGTAAAATAGAGAAATTTAGAAAGATAGATTTGACGTTTTTTTGTCGGAGCAACATCACCTTAAAATAAGGTTCTCTATTGGATAACCTTACTCTATTTTTCACTCTACTATAGAGTAAAATCTTCTCAAATTTTACTCTATAAAACCATTTCCAATGTATTATTCTATTTTTCACTATAAAATATAGTAGTTCTAAAATAGAGTAGAGTTTCTTTCTAATGTATTACTCTATATTTTACTCTAAAAATAATGTTTTTAAATATATTATATTTTTATTTTATTATTAATATCTTTTATTTCTAAACTTTACAATTTGACCCCACATATTTGTTTTTGCAAATTTCAATAAAATATCACATTTTTAAATTAATATTCATTATATTTGGAAAAAATACATTTTATCATATTAAAATAATAAAACATAGTAGATTTCATAAAATAATTCATTTTACAAATTTAATCCAATAAATCTCTTTTTAAATTGTAAAATCAAATATCCTGCAACTGCCTTTGAACCTTTAAACTAAAACCAAACCTATTTATTATCTCTATTAATTTGTCATTTTTAAAACTTCATTATATTAGTTTAATTATAACACATATAGCTTCTACGTGCATGTTCTAATAAATATGTTGCTTATTGAAATTTTGGTACTGATTTTATTTTGCTAATCTTATAAAATTATATATTTGATATAATTTTGGTATCTGTTTTAATTTTAATATTATTTTATGTTTTTATTTACTTAAGTGAGTGACATTAAGAGATAAAATAAAAATATTCAAAATATAAAAGACTCAATATGCCCTCATAACCCATTATAAAATAGAGGAATGGATAAGATTACTTTATATTTGGTGTAACTCTATTTTAGAGTTTATTTATTTATATATTAGTTTTTTATATATTTTAAAGATTTTTCTTTTATCTCTTAATATCACTTACTTAATTAAATAAATAAAAATTTACGTACAACAAATTATAGTTACAAACATTAGCTATATACTAGAAAAATTGTGTTTAGTGATAACGTGATAACTTTAATTTTTTTTTTATGAGAATGTAGTGATGACTTTAATTTATTTTTTTATTGGATGAGAATGTAGTTTTCTTTTTCCAAAAAGTTAGTTTCAATATTGAATGATTAATTTAAATAATATAATAATTTGTGGAAATTTGTAAAAAAATAAAATATATGGGATCAAATTATAAATTTAAAAATAAAATATATTTGTAATAAAATAAAAATATAATACACTCGAAACATTATTTTTAGAATAAAATATAAAATAATACTTCGGAAAGAAAATTTGTTCTATTTTATAATTATTCGTGAAAAATAGAAGAATACATTAAAGATGACCTAGCCAATTACCAAATTACCTGATCCAATTTGAACCAAACAGTTCAAAATCGTAGACTAGTTTTAAAGGCTGTACATAGACTTATACCCAAAACATTTCAAGTTGCTTCTTTTAGCAATTACCCATTCCCCGCATTTCCGATGTTATAACATCATACATTTGTATCCACAAGAAGCTAAAAAGTAAGGATATATAGCTAAGCTGATGGATGTAACCAACAAAAAAAAAGATGGAAACTGTGCGAAGACTTAACCAGCATCCTCGTTTTCCAATCTCTCTGTTTCTTCGACCGTGGTAGGTTGTGGCTTTGCGGATGGAGGTAAACAACGTTTTGAGAAGAATGTAGATATCGTTTTCGGTCTCTTACCACTGCCTTTATCTGGTGATGGCGATAATCCAAGCTTTGTCAATACTTCTTTCTTTATCTGTTCATTAGATAAACAACGCTGTCTCAAACAAAAAACTCACACAATTTTGTGAAGAGAAAGATCAAAGTATACTAATGTAGAACTAACCTGCCAACGGCTATCTTTGAAATCTGAAATCTCACGAACTTTTTGTCGTAGTTTGGTTTTTGGAACATCAGGGAACTTTTGCTGTAATGTTTTAACCACTCTATTGAGACCTTGAGGGCATGATTGAATTGTTGATACCTAGAAACAAAATTCTCGTTAGATCTAAGTAACAATATAAATATAAATGTTATTTGTTTGGAGAAATCAACTCACAACTGTAAGCAAATCTGAGTCGGGTATGGATTTTGCTTTTGAATTAGATGGAGGAGTGCTTTGACTACAAGATGACTTTGCGGCAGCTTCCTCATCTTCCTCTTCCATGTTATTTATCGATATTTCAATGAGAGAAGAGCAAGGGAATGCTCGTACCACGAGAGCTCGTAGACATATCTGTTCCAATTTTTGTGTACCTTCTAGATCTTTAGCAGCTAAGAGAGAGACCTTCTCATGTGTTAGGTTACATATAATTAGTGGCTGCGTTTTCGCCAAAGCATGGTCAGTTAAACTTTGTAGATGTTTTTGTTGTTGGAGTAATACACGAAACTCTTGACTCTCTTGATCTTGTTTAGATGGAGTGGAATTTGTATCTTGTTCAGATGGATCAATGTCCATTCTATCCACTTGAACTCCCTGAAAGAAACAATTAAAAAGTTTCCATACGAGAGCGATTTATAAGAATCGATGACGAGTTGGTTAAAATTTGCTTTTGTTACCTCATCTTCTGAGAGATATCCATCAGGAACCATAAAATCATCTTCACTATCATCTTCATCATCAGCCTTTGAACATCCTTCTTCCAAACTTTCATCTTCATCTTTCTCACAATCTGAAAGGCTTTCACCAGCTTCTTCCTGTAAACAATAAGCATCTAATTACCCAGTGATCCTTTGGGTTCTAACAACATAATAGCATTGAAATCAATGAGACTTACCTCTTCCCATTCTTCATCACTATCAACTTCATAATCCAATTCTGGATCCTTTTTCAGAGGATGACGTGGCCCTACAACTTGACTGTAAATGTTAAACAGAAGAACCGTCAGTACCACTGTAAGCATACTTAGAAAGTGAACACTCGTTATCTTTTCTTTTAAATTGGATGGCCAGATGGATATCAGACATTGAAATGGTATTGTTGCAACACTAGCAGGATCACTTTAAACGTTCTCTACATTATAAATTAGCTACAATAATTGTTCAGTCTAAATTGATATGCATAACATGATAAGAACAACATATCTAACATGCATGGTTAATTTGAGGATCAGCCTCTACAAAGAAACATAAAATGATAAAGCGGCACAGGAGTATGTTTACAATGATTGTTTAATCTAAATTGAAAAGCATGAGATTATAAGAACCAAGTATCCAACATAGACAATGGTTAGTTAATCTAGGGATCAGCCTCTAAAAAGGAACTTAAAATGGTAAAGTAACGCCAAGGAGTGAGTTCTCTTTAGAGATTCTTTATCATGCTTTATTAAACACCATGAAAAAGTAGTCACATAGACAGCTGAGAAAAATTCATGACTTGTGCAGTGCAACAAAGCTAATATGAAAAAGCAGTAACAAGCAAACTTATGGGAAACCTAAAAGCTAAGAATAATCAAGGCTAAGAAAACCTACCACATTATCTCTATTATCTTAGCTTGCTGCTGAAAATTAAGGTTTTCCAAAACAAGTACTGACCTTTGGCTAGGCCAGATACCATAAAAGCCTGGTCTGTTGCTTTTATCGAATTGTAACAACTGTTTGGCTCTCCTGGACTTCTTATGACCAGATGACAAATACTCGCACCGATTAATGTAAGATGCACCTTCCAAGCTTTTCTCTTCACATCCATCCCCTTGCTTCTCCATGTTGGGTTCACCATCGGGTGTTACTTCCCTATTTGTAGATAGTTTTAGTTTTGGAAACAGTTCACTCTTAGGCTTCCTACGCATCCCCCAATGCTTTTTCAAACTCGAGAGAGAATGACCCAACTGACGCCAGGAAGTAAAATGTTTCCTACAAAGAAATACAACTCAGATCACAATATCCAAATTGACACCGAACAGATAAAT
This sequence comes from Cardamine occulta, assembly GCA_028015245.1. Classification (NCBI taxonomy): domain Eukaryota; kingdom Viridiplantae; phylum Streptophyta; class Magnoliopsida; order Brassicales; family Brassicaceae; genus Cardamine; species Cardamine occulta. The sequence goes on from CM051367.1 coordinate 3,936,422, forward strand.
CATCAAGGAAAAACTAATGCCATACCTACGAATATCATCAACTGTAGCTTCACAAGTTGTTGAAAAGGCATTGTCAATGGCCTGAGTAACTGTTTCACTTTCAGTCTCATATTTTGTACATGACGGCTCCTGAGCAGTTACTTCACCAGAAGAAAGTTTGGATTGGGTCACTGAACTATCTTTGCTTCTTTTAAGAAACCGCTCCATGATTGAAGCCTGTTTCTGTACTTGAAGTTGCTTCTTTAGCTCAGCTTGTTCCTTCTCTCTACGCTTCTGTTCTCTCTCTGACTCATCTTGCTGTTTCTTTATCCGTTTCCTTGACTCAATCTCTTCTTTCTCTTTATTATTCTCTTCGACAATTGCCTTCTGCAGCAACTTCTGCTCTTTTTCCTAACAACAACGGACAAATGCTGAGTCAGTAAGTCAGAATTCAAAATCAAATAGCACATAAGAGAGCTCCAGACGACAACGAAGGAAATTATAAGCTCACTTGTTGCAATCTTTCTTTTGATATTTGGCGGTCCATTCTCTTCTTTTCCTTCTCAGCTTCACATCTACTTTTCTCCAATTGTTTAAGAATCATCATCTCTTCTCGCTTTGCGTCTTTCTCAGCCCTTAAACAATCAATACAATAACGAAATCAGAAAACAAAAACACAAAATATGAACACAAACCAAGTCACTAACCAAAGATACTTACATCTCTGTACTGTTCTTCTTCAACATATTATCCATAAAAAATCGAATATCAACCTCACTCAGTACTTTACCAAGTTTCTCAGCAGCTTTACTCAAATCAGATCTACACAACTTCTCAGTTTCTTCTCTTTGTAATACAGCTAACATTGCTGTAAACACACAACATAAATCATTAAGTATAAGCCCTCACATCCTAATATCTTATAAACAATCAATCAATAAGAATCATCAACATTTACCAGAAACTGCTGTAATCCTTTCATGAATCTTCTTCCTACAGGTCCGACGAACTTTTAACAATCCACGAACAGATTTAGGCATCATCTTCAAATCTCTCGTCTATAACATCAATGAGATATCACCAAATTACCATTTCTATCAAGATTCAAAGATCAAAAACTAAGTGAATAGACTGTAAAATTACCTCCCAGCACCAAAGACAAGATTCAGTATCATCTTCTAAAACATCAGCATCAGCGTTAATCACACCGTAACTCACTCTTTGACCTACCGATACAACAGCACTCTTCACAGCAACCATAGTCACAGTTTCAATCTTCTCTTTCAATTTTGAGAAAATCTGATCTACAAGCTTCGATAACGGCAAAGTCATCTCCTCCATTAACAAGGCCACCATTGAATTCACAGATGAACAGTCACTAAAACCTGAAAACAGATCTGATTTGTTATTCTGATTCATCACTTCTCTGAAATAATCGAAAAGACTTTTCATTTCTTGATTCAACGATGCGATCTGAATCTCTCTCTCCTCGGAAGTTAGATTCTCATCTCTCTTCCGTTTCTTCGGCTTCTCCTGACCGTTCATCGTCTTCCGATTTTCAGCTTTTTCCATCGCGAAACCCTAAATTTCAGAAATCTTTAAAAATACACGAGAAATGAACAAGATCTGGGAACAACATCGATAGCTAGAAACACAAGCTGAGTGATTTGACTTTGGATCTATCGATTTTTTTTTTTTCTCTGAGTTTCAGATTTGCGAAGAAGGAACAACTTTGGAGAGGAAGATGATGGGTTTGAAAAAAAAAATGGAGGATTCACCAAAAAAGAAGGAGCCATTGATTTCCCGCCATGGTTTTGACGGGTGGATTTGCCTCCAAATGACACAAATGCAATTTTATTGTTTCGCGCCACTGTGTTTTAGAGAAAGAGGAAGCCCATTTACTTATGGGCCTGCTTTTGTTTCATTTTTAGCTTATAACGACGGGAAAATGGGCCTCTAACATTAGGAGCGTTTTTACTAGGAGTGTTTCGGACATTTTTTCCGCAGACCAAGACATTGATTATTAATAGAAACACGAATTTACTAATTCAAAAATTCATTATTATCATTTCAACCAATTTAAATCATAATTCAAAAGAGTATAATAAGCACTATATAAATCTCTTTTTTAGCAACACAATAACATTTTCGTATATGTTTGATATATAAAAAAGGTTAATATACACATATAGTATTATAGGCGTATATAGCCAATTTTCCCAGAATTTCGACATGTAAAATGAAATTATGTTGGGTCACCTTAGTGTTTATTAGTAAATACTAAATAGAACAAAGTGACATTTTATTTTATTTATTTATTTATTTTTGTGTGTTTTTAAAAGTTTTGAGCTATGGGAAATAAAAATGAGATAAGCCAATCAATATTTTTGTGTATATGAAAAGAAAAAAATAAGATTGAAAATCGTTGATAACAAAACTATTCTTGAAATACTAATTTTCACCCTCTCTCCTCTCTAAACTCAAAACAAACTCAATCACTGCTTGTATTCCAACGTTCGGTGGCTTTCAAAGCACCGGCGTTATGCGTCTTTAGTGTAATTTATTGTCCTTTTTTTTCGTTTCTTTGTATAGGGATCGTGGTGGTTTTGAATTTTTTCGAGTGCATCTAGGTTTTCTTGTCGAGATCGGAAGTGGTGATGCTTTCGTCGCAAACACGTCTGATGGCTTTCTTCTTCGTGATGGGTTTTGCTTGTTCCGATGAGAAGAGTGAATGATCTGACCACCGAGCGGCATCGTGTTTTGGAGCGGCTTTTTCTATGCTGGTTTGAGGAGTTGTTTTTGGTTTGTAATGGCAGTTTGGTCGCCTCTCTTTGGAGGATTTGCGGTAGATCAAGTTAAGTCATGGTGCAAGGCGGTCCTGAGGTTTTTGCAGGAGTCGAAGATCTGATATGGGGTTCTCTCTTCATTAGTTCCGCTGCTCTTACTGTTAGATTTTTCTCCGAGTTGGTTAGGTATTTTCGAAGTCTTTATTTTGTGTTGTCCTTGATTGTTATGTGGCTAGGTCACGTTCAAGTGAAGTTTTTATTCTGGTCATTTGTTTGTTTGCCTTGTTGTTCTCATGTCGTGTAGACGGAACAGACTTGTTTCCTTTGGTTCTAGGCTCATCAGCTCAATTTCATTTGGTTGCTTCTTTTGTCTCAATGTGATATATTGCGTATATAGTGTGTGGTTCGTAGATTTTCCATCAAAAGCGGTCCAATTTAGTTTTGCTATAACTCGCTTCGGGGATGGATTTTGTGATCATTCATCTAAAGGCTTAATATATTTCCTCTCCACAAGATAAATATGGCAATTGGGCGTCGTTCTCTCAATTCCTAGTTCAATATTTATCATTTTAGACTTTCGTATTCGCTACTTATATTGTTCATAGGAGGTTTTTGGTTTTAATTTCTAGTCTTAGTTTTCAGTTTAACTTTTCTCTTGTTGACTTTTGTTTTCTCTGTTTAGGCATCGGTTTAGAGATTTTCCTATTTGTGCCCGCCCTTTTAATTTAACTTAGGCGTTCCAATCGAATCTAAATTCAGATGAAAAATCCGACCCAAAACATTTAGGGAGAAAAGCTAAAATAATACAGAATTTAGCATTAATTACTGCAATGACTCATATCTTTTTTTAATTGCTAAAATGTTTTCTAATGCCAAACTACCCTTGAAACCTTTGTCAGGAAAAAACATTTTTCGAAAATGCTATTAAAATTTTTTTCCAGTGTGTCTAAAGTTGATGATATTTACAAAAATATCATTCCGTCCTCTAAACAAATCCGCAGCTCATGTTACCGCACACTTATTTTCTTGTACATTTGTTTTAGTAGTCGCAGATTATTGTGCACATTTGTTTTTTTTACTCTGCATATTTATTTTTTACGTTGCCGCACATTTATTAATCCGCACATTTATTTTGTGAAATCGCAGAGTTAATTAGAACCGTGGACTTATTTTGCACATTTATTTCAGCTCATTATAGCGGACTTATTTTTTTTTGTTAAGCCGCACAGTTTTTCAAAATAGTTGCCGCTGATTTATTATTACAGTTGTCGCGTAGTTATTTTTTCATGTTATGGCGGACTTAATGTATATGCTACTGCTTACTTTTTGTTATTGTTGCTGCACATTTATTCAGCAAATGTTACCGCACACTTATTTTCTCTTGTTATAGCGGACTTAATGTATATGTTACTGCACACTTTTTCTTATTGTTCTTTTCTTATTCTTATACTTTTTTCTATTGTTGCTTTCACTTTTTTCTATTGTTCTTTCTTTTTTGTATTGTTGCTGCACATTTATTCAGCAAATGTTACCGCACACTTATTTTTTCTTGTTGTGGCGGACTTAATGTATATGTTACTGCACACTTTTTCTTATTGTTACTACACACTTTTTCTTATTGTTACTGCACATTTTTTCTTATTGTTTCTGCACACTTTTTCTTATTGTTCCTGCACACTTTTTCTTAATGTTGCTGCACACTTTTTTTTATTGTTGCTGCACATTTATTCAGCAAATGTTAATGGACTTATTTTCTCTTGTTGTGGCAGACTTAATGTATATGTTACTGCACACTTTTTCTTATTGTTGCTGCACACTTTTTCTTATTGTTACTGCATACTTTTTCTTAATGTTACTGCACACTTTTTCTTAATGTTACTGCACACTTTTTCTTAATGTTACTGCACACTTTTTCTTATTGTTACTGCACACTTTTTTTTAATGTTACTGCACTTTTTTTTTGTTGCTGCATATTTTGTTTTATTGTTGCTGCACATTTATTCACGTGCTTGTTGCTGCACATTTATTCACATATATTGTTAATTTTATGTTGCTGCGGACTTGTTATTATCAATTACAGCGGATTTGTATAACAAAATCTGGACCACAAGATTTAGGGTTTCCTCTTGGTGTCATCTTCTCCTTCGCCTCGTTCCCCTTAGCGTTTTTTTGTTTTATTGCAGCCATCTTCATCTTCCTCTTTCTTCATCATTCCTATCTGATTTCGACTTTGTCTTCTTCATTTTCTTCTCCTTGGCGTACGTTTTGTCCTCTTTCATCTTCATCTTCCTCTTTCTATCTACCATTGTTACCATCTCGTCTAGTTTTTCTTTGAAATGAATGAAACAAATTATACTTGTATGTGGAAAATGGAGTTTTGAAAAGTGTAGATGGTTGTTTGTTGTTGATGCTAAGCGAGGATCTAGAATGCTAGGAGCTGATGATAGTATGATTTATGAGAATTTTATTGGAATGGTGTTTAAAGATTTTGGGTTGGATAATAGAGTATATGATGTGAAACTGAGCTACATGTTCCATAAAAAGATTATGCAGAAATTGCCCCAAGATACACCTCCCATATATGTTGAGAATTGTAGGCAATTCAAAACTTTTTTGGGCCAATCCAAAGTAGATATGCTTCAATTTTGTGTGGAAGTGAAGGATAAGATGGATATCAAGAAGACATTACACGTTGAGGTTCCAAAAGGTGAAGAGAATTATGCAGATGGTAATGATGACGATGAAGATGTTGATGAATCCAGATTCGATTATTGTGACGACTTTGATAGAACAAATTTAGGCGATGAAAATTTTTCAGCTTATGGGATGATGCCTGAAGAAGAAGAAGAAGAAGAAGAAGAAGAAGAAGAAGAAGAAGAAGAAAAAGAAGAAAAAGAAGAGGAAGAGAATACAATATTACCAATAAAGAAGAGAGGTTCCACATTTTATGTAAGTGAAAGCAATGCGAATGCTGAATATGCGAAGTTTCAATTGAGTTCTTTGGATTTAGCTGTTGAAAAATGTTATGAGTCGAAAGAGGAGCTGGAGACAAGAATGAAGATTCTTACTGTTGTCCAGAAATTTGATTTCAATGTCGTTAAATCGACACCTGAATTATTGACTGTTAAGTATTGGGTGAATGGATGTTCTTGGAGAGTACGAGCTACACCATTAGGAGATTATCCAAGGTTTCATGTTCGACAGTATATCCCCAATCATACTTGTTTAGTTACAGTGTGTTCTTGCAAGATCCCGACAAGCAACTCATGAGATTCTTGGATTATTGTACAAGGATTTCGTTGGTGGAGTTGGACCAACCGTATTGCCAATGCATGTTATCGATGTTCTAAATAAACGATTTCAAATTAAGGTATGGTCACGGATTTAATTATTTTATGGTCGCATGCTCGCACATTTGTATATTCTGTGACTGCACAGTTGTTCCTGTGGTTGCGGATTTATTTGTTCTATGGCTGCGGATTTGTTTGTTCTTTGGCTGCAGATTTGTTTGTTCTTTAGCTGCAAATTTTTTTGTTCTTTGGCTGAGGATTTTTTTATTCTTTGGCTACGGATTTGTTTATTCTTTGGTTGCGGATTTGTTTGTTCTTTGGCTGCGGATTTGTTTGTTCTTTGGCTGCGGATTTTTTTTACTTGTTTATTTTGTGTAGCTTGATTATTGGAAGGCTTATCGGACTCTAAGACATACTCGAGATTTGGTTAGGAGAACTGAAGAGAGTGAATATAAATTACTACCTGCTTACTTGTACATGATTAAAAGAGAAAATCCCGGATCACACACACGGCTTGAAGTTGATGAGAATCAAAGATTCAAGTACTTGTTTCTAGCATTTAGTGCAAGCATCAACGGATTTCCTTATATGCGAAAAGTTGTGGTTGTTGATGGTATTTTTTGCAAGAGAAATACAAAGAAACACTTCTTACCGCTACAGCTCAAAACGGTAATTTTTAGATATTTTCTATTGCTTATACCGTAGTTGATACTGAAAATGATAAGTCAATGGTATAGTTCTTTAAGCAACTCAGCGCTGTTATTCTCGATGACGAATCTCTTGCCATTATTTCTGACAGACACAAGTCCATTGAGAAAGCTATTAGAACGGTATACCCAAAGTCTAGTCGTAGAATATGTACATACCATTTGTACAAGAATATATTGGTCCGTTTTAGAGGTCGGAAAGCGTTTACTTTGGTGAAAAAGGCGGCCAATGCTTTCAGATAGGTACAATCTTCTTACAAACAACATTGCTGAGTCAATGAATAAGGTTCTATCACAATCTAGAAAATTGTCTATTGTACAACTACTTGAAGTTGTGAGATCGATGATGACAAGATGTTTTGATTCTCGAAGGACTGATGCATTGAAATTACAAACAACTCTAACCTGTGGAGTAGAAAATTTGTTAGAGGTAAATAAAAAATCTCCTTTGGTCGCAGGTTTTGTTTCTTGGTTAATACATATGACCGCAGATGAATTTTTTAGATTTTTTGCAGAGTCGTGTAGAATATTCTAAGCTTCTAAATGTTCAAGATATTGATGCCAATCAAGTTCAAGTGATAGGCAGAAGATCTCTACAAGTTGTTAATTTGAGAGATAAAAAGTGTTCATGCCGTAGGGTTGACTTGGAGAGGTTGCCATGTACACATGCAATAGCAGCGGCTGAGAGTAGGAAGATATCCCGTATTTCATTTTTTCATCCTTACTATCATAGATCATACTTGTACAACTCGTATTCGACCGTCATCATGCCTAGGGATTTTTCTTCTCCAATACCAGAACATGTTGCGATAATGGTGTGTTTACCACCTATACCTCGAAAACAACCAGGTCGGCCAAAAAAATCAAGAATCAAATCAGTCCTTGAAATTGCCATGCAGAAGAAAAGGCAAAGGAAGCAACACACATGTGGAAATTGTAATGAAGTTTGACATACTCGTAAAACATGTAAAAATGCATAAACTAAACTCTCTGTTATATAGATTGTAAACTATGTTGAACTATGGATTATATTGAAAACAAAAGAACAAATAAATTGTAAACTCTTATGTACTATGTTGTTATATTGAAAACAAAAGAACAAATAAATCAGCGATAACTGTAAACTAAACAAACAAGTTCGCGGTAAGAAAACAAACAAGTCCGCGGTAAGAGAAAACAAAATAACAAATAAATCCGCGATAACTGTAAACTAAACAAACAAGTCCGCGGTTAGAGAACAAACAAGTCCGCAGCCAAAGAACAAACAAATCCACAGTCAAAAAATAAATAAATCCGCAGCCAAGGAATAAACAAATCCACAGCCAAAGAACAAACAAATCTGCAGTAAAAAAGAACAAACAAGTCCGCGGTAAGAGAACAAACAAGTCCGTGGTAAGATAAAATAGAAAGAACAAATAAATCCACGACTACTGTAAACTAAACAAACAAGTCCGCGGTAAGAGAACAAATAAGTCTGCGGTAAGAGAACAAACAAGTCCGCGGTAAGAGAACAAACAAGTTCGCGGTAAGAGAACAAACAAGTCCGCAGTAAGATAAAATAAATAAAAACAAATAAATCCGTGACTACTGTAAACTAAACAAACAAGTCCGCGGTAAGAGAAAACAAAAGAACAAATAAATCCGCGACTACTATAAAGTAAACAAACAAGTCCAAAGTTAGATTGAGTTATCATTGAGTTGAGGGAGTAAGCTCTCTCGACGACGAGGTAATGGGTTACTCATACGTGGTCCTCTCGTCTTTGGGAATTTCATCAAACATCCCAGCGCCTAATCTCTCCCGAATAGCCTGAATATTTCTATCATTAAGCCCCTCGAAACGCCATCCTAAAGCAAGACACTCAATGTATTTTAAAGCGTAAACGTCGCAATCTCCTGGATTCTCATTGATTGGAACGTTGGCTTTCACTCTTCGCACCCTATACATGTTATTGGATTGCGGACGTTCCTTATCCAGAACCATGATATTGAGGAATGCTGGGATCATCCTGCGGATAAGAATGTCAAATGCTAGTAAATTATCACAATTAGCACAACATCCATATATTTAGTTAGTAATTAAATACATGCGGAGAAAGTCACATGCCGCAACGATATCTTTGTCCGTCTTACCAGCCGGGATAGAGTCATAGACGAATATACTCTCCTTGGGAAAGTTAATGTCTACGGCAAGCCAGTGATTGGAATTGATATTAATAATACCGTACAAGTTATCAATGTCAGTATTCCATTTCTTCCCAGTCGCCGAGTCTAAAGGAGCTAAACCATTGAAATGGTTCATGAAATTATAGTCAAAAATGAATTTTCTTAACTTTGCCGGCACGTGATTGAAATCAATAGCCATGGTTCTAATGAACCACTAATCAAGGAAGCCTACCCTCTCGCGGAAAGGTGAAAGAGAACGCATAGATCTTTTACGGAACATTGTCATCGCTGCAGCTAAGTGCTGTAAAAAACAAAAGGTGCGGCCAAAGAGTAAATAAACAACTGTGCAGCAAAGATCAAAGCAAACAAATTAAATGTGCAGCCGAAGGACAAACAAATGTGCCGCCAAATGACAAAGAAATGTGCAGCCAAAAGACAAACAAATGTGCAACTAAAGGACAAACAAATGTGCAGCAAAAGGACAAACAAATGTGCAGTCAAAGGACAAACAAATGTGCAGCAAAAAACTAACAAATGTGCCAAAGAGTAAACAAATGTGCAGCCAAAGAATAAACAAATGTGCGGCCAAAGAATAAAAGCAGAAATGGGAGAAATACTTACAACATCTCGCAACCATCCATATTTACTATCCGGCTACTCATTCCTAGGGAGAATAATCTCCTTAAAGAAGATCACGTCTGCATCCTTGCTTCTAAGCACTTCATCCCTTTAAGAACAAAAAGTATTCATTATCAAATTTTTAATAATATAGATGAAGACTAGTAAATAAAAGAGAAGGTATTAGATACATACTCATTCAGTTCAATGAAATCAATAAGCTGCCGCCATTTGTTTTCATCAACAGCTGCAATAGGATCATAGTCGTCTGCAGAAGTTGAAACACCTGGAATAATGCGTTTAACTGTAGAGTTACCAATGAATGGTAATCTTTGAGTCGACGCCAATTTAGGAACTCATTTACCAATATGTGTCTTTTCATCCATGGCTTTAAGATGTTCTACCATCATATCCAAAGAATGGCCAACAGCCTTATCAATAATTGCTTGTTGCGGATTTGACCACGCTTCTTCGGAACTTGAAGCCATTTTCATGTCTTCTTTCTGCCGTTGTGATGTTATGTTTATAACATCACTATCAAACACAAGTTCAGTACTCTTTCTCTTCTTCCCCACTATAACCTCCCTAATCTTCACTCCATCCTTCACAACTTTTCTAACTGGAAGGCCATCTGATGCATCTTTGGTCTCCATCACCAGCCATGACTGCATTAGAACATGATGACTGCATTAGAACATGGCTACATCAAAATAAATCCGCGGCTACATCAAAATAAATTTACGGCTACATCAAAATAAATCCACGGCTACATCAAAATAAATCTGCGGTTACATCAAAATAAATCTGCGGCTACATCAAAATAAATCTGCGGCTACATCAAAATAAATTCACGGCCAACATCAACATAAATCCGCAGCTACATCAAAATAACTTTGTGGCAACATCAAAATAACTCTGCGGCAACAGCAAAATAAATTCACAACAACATCAAAATAACACTCTAACTAAAAAAAATTTAACTAACCGGTGATTTACTTGTCGCTTCATCGTTTTGCTTGTCCAATTTTTTCTTAGTATTGGAATTACTAACGTCTACATTGCCATCTTCGGTCTTCACTAACATTATCTTGCTATTCCCTTCTCGCTCTCGGATATCATTGATATCCTCCTTGATTGTAGCAAGTTTATCATCAAAACCTTTCATTCTTGTCTCAAAACCGTCAAATTTTTGCCCAAACCTTCCAAGTTGCCCGACAAAGTTTTTCATCAGCTTAACCATTCCAGCAATGGAAGCCTTAGTATCCTCATCATCCTACAAATTAATAAACAAGAGTTATAATATCATAAACAAAACAAGCAACAAGAGTAAACACAAATAAACAATTGTACTAACAATTGACCGTGGCATTGCTTTGATCTTCTTCTTCTTCCTCTTCTTGTGAGCTTCATCTCCATCAAAACATGGACATCAAAACCGAACCCAAACCAAACAAAAAACCGAATGAATACTTAAAATATAATTATATATCCAAAATATTAATTATATTTAGACTTGATATAACTAAATTCTAAAATTACAACTATAAAGCTTATTTGTAGACCAAAATAGTGAAATTATTTAGTATTTGTGAAAATTTAACCAAATTTTATTCAAATATTTACCAATTTGTTTTGTTGTTTTAACGATATTTGGGGTTTATGAATCTGGCTCAAACTCGGATGAAATCAATCTGAACATAAACCACAATTTATAAATACTCAAATATGTCTTAGATCTAAATCTAAACAAATCAAAAGATCTGAATCGAATCCAAACATGTATTTGAATGTCCATGTTTTGTTTGTTTATTATAACAGAAAAATAATTAATACATGTATTTTTTTTATTGCTGAATCTGGCAGAATTTGATTAAATAACAAATGAAAACGAATAAATTATTGAATATGGCGGAATCCAGGTGAATTGTTTTTTGTATGTTACCATTTAAGGCCTAAATAATATATGAGAAATTTCCTAAAATAGCATCAAGTGAAGTTTTTGTTCTATAAATAGCACACATTTTTATTTAAGACAAAAATAGTATTTTTATAAAAGAAAAAAATTAAATTTTTTGTTTGGAATAACTATTTTAGAATTTAGGATATAGTTTGTTTGGGGTGAAAAGTACGGTTTAGAGTTTCGGGTTTTTAAACCCTAAATCTTAAATATTAAAAATATAAGGTTAAAAGATTTTGTACTATATAAAAAATTAATTTTTAATAAAAATGTTATTTTTGTCCTTAATAAAAATTTGTACTATTTATAAAACAAAATTTTTATTTAATACTATTTTTGAGAATTGTCTATAATATATCATCTATATTCTTAGCAATATTTTAAAAGAAGAGGGAGTTCCTCAAAACTGGGTGACAAGATGGCTAGTGTTTTTTTTTTTTTTTTTTTGCGGCATGCTAACAAACAAAATAACAAGAAATGATGATTTTGTATTTGAAAATTGGAAAAAATCATTGAATTGACGTTTTCAGTAATAGGAATCACAGAAAGAATTTGTAAAAAGTTAAAAAAAAAAAATCATGATTACAATTTGGTGGGCATTAAATGCTTGTGTTAGCAAAGCATTCGTATTCTTTCCCACGTGACAACCCTCACGCATCCCTCGTGATGCTTTCAAGTGACATGCCACGTCACTCATCCTGATTTCCCATTGGATCATATGCCTTTGCATAATGCAATATTATGCTGATACGATTGGTAGGATTAAATCACAATGCAATATTATGCTGTTACGATCCGTAGCATTAAATCTTAGTGTTTTTTAACAAACTTCTTTTCACGTTAACAGTTAGCTAACGGAAATTTTATTTGAAATAATTATAGATATAATGCTATGGAAAAGATTAGGGAATGATGACGTATTGCAACAAATTATATATAACGTCATGCTTATGTATAAGAAACTGGTGCAATTGGACATGGTGGAAGAGGTAAAACTGTTAAAATCTCACATCGGTTATATAAAAGGAGTAGCACTAGTATATAAGAGAGATGCATTACTCCATTTATTGTCAATTGATTTTCAGTTGAAAATCCATAGAATTAAACATAGTATTTTAGCCTCATTTGTTGATGTAATTAATATGATGGCCCAATAAAGGTTTATTGCAGGTTCTAAAATAGGATTTTGTTCAATCAATAAATAGGATTTCGTTCAAGATTGATTGATAAGAGTCACCATTTCGAAGGAACGTGTTAGAATCTCACAATGGTTATATAAAATGATTATCATTAGTATATAAGAAATATTAGTTAATACATTTATTGTCAATTGGTTTTGAATTGCAAGCCATCAAACTTAACAAAAACTTATTTCTTTTATGATATAAGTACAATGTTTAGAGCATCTCTAAGTGATACTTAACAACTTTATATAGTAGTTTTTAAAGTCGATTGCCCGAAAGAAATTAGTTATTTTGCTTTGATCGTTTGAGAATATTATAAGTTGAAATTATGTAAATTAGAACGATATAGCCCTAGTGCTAAGTTAAAGGTTGACTTCTTGAACTTCCATCGTTCGAATTTGCATCCATGCGGATTAGAATGGTCTTCAAAACCAAACTCACCCAAAAAAAAAAAAAAAAAAAATTCTGTAAGTTCGTGGAGCATTTTTAATGTTGATCACTTAACATCTAGGTATCCAAAATAAACAAAACGTTGATAATGGAAAACATAGATTAATGATATAGATAAATATATCTTTAACAAAAAAAAAATATAAATAAATATCCCATTAACTTCCAACAATCCAATATATTCTTGAACGACTTTACCAATCTATATATTTCTCGTATGATCACAAAAGTTACGTTTAGTAACATCCAATCATTTATTTATTCCATTTATAATCATTGATACAAAATAAGGACAACTCACAACAACAACAAAAAACAATCGGAATCTGTTCTATTGAATTTATTTTAAAACTTTATAAAAAAATTTCCAACGAAGAAAATTGGAAGTTTATCAAGAATAATTAATGAGATCTTTCACACTATCTGGAAATGAAAAAGAGAGAGTATGAAGATAGATACGTTGATGAAAGTGAAGTGAGACATATTGGCCAACATAGAAGAAGATTCCATAAAGGATTGGATGAGTGCAAAAGTTTAGAGACGTCTCTCTTGTTGGTTGCGTTTTTTTCCTATTTTTATATTCGAATTTCACATTACTTCCTAATAATAACCATTTTTAATTATTATTTTCCTTTTATTTTCTCCTCCACCCGATTCCTTTTTCGTCTTACTCTCACAATCTTCTAAAATGATATATATAAATATATATGCATTAGATAACCAAAATTCTATATTTTATATCCAATAATAGAAGATAATTTTTTTTAATAATTCGATCGTTTTTACATGTGTTTTAGTAACAAATTTTATTCGACAGCAAATTATTTTAATAATATCAAATTATTTTATTTAAATATACGAAAATACATAACTTATATATATTGCAAAATGGCGGAGTTACATAACCTTAACATCAATTTTACTTAGAATTTTGGTTATTTAGTAAATATTCTCTTAAAATAATATGTTGACTTGTCATAGGAGAAAATAAAAAAAGTATTTTACACACACGAGACGTGAACAAGATGAGTGAACATATATATGGGAATTAGCTAGAAAAGAAAAAGAAAAAAGTAAAAGAAAAAAGAAAAAAATATTCCCACGTGCGACAATGCAATGAAAATAAAAATTTGTCATATAATATGATTTCCCATGCACCGGATTTATTCAGTTGCTCTGATGATTTCGAAGGTCATTTTTAACAAAAAGGATTGTGGGGGGGTTCACTTCTTTGTGGCTCCTTCTTCTACGTTTGACTATTTGGAACAAGTATTGACTATTGATATATGTTCTTGATACTAAGAAAATACTAATAATACTAAAAGGATTGTAGTTTAGTGGTAGTACAAAATTATTGATTCTCTTATACACATAATAGACTAAATATTTATTATGGATATCGAAAGACATTATAGACTAAATATTCAAAACGTCCGAAGTTATAAAAAAAACTAATAATAATGACTAAATAGTTTTTTCTTTCTTTCTTTTGGGTAAAAAATAATGAGTATATAGTTTTTGTTTTAGAAATAATGTATACAAAAACTATACCAACCAAAATATTTCGTTTTAGAAATAAAGTCTTAAAACGTTTTTGTTTATTATGAAAATGCTATTTCATAAAATATTCTTTATTTATTTTCAATTTCTTTTTTCTAAAAGTTTCACCGTATAAGAACCTTTCAAAACTTTTTGAACTTTAAGCGTGTGCACGAATCTAATTAACTAAAAAATAGATTACAAGTAATTTGGTTATAACTTTTTTTTATATTACAAAATGTGTAGCTTCATAAGGAAATGCGAAATCCAATGGAAGAAATTTGTTTAAACAAGAGACAAATTTAATTAGTCGTACTTTATTTTCTCTATTTTAATAAACGGTTGCGAATAAAAAAACAACATTGTATTTAAGTTTCTATTAAAAAAAACAACATATCCTATACAAAGTTTGTTACTATTTAAGTTTTAAAAACAAATAATTTATCAATTATATTTTTAATCGTTTGCAAACAACCGCCACTATACACTAGTAGAAATGAGCTTTTTGATTTAGAATGGTTTCAAGCAGCAAAAAGGATACGAAATACTTTTCATAATTGTTGTTAAATGCTAACAAACTCTATTGCCTGCAAACAAAACGTTTACAATGATAGTTGGAAACACAATCAACCCTTAAGATAGATGTAAAATCTGTTTTCAAATATTGCAACGTTGGTTTCTCAAACGATGATACATAGAAAGTGATAGTGAAATTTCTCTTCCATGTTTTTTTTGATAAAGAATATATCTTACAAGTTACAAGATAACATAACTATATTAAAGAAAAACAAAAGACAAGTGGCAGATAAGTAAAAGATCTGGATTAGAAAGAAACTAGTCGAGGTTAACAAGAAAATAGCCGAAAAAAGAAAGAAAACTACTTGTTAACGTAAGTCTTTTTAAAAGTAATACATAATGAAATAATAAATATGGGATAAACACGTAGATAGTGAAATAAAGGTTAAGAAAAATGAAACACAAGTGGCGGACAATACATCCTTCTCATTGTAGCGAACAATTAATCTTGTCTGCGATTGGTACCTATCTTTTTCTATATCCCACTTTTTTGTTTCTTATGTAAGTTAACATGTATTAAATAAAAATCTTCTTGGTATTTGGTCTAGAGGGAGAAACAAGTTATACGGAAAAATAGAATCAAACTTTAGATTTGAAAGAATTTTGTAGAAAATAATCAACTTCATTTACATTAACTAAAAACATTCTCTGTCTCTCTCTTTGTTTCTTTTCATTTGGTTCACAACAACGAATCATCACAAACATCATTAACCAATCAGTTAATTAGATTTTAAAGTTACTATGAAAAGCTAGAAAATATTAAAAATTATCCTAGTTATTTACAAACACTATTTTATTGAAATGGAATTGCAAACTTCCAACGGTTTTTAAAAGCGATTTTCTGCAAAGGAATTTCCAAAAACTTACGATTCTAATTCCAATTTTGAAACGGTAAGCGGATCTCCAATTAAACTTTCATTCTATCTAATATATTTCTCAGACTTATATTTTAGACTTGCAATATATCTTATCATAAATAAGTGGTCTGAATGTAATATTGAATCATAATAAAGTTACATATAAAGTCACAACTTGAAAGAACCAAAATCTTACATATAAACTTTTTTTTTTTCCGTTTTGGCAACGCATATGAACTTGTTATTTGGATGAATGAGATGTTCCCTCAAAATCCTTGCACAGAAACAACACGTCATCTACCATTTTTACTTTTCCATATAATGCATTGACATGTTTCTGTAAAGACTTCTCAGATAAGATTATACTTTCTGTAAAAAAAAATTGTTTTGTTAATTATATATTTGTATTAAAAGTATCTAGTATATGGTTACGAGATATAGCTGGTTAAAGGAAATAAATCAAATATTATTGGCTCACAAGTGGGTGATATAATTTGGAATATTTTCAGTCTATTAGAGTGGTGGGTTTAGAATACCCCAAACAGAAAAGAAAATAAAGAAATATGAAATAAGAAGAAAATATGTGATGTACAGAATCAGTTTTAGATTCTAGTACATCACTGGACAAGAAAAAGATTGTGGTGATGAGTTCACCGACCCGAGTTAATGCAAATCCATAAACACTATATATATGTGTTTGTGTAGGGCTCATAAGATACGTAGAAACAAAAACAAAAACAATTAAAACATAAAACCACTTGTTTTTTTTTCTGATCAAATATGTCTATAAATGTAAGAGACCCTCTTCTGGTAAGCAGAGTTGTAGGAGATGTTCTTGACCCTTTCAATCGATCGATCTCTCTAAGGGTTACTTATGGCCAAAGAGAGGTGACTAATGGGTTGGATCTTAGGCCTTCTCAAGTTCAGAACAAGCCAAGAGTTGAGATTGGTGGAGAGGACCTCAGGAATTTCTACACTTTGGTTTTTTCACTTAAACTCTCTTTTGTCTATTTTCTTCTGTAATTTCTTCATTTGGTCCTTACTCTTCTTTTTTCAAAATACATCCTGGACATGTAGACCCACAAAGAGACCTTAGTTGAATGCCCCCACTCTTTATTTTTATTTTTTTTCAAATTTCTTATGATTTATTTGGTTTTACTTTTAGATACCCAAAATGAAAAAGTAAATTTCATATTTCATCCACCCCCAATTCTCTTCTTTTTGGCCTCTTCTCTATGAGATCCCAGATGTTTTTCCAACAATTTCTTGCCTTATTGTTCTTTTTTGTTAGGTAAGAATCTTTGAATTTTCGTTGTTTCTCTTAATAATTTAGTTGAAAAAAAAAAATTCTAGGCTACTTTAAAAAAGGCAAAAACATCTGGGTTCGAATATGCAAAAAATATAAAATAAAAAATGTTCATTTAAATATATATATTGATGAATCTCTGTTAAGGAATATTTGATGACTGTTTGAATAAAGGATATTCAAACCAGTCTATGAGATACTGTGATATATATAGACATGTAGCTACTAACTTTTTCTATTCATAGTTTTCTTCTTCTTTCTTGTGTTTAACTCTTTACTTAAAATTTAAAAGACAAAAAGAAAAAGAAAAAGACCTTTAACTTTCTTGAGAATGATATTCTTATCTTTGTATCCATATTTGTAACGGTATTTCGTGTTGATGGTTTGATGAAGGTTATGGTGGATCCAGATGTTCCGAGTCCTAGCAACCCTCACCTCCGGGAATATCTCCATTGGTTCGTCCACTAATTCATATCTTTCATTCACTTCAAGTTATTGTCTCAAATATGTTGCTTGAATTAGATAGACTTGTATATTATTGGAGACTTTCAAATTCAGTAAACCACTAATAGCACAGAAGTCAAACATTTGACGTTTGAAAAAAACAATTCAACTTCAAGGGAGCGATTTATCATTTTGTTTCCTAACATAGTCCACACCAAGGCTATATATGTGTTCGCGTGTGTTTGTATTTTACTGACAACACATATATACTCTAGAGAAATATAGGACTTGACTTGTACTAAGATTTGGTTTTCCACTTTATAGTAGTGTGTTTGCACGGACTAGGGAACATAACTTCGCCTTGAGATGTCTTTAATTATGACTTAAAAGTGTTGAGCAGGACTAGGTTTCCTGTTATATCACAGCTACCTCATAATACAGTTCTTTTCTTAGTCTCAAGATTTTTTATATGTATGCACCAAACAAAACTTTCAAAGAATAATCGATTATATTCTTTTCTTTTTTTTTGTTAAAATAATCGATTTGAATGTTGATGGATGTTTTACAATCATTTGAACCAAAACATAGTAATTGTGTTATTGTTTTCTTGTATGAATCCTAAGTTTAATTAGCATTTTAAATTTTAATTATGTAGTGGTGTCATTAATTACGTACTTAAAAATATGTATGGTACTCTCATTACAGGTTGGTAACTGATATCCCTGCCACAACTGGAACAAACTTTGGTGAGTTTTGCCCTATTGATTGATCTCTAGGCGCTAGAAATTAGATAGAAAGATTTTTTTTCTAATGTTAATTTTATAAGACTTCAAAAATACAAGATAAAAAGAGTTTTTTGTTTTGGGGGTTAAAAGATACAAGATAGAAAGAGTTATATACAATATAATATGAAAATCTGATTAATTACTAGTATGTATTAGGTACAAAAAAATTCACATTCATATGTGTTTGATAATTGTTTTCAGGCAATGAGATTGTGTGTTATGAAAATCCAAGACCCTCTTCGGGAATTCACCGTGTCGTGCTGATATTGTTTCGACAGCTCGGGAGGCAGACAGTTTATGCACCAGGGTGGCGTCAAAACTTCAACACTCGTGAGTTTGCTGAAATCTACAATCTCGGCCTTCCTGTGGCTGCGGTTTTCTTCAATTGTCAGAGGGAGAGTGGCTGCGGAGGAAGAAGAATTTAAATGGTTTATTCCATTATTAATCAATTGATCATATTGAATACCCTGAAGCATATATAGTATTGTAATTTGTAATACTCATTTATGATTCGAGTAACGAATGGTGATGATGATTATATATATATATAGTAGCTTAATATTATATGTAATAAATGAGAGAGGAAAATGAGAGTGTACTTTTACTTCTTTTTTTTTTTTTTTATATGGTGTGTGGTGTTATATCTTATAGTATCATTTTACATGAAATAATATCATTATATAGCTACGTTACGTGTATGTCATTTATTTTTCTCTGCAGTGGGTTCTTAACATTCGGAGAAAAGAGGGAATAGAAAAACAAGCGGTGGCATTAGAATCTGTTTTTTTTTTTTTTAGATTCCATCATATGATGATATCACATACTAAACTTTTTTTGTAGCTACTTATAAATAAATAAAAATAAAATACAAATTCTATGATAAACTTTTTTACTTTTGATTTCATCGTCATGATTCCATAATATTTTTTACGTAGCTACTTTATTTAATATCCAAGCCGATCATAAATATTATACCCAAAAAAAAATCCAAGCGGATCATCATATTCATATATATGAATTTGGAAAAGTATTCATTTACTATCAAAAAGACAGTAATCATTTTTTTTTCTAAGTCAACAGATAACTAGCATGGACTTGATATAGAGACATGTTACTTAGTATAAAAAATAAAGATTGTAGCATTTTATTTACATGTTAATGTAATAATAACTGCATATTTTGGTTTCTTTGATTTTTTGCAAATTACATTCTATGATTAAAATTTAGCTCGTTGTTATAAAATTAGTTATATCGAAGTAAACTTCGTACGTAAATTATTATCTTCTGATTGAATTATCAGTTAGGGATTTCGCTTTTAATTTAATCTGTAGTCGATAAAACAAAATATTGAATATATAAATTTTATTGCAAACTTAAACATTAAAGTTTGAAATAAATGACATATAACGATGAGGACTCCTGTTCATTGGGACTGCGGCATCGACACGAATGCTCGAGCTTCATGGCTTGGAATCAGTGTTTCCTAGTTAGGCTTTTGCGGAGTTTTCTTACGTGCGATCCTATCTTATTATATCTTTTAGTCCATTTTTTTCGTCCTGTTGATTAGTTTTGGTTATGTAGTTTTTGTTCTTTCCGTTTCTTTGTTTCTCCGTAATCTTCCGTCAAATTTTTTTAAATGGTATATAAATGAACATTTGACTCAAATAAGAAAAACATCATGAGCTTCTCTTTCACAAAAAAAAAACATCATGAGCTTCTTACGAATGGCTCAATATTATTTGTTTTAACTTTTATGAAATAAAACAGCAGCCATACAAGAAGGTTACAAGAATCATATGCTCGTAAACATCAGTGCTTATCTTAAACAGAAATAGCAAGAGGTGAAGAATTTTCTTCCCAAAAAAGGGAAGTGTCTAGTTTTATAAAGCAAAATAAGTTAGAGATAAAAAGCAAAATGAGATTTTCAACAAAAGAAATACTCCAAAAAGTAGAGGTGGCATAATTTTCTTGGAAAAGAAGATAAGAGAATATTATCATAAAGAACGACTGATTGTAGCACAATTGGTGCACGTTTACTTCATCATACGGACAGTCTTCTCAAAACCAATTGGTAACACTGCTCGTGTATTTAATGTCTATGAAGATATTCATGGATTTCAATAGTGGAGAACATAACCCTGATATTTTTTTAGTTGACTTGATCATTAGCATGTGACATGACTATGAATATAACATGTCACTATGCTCACTAACCAACAAAGCAGTTTTACTCCATCATACGGACAGTCTTGTCAAAACCAATTGGTAACACTGCTCCTGTATTTAATGTCTATGAACATATTTATGGATGTCAATAGTGGAGAATGTAACGCCTCGACTGCTTTTGTTTGTGGGTCCCTGATATTTTTTAGTTGACTAGTGGTTTTTGTAGTTGATATTTTTTAGTTGACTAGTGGTTTTTAGTTGATATTTATGTTTATTGGTGGTTTAATATGCTCAAATATTCGTGAGATATTTTTCCGTTGACCATTTATGTCATCACAATAAATTTTATACTTGTATGTTAGGTACATACTCGAAGAATAGTAGCGCGGAAATGATTAAAGGGTTGATTGTTTCATCCGTAATTACTCACAAACACAGTTTTTACAGATGGTTACAGTTACAAACGTTTTATACCAATTATGTCAATCGCAAAAAATCGCTTATAATTATTTGAAATTTCTCGATTTCAAAAGTTATTTCCAACTAATATTTGCGACTGCAGACGATTGCGATTGAAAAATTAAAATAAATATTAATAAAATTATATAAAAATAAAAACAAATATTTTTTTTAAATCAAAATTTATTATAATAAATTCTTAAATGTTTTATATATGTATAAACTAAAATAAAATATTTTTTAAAAATATATATTTCAAATCTCTTAAAATAAATAATTTTAATTAGTTAATTCAGTCATACAAATCATTTAATAACGTTTATAACCACAACTATCCGCTTCTGCAAACTTTCGTATCCGCAAACACAACTGCCATGTTTAAACCAGTCGAGGTCTAACACAATAGATGCAGTGTGCAAGTATAAGTATCATGAAAAACAAAAAATTTAGAGTATAAGTATCATCAAACTTGAGTAGTTTTCATATTAGGATACTCCAAATAATATATATTTCCTCCTTTATATAAAAGTGTTTTTATTGAGTTTTATTTTTATTTCATAAATGTTTTTTTTATGTTTTCAATGTAACTTTTCAATCTAATTTCATGATTTACCGTTAACTCATAACAATTTTTTTTTGAATTTAATTTGCAATCCATTTATTAATAAAATAGAGGTATTTGAGTACAAATTAATTTTATTTCAAAATTTGTGTGAAGTGTGTCAAAATAACACTCTTTGAAAAAGAAAGAGAGTATTGTCTTGATAGAATTGTGGTACACCATTATTAATGGAGAAATTGAGAATTTGGGTAATTTTTAAGTTTTTAAGTTTTCAATCCACTAAGTTAATCTATACAATTTTAAAGAAAACATCAATTAAAAACAATTGAAAAATTGCACATAGAACAACAAACATATGGTGCGTGATCTTTAGCATCGATTGTTTTATTCAACACTTGGATAAAATTAATCGGTTTGATATAAAAGCATGCTTGTCTCTTCCCCGGTGGTTTAAATTAGATTCCGACGGCTCATCTTTAAATTTTACTTCTTCTTCGTTTCTTTTCTTTTGATTTGGAGTAATTAATGCCTTCAATTTTCTGTTAAAGGACATAGCCCATCTCCATTTGAGTTTAGATGGTGGGTTGAACTTTCTGATTCAAAAGATATAGTTAAATTTCTAAAAGAAAGTGGCGGTGAAGTTTCAAGCGGAGCTCCGGAAGTGTTCACCGATGAAGACAATCAAGTGGATCTGTGTTCGTAAGAGGGAGGACATGATTCAATATCCCCAGATTCTCTCCGTTTTTCCAGACTCCGGACGACTGGTGGATGTTCCAGGCTCTTTCCGAGCGGTGAAGCGGTTGGGCAGTGGTGGCGATCCCTTCTTTCAGCCTTAGGTTTCCACGTGTTAACACGTGTCGTTTTTTCTTTCTTAAGTGTTGGCTCTTCCTATGGGCCTTAATTGGGTTTACTTTCAAATTTAAGGTTGTATTCACAATCCACTTGTAATGCTAGCCCGTTTTGGGCTTTAATGCAATGGTCGACAAAAAAAAAAACAAAAAGAAGTTGTTAACTAGTATAAATCAAATAGGTACCTTTGGTATTTGTAATAATATATCATCACAACATAAATCAAAGAAGTTCATAACTTCCTCCGACAACTCCCACTTCACATTTTATTTTATTAATTTTCAACAGTTTTAAATTAGTGGAGTCAAGACAAAAAAAACATAAATAAATTAGTGGAGTCGTGGAGACAAGAAAGTTTTTTTTTTTTTGTCGTACCGTCCAGTATATCCTGCACCACACCATCTTTTTCATCCACAACCTATGGGATCGTTCCGAGTTTCCGAAAAAAAAAAAATTTTTTAAAAAAAAAAAAAAAAAAAAGAACAAGAAATGAGATTAACATATTTTGATCCATTTTTATAACAACATAATCCTATATTTCCCTTTTTTGGCCTTAGAACCTTCTTACTCATTTAGAGTTTTTCGTTTAATTGAGTTAGGCGTGGATATGAGGAATATTTCCATATTTCTTTGGATTTGTAATTTTTTTCTGCTCTAAACAAGCTTATTTGGTTAAATCTCGCTGAATTTTCGTGTTTTACCCTAAGTTTATTTGAGTTTACTCTGGTAGCAGCCAGTAGTTCTTGAGAGTTCGTAACCGGTTTCAAAGTTTTTCAACAACGATAAACTCTGTTTATCAAGTTTCTTTCATGGACTTTGCTTTGGAAAAAACTCTACGTGAGATGTCTATTGAAGATGAAAAACCAGTGAAACTACGGTCAATACCTACTATGGGGGTAAGAGAACGGAATGGGTGTAGTCTTATGGGAAGGCATCTCAATCCGGAAAATAAAAAAATGTTGGGTTTGATTCATGATATGCCGCGCTTGTGGCGCACGTATGATCTTTCTCGTGGAATAGCTTTGTCCAACGAGAGGTTCCAGTTTATTTTTGAATCGGAGACCGAGCTTCAGACGGTTTTGGATGCTGGTGCTTGGACTTATTATTGGTTTATGGTCGGTTTGCGCCCATGATTAGGCAGCATACCGAACAGATTTAATTAACCGGTAGTTATGTGATGTTTACTATCGTAACTCTTGGATAAACCATTCGTGTCTCTTTGAAAAGGCACTTGCGTTTGTCTATAAAATGAGGAAAAACGCAGAGACACAATAGAATAAGTAATAGAACTTTGTGACCATTGACACAAGAGAGAAACATTTTAGAGAGAGAAAGCTTCGAGAGATCAACCAAAAAGGCACTTGAACGGTGGTTTGTGGTTGATTTCCGTCTGTGATTTCAACCCCGATCTCTGCGTACAATTTTCAAAGTTCTTGTTTCGATAATTCAAAAGTAGGAGCGGGCTTTTTACTAATGAATCGATATTCAAAATCATTCCATTCTGGATTCCTTTTTCTATCAAAGCCTCTGCTTTCTAAATTTTCATAGGGACCCCCCGGAAGTCCTTCCAGAGAGTCGATTCCATGCCGAATTCATTGATAAACCGGGCTAAGGTATGTCTTCGGTTAAACGCTTCCGCATAAAACTCTAACATTGGTATCAGAGCATTTGGATTCAGTTCTGGCATGTTTTTGTTCTTAGTAATCATGTTTTGAAAAAGTTTATGTGTTAGACTTGTTCATTCATGATAAATCAAGAGAAAAACGAATTTGAGCAAATTGTAGGAAATACTAAAATTATTGTTTCGCTCATAACTTTCTGTAAAAAATTCAGAATCATGTGATTTTGGTGTCTGTGCGTAGATATTGAAATTATCTTTCCAATGATATATTTTACGAAAGTTTTGGTTAAGTGTACAGAAAGTTAAAGGGGTCGAAATGTTTCGGAAGAATTGTTAGTAAACCGCGATTTTTGTTTCACTCATAACTCTGTCTAGAGATACCCGAAATGTATGATTTTGGTGTCTGTGCATAGATATTGAATTTATTATAGAACGCATGATTTGGTTAAGAACACAGAGAGATGCAAGTTTATACTGAATAGATGCATACATATGTGTTAGGAAGAAGATTAATAGTAACCATCACGGATCGGTTTCTGATTTATTTGGAAAATACATATATGTTTTTGCAAGAAAATAATTTTGGTATGTGCATATTTGAAAATATAAATTCCGTTAGAGTCGTCTCAGTGTGGAGATTAAGAATCTGAATTTATTTATTGGTTAATTTGTGACTCTGAAAAATTAAATCTTATTAAAAAATAATCTTTGTATACACTAACATGATTTATTTTTTAATTCATGTTAGAGATAATACACTGATTCAGTGGGAGTTCTAATTTGTTTAGAACTTAAAATTTGCATGAAACAATTTAATTTGTTGTGATGAGATTGTAATACGGGTGATGATTGGAAACATAGTGAACTCTCGATCTTGTATTATAAATTTAGTTACTTTGGATTAATTTGTGTTCATTGCAAAATTGTGTGTTGTGTATTGGAAGTATGCAAATTAAATAATGTCTCTGAATGTTCAAACATGCATGTCGTCTGCTTGTAAGAATATTATTGTTAAGTTAAATCGAGGAGACAAACTTGATGGTGACAATTACGATATTTGGTATCGTAAAGTTCAGTATGTCCTTGAGGGATTATATTTGATGAACAGAAAATCCAAATGGTTCTCCGCTCATTACCTAAAAGTTGAGATCATATGAAGGTTCAAATGACGTATTATATTAATGTAAAAAAAAAATGTTTGAGTATATATCATATCATCTTGAGTGAGAAGATGAGCGCCTAGAGGCTGCTCAATCTTCAATGAGGCCAACGTTGCGAGTTCAAGCTCGAACTTGAAGCATAAGAGAGTTAACATGAGAAAGAAGGCTCCCTATCAATATGAACTTAAGAAGCAAAACAAATATGCCAAGTGTGGCAAGTGTGGAGACAACAAGGATAAGACGAAAATAAAATGCTACAATTGTAGTTCATTGGATGACTTTGCTCGTGAAAGCACTGAGGCAAAGAAGGTATTATCCTTAAACTCTACTTGCAAAGTATGCTTTTGTTTATACTCGTGTAATGTTTGCGGAATCTCATCCTTTGGTGGATTGTAGACTCAGAAGCAACATACCACGTAGCTAGAAATAGAGAAGCATTTGTGGAGTATCAGCGGATTCCTAAAGGTTCAAGATGGTTGTATGTTGGGGAAAACTCCAAAGTTGCGGTACTGGATATCGGCACTTGCCAGCTACATTTGTATGGTGGAAGGACCCTTACCTTACATGATGTCTTGTATGCTCTTAAAATTCGCCAAGACCTAGTCTCTGTTTTAGCTTTAATTAAGTTAGGATTTGGTATGCGTTCGTTGGTTCTTGTTATGCTTATGATGGTTTTATTTTACTGGATTTTACTACAAATGTTGTTAGTAGTAATGTTGATAATTGTTTTTCATATGTCACAAGTTCTACTGATGATGAAATGAATGTGTAGCATTCTAGACTTGCTCACATAGGTGTCGATCAAATGAATAGATTGGCTAGATAAAGTCTTCTAAGCTAACTTGCCCGAGTTTATCTTGACACATGTGAGCCATGTTTAGTTGAAAAAGCAATAAGAAAACCATTTGGAAAAGCAACTAGAGCTGAATTTCCATTGCAATTAATTCATTCAGACTTTTGTGGTCCGATAAATATGAGGGCGAGACATGGGGCTTCATATTTCATCTCTTTTATAGATGATTTTCACTTGATTAGAATATGTGTACCTAATTTTCATAAGTCAGAAACACTAGAGTGTTTTATACGTTATGTAACTTTGATCGAAAATTAATTGGAGAGGACGATCAAGTGTTTGAGAACATATCAAGATCGTGAATATCTATACGAACAATTTAAAGAATTGTGTGATGAAAAAGGTATTGTCAGAAAACTGAGTACCCCATATACACCACAAGAAAAAGGTGTAGCCAAAAAGAAGAATTTGAACGTTTCTTGAAATTGTTAAGTATATGATGGCGCAAGCTAACCTTTTAATTTTATATTGGAGGTTGCATTACTGACTGTTGCATATATACTTAATATTGTCCCCTCTAAGTTTGTTACTTTTACTCCTTATGCATTATGAAAAGAAAGAAAACCTGATCTAATGCATCTGAGACCTTGGGGGTCTGCAGTGTTTGTTCGCTATACTTCTCATCCTCATGGAAAATTGGATCCTAGAGGAAAAATGTGTATCTTTATAAGATACTCAGAGAATTCTAAGAGTTATATGCTCATCGGCGAACAATCAAATGGAAGTGTAACAGAAATCGAATTACGAGATGCTATGTTCTTGGAAAATGACTTTCCGTGAAGGGGAGAGATTGATAAGGAATTAAATCTTCAAGAGATGAATGGTCCAACTATTGTTACTCCTACTAACCAATCTATGGAAGTTTGTGAAAGTTCACGTGAACTATCCCAACTTAGTGGGAGAAAGACATTGGTTAGTGATTCATAAGAGTCTAAGGAGCGCATAAGTGACTATGAAAAAAAAATTCTTCGACATCATTTTTGAGATCAAAGAAGAAGATTTCATGGTTAATCTGCATGATGACTTAGAGCCTCAAATGGTTTCTGAGGCTATCTCTTACCCAAATTTGGATGAATGGAATGTTGCAATCGAAGAAGAACTAGGAGGAAATATTTTCACCAATTGTGAGACAAAGAAATCTACATGGAACAACGAGTTAGTTTCATTGTAAACATCAAGAGCGCAAAGTTTGCAAGCTGAAACGTTCCATATATGGTCTAAAGCAATCTTCTTGACAGTGGTATTTTTCGTTTTCATCAAGCTATAAAATTTTATGAGTTTACGATGATTAGTGAAGACCATTGGGTCTATGTCAAATTCACTGGAAATTTTTTTGTAATTTAATATCTATATGTTGACGATAACTTGTTGGCTGGAAAAGATTTAGAGTTTCTGAAAATTGTTAAGGAATGGGAGAAGCATTCTGTAAAGATACACCGAGACCTATCAAGGAAGTTATTAACTATTTCACAAGAGTCATATATGCGTACGATCCTTGAAAGGTTTAAGATGCTTGATAGTAATCCCATTGAAACTCTAATGGTAAAATGTGAAGGCCTAAGGTTTAATATGTACCCCAAAATCCTTGATGAAAATAGAGAGATGCAATAATTCCAATACTCTAGTGCTTTGGGAAGTTTGATGTATGCTATGATGTGCACCCGGCCAGATATATGTTATGTCGTTAGGTTGATAAGTCATTACTAGTCAAACCCCGGGAATAAACATTGGATGGCAGTGAAGAGGATCCTTAGATACTTGAAGGGAACTATGGAATATTCCTTGTGTGAACAAGGAAGTGATTTACGCTTAACGGGATATACAAATGCCAACTAGGCTGGCGATCTGGATGAGCATAAATCGACTTTAAGATATGCTTTCTTGTTTAATGGTGGTGCCATCACTTGGAGTAGCAAGAAAAAAATCTTGTACAGCTCTATCCACAATGGAGGCTGAGTTCATTGCATGTTCAACATCAGTTCAAGAAGTTGTATGACTGAGAATATTCTTAGAAAACTTACATATCACATTAGAGGCTTCGTGCTTTGTGGAATTTAATTGTGATAGTCAAGCTTGTATTGTTTTCTTGAAAGATCCTATCATGGAAGGCCAAAGCACATTGCAATAAATAATAATAATAATAATTTCGTGAGAGACATTGTGGCAAAGAAGGATGTGGTCCTTAAGTACGTATCTACGCATAGGATGGAAGTTGATCCATTTACCAAACCCATCCCAAGAGATGTTTATCTCACTCATGTTCGAGCTAAAGTATGCGTAGAATTTGATATACGTACTAGTGTAGATTTGCCATTTGACGTTGTATTTGTGTTTGATGTTTTATATATATCTTGTGATATTTTTAGACATCGTATACTACGGTCAATTTTTTTTTTGGTTTTACATATTTTCACACAAATATTAAGAAGTATCACCAAGTAGGAGATTGGTTCACTCACATGAACAATCACCTCATATTTCTTTGTGAAATGCTGAGATGAGATATGACGAGCTTGGCGCTAGTGGGAGCTTGTCTCGTAATTCTAGTCAATGTCGCCTTGATAAAGAGTCAAGATGAGATATTCTTATTGAGATATCAATCATGATTGACCCCAAATCATGAATACTTGGAAGAGCTGGATAAGTACATAATCAGGCGCTAGATAGCGAGCTGGTAGTAGCTTAATTCACGTAGTAGTATTTGGTTTAACCAATTGACATATACTCTTGAAGATAGAGTTATCTATTATGACATGTGAGGTATACCACATGTGCTAGTATGACCATATAGGAAGCAAGTGATATTTTCTTTGAAATCCCTATCACTTGCAATGTGAGTTCCTATAAACCTTATTATGGTTTCAAGTGTTACCCTTGAACCTTCGTCTATGTTCTTGAAGGGATGAGTTAATGTTCGCTACTTTAGTATGTTTTCCGACGGTGATGGAATAATTAGCCTTATGGAACATGCTAGGAAAGCGGTTAGTTTGGAACAGATGGACATGAGTACGGAAGGGAAAAACTATTTGATTTTTACATTCAAATATGTGTTTGCTGGCCAGCCACTATATCACTCAATTAGAGTTTGAATATAGTGAACACATAATATAAAACGTCTAACATATGCTATAGGGATAAGATATGTTGAGATTGATGTAAAAGATATATGAGTTTGGGGAACAGCGAGACATGCTGAAATGCAATTTTTTTCTTTAGGGTTGTAGCAGTTATGTATCCCTAACAGGTGCATAAATTAGCTCCCAAGTGCAGGTGTACTCGCAGGGTCGCACAGTTCATTTGTCGTATGATTTGATGTTATGATTCTCGAGCTTAATCTCTAAGAGTTCTCTAGTACTAGTTATGCTCCCTATCATGTGCGAGTGGGAGATATTGGTTTATGGTCGGTTTGCGCCCATGATTAGGCAGCATACCGAACAGATTTAATTAACCGGTAGTTATGTGATGTTTACTATCGTAACTCTTGGATAAACCATTCGTGTCTCTTTGAAAAGGCACTTGCGTTTGTCTATAAAATGAGGAAAAACGCAGAGACACAATAGAATAAGTAATAGAACTTTGTGACCATTGACACAAGAGAGAAACATTTTAGAGAGAGAAAGCTTCGAGAGATCAACCAAAAAGGCACTTGAACGGTGGTTTGTGGTTGATTTCCGTCTGTGATTTCAACCCCGATCTCTGCGTACAATTTTCAGTCGATTCCATGCCGAATTCATTGATAAACCGGGCTAAGGTATGTCTTCGGTTAAACGCTTCCGCATAAAACTCTAACACTTATAAACTGGAGCTTAGTTTTGGAGAAGTGGGTGGAACAACCACCTGATGATTACTTACAGTTATTGCCGATCTGGGTTCGTTTGCATAACATTCCTGTTGATTAAATATCGGAGATGGTGGAGCATGTAGGACAGGTTCTTGAAGTGGCGCTTGACCTAACAAAGCCACATAGTAAGGGTTTTGTGAGGGTTCGGGTCCTGTTTGATATGTCCAAACCTTTGAGGAATTCAAGAGAGTTAGAGTTACCATCAGGGGAGGTAGTGTTGATTAAATTTGAGTATGAGCGAATCCGAAAACGATGTTTTCAATGTCTAAGACTCACACATGACAAGACACGATGCCCTCTTAATCCTAATAATCGGCAACTTGTTGCTACGAGAGTTTTAAGAAGTGTGCCAGGGATAACAATTCCTAAGATAAGTCCTGGTGATCCGTTATTCAAAATATAAAATAAATAATGTTCATTTAAATATATATATATATATATATATATATTGATGAATCTCTGTTAAGGAATATTTGATGACTGTTTGAATAAAGGATATTCAAACCAGTCTATGAGATACTGTGATATATATAGACATGTAGCTACTAACTTTTTCTATTCATAGTTTTCTTCTTCTTTCTTGTGTTTAACTCTTTACTTAAAATTTAAAAGACAAAAAGAAAAAGAAAAAGACCTTTAACTTTCTTGAGAATGATATTCTTATCTTTGTATCCATATTTGTAACGGTATTTCGTGTTGATGGTTTGATGAAGGTTATGGTGGATCCAGATGTTCCGAGTCCTAGCAACCCTCACCTCCGGGAATATCTCCATTGGTTCGTCCACTAATTCATATCTTTCATTCACTTCAAGTTATTGTCTCAAATATGTTGCTTGAATTAGATAGACTTGTATATTATTGGAGACTTTCAAATTCAGTAAACCACTAATAGCACAGAAGTCAAACATTTGACGTTTGAAAAAAACAATTCAACTTCAAGGGAGCGATTTATCATTTTGTTTCCTAACATAGTCCACACCAAGGCTATATATGTGTTCGCGTGTGTTTGTATTTTACTGACAACACATATATACTCTAGAGAAATATAGGACTTGACTTGTACTAAGATTTGGTTTTCCACTTTATAGTAGTGTGTTTGCACGGACTAGGGAACATAACTTCGCCTTGAGATGTCTTTAATTATGACTTAAAAGTGTTGAGCAGGACTAGGTTTCCTGTTATATCACAGCTACCTCATAATACAGTTCTTTTCTTAGTCTCAAGATTTTTTATATGTATGCACCAAACAAAACTTTCAAAGAATAATCGATTATATTCTTTTCTTTCTTTGTTAAAATAATCGATTTGAATGTTGATGGATGTTTTACAATCATTTGAACCAAAACATAGTAATTGTCTTATTGTTTTCTTATATGAATCCTAAGTTTAATTAGCATTTTAAATTTTAATTATGTAGTGGTGTCATTAATTACGTACTTAAAAATATGTATGGTACTCTCATTACAGGTTGGTAACTGATATCCCTGCCACAACTGGAACAAACTTTGGTGAGTTTTGCCCTACAGATTGATCTCTAGGCGCTAGAAATTAGATAGAAAGAGGATTACTAGAATGACACAAGTAAATCATTTTATTGCTAGAATGACATAAATTTTTTTTTGATTACTAGTATGTTTTTTAGAATTTTAAATCCTTAAAGTATCTCTCGGAACCTTTAGAAGGAAAAAAATATTACAAAACTGCCATTAATAATTAAATTCCAGCGGAGCCAGTATTTACAAAAATGCCATTCTGTATATGTTATCGTAGACTTATTATTTTCACAGAGTTATTGTCCATTACCACAGAATTATGTGAATAACCTCGTTACCGCAGACTTGTTAACGTTATCGCAGACTTATTTCCATTTGCAGAGTTATTTGCCATTACTACATAGTTATGTAAAATACCTCGTTACCGCAGACATGTTAAAGTGATCGCAGAGTTATTTTCACTTGCAAAGTTATTTGACATTATCGCAGAGTTATGTGAATAACCTCGTTACCGCAGACTTGTTAACGTTATCGCCGACTAATTTTCACTTGTAGAGTTATTTGCCATTACTGCAAAGTTATGTCAATTACCTCGTTACCGTAGACTTGTTAAAGTGATCGCAAACTTATGTCTAATTTGCAGAATTATTTGCCATTACCGCAGAGTTCTGTGAATTACCTTCTTACCGCAAACTTGTTAGCGTTATGGCAGACTTATTTCTAATTTGCAGAGTTAGTTTTCATTTTTGCATAGTTATGTGACTTACCTCGTTACCGCATATTTGTTAACGCCATCGCAGACTTATTTTCATTTGCAGAATTATTGTCTATTACCGCAGAATTATGTGAATTAACTATTTACCGCAGACTTGTTAACGTGATCGCATACTTATTTTCACTTGCTGAGTTATTTGTCATTATCGCAGAGTTATGAGACAAATCTCGTTACTGCAGACATGTTAAAGTAATCGCAAAGTTATTTTCACTTGCAGAGTTATTTGCTATTATTGCAGACTTTTTAGAATAATTTAGTTACCGCAGACTTGTCTTTTTGTTGTTGTGGCATACTTATTTTTTAAAATCAAGATCGTTATATCAGGGCCACACGATGTAAGGCTTCTTATCTGAGTTTGGCCATGGCCGCCGCCTCTGTAGAGAGCCGCCTCTAAAGAGAGCCGCCTCTAAAGAGAGTTTCATTGTGATCTTCTTTTTTTCTCTTCTCTCTCATCTTCATCCTCACTGATCTTGTCCGGAAAGTTTCCAACTTCTCTCATCTTCATCTTCACTCTTCTTCACTTTCTCCTTCGTTTATCTTTTTTTTTTGTTCATCATATCTACAGCTGTCGTTCTCTGTGTAGATATGGAGCAGCAAATTATTCTTGTATGTGGAAAATGGAAGTTTGAAAGAAATAGATGGTTGTTTGTTATTGATGTTAATTTAGGATCTCGAATTCTAGCAGTTGAAAGTAGTACCAGTTATGAGAATTTCATTGGAATGGTGTATGAGGATTATGGGATGGATAAGAGAGTTTATGATGTCAAATTGAGCTACATGGTGCCAAAGAAGATTAAGCAGAATTTGCCTCATGATACACCTCCGGTTTATGTTGAAAATTGTAGGCAATTCCGTATTTTTGTGGGGCAATCCAAAGCAAATATGCTTCGTCTTTGTGTGGAAGTGAAGGAAAAAGTGGATATGAAGAAGAAATCAGAAGATAAGCTTCCAAAAGCTGAAGAGAATATGGACGCCCATGATTTCGATGGTGATCAAGATGATTAATTTAGATTTGATTATTGTGACGACTCCGATGGAATCGATTCTGGTGATGAGAATTTTGCAACATATGGGATGGTGCTTGAAGAAGAGGAAAAGGAAGAAAAGCCAAAACTACCTATCAAGAAGAGAGGTTTTGCAATTTAAGTAAATGAAAGCAATGAAAATGATGATTTTTCGAAGTTAGAAATGAGTTCTATGGATTTAGCTGTCGGATAATGTTATGACACGAAAGAGCATTTAGAGACAAGAATGAAGATTTTAATTGTCGTCCAAAAATTTGATTTCTTTGTATATAAATCCATACTGGATCTATGGATTCTCAAGTGTTGGGTGAAAGGATGTTCATGGATGGTACGAGCTTCGCCAATCGGAGATTGTCCAAGATTTCATATTCAGGGGTATGTCCCGGAACATACATGTTCAGTTACAAAGCGTTCTGCAAGATGCCGACAAGCAACTCATCAGATACTTGGGGTGCTATACAAGAATTTCATTGGTGGAGTTGGACCAACTGTATTGCCAATGCATGTTGCCGATGCTCTAAAAAAATGATTTCAAGTTAAGGTATATGGTCGCAGATTTATTTGAGTTATAGGTTAGTTGGTGGCAGATTTATTTGAGTTACAAGTTATTTGGTCACAGATTTATTTGAGTAACAAGTTATATGGTTGCAGATTTATTAATATTTTTTTGTATTATATCGATTGGTTATTGGAAGTTATATCGGGCATTAAGACATGCTCGGAATTTGGTTAGGGAATGTCTAGAGAGTGGATATGAGTTACTACCTGCTTACTTATACATGATTAGAAGAGCAAATCCCGGAACACACACACGACTTGAAGTTGATGAACATCAAAGATTCAAGTATTTGTTTCTAGCATTTAGGACAAGCGTCAATAGATTTCCATACATGCAGAAAGTGGTGGTTGTTGATGGTACATTTTTGCAAAGAAAATACAAAAGAACACTACTTACCGCTACAACTCAAGACGGTAATTTTCAGATATTTCTTATTGCTTTTGGCGGAGTTGATACTGAAAATGATGAATCATGGGAATGGTTCTTCAAGCAACTTAGCGATGTGATTCCCGATGATGAAAGCCTTGCCATTATTTCTGATAGGCACAAGTCTATTACGAAAGCTATTACAATGGTATACCCGAAGTCTAGTCGTGGAATATGTATATATCATTTGTACAAGAATATATTGGTCCATTTTAAAGGTCGGGATGCTTTTGGTTTGGTAAAAAAAGCGGCTAATGCTTTCACAAATGTTGATAAGATGGTCAGATAGAAGCCATGTGCGCACGCAATAGCTACAACGGTAGGTTTGATTTGGAGAAGTTGCCTTGTGCACACACTATAGCTACGACCAAGAGTAGAAAGATCTCTCGTATTTCATTTTGCCATCTATATTGTACGACGATCTACTTGTATAATTCATATTCTACTCCCATCATGCCGAGAGATTTTGCTTTACCAATACTGGAGAATGTTGCCACATGGACTTGTTCACCACCTGTTGCTCGACAACAACCAGGTCGCCCCAAAATAACAAGAATAAAATCAATCCTCGAAATTACCATGGCGAAGAAAAAGCGTAGGAAGCAATACACATGTGGTAATTGTAATGAAGTTGGACATAATCGTTTAACATGTAAAACAGCATAATCACGACTTTTAAAATCTGTTGTATTAATAGTGTATTAGTATGTTGTATTAGTAGTGTGGCTTGTGTGTAAATAAGTCTGCGGTGATATATCTGGTGAGGAACGATCGATCTGGAATCTCACGACAAATTGGATCGATCGAGGTACATAATACCATACACACATAATAAGGTCAGATCCTACACAAAAGTTTAAAGATACAAAATAAATTCAGATTGAGTTATCATTAAGATGAGATACTTTGATCTCTAGACCACGAGGCAATGGGTTAGTCATAGCTAGTCCTCTCGTCCTTGGAAGTTCGTCAAACAACTCAGCAGCTAATCTCTCCAGCATGGCCTGAATGGTTTTATTGCTAAGCCCTTCGAATGTCCATCCTAAAAGAAGACACTCAATGTATTTTAGAGCATAGGCGCCACAATCCCCTGGATCCTCATTAATTGGATTGTTTGCTCTCACTCGATGCACCTCAAACATGGCATAGCTAGGCTTGCGTACTGTCTCCGGAATCATCATGCTTAGAAATGCTGGGATCATTTTCTGTAGAAACTGACATGTTTCAACAATCTCCTGGTTCTTGGCATAAGTCGGGATAGAGTCATAGACGTATATCTTTTTCTTCTAGAAGTCAATGTCGAAAGCAATCCAATGATCCTTTTTCATATTTAGAATACCGTACAAGTTGTCAATATCTGTGAACCAACTCTTGTTTGTCGGCTTGGAAGGAATTAGACCGTGAAAATGGTCTAAATACGTTTTTTCAAACAAAAATTTCTTTGAATTTGGGAAAGCATCCTTGAAATCAATAGCCATGACAGAGGTGAAATATGGATCAAGAAAACTTATCCTTTCGCGATAAGGTGAAGGAGAACGAATAGACCTATTGCGGAACATTGTCATTGCGTCTGCCATGTGCTGTTTAAAAAAATGCATGTAAATCTGCGACAATATATAAATAAATCTGCGGAAATATCTAAATAAATCTGCGGCCATTGGTAAATAAATATGCGGCAATAGATAAATTAATTACCGTATCTCACAACCATCCATATTCTTTATCACTCTTCGGCCAGTCTTTCCTAGGAGTAATTAGCTGTTTAAAATATTCCACATCTGAATGAATGCTTTCAAGTGGTTCTTCCCTTTAAGAAAAAGAAATCATTCATGTTTAAATTTCAAAATTATGAAAATGATGATTATATAAGACAAAAGGTATTAGATACATACTCATCAATGTTTATGAAATTCATTAGCGTCTGCCATTTGTTTTCATCAACAGCTTCCATAGGATCATAGTCATGTTCAGAAGTTATAACACCTGGAAGTCTGCGTTTAACACATGGAATGATGCGTTTGACAGTAGAGTTACCAATGTATAGTAATTTTTGAGAACACGCCAAATGTGGAACTCGTTTCGGCATAGGTGTCTTTCCATCCAAGGCCTTGAGTTTTTCTGCTATATTAACAATGCCCGCTTGAGGATTTGACCCTTCTTCAGAAATTGATGTCATTTCCATGTTTTGTTCTTGTTTATGAAATTCGTTAGTAATGTTTAAAACATAATCTTCAGTAATCTTTTGCTTTTTCCCCACTGGAGCCTCACAACTCTTTTTAACCTTTTTAGCTGAAAGATTATCCAATGGTTTTTTAGTCTCCACTACCAACCATGACTGCATATAAGTGTTAAACCAATCCATTAAACATGTAATACAAAAACTAATTCAAACGCTATGCTAAAAAAAAGCTTCTCATATAAATAAGTCTGCGGCAATAGCTAAACAAAAATGCTTCTAATAAAAATAAATCTGCGGTAATAGCTTAAAAAACAGCTTTTCATAAAAATAAGTCTGCGACAATAGCTAAACAAACATGTTTATCATTAAAATAAATCTGCGGCAATAGATACATAATTTTCAATCAACTAACCGGTGTTTTACTACTTGATTCATGATCTTCTTGCTGAGGTTCTTTGTTTGAATTGGTAACAACAACGTTTTTTGATTTGACGTTTCTTTCTTCCTCTCGCAAATCATAATAAATCTGCAGCAATAGCTATATAAATCTTTGGCAATAGATAAGTAAATCTGCAGCTAAATAATATTGTATCAACTAATCGGTGTTTTACTACTCGCTTTATCATCTTGTTGATGTGGTTCTTTGTTAGAATTGGTAAGAGAAATGTCTTTACATTTTCCCTTTCCTCCTCGATCTCGCAGATCATTGATATCTTCCTTAATTGTAGCAAGTTGCCCATAAACATTTGTCTCAAAACCTTTCATTCTTGTGCCCAAGTCGCCAATGGAGCAAACTAAACTTTCTATGACCTTACCTACTCCAGCAAAGGTAACCTTGTTATCTTCAGCATCCTACACAATTTTAAAAATCAAGAGTTAATAATAAAAGTAAGTGATCACAAACAAAGATGTTTTGTACCTGAAGCATATGCCTCACACGAATCTACATAGCAAATAAGTACCATATCAATATCATCACTAAACAAGTATCTCTCATCATAAAAAAGTGTGGCATAATGAATTCATACCTTTCCATGTTTAGCTTTCTCCTCTCTTATTAAGTCTTTAAATTTAAATCGCTTTCGACTTCCTCACCAATTAAGTAGTGGTGGAACATCATCTAAATTCCTCCTAAACCCATACATTTCTCCTAAAGCAGGAACATACTCAAATAACCAAATGGCCAGAACATTAACACAGCCGTGTAATGTGTAACTGTCGGCTTTGTACTGAAGAAGTTTTATTGAATTTACCAAACTAGTAAATCCCACTCTACCCTATAGATATTTTTCAAAGCTCTTTTCATCAAACACTCTTCTTGCATCACTCAACGGTATCCTTGATCCATGATTTATGCCATGTATTCCAACATGTAAAATGCATAACCTTCCTAGCATCATTCTTTTCTCCTTACTCCAACTCTGACAACATTTTAAAACGCGCACTAACTCCTCCCAAGTCGGTTCATCCCCTAAAGGAACTTTCATCTCTTCTCAAAACTCTTGATAATCGTCAGCATCTGATGGATCATCTAATGGATATGGATCACAATTAAGACCTGTGATATCTTTAAACTTGTGCGGTGAAAATCTGATTGGTTGACCATCAATCAACGACCAAAACTCGTGAATATACTTGACAACCAAGTGATGTGTGAGGAAGAAATGAACATAATAGGATGGCCATATGAACTTCTGCCCCATTATGTCGATATTTTTATGCTTCACAAAAACACCAAAAATGATTCCCTCAACTGATTCCACACATCAAAACCAATATACTTTTTCATGGTCAAAAATTTGGAATAAAAAAAGTTATGGTTCATGCTATCGATTTGAAGATGATATCTCGCATCTTTGTTGTAAAGCGTAGGAGGGTAAGATGCCATATCTGCAATCAAATTGACAACAAATCAGTGTAAAATAACTCTGCGATTACATAAAATAACTATGCGGTAACCCACATAAAATAACTCTGTGACTACATAAAATAACTCTACGCCTACATAAAATTACTCTGCGGTGACCAAAATTAAATAACTCTGCAGTCATATGAATTCTAATGTTGAGAAAACCTAGCAAAATCATGAGAATCTAAAAAATGTGTCTGATTCTATGAAATCGGAATATCTACAAAATCTTAAAGAAGCTTACAATAAAAACTATACAAAATCTAAAGTAATCTGAAAGAAGCTTACACAATCAGCCAGAAAAGATGAAATTTGAAAGAAACATACCTTTCTCTTCGGAATGCTCGGCGAAGAAGATGAAACGAAGAAGATGAAGACGACGGAAGATGAAGCAGTTCCCGCCGGCAACGGGAAGAAACTAAGTCGGCGATGGAAAGAAACAAAGAACAGTTGCAGGAGAATAACAGTTGCAGGAGAAGTTTATTTTTCTTTCTAAAAGTGTCGTTTAGGTTTTTAGAGTTTTTAATTTTAAGAATTTTTAAAATTTTGTTATATTTGTTATATTTCTCAGATTTTTCTGAAAAAAATATAAGGATAAAGATGTCTTTTACCCATCAAGTTTATCTCCTCCTTCAAAATGAAGTCAATCTAGTTATAAGACCCTAAAGGTGTGTCAGTCTATGCAAATTGCACTAAAATATATCAATTTTTATTAAATTATTATTTGGATTCTTATTATGTAAACTTGTTTGTCAATACCGATTGTTCTCTTTGTTATATATTTTCTTCCTACACATTTGATTTTACTATACAACTTAACTAAATGTTCAATCATAATAAAATCTACTCTAACCTTATGTATACTCCATATAAATTAATAGAAGATAAAACTTTTATATCAAAACAATATGCATTATATCAAACAAACATCCAAATAAAATAAATATTGTAAAAAATTTATAAAAAAACAAAAACAAAAAACACTATTAGTAATTTAGTAGAGAAACATGAAACTTGGAAAACTAACATTGTAAATTAATTAAATTTAGGTAAAAACATTTCAAACAAAAATGTAGGTGATGTATCTTAAAATCATTTTTTAGGAAACAATTAGAAATGTTTTTAGTTAGAGAAAAAGTTATTTATATAATTATACTTAACTATTTCATCCATGAAATTAAATAGATTTATGTGTTGATTCAAGTCATTAATTGGATGTATTTATGGGTTTATTCAATCAATTTACTCTGGTTTATTTAACACTTAACAAATTAGTTTGAATTATTCTCAATCAAAATTTTAGGTGCAAAAAAATAGATACGTGTGTACACTTTTATTGGATTTTAAATGAGATGGAAACGTAAATATCAAAATTTGGAGATTTTTAAATTTTGTGGTTAGTTTTTCCTTTTGAATTAAGGAAATAATTATTCTACACGTGTCTTAATCTAATTCATCAACCGACACGTGTCATGATTTCGTGAAGTATAATTTTGACAAGTGTCGATTTCTTGTGAGTGTAACCCAACTTTATATAATAAGATAGATTTTTACTAAAAACATTTATTTAGTTATTGCAAGTTTAATTATTTCTCATAAATTTTTTATTTTCTCAACGAGATTTAGCTTAAAAATGATATCTTATGAAAACTTAAAAGGAAAATCATCACCCAATTACGCAAAATAAAAGTTGAAGCTACTTGATGCTAATGCCGTCCACATAGGATTTAAAACATACATTCTTATTGGTACACATCAACATTTAACATAAATTTTGAGAATAACCTGCGAAAAACTAAAAAAAAAAAGTCGATATCTGCAAAAACATAACAGGAAAATTCTTGCCAAAATAAGCAACAAAATAATAGAAGTACTCAAAATATTTAGTTTAGTATATAAGAAAATTATGTCTTAGTTGCTTATTATTGAATAATGTTTTAAAAAAATATTTTATTTTTATAGCTTCATATTTTTCTAAAATTTAATTACGAAATTATTTAAAATTAAAAAATTGGTAGCATAATATTTATGAATCCCTATTTATAAAATATAGATTTTTACTAAAAAAATTTACATGATTATTGCAAGTGTAAATAATTCTCATGATTTCTTCGCTTTCTCAATGAGATTTAGCTATTTTATGAAGAATAAAGGACTAATCTGAGAAATTAATCTAAAAAGTTTAGGGTTTAGTGTTTGAGATTTAGAGTTTAGAATTTAGAACTTAGGGTTTATAGTTTAGGGTTTAGGTATACATGTTTTTAGTTAATAAGTATGTTTCTTAAATTCGATATTATCATCTTGATTAAATGGAAAATCACAAGAAACACCTAATGACTAGAAAAAAGGAAAATCAAAATTTTTAGAAACGCCTCTTATAATCTTATTATTTTAAACCAATCTTGTTTGTAGTGGATCCTGCTTCTTTGAACTCAAACAACTTCAGATCAGTTATACATCATAAATACATATCCATTGGAATATGACTAGAAACACCTAATGACTAGAAAAAAGGAAAATCAAAATTTTTAGAAACGCCTGTTATAATCTTATTATTTTAAACCAATCTTGTTTGTAGTGGATCCTGCTTCTTTGAACTCAAACAACTTCAGATCATTTATACATCATAAATACATATCCATTGGATTACGATGCTTCCACAAAACGAACATTCGATCGTTAGTATAAACTCTATATCTTAATTAAATTGGTTTCTACTCACCTAAGGGAATAAGAGTTTGGATACAATTACTTTAAAGACAGTGAGAGGTTTTATGGCAAAATAAATTAAAAAGACAGGATAAAAATAAGAGGAGCAACGTCATAGAATTGAGTTTGGATTTGTGTAGGTGACCCATCTAGACAGCAGCTCACGACAGCCTTCGTGGTGTCGTCGAACTATTTATAAGATTATAAGAGGCGTTTCTAAAATTTAGATTTTCCTTTTTTTTTCTAGTCAGTAGGCGTTTTCCATTTAATCAAGATCAAATTTAGGAAATATACTTATTAATTAAAAATATATAATAATCACATTTATTTATTTGTAAATTTTCCTTCTCATTGTTAATAGTTTGAATGCATTATTTATAGATACATAATTTAAGGAAAATTAGGTTTTAAATATATATAGGATGACATGGACCAATATGATGATATGGACCAATAACATTGGATTTTTAAAATCTTATGTGAACAGTCTCATAAGCTTATAGCTTCAACTTTTATATAGTATAGATAGATAAATACGTTTTTTCTGTTAGTAAATTAAAAAGATAAAAATAATAACTTTCAGAATTTATATTAAAAACAAAAATTGGAGAGAAAACCGGTGGCCGGAATCCTGTCTAGGAGGTGATCTCCGGTACACCGGAGGAGTTTTTTTCCTCTTTCTTTCTTTTCTCTAATTTCTATCTTTCAGAGAAAGAATTTTTTTTATTTCTCCTTTTTGATGTAAATTCCGACTTTGTGTTGATAAATATTCGGTTGTTTCCGGTAATAAATCCGGTCCTATGCTGGTGTGTTTCCGACATTATATCGGTTTTCTTTGTTTAGTTTTTTTTTTCTTTTGTTTTCTTGATCATGCCTCTGACATTATATCGATTGATTAAGGTCGTTTCAATTCATTGATTTAATTGGAATGATTGTCACTTCTTCTACGGTGGTCTTATGTTCCGGCGATGGTTCTTGCACCAAAATAAATTCTCCTTTTTTCAGTTTGGTCCTTGCATCCTTAGCGACGAGGCCAAGATTTGATGATTGCAAATCCTTGACTGGGAGTTTGCTCCCTTAACCGTAAACGGGGAAGTGTCAAGATTTACTGATGGTTTGGCAGAAGCTAAAACTGATTTGTTCTTCGATCGAATATATTTTAACGAGGAGCTGGCTAGAAGAAGGAACACACAAATGGAGTTTACAATGACAATTGAAAATCCCAGCTCTCTGTTCTTCATTTGGCCTTCAGATTCCGGCCGGCACACGGTGGAGAGATGGAACGGTGCCGTTTCTTTGGCTCATATTAGGTTAACACGTGGTGGGAATAGGTTGTAACATTTGTTGGGCCATTAGAGCATTTCCAACGGAGGTTTTTAAGTGAGGTTCTAACTAATAAAAAAAAAAAAAAAAGGTAAAGAGAAAAGGAGAAAAAAGTT
This sequence comes from Cardamine occulta, assembly GCA_028015245.1. NCBI lineage: Eukaryota > Viridiplantae > Streptophyta > Magnoliopsida > Brassicales > Brassicaceae > Cardamine > Cardamine occulta. The sequence continues at coordinate 3,979,088 of CM051367.1, forward strand.
CTTAAAAAAAGAACTTTAAGCACCTCATTTTTAGAGACTCACCAAATATGTCATCATTTGATTAGTTTACCTTTTAAAAATAAATAAATTTAATTAGATAATATTATTATATTAAAATATTACTAAATTAAAGATGAGAACCCTATTTTTAGAGATTCACCATTGGAGATAGTCTTATCGGTTTCATTTCTTTCTTCTGTTGTATTTATATTCTTCATTTGTACGATTTGGCCTTTTTGCCATTTCTCAAAAGAATATTTAGCCGACCCAAAAAAAAAGATGTCAAACAAATATATATAATAATAATAAAAAATAAACGTAAAGACAAAGCAACCCGAAACCAAAACCCTAAGCTTTTGCCTCAGAGCGTCAGATCTCCTCCTCGGGCGTCGATCTGCTCTAAACTCTCTAAACTGGTACCAGAGCCTTCCTTTATATATTTTTATCTATCTCATTTTCACATTCTTATGCTTGCTTGTTTCACCGATTGCTGCGTCTTTCGTTGGCTTGATTCCTGGAATTTTTCATCTCTTTGTTCTTATTTAGGTTAAGTTTCTCTTTTGTAACAACAAAAATGTCTACTTTCTCATAGATTTTGTGTGTTTTCTTCTTTCTGACGGGTAAAGTGATATACTTTGCTTCGTCCATACACCAGGTTTACTTGTTATTCAGCAACTCAAATTCGCTATGAACCTGAATTTTCGTGTTTGGATATGTTTTGGTCTTAATTTGTTTGGCTTCCGTCTCTGGTCCTCTGTGTTTTGAAACTTTCTTTCCCTACTAACCTGAATTGCGTGTTTTGTTTTGCTTGGCTTTTCTCTGTGTTCACGTGGAGTTTCTGTTCCTGTTTTCACCCTCAACTATATCTCTTTCACTTGTCATTAGCATATTCTAGTATCCAGCATTTTGGTCATTGCCAAAGCAACATCCAGTGTTTGTTTTATCCTCGCGAGGCAAATAACTTTAGTTTTGTGTATCTTGTAGTATCGTCATCGGCAGGATGGCAGATCGATTGACGCGAATTGCTATCGTCAGTGAAGACCGGTGCAAGCCTAAGAAATGTCGCCAGGAGTGTAAGAAGAGTTGTCCTGTTGTCAAGACTGGTACTTTTCCATGTTTCATTCACGGGCTAGCCTCTCTTACTGCTTGGAATGACTCTTGTTGTACAGATTTCCTATCGTCCTTGGCTTCAGTATCGAACTTGTGCATAGAATGATCTGTTTTTTTTTTCTCTAGGAAAACTTTGCATTGAGGTGACTCCTACTTCCAAGACTTGTTTCTTGTCAGAGGAGCTGTGTATCGGATGCGGCATCTGTGTGAAGGTAGGCTATATTTATTTTTACAATGAATGTGTCACCCTCGAGTTGGTTGGACACTAAGTGAGGTTTTGTTGCAGAAATGCCCCTTCGAAGCTATTCAGATTATCAATCTTCCCAAGGACTTGGAAAAAGATACAACCCACCGCTACAGGGTCAATGCTTTTAAATTGCACAGGCAAGCTAATCAGGACTTTTGCCTTGTGGAATCTGTTTGATTATCCGACATTAGGACCCTGAAATGTATCTCGTCTTGCAGGCTTCCTGTTCCAAGGCCGGGGCAAGTTCTAGGTTTGGTTGGAACAAACGGTATTGGGAAATCTACTGCTCTCAAAATCTTGGCTGGAAAACTCAAGCCAAATCTTGGCAGATTCAATGTAAGATATAACCTTTCTTTTAAGTTTCTATTTATATGCACTGAATGCGGTCTCTTCTGTAACTGATATATGACTACCTCTTGGGCAGAATCCTCCAGACTGGCAAGAAATTTTGACTCACTTCCGCGGGTCAGAACTGCAAAGCTATTTCACCCGAGTCTTAGAAGAGAATCTAAAGGTAGGGTGGATATTATTAATCTTGATATTTTTTTTCCTATGGAAGAAGCGACTCCAATGGCTCCCTTTATGTATGTATGTATGACAGACCGTTATAAAGCCACAACATGTCGACCAAATAAAAAAACTTGTTCAAGGCGATATTGGGAAGATGCTTGAGAAGCTGGACGAGAGAGGAATGATGGCGCAGATTTGTGCTGATCTGGAGTTGGATGCGGTCCTGGACCGTAGAGCAAAAGATGTATCTGGTGGAGAGCTGCAGAGGTTTGCAATTGCGGCAATTTTCATAAAAAAGGCTGACATTTACATGTTTGATGAACCATCTAGCTTCCTTGATGTGAGGCAAAGACTCAAAGCTGCTCAGGCTATACGCTCGCTGCTCAGACCTGACAGGTTTGTTTCTATGATCTTCTCAATCAGTCTCTCTTTTGTTCATGAATACGATATGATTGGTTACATACGTTGTGTTTATTTACTGATGATATTGCAGCTACATAATTGTGGTGGAGCATGACCTAAGCGTCCTTGACTATTTGTCGGATTTCGTTTGCTGTTTGTATGGGAAACCGACAGCATATGGTGTTGTGACTCTCCCCTTTTCTGTCAGGGAAGGAATCAACGTGTTCTTGGCCGGGTTTATCCCCACAGAAAACTTGCGTTTCAGGGATGAATCTCTGACCTTCAAGGTAAACCTTTTCTAATGCCTCTCTCCCAAAGAAGCAGTGGACGTTTGCGACTGATATGGTATTTGTCGTTTCTTCCCTTAGATTTCTGAGACCCAACAAGAGAGTGACGGGGAAGTGAAGTCCTATGCAAGATACAAATACCCAAACATGAGTAAGAGTCTTGGAAATTTCAAGCTGGAAGTGATGGAAGGGGAGTTCACAGACTCTCAGATTATTGTAATGCTCGGGGAGAATGGTACAGGGAAAACAACCTTCATCCGGATGCTGGTATAATTCTTTTCCTCTATACATTTCTCTGCTCGTTGTGATTAGACTTTGAAGGAATGTAACTTGTATCCTAATGCAGGCAGGTGCAATGCTACCTGACGATGGTGGAGAAGCGGAGATGCCAGTGTTTAATGTGTCGTACAAACCACAAACGTACGATGCACAGCGTGAGTGTACAGTGAGACAGTTGCTTCATGAGAGGATTCGTGATGCGTATATGCATCCTCAGTTTGTATCGGATGTAATGAAACCGCTTCAGATTGAGCAGTTGTTGGATCAAGCGATATGCACACTCTCAGGTGGAGAGTCGCAGAGGGTTGGCATAACTTTATGCCTGGGGAGGCCCGCAGATATCTATTTGATCGATGAACCAAGTGCATATCTGGACTCGGAGCAGCGAATCACAGCTTCAAAAGTCATAAAACGGTTCATCCTGCATGCAAAGAAAACCGCGTTTGTTGTGGAGCATGACTTCATAATGGCGACCTATCTTGCGGATCGAGTCATTGTGTATGAAGGACAACCATCCATCAAGTGTGTGGCTCATTCTCCACAGTCACTGCTTAGCGGAATGAACCTCTTCTTATCAGTAAGTACTTGTCGTCTTTGAATGAATCAATCCTTTGTAAAACAAATTAACAATTGGTGTCCTTGTGCAGCACCTGAACATCACATTCAGACGGGATCCGACTAACTTTAGGCCAAGGATCAACAAATTAGAGTCAATCAAGGACAGGGAGCAGAAGGTGGCAGGCTCATACTACTTCTTAGACGACTGAATGATCGGTGAAGGAGACACAGGAGCTTATGGATATGCATCATGATGTGTACTGGTATTTAAGACTGGCTATGATTCTGTCCTGTGTGCTTTAATTTCTAGTTAATTTACCTCGGTTATAATGTAGCCGGTAGGCCTGCGTTTGGTTCATTGAATCGAGCTGAGAATCCATTTGAAAAAGTTGCCAATCGGTTCACTCGTATTAACTGATCGGTTCTTCAAACTTTCAAATCTCAGTTCGGTTCAGAAAACCAATTCGGTTAATAATCTCAGGCCTAGTAACCGGTTTGAACAGTGTCAGGTTTCGGTTTGTATGAAATAAATTATGTCAGCCAATTATTTGAAATTTATGTGCCCGTTGAGAACTATCACATAAAAGTCAGTCACTTGAGATTAACAAGTTTCGTGATGAGAAATTAGCACATAAAAAGTAATAGGCAATTATTTGAAAACACTGTCTGTTGAGAATTATCACTTAAGATTATGTGCATTTGGTTCGTGGACATCAAAGTCTGCACAGACTTGGAGGATCTTCTAGCATGCCTTGTGTTGAATCCCAAGGACAAGGAGTTTCATGATCTTGTCATAAATTGGTAAGAAGATAATAGATATATTAGAAAAAAAAAAGATATTTAAAATAGCGAGAAGTTGGACAACATATTTGCTATTTTACATGTTTATTCATATTTTTTTGTAATTCAAAATCCCACACACAGGGGTTAACTAGGTGGTTAGACGGACCGCCAGACCGGTTAAAATATTCGTACATGTTTTAAAGTATAGTAGATTTATACCCGTGCTCGCACTCGGGGTGAAATATTTTTCGGATTATAATTTTATATTTTATTGTGTGTGTTAATTAAATTATAAATTTTGTTTCGGTGTTTGAGAAAATGTAATTGTTAATAAAGTGATTGATTTAAGTTATATAGGTGTTTGAAGTAGTTTTCATCTTTTTAAATTGAAAACATATTTCATCATTATAAAACTTTAAATAGAAAATAAGATGTGTGCAGATGTTCGGTATAAAATAGTTTAAAAACAATATAACTCTTGATAACTCGTGTTGGTGTTCGGAGATAACTCGTATAGAGATTATCTAGGTGTTGTTCGTTGTTAGCATTTCTTTTATTGTGGTAGACATGCGTGTTAGATTAAGGTACGTTCAAATATTGCTTTTTAACCATGGTATCCACTGAATAATTTTTTTTTTCATTTTTTCATTTAAAAAATAATAATTGTATTGGTAGAATATTAATACTTTGTATATTAGTTTCCAAACATTATAGTTATATACATAATATTAGGAAATGAATTTATGTAAGTATTTAAGCTTTTATGTATTGAAATTATATATTATATATTTCAGAAAATATTCAATTTCCAAGTTAAAATGGTTATCAGGTTTTAGGTATTGAAATAAATATAATGATCACTGATTTCTGGATTCTAAAAATTTACATTTGTGTCAAGGATCGCTAATCAACATCTCTATCTTGATCCAACCTCACACTCGCACCTCTCTCCTCTAACTTCTCTCTTTAGATACAACCATCTCGAAATGTCCTCTCTTTGTGCCCTATCTTGAATCGATGCCGTTTCTTTGTTTCTGCTTCTTAGTCATTGATTAGGGTTTCTATGACTCAGTGTTTCCTTGCCTTTCAAGTTAGCAGAAGCAGCTCTTTGTGCTTCAACTTCTTAGGGAACAAAAGCTGGATTGTTCCCAAAAACCATATTAACAGTACAATATCTTTCATTTCTGAATATACATAAATGGCACTGTTAGATAAATCTCAATGATTTTGATCCAAAACTCATCAAAATTTGATTTTATTTACCCCATTAGTAGCCTGCATTAAGAGCATTTCCTTCTATACTTATCTCCCGCAAATAGTATACACTTATTGCAGAAGCTACAAAGACCCAAAATTAAACAATTCAGTACTAAATTCACCATACAAAACACAAGTTTGTGTTGCAGTTAACCTACTCGTTTCCATAAGTTGATGTGCTGGGTTCAAGACCAGTAGAAAATCAAGCCAGACAAAGCGGAAACGTTGTGGAGCTGATAGGCGGCGAGAAATTCTTGTATTGCTTTCATTCGAGCTTCTTTTGCCTGCTAGAATAATATCTCCTATAGCAAACAGTTTCACATAAAATGTGGCTAACATATATTAGCTCAGTCAGGTTATATATTTACCTCTTGTTAGCTTTCCTTGCTACTGGAATACGCGCTATTAAATGTTTTTGACAAAAGTAATCAGCAAAGGAACAATGGTAATTATAGATATATTATAGCGTCATGAACTGAAAATTGTGTTACAGCTCAAACTCACTTTACATTCACTTTTATTCCACATATAATTCTCACTCTTCAATCACTCAATCAAAAAATTCATGAAATATATGCAGAAAAATCCATCTCAAGATTTAAGATACAATGAATACAATTTGAACTCTCTTGAAGTAAGCTCTCAAAAAGTGATTTTAGGTTTTGTGCTTACAGAAAAATCCGAACGCACACCTCAAGTTTTTGAAATTCCAAGTCAAATTCACATACAACCTAGCATAAATCGAAAAATCAAAGCTTGATTATAAAGCAGACACCCAAAATGGTATGCTCCTATCAAACCAAGTACACACAAAGAAAAGAAAAATTATATCCAAAAAGAAAATACGATGGTCAATATTGTATGGAGATAAGAAAGGGTACTTACATGTTCACACAAGACAATAACGTGTGTGGTTAATGATTTATTTTGCCACACATGAAAAAACAAACAATTTTTGCCACACATGAAAAAGAAATTAATATATATTTTAGTTCTTGTAAGTCAATAGATACAAAGTGGTAGCAACTTCTAAGTTTACCATATAGAGCATCACCTTTACCAAAGAGTTCAAACTCCAACAGAGGCATCCCAATGGATTGTAACTTGACATTCTTACCACTTTTGTTCTGCAATTTATGGAAAACCAAAACATGTTAGCACTTATTAAGCTCCAGTCATGGCTTATGAATTAGAGAAAAAATGAACATAGTTTTATCTAGGACCTGATACTCGCCATTAACTTCTCAGCATGCTCTCTTTCTTCCACACTTGATTCCTTAAAAAACCTAATACCAAGAAACCAACAGTTGACATAGAACATGAAACTGTGCTTACACAAATCCATCCACAAGAGCACGACCTATCCAATGACGATAGAATGAGACTAATCATTACATTACCATAAGTTTTGAGAAGATACAGTGTTGTTTGCTCGTTCGTGTAACACTTCAAAATCAACTCAATAGGATCAGTTGCTTAAATCTCATAGTGAATCCCTTGAAGCTCCCTCCTAAACTGATCTTTCAAAATGGAGTAAAACACATTCGCCCTAATTTGAGAAATGAAACTGAAAGGGTTAACACATATTTATATTATTGATGAGTCGGCTACAACCGAAACTGTGTTGTTAGGGTTTGTAAATATGAAATCATCTCAAAATGTTTTTTTTTTAACTTCATTTAGTCAGTACAACTTTTTTGAAGATAACATTATACTGGAAAAAAAATTCTGACTATCTAAACCCATAAATTATATACAAGTTTTACTACCTCTCATTGCTAGAAAGTGTACGACCTTTAACTATATCCTTGACCTCTTCTCTTTTTCTCCCTAATCTAACCACAACCATAATACTATTTCATCCACTTTTAACCATTTCAATCCTTATACTTTTTTTCTAACAACTCATATTCTTTTCACCTTCTTTTTAATCTGTATATGAATTTGTCTTTATAAATTTTCTTGAAATCTATTATTCTTCTATCTTTTTGCAAGCACTCATGCATTTCTTTCATTCTCTATCCTTATTACCACATTTATCATTCACGATTCTCCATTGTGTGATCCTTATAATGAATTGTGATCAATAATTTGCCAAAAAAATATTAACAATAATATAATTAAATACAAATAACAAACTTAAGATAAAACAAGAAAAAGTTCACCCAAAAAAAAGAAAAGGAAGTAAGCTATAACATTTATGAGTTTTCTAGGTATAAAGTGACGACTCGCAAAACTCAAAATTTCGTAGTTAAAAGACAATAGAAACAATAAGAAGGCTTATATTTCGTTAATCTCATAAAATTAAAGTAAAACCAAAAGCTGTATAAGGGCCCTTCATTCTAATTCAAACAACTCAATTAATGTTGAAAAACAACTTACCAAACATTAAAGTACCTATAAGCTTTATGTGAGAGTACATCTCTATATTATTTTGTCCAAATACTTAAAAATAAGAAGCTTTTTTTAGTTCTAATATTAATTCAATTAGATTTCATTATTAATATGAAACTACAACATAATTTTCTTATTTCTTAGACTCATTATTTCAAATATGTTTTGTTCTTTTGTTGATTTTTTTTTAAATTATGATGTTTTGAAGCAATCCATTTTTTTTCATATATACCATAACAATCCATTGTTATTTCAAAGTTTTAAATATATTTTCTATTTATAATTGAGACCAATATCTTAAAATTAAGAAATGATTATAATCTATTAATAAATTAATTTTATTTTTATTGTAAAGAAAAAATATTTTATTTGCTAAACCCATAACCTCAAGTAACTTTTATTTTTTGTTGCTCTTTTGAGAGGTAGCACATAAAGTTCAACTTTGGATGCCGATATTGGAATGTAATTATTATTAGTGGACATTCTTAAGGTCAAGTAGGTTCATTTTTATTATAAGTCATAAAAGTTGTTATTTTGCTTTATTTTTTAATCTACCTTACATTCTAAATTTACTATATTTATTTTAAATTAAGACTACTATTAATTTAGAATTAATAAAAATTTCTAATTAATTATTAACTGAATTTCATTTTTTTGGTTACTTATTTTATATTTTGAAAAATATTCTGTTATTTAATTTAAATTAAAATGATTATCTATAGTTGAGACTATTAATTTAGAATTAAAATAATTAAACATTGTGTTAATTTCATTTTTTGTTAATAAGAAACTATATAATTGTTTTAAAATATATAATTGATTATGTTTATGTATTTCAATAAGGAAAGTTTACACTTATCTTATTTACATATGATGTTTTTTTTTTCTTTTTAGAATTCAGAATCTTTTAATTAAATATTCAGTTAATTTCAATGTTGTTAATTATTTTGTATTTTTTAAAAATCTATATTTTGTTAAAAATTTAAAATGATTATTTATAATTGTGACTGCTAATTTATAATTAAAAATACTTTCCTAATTAAATTTTATGTTAATTTTATATTTGTTGTTAATAGGAAATTAGGAAATATTTTTTAAAAAATCTACGATCGATTATTTTTATATATTCCAACTAAAAAGTTTATATTTTTCTTGTTTCCATATATCTTTAATTATTTATAAGTATTTTCGTATCAAAAGTTAATAAAAATTTAAAATAATAACCAAAGAGATAGTTAATTGTGATTGGATGTTTAAAATTCTAGGTGGATAGATGTGAATAAACTTATAAAATATAATATTAACGTATTTAACTTTAATTATAGTTATTATGTAGCAAAAAAAAATACTTAGTATGACAACAAACCAATTGGATACTACCGACTTCCGAAGAGACTTCATGGGTGATTGTTGAATCCCAAACGAATTTTGGTGGAGTTTGTATTTTTTAGGTTAAGGTTTTTACACACAAATTAAGAAAACACTAAAATTCTCTATTTTATCCCTCGTTAATACCCCAAACAATTTTTTTCATTGGTTATTACATTAAATACTAAGGGTAAAAGTATAAATTTTTATCAAAAAACTACGTTGAAAACCCAAAACAACATTTATTTTGTAAAAACAAAATCCTAAAACTACAAATAAAATGAAAAAGGAGTATTCAACAACCAGAGAAGCAAGATCTATTGGTGATGACGGAGGGGTATTTCAGAATTGAGGGCTTTTAGTCTTAACCATACCTGCAATTCAAGAAAAAACCATAGTTAAATCAAACACTAAACACAAAGGATTTGTTTTAAAACCAAATTGATTTCTCACATATCCATTTTCAACCCCAATTAACTCATACACGATTTCCATAAAACTCTATCCTAGATTTCCCACACACACCACAACCAAACCCTAGTTCACAATCTTTTATCCAAATTAATACATTCCAAACCCATTAAACCCTAAACAAATGGAGAAAGAATATAGACCAGCAACTGTAGACAAACAGTCGCTGAAATCGCCTAATCCGAAGAAGATAACATCATCGAGAGAGATGAACCAACAAAAGAGTTACAGAGACGAAGTAACTAGAGATTTCGAGATAATTTTGCAGTTTTCTGGTGGTTGAAGCAATACAGTTATGGAAGATGAAGAACATGAAAAAATGAAGAAAAAAGGAGTTAGATCTAAACTCAATCAATTATTCTTTTTGTTTTTGTTAGTGGGCTCGATTTGTTTAATTTTTCATAATTTTGATTAGAGCATCTCCAAAAAGACCTTAAATTTGAGGTTGGCAAAACCTCAAAAAATTTGAGGTTCATGGATGTTTGCCTCCAAAAGCAAAATCTCAAATATAACTTTAATTTTTTTTAATTTTACATTATAGTCCTTACTATTTATAATAATTTATTAAAATCTTAAAACTTTTATAAATAACAATAAAACATACATTAAAATTGTTACAAACATTATTTATTAATAAAACATTAAATTATAACAATAAATTACATTAAAAATACAGAAATAAAATTACAAATTACAAGTACAATTTGCTTAATTTCTTGTACTTTTTTGTTTTGTATTAAATTTGCTTAATGTAATATTGTTGTGTAAAATTTGCTTTGAATGTTATGTACTCCTTCCGTTTCATATTAGTTGTCGTTTTGGACCTTAAAACTCGTTTCATATTAGTTATCGTTTTACATTTTCAATGCATATGTTTGATAAGATTTTTAACTTTGTCCCTCATGTTTTAATGTCTTGACCAATGAAATAAAATCAAATAAACATTAATTAGGGATAAAACAGAAAAATTAAATATTTTTAATATGTGTGAAACAATCTTAAATGACAACTAATTTGAAATGGAGGGAGTAATATTTTCTGTATTAACATTTTTATTTTCAGTTTAAGATGTTTATTTAATAATTTAATATGTGAAAACTAAATTTATAAAAGATTTTTAAGGACTACAATGATAAATAAATAAGTTAGTAAGATTAATTATAAGATAGATAACTAAAAAGACTAAAATATATATAAAAATATGAAACCTCAAATTTGAAGTTTGAAGTTGCTTTTGAAGGACAAAAAACCTCAAATTTTGAGGTTTTGAGGTTTCTTTTGGAGATGCTCTTAGTGGGTTAGTGTAAGACCCAATTTTAGTTTGGTTTTATAGAGGGTGCTGGTTTTTTTCTGTAAATAATTTAACTTTCCATGGGTTTTTAGGGATTTAACACTTCTCTCATTTAAAAGAAATAATAAAATAAATTAAAACTGAGATGGAGGAGATCTCGGCCGAATTTTTTTTCGAGAGAGATATCAGAGAAAACTGTCCTTCTGACTAGGCTTCATCAACGACTTTGGTTAGTTAAAAACCAAGGGTTGAACCGTAAACGTTCGTCAATTTGAAAACCTAAAAACTTAGATTTACTAACAAATAAAAAGAAAGATATCCTCCGCCGTGCATTACATACATTATAAGGGGGTGTTATTGGATTAAGATTTATATATAATTGTAATGACTATTAGGATTACAGAGTTTAAAATTTTTTAAGTGAATATTAAAATATTTTACATATTCTCACCCAAAGTCTTTAAAAATATCACCCTAACATGTAATATTTTGAAAGTCTATAAAAGTTGTTTGAGATGAACAAATTTTTTAAAAATCAATAAACCAATAACACTAAACTTTAATAAACTTTAGTATACTATAAAAGTTAGTTAATGTTTTTGTTAATCCAATAACACATGACTTTTAACAACTTTTTATAAATATTGAATCAATAACATATGACTTTACTAGAGTCTTTATAATTAAAGATTGAATAACACTAAACTTTTAAAAAGTTAGAACTCTTTAAGAATCACAAAACCAATAAAAGAAAAAAAAGAAAAAAAGAAAGAAAAAAAAGAAAGAACCGGTTAAACCTTGAAGAGAATTAGCCATGGCATGAGAGGGGTCATAAATAGATTAATTGTTGTTAATTAAAGTCTGATAAAGAGAGACTAACGAGAGTTGTAAAAACAAAACACAAAAAGTATGTCTCGGTTGTTGCAAATTGGATTGGCCAGATCAGTCAGAAACACTCAATGTGGTGGTGGGACTCGAGGCTTCTCGTCGGAGGGGATGGCGTCATCACCGTATCTGTTGCTTCCGTATGAGGTCGTGGGAGATTCTCCCGGCGGTGGCAAAGTGGTGAATCTAAATTTTTATGATCCGACGAAGAAGGAGACAGTGAGGGTTCCTAACCAAACGATTCCAGAGAAGCTCAGCAAGTCCAGCTTCATCGGGTCGTCAAGGGGATGGGTTGGTCAAATAAACACAAAGGATCTAACCGTACACCTGACAAACATGTTTAATCCAATGGCCACCAAGTCATCCCACAAGGTCATCTCGCTACCTCCGCTTCAACCCATGCGCTCCGCGCTTGAATCCAACAGACCTCTGTATAAGATGATTAAGGGCATGTCTCTCTCCTCTCCCCCTGACCAAGACCCATCATCATGTACTGTGGCCCTCAAGTGGGGAGGTTCCATCTCTTTCTTTCAGTTAGGAGTGGGAGTCTCATCGTGGACCCACCACTTGGATCTCCCCTACAGACTTACAGATTCGGGTGTTCTCTACTCAGACAAAGATTCCGTCTTCTATATTACGCCCAACACCGAGCTATTCTCCGACAATGACCCCATCCCATCGTTCAGCACGAATTGCAAAACACCCTTGACTCATTATCACCAACTTAGATCTCTCACCATGCCCAACAACATCTCGGACACCGAGTACCTGCTGTTGCAGTGGTGCATCCGCATCAACCACTTGGTTCAGTCACCCTTGGGAGATTCCTTGGTCGTTCGTTGCTTTATCCAGGTCTCGTGTGACGGGAAACCCATCCCATTCTGGGAGCTGGCCAAGAACGAGGAGTACAAGAATAGGAAAGGTGGTATTGTGGCCAAAACCAAGAGATTCACAGTGCATAAAAAAGACGAAGCCAAAGGCTCTGAGCCTTATACTGAAGACATTGGAGATCTATGTATCTTCTTTGGTATGAACGAGCTCTTCTGCGTCAAAGCAAGCACCTACTCAGAACTTGTCCCTAATTCAATCTACTTTATCGACGCCGGTAGCATCTACATCTTTCATCTTGCCACCCAAACCTACACTCAACTCGCCAACCCCAACCACCTCACTGTTCCTTACTGGCTTCCTCCAACCGTTTGATGATTTTCTCAACTTGTTTATTTTCAAGTTCCTCAATGAAGTCTTAAGATCTAGTTTTAATTTACTTTTCTTTTTGTTGGCTTTGGCCTTTCAGTGCTCGTTTATTCTCTTAATTAATGAATAAAAGTGTATTTTTTTTGAATTTCTCGCTTCACCTGATTGCTAAAACCTAACACAGTCGTAGTCCTAACAATACTTAGTGCTCTAAGTCCAAAGATATGACCTTTTTGGATGGTCCTCCAACAGCCTAATTAAAAAAAAAACAACAACAAATATCTTAATACAATCCGAGTATGTCAAATTTGCACAGAGTCTGTCAAATCATTGTAGAGTCTGCCAAGTACTCACATAGTCTCTCTGCTGAGTTTGTCAAACATATGCAAAGTATGTCAGCTGCAAATGCAAAGTTTGTCAATTGTGTTTAAAGACTTGCAGGATGCTCGTATAGTCTGTCAAATATCTGCAAAGTCTGCTAGATGAGAGCAGAGTCTGTTAAATGTTAGTTGAGTCTATCAAATGCTGGCATAGTGTTTTTGTAAAAAAATATCTCTAAAATTTTAATGGTCTTAGTAAGTTACTTTGCCATTAAGAGAACTTTTTCTAAGATAACTCAATATTTTTTAAGGATAGCTATAACAACCTCTTTTATTTTTATTGCTAAGCTAACGTAGTTTGGAAGTATATGTTTTCGTAATACCAATTTGTCCTTTCTACCTATTAAATAATAAAAAATAAAATAAAATTTTATTTGATTTACTTATATATATATATATATATTTATATAATTAGAACTGCATTTTCAATATATTTTTTCTACCTAAAACATTGGACTAGGGTCAAAGAATACTTTTTTTTGAAAACTCTAAAAATCATTATAAAAGTGTGCTAAATATTACCAGACTCTGTCAAATATTTGCAAAGTTTGTCAAATACTCTCAAAGTCTGGTAAATGCTCGCAAAGTCACTCAAATGCTCGCAAAGTCAGTCAAAAGCTTATAGAATCTGCAAAATGCTCGCAAAGTCTGCCAAATGTTCACAGAGTCTGCCAAATTCTTGCAGAGTCTATTAAATGCTCGCAGAGTCTGTCAAATGCTCGTAGAGTCTACCAAATCTTCGTAGAGTCTGCCAAATGCTGACAGACTCTGCTAAATGCTTGCATCATCTCTCAAATGCTCACATCGCCTGTCAAATGCTCACACCGTCTGTCAAATGCTCGCAGCGTCTCACATCGTCTGTCAAATTGATTGAATAACACATAATCAATTTTTTATACCACATAATCATTTTCATCACAACAACACAACAGTTCAGTGAACATGCACCAATCAACACAATAATAAATTAAATCTAATTGAATTTCTGAAACTATTCTAGAACCGTAAACGCTCTGATACCAAACTGAAACGACCGCATCCATTTTTTTTCTTAAAGTAAGTAATATTCCCATAAATACTAAAAACTCCATATTTAATTACTTCAAAATCACCAAATAGTAATTCAATAAAATCCATATTTAATTAAACCAGTTGAATCACCAAATAAATTCCAGATTTAATTAAATCAATTAAATCACTAAATAATAATTCAATATAACTCCAGATTTAAATAAATCAATTAAATCACGAAATAATAATAATTCAAGAAAACTCTAGATTTAATTAAATCAGTTAAATCACCAAACCTCGATTAAATCTCAGAAAAGCCTTCAAAAATATTCAAATCCAAATTATATCTAAAATTGATTTAACAATCGGTTTTAACTCCAACTAGATTTGAACCCACGGTACACCGCGAGTCAATTGTTTTAATATAAATATATTATTTTTTTTTGTTTTACTAAATATTTGTACTTTTTTTTGTTTATTACTAAATATTTTTATTTTATTCTACTAAGTTAATTTACTATTTTTGTGTTTCTTTATGCTTTATAAATATTTGGACAATGTTCATAGTCATATTATAAAAATGTCTAAAATGATTTCAAACACAAATGAGCATGAAGCTTGACTTATCAAACATCTAATTTTAATTTTTTATTCGGTTTAATCTGCTTCCTCATTTGAACAAATTAAAAATTATAAATATTTAAAATTTTAAAAAGTATCAAATAATATAAGAGTACACTCATTGGAGTCTCTAACTAAGAGACTAGCTATTAAAAATAAAGAAAAAATAAAAAGAGAGGAGAGAAGGGAGATATATTTCTCAATTGAGAAACGTATATGATACTAAATTGTCAACATATATTCTTTCCATTGGTTTATTATTTTTTAATTATTTAATTATATTGTATATTTTTTAAATCATTATTTTATTTTGTAGAGATTCTTGTGGGTTTCTCCCATTGAGAGTGCTCTAAAAATTTAAACTTTTAAAATTTCTCAAATACTATAAATATTTAAACTTTCTTATTAATTCACACAAAAATATTTTTGTTTAAATATTAAGTCATCAGAATATTTGATTAAAATAACTAATATGTTAAATATATATTAATATGTTTGTTTAGAAACAGTTATACCCTCTCTATTCCCCTTTAAAACTCTAAATTAAATTAAATTATTTTAAATTAAAGTAAAATACAATAATTTTAATTTTGTTGATTAAAATAAAGGCTCCAATCGTTTGATCTATCCATTGATCGATAGGTTGGTGTTGGAAACAATATGTCCACCCACCAGTACTGGTCGATTGGACCTTCAGGGGGTTACCTCCCACTAAACACTTATTTTTAAAGTCGTTTAGTTTGGCCAGTAATATTTGATCATGAGTCAATGTGAATTTTGTTGTTTTATTTTCCTGGATTGTAAAGAATTTATAAATAATAGATTTTAACATTGAACATAATACAAATTAGTGCAAGGTCATCAGATCTACTATCCAACTGCTGGACAAGGATTGTAACATCCATGTCCCAGTAACGGGAAATTGAATTTATTTGTCGGATTAAGAAGTTGAGTTTTACATATCTTATTTAAATCAAATCAAAATTTGGGGTGTGCAAAAAGGAGAATCGCAAAGTTTCGGGCTGTATTTGTTGTATCAAAAGTTTTGATGGGTTAAATGAATAAGATCTGAAGTTATGGGGCTTCTTTGCAAAGATTATAAAGTTAGGAGACTTAAGTGAAATTTTAGAAAAGAAACCCTAATTCTATAAACTCTCGACACTTAGCCTAAGCTTTATTCTCTTTCAAGATTTGTCACCACCATCGTGAAAGGAAAAGAGAATGGTGTTGTGAGGTTGCGGTGAGGCGAGACGAAAGAGAAGAGATGGAGTTGGTGTGTGGCTTAAGAGACAAGAAAAGAGTTGGGGCTAGGGTGTCCTGACGTGTGAGCGAAAGTTGTTTTGGTGGGGACTAGTTGGCTTGGATTGTGAGGAGTTTCGTGGTGCCGTGAGTGATTCATCGTCGGGACGTCCTCTTCCAAATCTCTCATCATGGTAAGGTTTCTTCTCTTCGGATGGTTGTTCATGGTTGGGGTCATTGTTGTCGAGTCTCGATGGGAATCGGACGGAGAGTGGTGGTTGGTGGTGGAGATCGAGATCGATGGCGTCGTGAGGGAGTTTGGGTTGTATGGTTGTGATCATGGAGTACGGTGGTGGTGATGGGATGAGTGGTGCTGACGTGAGAGTTCGATGGTGTGATCAGAGGCGAGATCGGGTAGCCATGGGGGTTGAGTGTGAGTCACAGCGTGGTGGTGTGTCGTTGCTGTGTTGGGATATTACAGGTCACATGGCGAAGAAGATGATTATGGAGTGAATCATAGTTTAGTCATTTTGTGATTATAAAAAGTCGTGTACTGTAGTGACTTGAGGATTAAGTTTTATTATTTTATTATTTTATTATTTTAATGTCTGTGTTTGGGAGAAATTAGGATGTAGATATTCCGGGAAGTTCTAGAAAGTTACAGAAAATTATTGCGGAAGTTCCTACTTTTGGCTAAGGTGAGTGCAATATAGTGGTCGGACTGGACTTACGAAAGTTTCTGGTTTAATTTTGTGTTTAGGATTTATTTCCGTGATTTTTTGATTTCGTGAGATTTTTTGTGTTTTGCTGTTGTGTAAAAACCGTTGTGCTGTTAAATAAATCCTGGAAATTGCTGAATTTAATATCGTTATTAAATTGATGATTTGCAGAATTTAATTAATTTTTTTGGTGTAAAAATAATTTAATTAATTACTGATTTCTGAATTTATTTAATTATTTTGGTGTAAAAATAATTTCATTGATTGACGATTTGCTGAATTTAATTAATTTTTTTTGTGTAAAGATAATTTAATTAATTGCTGATTTGCTGAATTTAACTGATTATATTTTGGGTGTAAAAAGAGTTATTAAGTTGTTTTGCTGCTTGTCGAAGCCCGAGCATATTATTATGCCAGAAAACTTTCTGTAGTCGCCTATCTGTAATTGACCAAGTAGACGGGTTGATCGTCTCTTCAGCATTTATTTAATACTGACTGCGTCTATTCATAATGGTGCAGGTAAAAGAATTGTTAAGAAGTGTTAGCTGGAGCTTGTGTAACTGCGGCTGTGAGGTGGGATGACATACTAAGGATTGTGGTTTATTTATTTTGTTGCAGTTATTGTTTTAAGGTGATGAATTGTTGTGAACCGTTAGGTTGTTAGTTGATAATTATGCGAATTTATTGGTATATAATAAATCGTTGTTTGTGAATTTTGGTTTAAATTGGTTAAGCTGAATTAATTAAATTAATGTGGTTTTCGTGAATTTTTTCATTTAGTTCATGCTCGGGATTTTAATATTTATGGAAATATTATTATACAAAAAAAATAAATGGGTTGGGCTGTTTTCAATTGGTATAAGAGCGGAGTTGTTTCTAAGACTAGTAGATTTTCTGCTGTGCTGAAATAGTTGTCTGTTGTGAATTGAGTGTTGTTCGATTGTTGTTAGTTGTAACTTTACTTTCTCTTGTTTTGGGGTATGTCATCCTTCCCAGCCGGTAAAGAGTTCCACGGTAAGACTTCCTTGTCGTGTTGTTTCTTAGCTAATTTTGTAGGCTAGATTAGTATTTTGCTGATTTGCAGATGGTTAATCCAAAGAGAGCTGTTGTTACACCCCTCAGGGGTGGTTGTGGTGGCAGAGCTGGTAGAGCAGATTATGGTGGCAGAAGTGAGGTGGGATTACCCTCTGGGAGTGTGGCGCATAGTGTGGCTTTAGAGCATGTGGGAGTGAGCACCATATTGGTGATGATAAGACTGTTTTTGTTGCTTGAAACGCTGTGCCAGTGCAGGGAGTTACTCCATAAGGGGCAGATCAGAACCAATTGGGAGATATGCTGGGGTTGCTGACCCCATTTTTGAAGTGGTTACCGGCTGTTGTATCGGTTCCGGCTCCGGGTGCCCACAGGGAGTCACTGCTTGGCCAGGGAGTGTTGTCCCGGGGATTCTGAATGTTATAACTGTGAAGTTTTGTAAGGGTTATGTAGATCCTTGTTGGAGGATCTTGCGGTAAGGGTATTGTAGATCCTTGCTGGTGGGTCTATTTGTAGGAGCGTTGTAGGACCTTGTTGGTTGATCTAGCTGTTGGAGCACTGTAGAACATCGATGATTGATTTTGTTGTAGGTCTTGCTGTTGACCTTGCTGTAGGTAGTTTTTTGTTGGTGTTACTGAGGGGGTAAACGGCCAAAATCGACCCAAACTATTTCCAGAATGCCTTTTTCTACCCAAACATTAGTACTATGCATATATGAACCTAAACCAATGTTGTCGGAAGTACCTAAACTATATAATTGTTAGCCGTTATCTACAGCGACATAAACGGTGTTACTTACCCATTAACGGCGATGACTTAGACGACACCTCAACAAACACGTGTCATTTAGACTAGGTAAAACGACGTCGTTTTAGACATCTCAGTGTGTTTTGCTAAGTAAAACGACGTCGTTTTACAATTGGGGATCAAATTAAAATTAGGGCTCGTCTTCTTTGGGTAGATTTTGCCAAAAATTCATACATATAACATATACATTTTTCAAGAAAAGATTTGTCAAAAATGTATCAGAATAAAAAACATTATGCTGTTAAAGAATATCATCAATAGGCTACAATATTTCTCTCTTTGATTTCCCTTGTTGTCACCGGAGATAGACTTCCGTAAATGCCAATATCTCCGTTAGTATTATTCTTGGGTTGACGATAGCTGATGCTAGCTTATTGCTTCTCCCATGTTTTCTTAACGACATCACAGATCGGAGAAGATTAGAGGAAGATGACAAAGACGTTGTCGTTTCATCCACCGTCACAATTTCCTTCCATTTCACTAATGGATCCGTCGCCCAAACTACCTGCAACTGCAACACGATTACCAGATTTCTTATAAACTCAAATTCCCAAATTCATTATACAATACCGTTACTTTGTTGATTTTATTCCTTTGTTCCTACCTTATTGGAATCGATTGAAATACCAAAACAAGGCTCGTGACTACCGGCAATAGCAGCTTCTGCTGACTCGGTGGTTTGGTACGAAACAGAGCCAAATATGTCTTTGTCGATTCGGATTCTGGATCTCGAATCGCATTTCAGCTCCAGCACTGAACAGTTGGCAGAAAGTCCCATAACGACTAGCGCCAGTGGCGGCAGAGGTTTCGTGTCTGTTTGTCGATGATCTCATCTTGTTTTGATGACGGAGGCTCCAAAGAAATCCAATTGTAAATAGACGTCATTTTACTTAGTAAAAAAACAGAGATGTCTAAAACGACATCGTTTTACTTGGTCTAAATGACACGTGTTTGCTGAGGTGCCGTCTGAGTCATCGCTGTTAATGGATAAGTAACATCATTTATGTCGCTGTAGATAACGGCTAACGGTTATATGGTTCAGATACTTAATTTGAATATTTTATTAGTTGAGCTTCATATATGCATAGTACTATTGTTTGGGTAGAAAAAGACATTCTGGAAATAGTTTGGGTCGATTTCGGCCGTTTACCCGTTGGTGAGGCAGGTAAAAGAGTTTTGATCGATACCGCGATCAAGGACAGAGCTGGTTTATTTGGGTTGTTTTCAATTGGTATCAGAGCGGAGTTGTTTCGAAGACTAGTACATTTTCTGCTGTGATGAAATGGTTGTCTATTGTGAATCGAGTGTTGTTCGATTATTGTTAGTTATAGCTTTACTTTCTCTTGTTTTGGGGTTTTGAGGTATGTCATCCTTCCCAGCTGGTAAAGAGGATCTATGGTAAGACGTCGTGGTCATGTTGTTGGTTTGCTAATTATGTAGGCTAGATTACTATTTCGCTGATTTGCAGATGGTTAATTTAAAGAGAGCTGTTGTTACACCCCCTCAGAGGTGGTTGTGGTGGTAGAGCTGGTAGAGCAGGTTATGGTGGCAGAGTTGAGGTGGGATTACCCACTGGGAGTGTGGTGCAGAGTGTGGCTTTGGAGCATGTGGGAGTGAGCACACCATTGGTGATGATAAGATTGTTTTTGTTGCTGGAACCGCTGTGCCAGTGTAGGGAGTGGCTCCGTAAAGGGTAGATCATAACCAATCGGGAGATGTGCTGGGGTCGCAGACCTCATTTTTGAAGTGGTTACCGGATGTTGTACCGGTTCTGCTCTGGGTGCACCAGAGGGAGTCACTGCTTGGCCAAGGAGTGTTGTTCCGAGGATTACGAAAGTTATAACTATGGAGTTCTGCAGGGGTGATGTAGATCCTTACTGGTGGATCTTGCGGTAAGGATGTTGTAGATCCTTAGTGGTGGGTCTATTTGTAGGAGCGTTGCAGGACCTTATTGGTTGATCTAGCTGCCGGAGCACAATAGAACATCAATGATTGACTTTGTTGTACATTTTGTTGTTGACTTTGCATTAGGTAGTTTTGTTGATGTTGTTGAGGTAGGTAAAAGAGTTTTGATCGATACCGCGATCAAGGACAGAGCTGTGCTGAGGGGATTGGTTGATACCGTGTTGCTGGTTTATTTGTGGTGGTGTTGTAAATTTTAGTCATTTGAGATGGCTAAGGAGTTACTGAGTTGATGGAATTAGTATGATCTAGTTGGGATTGTGGGCTTGAGAATCAAGTGGGAGTTTTATCAAGTGTGTTAAGTATTTCAATAGCTGAGAGTACTCTAAATGCTTAAGTGGAGCATGTTGGGAGTTCCTAAAAAGGAAAGTTCCTTGAAATATAAAGTTTCCTAAAACGGAAAGTTTCCAGAAAAAGAAAGTTCTAGAGATGGAAGTCTTGTGGACTGCAATTGGTCTGAGTAGGAAACTTAGGAACCTTAAGCTAAGACACAAATTTTTAAAATTGTTTGTCAAGTAGTCGACTTAGCTAAAGAAGTACAGTTGCTATCGTTAGCGGTATTTGTGTTTTTAGTTTGGTTGTTTAGACCGTTGTAGTCGTTTTATTGTCAGTGTTCCTAAACGATGTACCTTTCATCATTATTCAATAATAAGGCAGAGATTTTTATTGAATATATTGTGTATGTTGTTATTATGTATATTTGGTTTGGCTGTGGGGATCATGTCGTGTTGATCCTAATAGTTGGTTTGGCTGATTAGAACATTGTCCTAATGCTCTTTGATGGGGTTCCGTGCTGCGAAATCTCATTGTTGTGTGGTGTTTACCGGTTAGGTTTTTGTGTGATTCTTGATGCTGTTTCGGTAAGCCACTTGAGATCTTAGGATCTTCCTGGACTTAGCTGATCGGGTCACGCTTGACTCCGAGATGCTTCATCATTCTTACTGTCCTGAGCTGTTTCGAAGATCCAGTGGGAATAGATTTATTGAAACCAAGTGGGGTCTTGTAGTGTCAGATTCCAAGAGTATTTGAACTGAGTATAGATAATACTATGTTGTGCTGATAGCCAAAAGGTTGTGTTTTGTTTTGTTGATAGCCGAAAGGCTATGCTCTGTTGTGCTGATAACAGAAAAGTTATGCGGTGTTGTGTTGTACAGGTAGTCAAAAGGCTATGATGTGTTGTGCTGATAAACAAAAGGTTATGCTGTGTTGATAGCCGAAAGGCTATGTTGTGTTGATAGCCGAAAGGCTATAATATCGGAATATTATTATCGAAAAAAAAGTAAATGGGTTGGGTTGTTTTCAATTGGTATCAGAGGGGAGTTGTTTCTAAGATAGTAGATTTTCTACTGTGATGAAATTGTCATCTATTGTGAATCGAGTGTTGTTTGATTGTTGATAGTTGTAGCTTTACTTTCTCTTGTTTTGGGGTTTTGAGGTATGTCATCCTTCCCAGCTGGTAAAGAGGTTATACGTTAAGACGTCCTTGTCGTGTTGTTTGTTTGCTAATTATGTAAGCTAGATTACTATTTCGCTGATTTGCATATGGTTAATTCAAAGAAAGGTGTTGTTACACCCCTCTGGGGTGGCTGTGGTGGCAGAGGTGGTAGAGCAGGTTATGATGGCAGAGTTGAGGTGGGATTACCCACTGGGAGTGTGGCGCAGAGTGTGGCTTTTGAGCATGTGTTAGTTAGCACCCTATTGGTGATGATAAAACTGTTTTGGTTGCTGGAAACCGTTGTGCCACTGCAGAGAGTGGCAATAGTCAAAAGGCTATGCTGTGTGTGCTGATAACCGAAAGGTTATGCTATGTTGTGTTGTGCTGATAGTCAAAAGGCTGTGATTTGTTGTGCTGATAACCAAAAGATTATGCTGTGTTATGCTGATACCTGAAAAACTAAGTTGTGTTGTATTGATAGCCGAAAAGGTATGTTGTGTTGTGCTGTTAGCCGTGAGGGCTATGTGATTTGTGTCGTTAACCGTGGAGTTACGGTTAAGCCATGTTGTTGGCTGTAGTTATATTAAGCCATTTTGTTGGTTGTAGTTTATGTTAGGCCGTATCGTTGACATAGAATTATGCTGAGTCGTGATGTGGTTGTAAAGTTATGTAGAACTGAAATGGTAGTAGTTGAGTGTAATAAGCTGTTGATTGGGGCAGTAGTCGAGATCATGTTAAGCCGAGGGGAACAAGCGATCCTAATTAGATCGACCTACCAAAGTTGTTATTGGTTGTGGCTGATATTATGGGTAAGAGTAAGTTGTGTTTGATATTCTAAGGATTGGAATATGGCCTGCTGAGATTTTTAAGAGTATCATAGTTGTGGTCGTGTAACCTTGTGAGGTTAGGTGGTTGGGAATTCGAGGGCCGAAATGGTTCTGAGTTGCTGAAAGAGAATATCTAGTTCTTTTGGACGGTGGATTCTCTGTCACTCAAAGGATAGCTGGTTCTGAGAGTGAAGGTACGAATCATGAGCTGAGTAGTTTGGAGATGAACTAAGTGAGGTCACTGGTGAATAGATCTAGTGGTTGAGCTGTGTTGGCCGGTGGTTTCCTAGAGAAATGAAAACAGATATGTTGTTGGCAGATGGATCCTTTTTGCTAGGGGGTTGGACTTGTTAGATTCGAGGACGAATCTGTGTTAGTGGGAGAGAATTGTAACATCCGTCTCTCAGGAACGGAAAGTTGAATTTATTTGTTGGATTAAGAAGTTAAATTTTACAAATCTTATTTAAACCAAATCAAAATTTGGGGTGTGCAAAAAGGAGAATCATAAAGTTTGGGGTTGTATTTGTTGTATCAGAAGTTTTGATGGGTTAAATTGATAAGATCTAAAATTATGGGGCTGCTTTGCAAAGATTATAAAGTTAGGAGACTTAAGTGAAATTTTAGAAAAGTAACCCTAATTCTATAAACTCTCGACACTTAGCCTAAGCTCTATTCTCTTTCAAGTTTTGTCGCCACCATCGTGAAAGGAAAAGAGAATGGTGTTGTGAGGTTGCGGTGAGGCGAGACGAAAGAGAAGAGATGGAGTTGGTGTGTGGCTTAAGAGACAAGAAAAGAGTTGGGGCTAGGGTGTCCTGACGTGTGAGCGGAAGTTGTTTTGGTGGGGACTAGTTGGCTTGGATTGTGAGGAGTTTCGTGATGCCGTGAGTGATTCATCGTCGGGACGTCCTCTTCCAAATCTCTCATCAGGGGAAGGTTTCTTCTCTTCGGATGGTTGTTCATGGTTGGGGTCATTGTTGTCGAGTCTCGATGGGAATCGGACGTAGAGTGGTGGTTGGTGGTGGAGATCGAGATTGATGGTGTGACGTGGTGTGTGGCGTGAGAGACAAGAAAAGAGTTGGGGCACTGGTGTCGTGACGTGTGAGCGGAAGTTGTTGTGATGGGGACCAATTGGCTTGGATTGTGAGGAGTTTCGTGGTGCTGTGAGTGAGTCATCGTCGGGACGCCCTCTTCCTCATCTCTCATCACGGTAAGGTTTCTTCTCTTCGGATGGTTGTTCATGTTGGGGTCCACTGTTGTCGAGTCTCGATGGGAATCGGATAGAGAGTGGTGGTTGGTGGTTGAGATCGAGATCGATGGTGTCATGAGGGAGTTTGGGTTGTATGGCGGTGGTGATGCGATGAGTGGTTCTGACGTGAGAGTTTGGTGGTGAGATCGGAGGCGAGATCGGGTAGCCATGGGGGTTGAGTGTGAGTCACAGCATGGTGGTGTGTCGTTGCTGTGTTGGGATATTACAGGTCACATGGCAAAGAAGATGATAAAAGAGTGAATAATAGTTTTGTCATTTTGTGATTATGTAAAGTTGTGTACTGTAGTGACTTGAGGATTAAGTTTTATTATTTTATTACTTTTAGGTCTGCGTTTAGGAGAATTTAGGGTGTAGATATTCTGGGGAGTTCTAGAAAGTTACATAAAATTGTTGCGCAAGTTCCTAATTTTGGCTAAGGTGAGTGCAGTACAGTGGTCGGACTGGACTTACGGAAGTTTTCGGTTTAATTTTGTGTTTAGGATTTATTTCCGAGATTGTTTGTTTTCTTGAGATTTTTGGTGTTTTGCTGTTGTGTCCAAATCATTGTGCGGTTAAATAAATCCCGGAAATTGCTGAATTTAATATCGTAATTAAATTGCTGATTTACAGAATTTAATTAATTATTTTGGTGTAAAAATAATTTAATTGATTGCTGATTTGCTGAATTTAATTAATTATTCTGGTGGAAAGATAATTTAATTAATTGCTGATTTGCTGAATACAGTTGATTATATTTTGGGTGTAAAAAGAGTTATTAATCACTGAAAAAGTTATTATTTATTTATAATAATTATTGCTGAATTGTCCTAAGTTGTTTTGCTGCTTGTCGAAGCCCGAGCATATTATTATGCCGAAAAACTTTCTGTAGTCGCCTGTCTGTTACTGACCTAGTTGACGGGTTGATCACCTCCTCTGTAATACTGACTGCGTCTATTCGTAATGGCGCAGGTTGAAGAATTGTTAAGGAGTGTTAGCTGGAGCTCGTGGAACTGCAGCTGCGAGGTGGGATGACATAATGGGGGTTGTGGTTTATTTATTTTGTTGCCGTTATTGTTTTAAGATGATGAATTATCGTGAACCGTTAGATTGTTAGTTGATAATTATGCGAATTTATTGGTATATAATAAATCGTTGTTTGTGAATTTTGGTTTAAATTGGTTAAGCTGAATTAATTAAATTAAAGTGGTTTTCATGAATTGTTTAATTTAGTTCATACTGGGGATTTTCATATTTATTGGAATATTATTATCGGAAAAAAAACAAATGGGTTGGGTTGTTTCAAGGATGATACTAGGGAAGAAGCGCCTGTAATTGGATTTATTTTTGGACATATTCTATTTTTAACCCGAATGGTAATCAAGCCGGTTCAGTAGTGTTTGAACCGGTTTTGGGAAATTTGATTCTAGATTAAGATTGCTCTCGTCAAAAGCTTGCCGATGATATATTGAACTTATTTATCTGATCAGTGGTTGATTTTAGGTGATATATTTGATATTCAAGGGTGTTCGACGAATTTTAGTTAGAAGGCTCGTTAAACTGAAAATTCGTTTCAAGTTGAGTTCTAACTCCGTTTTTAGTTATTATATGTTGGTATAATATTTAAAGAAATGTTATTAATAATTAAATATTTGAATTATTTTGAATATTAATTAATTACATTAATTTGATTATAGATTAGTGATTATATTATTTTGATTTAGCTATCTTTATTGAGCAAATATGCGGCGGCCAGCATCGCCAACAGATTTATTCCGTATTTTGATATTTTGTTTGTGGTATTGAGGTCGGTTAATGCTGTGGACCTTACTTCCTTATCACCTTGTTAGAGGCCAGGATCCCTGAAACAACCCAACCCATTTTTTTTCGATGATAATATTCCCATAAATATTAGAACCCCTAACACAAACTAAATCAAATAATTCATGAAAACCATAATAATTTAATTAACTCAATAAATTCGCGTACCACATCAGCATACTTATAACCTAACAATCTAAATGATCATGATCATTCATCACCATAAAACAATACCAGCAATAAAATAAATAGATGATAACCCCCGATATGTCATCCCCTTTCCGCAGCCTTGGTCCCACGAGCTCCAGCAAGCTAAACATTTTCTGCATCAATACGAAGAAATGCATCAGTATTTAATAAATAATGAGTGAGGCAATCAACCCGTCTCACAGCTATACATATAGGCCAACAAATAGTTTCCTAACATAATAAATATGTTTATAGAATTCAGCAACCAACACAGCAACAATTCGTCAATTAATTAATTTCCAGTAATTAATTAATTAATTTAATTAAGCAAAAACCCCATATTATTGATACCGAATCCCGAACCAAGGGATCCAGTCTCTCCAAATATGACACTTGTCATCTATATCATCAGATCAAAGAAAGGATTGATTCAGTTCGGAGATATCAGGACGTGCGAACCGATAGAAACCCCGATATAGCGAACTAGGGGTCCAATCAGTAATAAAGTCCAGCGGAGAGAAGGAGCAAACAAAGCGAATGAAGTTCAAAAAGCAAAGAAAATCCTCGAGCTAAAGGAGAAAATCATTCAAAACTTAAGACGTTACGATATTAAAGAGCAAATCAAAACCGACGAATTAAAAGAGAATCATGGAGTTAATTAGGATCTATTCGTATCATTTATTCCTTGAATCATGTATAAATATAGACCCCCATAACCTTGTAAGGGGGTCGATCTTTTTCTCACTCGAATAATAATATACAAATTTATACTTTTTTTTAGCAATCTATTTCTATTTTACATTATTTCTTAAGCAATTTCTGTTTTTACTTTACAAATTATTCAATATATTTTGGGTGTGAAATCCTGGATCCACATTTTAGCACCGTCTGTGGGGAGAATCAGATTATCAATCTACAAGTCTACCAATCTACCATTTCAGAACAATTCTCCTCATCAATAAATCCATCATGTATGACAAATGTCATCAATTCCATCAAGGAGTCCCTCGTCGCAATGGCTCAGAACACATCTGACCTATCTACAAAGCTTGAATCATCGAGAAGGATCTGGCTACGTTAAAAAGTGGTCAGATAAACCTAAACAGTAGTCATTCTATCATTTCTGCTCATTTGGATTCCATGGCTGCAGCAACTTCTTCTGGTAGCCGTAGTAGCCGAGCTCTGTTTGGGTCTCAAAGGAGTTTTAGCCCCCAAACTCCGGTGAATCCCGTGGGAGGTTCAACCTTCAAACTCCAACTAATCAAGCAGCAACAACTCAAGCCACTAGTAACTCAGAAGGAGTTGCAAACGTCACCAATAGTTCTGTAGGTGACGGAACTATACACTTTTCTCTCTCTTTTTTTTTGGTGCCGACACTCTTTGCTTTTGATATTTTTTATTTCTTTCTACTTAGAGCAATGGCATTATCTTTTTTTTTTCTTTCTACTTAGAGAAATGACAATCGAGTTATCTTATCTTTTTCTTATTTTCTCTTGATCAATTTCTTCCTTACCTAAGCACTCTTTCATAG
This sequence comes from Cardamine occulta, assembly GCA_028015245.1. Lineage (NCBI taxonomy): Eukaryota > Viridiplantae > Streptophyta > Magnoliopsida > Brassicales > Brassicaceae > Cardamine > Cardamine occulta. The sequence goes on from CM051367.1 coordinate 4,006,944, forward strand.
CTTTCACTTCTTAATAGACTCCTCACCTTATTTTCCCTTGACTCTAAACACCTTTTCCCTTATCACTACACAGCCTTAAGCTTATTGTTACAAAACTTAGATCTAGTGGAAGAATACTCTTGTCGTTCAACATCTCCAAAGGTTTTGCAAGTTAAAGCACATAGAAAAGGCCTCACTCAAAGATTTAACATTGGTCGGAATGAAAGCTTGGCTTATGGGTGCGGAACTATCCCAATAATGAGGATAGCTACTTGAGTTAACAAAAAAGATGGTAAAATTGGATAAGATAACTCAAGTATATTTCATTAAGACCATGAGAATGAATTTCAAACCCCTAAGTGAGAAAATTAAATGCTCAATTAAGTTCAAACAAGATAGAGATGCTTCAAAGATCATGCGAGCTTCACAAAAGTAGAAGTGAAATTTTGAAAGATGCAAAGATCCAAACATGGATTTTTCATTTTTTCAAAGATGCTCAAGCAATAAATAACCATGACTAAGGGCAATGATCTTAACCCTAAGCATGAACTTCTACAAGGCAATCATGCCATAAGAAAATGCAAATCTAAATGCTTCTAGACATCAATCTTAATATGCAAATGATACTTCATGCTTCTTTTTGTGCTTTTCAAAATTTTCAATTTTTTTATGTTTCTATGCAAATAAGTGTATGCATGAGACTAAAATATGCAAAAAAATTAAAATAAATAAGAACACAAAACCCGATATTAGAAGACGGGTCTCTCCCCCAAACTTACTTCTCACCGTCCCGGTATGAAATAAAATTCAAGAAAGAGATCAACAAAAACACAAATATAGAAAGCAAGAAAATAAAACTATACACAAAGGAAGCGAATGGTACCTTAGGGGGGAGATTTTCTAGCAAAATCTCGTTTTTTTTGTACCTCTCAACTAAGATGGATACAAATGGGGTGAGCGCTTCAGTCTTTATATAGGAAAACATTTGAGACTAAAAATTAGGTACACCAACTAACCTTAATATTTTCCACGTTTCTACCAACTTACTTGTAACCAATCTGTAATGACTTATTCTAGTGGCAAATAAGTCGCATTTTTTGGACTAGTTTGTGATGCTGTTTCTTGCAAAATTTAGAGTCACAAAATCGTCTTAATATGAGACTATATTGCGACGACATTGATATTTTGTAAATGTAGTCACTAATCAGTCGCAGACATAAGACTATACACCGACGAAATGTTAAGGTCCTAAAATTGCGACTGTTTTGCTTCGCTTAATATCATAGTTTTGAATTAGTCGTAACCCAGTCACATATGCGTCCCAATATTTGCGACTAAATAATTGGTCACAAAATCTGGTCGCAAAATGCTGTTTTCCTTGTAGTGCCAAGATCCCGGGAGTTTCCCAAACCGTCGTGCTGGCCACTTTACGAAATGGTTTATGGCACGAATCAAGGTTTAGATTGGAGCTTACCGGTAATATGACAACAACCATCCAAGATGCTTTGTTTTGAGCAAAAAACTAGATAGAAGCCGAAGAAGAGAAGATTACTTTCGAAAAGAAGTACCGTACCGCCAAGCTCGGAGTTGTACCAGCGACCAAGAAGTTGGAGCCAAAGGCCAATAAAGATACAAAACGCTTTGGGGCTTCCCCATACAATAATAATGTTGGATGATCCTCTTCTGGAAAAGGAAAGCTCGGATCTCCCTCTCCAAATACTTGGGTTCGCGATGAAAACGCTTATTGCGACATCCACCGAATCAATGGACATAGCACCAAAGAGTGCAGTGTCCTTTAAAGGCACCTGATCGAGCTATGGTCCACGGGTAACCTCACAGATTTCAAGAATAAAGATCCAGAAGAGCGAAGCACGGAGCCATCGGCTAAGAAACCAAAAACTTCTGAGCCCACTGCTGTGGATACAAGATCCAACACCCAATATTTGTGGAATAATTTGTAAAGTAAGATAGAAATTGCTTAAGAAAGAACATAAAATAGAAATTAATAGATTGCTAAAGAAAAAGTATAAATTTGTGTATTATTATTCGAGTGAGAAAAAGATCGACCCCCTTACAAGACTATGAGGGTCTATATTTATACAAGATTCAAGGAATAAATGATAAGAATAAATCCTAATTAACTCCACGATTCTCTTTTAGTTCGTAGGTTTTGATTTGGTCTTTAATATCGTAAAGTCTTGACTTTTGAATGATTTGCTCCTTTAGATCGCATATTTGCTTTGCTTCGCGAACTCCCTTCACTTCACTTGATCCTTCTCTTCGTGGAACTTTATTACTGATTGGACCCCCAGTTCGCTCTCCCGAGCTTCCTGACGGTTCGCCCGTCCCGATATCTACAAACTGAACCAGTCCTTTTTTGATCCAATGAGATGGCTGACACATGTCATATTTGAAGAGGGTGGATCCCTTGGTTCGGGATCCGGTATCATTACCTTCGTGACGGTTCCTCTTTCAAGCTTTAGGTTAAACTCATCACTTTCTGCTTTTCTTTCTCATATCTTACTTTTCGTAACCTCTCTGTCTCATAATTGCCAAAGAACTTTTCTTCTTACTTTGATTCACTATTTTAATTTTGAACTATGGCTGATTCCGCAATTAATCCTTCAATCGAATTGATTGTCCCTAAGATTCTGGGCGCTGACGCCACCTCAGAACCGTCAATGGATTTTGCGAAGACTGTGCCAGTCCCTGTTCTATGTACGCAGCCCAAAGATCAATTTAAGCCTTATTACACGATGAGGTTGACTCTAAAAAATTTCCAGGATATCAAAGTCCGATGTCGGATTCCTTCCTCGGTTGAATTTCTGCTGTCGGAGCCAAACAATTCTCCAAAATCTGCCCCTTCCAGGTATATTTGCGTTCATGAAGCTTACGTCTCAGGTTGTGGTTTGTTTTTCCCCTTCCTAAAGTGATCCTACAGTACCTAGATCATCTTGGGCTTACCTTTCCTCAGATGACCCCGAACATGCTCCGATATATTATGTATTTACTTACTACCACTGCTGAAGTCGGATACTCGGTAAGTGTGAATGAAATTCTTGAGTTCTTTAGTGTTTGGAGTACGAAGAAAGACTCTGGTCGTTTTGCTATCTACCCTAATGATGATAGACATTTGGTTGTCGGGTTTCCTAACAAGGACCAATCTTGGGAGAAGTTTTGGTTGTTTGTTAAGGTTAACGATGCTTCTGTTCATAGTTTCGATAAACTTCACTGAGATTGGGCTAGAGTTCCAGGTATCATGCTCTACCCTCCATCTTGTTTGTTATCCTTTTATTTTTAAACCTTTTCTTGTATTTTTCAGCTCCTCAAGTCAAACCGTGTGAGGGTTTCCTAAGTTTATATCAAGAGATAGTCGAGAAGGACATGGATTGGAATTCTTTCTCTCTTGAGCAAATCCACTGTTCCGGTGAGCGCCTTAGGAGCGGTGAGGTTCACAACGTTACAGGCCCTCTGGATCTATTCCACTTATCTCTTTGCACTCTTAGGGCTGCTGTGAAGGAGATTAAAGACAGAATTGATGTCATCGGTAGGAACCATCGGGAAAAAATTGCTTCTATTTTTAACAATGGAACTTCTAAGGAGAGTCAGTATGATTACTGATTCCTCTGTCCCCAAGGCTCGGGTCAATCCAGGTGGAAGCCTTCGCCTATCTTGTTCTTCTCCCACCATCAAATGTTGATGGTTTAGATGAAAAAGAGACTCTTGCATCAATTTTAGGCAAAAGAAAGAGGTCTGGAGCCATTTCATCTCCTAAGGGAGGCAAATCAAAATCTTGCAAGGGAACTCCTTTGATATCAACTCCGGTTTCGTCCTATGTATTTGTTCAAGAGAAGACTGCCCCACCAGACCTTGATGCAATGTCTGATCTTCGTCAGTCGTGAAGCGAGCATCGGTCGAGTGATTTGCCTCCACTGCAAAGCGATCATGGTGGTTCAGCTGCTTATGTTTCCATAGGTAATTTTCTTCAAATTTCCTATATTTTTGTTTCAACCGATTTATCTGTTAACTCTTTTCTTTCAGGGAAAGAAAAGATTGCTGATATCTATTGGTGCTTTGGCTCTCATACCGAGTAACTGCTTCCCTCCTTTGATAATTTCAGACAGTTTGTGCGAAAACATTTTCTTAGGCACTCCAACCATATGTCTCAGGTTTCCAGCCTTTCCTTGCCTCTGCTATCGACTATAACGACTTAATATTCCATTACGAGTCTCTTCTGGATCCATCTTCTATTGCCAAGAATCTTGTTGAGGCTGAAAGAAAGGTTGCTACTCTTGAATCAAAAAATTCTGATTTGAAGAAGGTTTTTGAGAAATACTCCAAGGAATTGGAGCAGGCGGCTCTAATTGGAAAGGAACGTGATGACGTGAAAAGAATGGTCAAAGTGTATGAGGCGGAAGTTGAGCAACTCACCCTTGAGCAATCTGCTCTGGAGGCTTCTGTATCTTCGCTGAACAAGAATCTGACTTCAGTCCAGGCTAAGCATAATGACCTCTCTTTAAATTATGATGTTTTAATCCGTTCCCAGGTGCATTCCTTAAATCAAACAGCCAGTTTAGCAAGGCAAGAAGTAAAGAGAAAAGGTCAGTCTCTTCTTGTGCAAATAGATGAATTTGTTAGTAGCCTGAAGAAGAGATCGAGCCTTCAGTCGGATGTTAACGAATTAAAGAGTAACCAGACACTGCTCGAAGATCTTGGTAATGGCAGTCTGACTTTAGAGGAAGAGAAGGGCATTGTGGAAACGTCACTTGCCAAGGCTGAATTAGAGCTAGCGGCATGTCCTGCCACTTCCCTTGATTTTCAATAATTAGCAGCCGCTTTTGCGGATTCCCCTCCTCCTCCGGATGTTGACTTCACTTTTCCTGAAGATAGCGAAGCTATTCAAACAACCGAAGCGTTTAAGGCTTCAACTTCATATATTGTTGAGGTAATTCTTTTTGCCTCTGATATTTCTGCAATCCTTTGCGCACCATTAAGCTAAATGCTTATAACTTTAGGGTGGAGAAGCTCGGGATGTAGAGATGACTCAAGCTGGCGATCCTCCAATTGTTATTGGGGAGGTTCCAACGTCTGATTTAATGTTGAGTGATCCTGCTAGGGATATGAACTAATTGTGGTTGTGTCCATGTTTTAAGGGGTTTGTCCCTTTGATATATGTTGCCTGAAAATGGCGTTTGAACTCGATTTATATTTCGTTTCGCCCATGGGGGCTTGTTTTAAGACTTATCTACTTTGGTAATTGATTGTCTTTTTTGTTGAACGAATTTATGTCAGGTTTGCAAAGTCTGACTTGTTCGTTTTAACTCTTGGTCGAGTTGTTTTTAAGAGATTATATCATGTAAGGGCTATAAAATGCTCATTTGTTTCATTGTAAGCATACCAATGTCTTTTGATTCAAAAACATTAAGAAAATCAGAAATCTGTTTGTGCTTTGTTTCAAAAACTATTGTCTTTTGATTCAATTCGTTGCGAGTCTAATTTGTTTGTGGAATCAAACTCCTTAATTCGTGTATGGGTTCTCGCAAGGAATAGCCCTTGAATCACTGTCTCTAGCCCCGTGATTGTGGAATCAATCATAAACATATCCCTTCATCGATATCAATCATTTCCCTTAAGCTTTAGCCTTTGATAATCCATGTTTTTCTTGGTGGAATCCGAGTCTTAAATCAGTTAGGGTTAATGAAAACAAATGAAACCAAATATCTGCAATTTATAAAAACTGGTCTTTCATTGTAAATTTGACCATCAACTTCAGCACTTGATTTCAATATTTTCAGAAATTTATTGGCTTACCAATTAGGGCAATATCTATATTGATATTGCATAAATTAAGCAGATATACATATGTGCGAGTGGAAGATAATATGTGTTTTTTAGAAAATTTTAAATGAAGGATATAATGAAGTTAAATATTTTAAAAAGATTAGAACCAAAAACTTTAATTGAAAAGGTATAGATGGACAAAACATATTAAAACTCATTTATTTCAAAATTTTCCAATATCAATCGACATTCGATTCTAAAATAATTGAAAGATCCCAACCAAATGAAAACGTTTATTCGAACATATTTATTATAACATAATAATTAATTAATACATGTGGTTTTACTTTCTTTTTTTTAATTTCTGAATCTGACAAAATTTGATTAAATAACAAATGGTAATGTTGAATATGACGGGGTGGGCAAAATATACGCACTCAAAACCTGAATCCGGACCCGACCTAAAATGTCCGATCCAAAATTTTAAAATACCCAAATCCGATCCGAACCAATAACCGAATAGGTATCCAAAATACCCGAAATATAATTATATATATACAAATATTAATTATATTTAGACTAAATATAACTGAATAGTCTAAAATTATAATTATAAACAAAAAATATCAACTACTTAAGACCAAAATAATCAAAATAAATAAAATAACTAAAATATTCAAAAGTTTCTAGTTATATTTATGAAAATTTAACCAAAATTTATTGAAATTTAACATATTTTTTTATTTTCCTCAATATTTCGGATACCGAACACGATCCGAACCCAAATGGAACCGAAGTGAATCCGATCCAAAACTGTAAAGTACCCAAACGGATGTTATACCTTTACATTCGAATATCCAAAATACCCGAATCAAACCCGAACGGGTAGCGGAATGTCCACTTACGAAAATTCAGCTGAATATTTTTTTTTTAGGTTACTATTTAAGGCCATAGTATACGAATCTAAAAGATTGGCAAAGAAAGAAAGAAAAAAAAAAGACTCGAGCATGATGATGCTAAGGCACGCTGCGAAAAAAGCTTTTCTAGGGCTACAGAATCCCATGGCGTCTCCTCTAGGGTTGGGGCGTCGATTGTACCACGAGAATGTAATCGACCACTTTGAAAACCCTCGGAATGTTGGATCCTTCAACAGGGATGACCCTAACGTTGGCACTGGATTGGTAGGATCTCCTTCCTGCGGGGACCTCATGAGCCTTCAGATTAAGGTCGACGATTCTGGTCAAATCATTGACACTCGATTCAAGACCTTTGGATGTGGCTCCGCTATCGCCTCTTCTTCCGTCGGTATGTCTTCTTCTGATTTATTGAGCAGCGAATAGCTAGTATAGGACTCGAGCGATTATTTCTCAAATCTCGGAATCAGGGTTTTCAATTTCCCCAATTTGTTATAATTGCTGTATGAATCACTTCGATTTCTCGTGGAAAGTTTGCTCTTTCCTTTGTGATTCAGAGTCTCGTCTTAGGCAGTTGTATTTTTTGTTTGTTTGTTCAGCTTCTGAATGGATCAAGGGCAAAACCATAGAGGATGTTTTGACCATCAAGAACTCGTAAGTGCCCTGCTAAAGCATATTTCTATTCATGTCTCTTAGACTCTAACTCAGTTTCAGTTGTTGGAATATCCCAAGTCTAGGTGATATGGTATTCGTGTTAGGTAGGTTTAATGCCTTTAAGGTGAAAAATTTGATTGTGTTGGAACTCAATATCCCAGCTCTAGTGATATGATGTTGCTTAGGTAGGTTGAATGGTCTTTTAAGGTGAACATTTTTATATTTCTGTAATTTTCCAGGCAAATCGCAAAGCATCTTCGGTTGCCACCCGTCAAGCTACATTGCAGTATGCTTGCAGAAGACGCCATCAAGTCCGCTGTCAACAACTACAAGGAGAAGCAAGCAAAGGCTAATAGTGGTGTCAAGGCCTGATTCCACTAATATATGCTGATGATGATGTACACAACCTACAAGGAGTGGTGTGTTTGGTTCTTGTAGGTTTTAATTTCTAGTTCTACTGTTTGATTATGTGCTGAGGATATTTATCAGCTACTTTGGCCCAACTGACAAGTCTTCTTCTGCATTTTGATTTTCCTGTTTTAGTGTTTTTTCTTTTGGTGTCTTGGTCATTTTTATTCATGTCGCAGCTAATCACATCTCTTACCGAACTCTCTTTCATACGGTCTTTATTCTCGCTTTCTTGTTACCTTCTTTTGTCTTCATTCAAACTGCTGTTGTTGCCCTTGAAGCTGTCAACATGTGCTCTTCCATTGGTAAACCTTTTTTTTTTTGTTGTCCTTCAATCATTTGCTTTGTTGATCGGTGCTGGTGTGGTCCGGATCTCGACATATTCTGTAGGATATACCACCTAAATGTTGTTAGATGAGCTTGCTATTTTGTTAAATCTATGAGCATCTTGTTGAGTTGTTTGGATCCAATGCTTAAATTCAACAAAGTCTCTGCAGTTTGAAAATTTCTTATTTTGTATCAACTAATGAATCATTTGAACTTAAGTTGTAGCATTGTATGTAGCTTCAAGCTCAGGTTTTCATGGTTAGATGAGCTACCACCTTAATGTTTATAGATGAGCCTCGTATTTTGCTAAACCTAAGCATTGTCACAAGCATATTGTTAAGTTGTTTGAAATTTCTTATTTCGTACCTACAAATGAATCTGTTGTGCTTCAATTGTATCATAGTATCCAAGCTTCCAGCTCAGATTTCATGGTTAGTGGCAATTTTTTTTCAACTATCATGTTTAGAGGCGGCAGTTTGAAGAATTCCCTTGTTGTGTCTGTGTTGAAGTAAATATTATATATTCGTTCATATGCTTAGCTTTACTACCCAAAATCCCTTGTTGTAAGTATCTGTGACGATTGTCGAGGCTTTGACCAAACCAACACACAAACAAATTGGGCCATTGCTGGGCCATGGAAAAACCAATCAGATTTTGGACATTATACCCATTAAAAGTGTGATGGTTTTTTGGTTGTTCCTTGTCATAAGAAAAGGAAGTAATTCCTAGAGGGAAAAAGAAATTGCAATGACAGTCGAAATAAAAGTTTTCAACTCATATAAATAGAGACAGAGGTTAAACACAAAGATCATCATGCAAAACACAAAAGCATAGGCGAAACAAAAAGAGAGTACACGGCTGTCTTAGTTTCGGAGTTTGGTTTTTCGGATGGGTTTCTTGTTCTTATTCTTCTTTTCTCGGGTTTAGGAGCTGGGGTCACGCTTGTGAGACAGCTTCATTTTCTCGCTCTTCTATGTAAAGTACTTATCACGGGATAAACATAAAGGTAGTGAGTGAGTGAGAGAGAGAGAGAGAGAGAGAGAGAGAGAGAGAGAGAGAGAGAGAGACATAAGAAGAGAGTTTGTAACAATAAATCTATAAAGTTTTTTAGTGGATGTTTGTGAGCTTGGCTCACACGAGACGTACTCTCTATTTTGAGAGGGACTCGGTAAATTTCGTATGTTCATTAGCTAACCTAAACTACAACTAAGTGAACTAATCGGACTTAAATACTCTAAAAGTGGTATCAAAGCATCTAGGACAAAGCAGAAGGTGATTCAAATCAGGTTCTGCAAATCCTAAAGACTTTAGGAAAGGGAGTTTGAGTTGGTTACAGTTTCAGTTAGAAACATGAATAACCATGGAATCAAACTCAAGGAGAAATGAGGTGGAAAAGTTTGATGGGAAGGGAAATTTTGGCTTATGGAAGTACAAGATGATATGTCAGTTGGAACTACTCAGCTGAGATTCTTGTCTTAAGGAAGAAACTCCGCCTACTTCAGGACTAGGTGATCTTAAAGAGGGAACTGATGTGAAACCTTAAGTAAAGGTTGAGAAAGATCTAGAGAAGGAAAAAAGAGCTAAGAATGTGATATGTGTGAGCCTAGGTGATGTGGTCCTACAGAAGATCATGAAGGAAACTACAGCTCTACTGGAAGACCTTAGAAAAGATTATCAATCTAAATCTCAGGCTAACCGCATATATTTGAAACAGAAGTTCTCATGTTTCAAATTTGAAGAAAACAAGAGTATTGAGTACAACCTCGATATTTTCTTGAAGCTGATTAATGACTTGGCCAGCTTGAATATCAACATTTCGGATGAGGATCAGTGTAACACCCAAAATTTGAGAAGAAAAAGAACAATCAGATTTTTGGTTAAATTGATAAATTTGAAAGGTTTTGAACATGTCTGATTTCAGGGAGATTTCTGATCGATTCAAAAGTTGGAAGCAAGATATGTAAATAGAGAAAAGTACAAGGACAAAAGTGCAAAATCTTGAAAGTCTGGATGAATTCGAGTTCATCCTTTCCAAAAACGATGGGTAGTTTTTGGCAACTCGAATATTCGGTTTTCAACACTAGTACCTCGTAATTAAATGCGTTTTAAAGCCCCAAACATTTAGAAGCCGACTATGCTGTCAAATTGAAACTTTTGGTGAATTTTCGGGGCCCTTTTTGCCTAACTCCGATTTGCATATTTCTAAAAATTTATGCTCGGAGTCTATGGTGATTTAGGTTGTTTGAGGCCTTAGTTGTTGCTGCTATAGTTTTGTGCCATCCCAGTTATAGTAGAAGCGATTGGTAAGCTTTAACTTCTTCCTTCTTCAATTTTTCTACCATGAAAGTGAGCTTCAAGCTGTTTAATGGTGGTTTTATTTACAGGGAGAATTAGGATACAATATATAGCTCTCTAGAAACTTCTTATTCTCCTGGATCCAACCCAAGTGATCCTTCCTCAGTTGGTGTTCTGAGTTGATCGAATTTGGAGTTATAAGTTCGTCGATCTGATGTTTAACTCTTCAAATTAAAGACATTTTAGACCGGTTCTCAGACATTTGAAGCCGGTTCTGGGATTAAATGAATACAATAAACAAGTGCATGTAATCAAAAATAATTCTTGACATATTTGAGTTTTAAAGCGAACGGAAATCAGGCCAGTTCGGTAGATGTTAGACCGGTTTTGGAAAATTTGATTCCCGATTTGAATGACATATTGATTATAATTTTCTGATCAATGTGATTTTAGGTAATTTTATTTGGTATTCAAGGGTGTTCGTAAACTTTTTGTTAAACAGTTTGTTATGCTGAAAATTTGTGTTGAGCTGAGTTCTAACTTTTTAGTTATTATATAGTTGTATAATATTTTAGGAATTTTAGTGATAATTAAACATGTGAATTATTTTAAATATTATTTAATTCAGATATGAGTTAAAGTTGATTAAACTATTTATAATTTGAAAATTATGTGATAGTCATTATATTGGTTATTTTGATTTATGATTCTGATGTTGAGATATGTTATTCTGTTAAGACCGGTATCAGCATGCGATTCTGATCTATTGAGCAAATGTGGCGGCTGGCATCGTCAATAGATGTATTATGTTAGTCTGTTAGTGGTATTGAAGTCGGTTAATGTCGTGGACTGTATTTCGCTATCACCTTGTTAGGGGTCAATATCATTATCAAGTTTATTAAGTATATATTCTATTAGTATATGGTTTGGGTGACCAATGTTGGGATCGTACAATTCCGCTATGGCATTGCTGGATACATGGTCGTTCTATTCTGATGATTATGTTATGTTCTGATGACTCTATTTTGTTCTGATGGTTCATATGTATTCTAATGTTCTTGTTATTTTCTGCTGATATAATTCTAGAATGGTAACAATAAATGTTCCAGTTAAATTTATCTGTTAAGTTATCTTTAGTTTCAAATAATAGTGGTATCAATACATGAACATTTTTATGTGCGGTATCATACCGTATTGGTACATGTCTGTTGGATTTGTAGTCTCACTGAGCGATTTTTTGCTCACATAAGTTCTGATTTCCGTGCAAACGGCTTTGAGGAGTAGTTGTGTGTAGTTGAGGTTTAAAGTGTTGAATTCGTTTGTAGCGCGAGACCTGGTAGTTTTTCTATGTTTGATTTGCTCTTATTTTTTTTTGGATTTGCAATTTTTATGAGATTTCAGACATTGTTTATTTTTGGATTTCAGTATTTTATTTAATTATTTTAGTAACGCTCAAAAATATTCTATTGAAAATTTTGGATCGTTATATGTGGTATGAGAGCATGGTTTTACGAATCTCTAGTACTTCAAAAAAAGTTTTCCGTTGTTTTAATTTGAAAGTGTTTTTGGTCAAACCAAAAAAAAGATTTTCAAACAAATCCGAGTTTATGAAGTTTTAAATAGGAAAATTAAAATAAAATTTGATACCTAGTCTCGTTTTAGGATTTTAAGTTTAGTTTCTACAGCAGTGGTGCGATTAGTATAAAATTAAGTTTTAATTTCTCGAGTAATTGTGTTCAGATGGCTAGACGTGGACGTGCTAGAGGTGTTTCTCAGGAGGCAATAACTGCTGCTCCCCTTGGTCATGGTGCTCCACCTAATGTTGCACTAATGGATGACATGCAGCAGATGTTTCAGTCTATGAGTTAGATGTTTGTACAGAATGTCGCGTTCCATCAGACTTTGATGTAGCAACTACCTCATGTAAGGAGATGTATAATATAGGGATGTCTTTGTAATTATTAGATACCTAATTATTCTTGTAATCACTATAAATACGGTAACATTATCATCGAATAAGTCATTTAGTTCACAATATTACATGGTATCAGAGCCTGCGACACCTAGACCTAAAACGCAGCCTCCAAATTTTTCAAAAACTCTTCCACCTCTTCTCTTACACTTTTCTTCTTCTTCGCTGAATCAATGGCAGCCCCGAAAGCAATCGCCATCTCCTACACTCCCACCTTCCTCAACATTAACATGTCCAATGTTTCTAAACTCACTGCGACCAACTTTCTTATGTGGAGTAGACAAGTTCAGTCCTTACTCCATGGTTACGATCTCGCTGGCTACTTAGATGGATCTAAGCAAGCCTTGTCTCCAACTCTCACGACCAATGATGCCACTGTCACCAACCTCACTTTCACACTATGGAAGAGACAAGATCAATTGATCTATAGTGCTATCTCGGTGCCATATCTCCGTAACACTCCACCCCACATATGCTAAACCTAGTCATGGACACATCAAACATTTGAAGCTTCAACTCAAACAATGCAAAAAGGGAGCAAAGTCCATTGATGACTATGTTCAGGGCATTATCACCCGGGTTGATCAACTTGCTCTCCTCGGTAACATCATTGCGCATGAAGATCAACTCGACATTCTCATTGACGGACTCATAGAAGAATACAAGTCTGTCATCGATCAAATGGAAGGCCGAGACACTCCACCATCTTTCCCAAAGTTTCATGAAAGACTCCTCCATCATGAGGCCAAACTTCAAACCGTTGCCTCTATTGCTGCCTCGTCCTTTCCAGCAACTCCTAACATTGCGAATTACCGCAACAACAACAACAATAATTAGAACTCAAACCGCACAAACAACAACAAAAACCATGGAAATCAACCACAACAGTTCTCGCCAAGACAAGGACAGTACACGCAACATCCTTACAATGGCCGCTGTCAGCTTTGTGGGGTTCACGGCCATAGTGTGCATCAGTGTTCTAAGTCTCCACTGCCACCAGCTAACACATATGCTTCTTGATGTCTCTGTATTTTAAATGTTTTTAGCATTCATTTATCATCACTTTAGTATAGTTTCATCCCTTGTTCATACCATTATCTGTCTTTTTCATCATCTTAGAGCACTTAGAAGTTTTTGCATGAGCATTGCATATATTTTGCATATTGGAGTTGTTATCAGGTGAAAAGGAAGCAGTAGAGACCATTCTAGACATGGGGTGTATCTGACTCGATGGAATGACTCGACCACCAACCCGAGCTGGAGCTGCTTTGGACTTTTTCTTCTCCACTCGAGCTGAAGACATCGAGTTAGAGGCATCGAGCTAGCCATTAAAGATTCTACTTCTGGAGAAAAACTTATGCGCTCGATATGGAGACATCGAATTAGAGACGTCATGCTGATGATTAAAGAAACCATCTTTTTCCTGGGAAACTTTTGGAGCATAGCGGACTCGACGTGGCCAACTCGACGTGGCCAACTCTACTTCACCAAGTCGAGCTCACCTTGCACATGACCTGGATTAATTATTTTGTCATCTTATGCTTCTAGGGTTTTTGGCCTTTTGTATAAATACCCTTGTCAGGTCATTAGACAGGGGATCCGTCTCTTAACCTAATTTCTGCCTCTAAACTCTCTCCCCTTGTGTTCTCATTTTTAGATTTTGTAATCAACATATTTTTTTATATATTATGAATTTGGATTTATTTTCTTCTACAAACCTGTTCATCTCGATTCGATGTATTACATATGTCGATTTCAGAGTTTTATGGGTTTGAATATTTTGTGATATTTAATGGGCTTAAGTAGTTTAATTAGGGTTTTTAGGCATGGGATAGATTAGTGATTTTTGTTGATTGATCTGGGTGTTTAAGCTTAGTATTGTTTGAAATCTCTTCAGGGTGAATGATCTTACTGCTTGTTCTTTTCTGATCAATTGGAACATAAATTCAGGTAATTTTCACTCGAGAGTGATGATGAAATTGCCAGATTTAACTTTTTCTAGAGATTAACACATTATAGCCTAAGAGATTAGATGTTTAGAGTGCTTATTGGTTTGGGTGAATTGATTCTTCATGCTTGTTTATCTGTGTGATGCTGAAAAAATCGGGTCTGTCAGCAGGTAGGTTCGAGGATCTCTACTACCAGAGTGGATTGATTTGGTTCTAAATTCATCGTCTAGGGATTATCCTATTTGTTTGAGTATGTTAGACACCCAAGTTGGTTAGGTACAACTATTGATCAATTGCCCCATTCCTGAGATCCCTTCTTCGTCTTGATTGCTTTATCTGCTAGTTTGCTTTGTTATTGCTCTATTTTACTTCGTCTAGTTCAACTCGATCATCTCACTCGACCTGTTGATCGAGTGTGATTCTTATTTTCTTTTCTTGCTTTAGCTCGATCACCTTGACTCGACCACTCTGGTCGAGTGTTAGCTTTATTTTTACTATTCTTGTTGAGCTTGATCACCTTGACTCGACTTGACCTCTCGAGCTAGGTTTTAGTTTATCTTTATTTGCATTCACTTAGGTTGTTAGATTCTCTTCTTATAATTGGCTTGACTTAAGATTGCTTGATCAAATCCTGAGTGTATAACATGTCCACCCAACTGGATTGACACCTCATATACTATAATGGCATGTTTGTGTTGAGGAATTAAAATCCTGAATTCTTTCTGCAAATTTGGCGCCGTTGCCGATTGGATGTTTACTGTGTTACATTTAAAATTTTAATATTCTTAAGATCAAGTTCTGTTACTTACATCTTTGGTTACTGACTTTAGTTTTCTTTATTGCTTTATTTGTCTTAGGTACCCTTACACTCGATCACCTAGCTCGACTACACTCATCGAGTCAAGTCCTCGACTCAAGTTAACATATGAATGCAAACAAGATCCAAAAGTAGCCATAATCTTCTTTGATACCTCGACCACATAGACCGACTTTAACTAAGACAGCAAAGAGAGAGAGAGTTATAGTTGATCAACCAGAAGCAATGGATGATCCTGAAAGATAAACCCACAACTCAAGGTGGTGTAAATGCTGCTACACAAGTGTCTCAACAAAAAAGACCAAGATTCATTGGGGTAGAAGATGCCCCAACACTCATACTCAGGGACAGGGAATCGTCCCTCCAGCTGTGCAGAACAATAACTTTGAGATCAGGAGCAGCTTGATTTCAATTGTCCAGAGCAACAAATTTCATGGATTTCCAATGGAGGATCCACTCGATCAGCTGGACTAGTTCGATAGGCTCTATGGCCTAACAAAGATCAATAGGGTGAGTGAAAATGGGTTCAAGCTACGCCTGTTTCATTTTTTTTCTTGGAGAAAAATCTACCCAAAGGCTCCATTACTTCCTGGAACAACTGCAAGAAGGCCTTTCTTGTCAAGTTTACTTCAATGCTAGGACAGCTCGAATCAGGAATGAGATATTTGGTTTTGCTGAAAAGAATGGGGAAACGTTATCTGAAGCATGGAAGAGGTTCAAGCTCTACACCTCGCAATGTCTACATCACAGTTTCAGTAATGAATCACTCCTCAGTACTCTCTATAGAGGAGCTCTTCCAAAGATTTGCATGCTCCTTGATACAACAAATAATGGAAATTTTCTGAACAAGGATGTGGATGAAGGATGAGAATTGGTTGAGAATCTTCCACAACCTGATGGCAACTACAATGAGGGCTATGACAGAAGTGTGCACGGAACCAATGACTTTGATGAGAAGCACATAAAAGAGATCAAAGCTCTGCATGAGAAGTTGAACAAGTTCTTGATTGTTTAGTAGAAGTAGGTTCATTTTGTTGGAAAAGAAGAGCAGTATCAGATCCAAGAGGGGGAGACTGAGCAGATCAAAGAGGTTAGCTACATAGAAACCCAAGGGGAATACAACAAAGGGTTCATAAACTACAATAATAACCCTAATCTATCCTACAGAAGCTCCAATGTCGCTAACCCTCAAAACCAGCTCTACCCTCTTCAGCAATAGCAGAACAAACCTTTTGTTCAATACAATTAGAACCAAGACTTCATCCCTAAAAAACCTCAACAGAGAGGTTATCAGCAACAAGTTCCAGCTTTAAATCCACCACCTGGTTTTGTAACTCAACAACCCCAGATTTCTCCTGATATCGACATAAAGAACATGTTTTAGCAACTGCTACAAGGTCAGGTAAATAGTGCAATGGAAGTATCAAAGAAGTTTGCCGAGATGCATAAAAGATGGACTGCACTTTCACAGATCTCAACAACAAGATTGAGACACTGAACAACAAAATAAAGTATATGGAGAAAAATAGTGCCTCCGCCTCTTCTACCACACCTACATGCTAGCTTCCAGGCAAAGCAGTCCAGAACCCAAAAGACTGTGCCAATGTTCATGTTAAAAAGATGAGAACTGACATGGAACTTTTCTTCAAGAAGAGACACACATCATTCACTGAGGACAGGGATGTTCAAGATGGGGAGGATCTTGTTCAAAAAGAAGCTGAAGCTGAGAAATGAAGGAAAGAAGGCAAGCTCGAACAGCAGACTCAACCCTCTGATCGAGTCAAGACCATCTCTGCGAAAGAACAAAGATTTGCTGATCTGCATGAACTCCAAACATGCTCTTTTCCAAGAAGGTTTAAGAAAGAGATAGTGTCAGGGTTTAAAGCCATTATAGAGGAAGAACTGCAAAAGGTTGAAGCCCATACACCTTTGATAGAAGCCCTCAAATCTTTGTACCTATCTGAAACTTTTCTGAGAGAAAGTGTGTTAAAGAGTATCAAGGACAAGGAAGAGTTGGCTTTAAAGAACCATGAGTGCGAGGCCATTGTGGAGAAAGAGATCATAGTACAAGAGAAGCTTGAAGATCCTGAATCCTTTACATTGCCATGCTCTTTAGGTCAATTAGTTTTCAAGAATTCTCTTTGTGACCTAGGAGCATCAGTAAGTCTCATGTCATTGTCTGTTGCTAAGAGGTTAGGATTGGACAACTACAAGGCAAGCAAACTCTCCATGGTATTAGCTAACAGGACTATCAGACGTCCTTATGGTCTACTGGAGAATCTACCAATCAGGATTCGGCACACAAAGGTACCAACATACTTCATTGTGTTAGAAATGGATGAAGAGCCAAGGGATCTATTGATCCTAGAAAGGCCATTTCTAGCCTTTGCCGGAGCAATGATTGATACGAGGAATGATAAGATTAATCTCCATTTAGGAAGTGATCTGGTAATGAAGTTTGACATCAATGGTAATACTAAGAAGCCGACTATAGATGATCATTTTTTCTCCATTGAGGAAATAAATCAGTTGGTTGAGGAACAAATAGAAAACCTGATAATAAGGCAACTCTAGAACAGTTTCCCAATGCTTCTATTAAATATTTAGAATGGACCCTGAATAGAGATTACCTAACCGATGAGGAGGAAATCTATCTTGAAGAACAAGCACTTGGCTAATGAAGGGTAAAGTACAGAGGGTATGGCATATGTGGAGGAAAGTACAGCTCAAACTCAACCACTTGACTCAACGTACAACTTAAGTCAATGCTTTAGTGGACCAGAAAAAGTTGACTCGACCCCTATACTCGATCAACCACTCGAGTCAGTCCAAGTTTCACAGGATCATACCATCAAAGCTCTGAAGGAAGATGTGCCTAATCTCACAAGTCAAGTTGAGGAATTGAAGGCTCAAGTGCAAGAACTCAGAAGTAATAATAGTAGTTCCTCACCAAGGAAGGTCACTAAGAAGATAATTAAACCAGGGCTGAGTGGAGCTTTCACCATTGCTACAAGAGCATCTTCTTTCCATTGCCCATCTCAGATCATTTAGATGGGGACCTCAGTACCTCTCTATGACCCACCTTCAGGCTGAAAAGAGTATGGAGATTCAAGCTATGTGACTTAAAACAAGCTCACTTGGGAGAAAGTCCCATGTCTATCCCTTTATATATCTCTTTAAGTTTTTTAAGTTTTTTGTGTTTTTAATATTTTTATTTAGTGTTGTGAATCTCAGATATGTGGAAGAAAGCTTGGGAATATCGATAAGTTAAAAAGAAGAAGTTGCAGTGCAAAAATGACTGAATCGACATGCCCACTCGATGATGTTAGCCGAGTCAAGCACCAGATTTGAGCAGCACACTCGACCAGTCTGGTCAAGACAGAAGGTCGAGTCGAGCACATCCCAACCAGCTTACACCAGGGAGAGCATGGAGGCTGCATCTGATGCCTTCTTCACTGCACCATGAGGTACCAACTCCATCACTCCATTGTATATACCATTGCATTTTGTTTTTTTTTTTGTTTTTTTAATCTCTTGAATTATCCTTTGAATTTTTATTACACAAGGGATTGTATAATTTAAGTTTGGGTGGTTTGAGATGTATTTGACATTGTTTATTATTTTCTTATTTCAAATTTTGCATACATTGAGTCATCATCTATTGCATTAAAAACCCATAAAATTTTTAAGAGTTTTCAAAAAATTACTTAAAAAACAGAGTCGTACATCAGCTCTTTGGAGATAACTATAAAGTGCAGGATTCAACGTTTCAATCTGATCAAAGGTGGTCTGAAAATCAATATTTGTGAAAGCATTGGCCGCCTTTTTCACCAAACCAAAAGCATCTCGACCTTTAAAATGGACCAATATATTTTTGTACAAATGATACGTACATATTCCACGATTAGAGTTCAGATATACCGTTGTAATAGCTTTCGCAATAGACTTGTGCCTATCAGAAATAATGGCAAGGCTTTCGTCATCGGAAATCACATCGCTAAGTTGCTTGAAGAATCATTCCCATGATTCATCATTTTCAATATCAACTATGCCAAAAGCAATAGAAAATATCTGAAAATTACCGTCTTGAGTTGTAGCGGTAAGTAGTGTTCCTTTGTATTTCTCTTGCAAAAATGTACCATCAACAACTACCACTTTTCGCATGTATGGAAATCCATTGACACTTGCACTAAATGCTAGAAACAAATACTTGAATCTTTGATTTTCATCAACTTCAAGTCGTGTGTGTGTTATGGGATTTACTCTTCTAATCATGTATAAGTAAGCAGGTAGTACTCATATCCACTCTCCAGACTTCCCCTAACCAAATTCTGAGCATGCCTTAATGCCCGATATGCCTTCCAATAACCAATCTAATCAATATAAAAAAACATTAATAAATATGTGACCATATAACTTGTTACTCAAATAAATCTATGACCAAATAACCTGTAACTCAATTAAATCTGCGACCAACTAACCTGTAACTCAAATAAATCTGCGACCATGTACCTTAATTTGAAATCATTTATTTAGTGCATCGGCAACATGCATTGGCAATACAGTTGGTCCAACTCCACCAACGAAATCCTTGTATAGTACCCAAAGTATCTAATGAGTTGCTTGTCGGCATCATGTAGAACGCTCTGTAACTGAACATGTATGTTCCAGAACATACCCCTGAATATGAAACCTTGGATAATCTCCGATTGGCAAAACTTGTACCATCCATGAACATCCTTTCATCCAACACTTAAGAATCCGTAGATCCGGTGTGGATTTTATATACAAAGAAATCAAATTTTTGGACGAAAGTTAGAATCTTCATTCTTGTCTCTAGATGCTCTTTCGTGTCACAATGTTGTTCGACAGCTAAATCCACATAACTCATTTCTAACTTTGAAAAATCATCATTTTCATTGTCTTCAATTACATAAATTATGGAACCTCTCTTCTTGATAGGTAGTTTTGATTTTTCTTCCCCTTCCTCTTCTTTAGGCACCATCCCATACATTGCAAAATTCTCATCACCAGAATCTGTTCCATCGGAGACATCACAATAATCAAATCTAAATTCATCATCTTCATCATCATCTTGATCACCATCGAAATCATGGGTGTCCATATTCTCTTCACCTTTTGGAAGCTTATCTTTTGATTTCTTCTTCATATCCAGTTTTTCCTTCACTTCCACACAAAGACGAAGCATATTTGCTTTGGATTGCCCCACAAAAATACGGAATTGCCTATAATTTTTAACATAAACCGGAGGTGTATCATGAGGCAAATTCTGCTTAATCTTCTTTGGCACCATATAGCTCAATTTGACATCATAAACTCTCTTATCCATCCCATAATCCTCATACACTATTCCAATGAAATTTTCATAACTGGTACTACTTTCAACTGCTAGAATTCGAAATCCTAAATTCACATCAACAACAAACAACCATCTATTTCTTTCAAACTTCCATTTTCCACATACAAGAATAATCTGCTGTTCCATATCTACACAGAGAACGACAGTTGTATAGATGATGAACAAAAAAAAGATAAACGAAGGAGAAGGTGAAGATGAGTGAAGATGAAGATGAGAGAAGTTGAAAGTTTTCCGGACAAGATCAGTGAGGATGAAGATGAGAGAGAAAAAAAAAAGAAGATCACGATGAAACTCTCTTCAGAGGCGGCTCTCTTCAGAGGAGGTGGCTCTCTTCAGAAGAGGCGGCTATCTTCAGAGGAGGTGGCTCTCTTCAGAAGCGGCGGCCATGGCCAAACTCAGAGAAGAAACCCTACATCATGTGGCCCTAATATAATGATCTTGGTTTTAAAATATAAGTCTGCGACAACGACAAAAAAAACAAGTCTGCGATAACTAAATTATTCTAGAAAGTCTGCAGTAATGGCAAATAACTCTGCGAGTGAAAATAACTCTGCGATCACTTTAACATTCTGCGGTAAAGAGATTTGTCTCATAACTCTGCGGTAATGACAAATAACTCAGCAAGTGAAAATAAGTATGCGATCACGTTAATAAGTCTGCGGTAAAGAGGTAATTCACATAACTCTGTGGTAATAGACAATAACTCTGCAGATAAAAATAAGTCTACGATGACGTTAACAAATATGCGGTAACGAGGTAAGTCACATAACTATGTGGTAATGGAAAATAACTCTGCAAATCAGAAATAAGTCTGCCATAACACCAACAAGTTTGCGGTAAGAATGTAATTCATATAACTCTGCGGTAATGGCAAATAACTCTGCAAATTAGACATAAGTTTGCGATCACTTTAACAAGTCTGCAGTAACGAGGTAATTGACATAACTCTGCAGTAATGGCAAATAACTCTGCAAGTGGAAATAAGTCAGCGATAACGTTAAGAAGTCTGCGATAACGAAGTTATTCACATAACTCTGCGGTAATGTCAAATAACTCTACGATCACTTTAACATGTCTGCGGTAATGAGGTATTTTACATAACTCTGTGGTAATGGCAAATAACTCTGCAAGTGGAAATAAGTCGGCGATAACGTTAACAAGTTTGTGGTAACGAGGTTATTCACATAACTCTGCGATAATGGACAATAACTCTGCGAAAATAATAAGTCTATGATAACATAAACGGAATGACATTTTTGTAAATATCGGCTCTGCTGGAATTTAATTATTAATGGCAGTTTCGTATATTTTTTTTTCTTCTAAAGCTTCCGAGAGGTACTTTAGGAATTTAAAATTCCAAAAAAAGACTAGTGATTAAAAAGAAATTTGTATCATTCTAGCAATAAAATGATTTACTTATGTCATTCTAGTAATCCTCCTTTATATTTAACTTTATCTTACAGAAATTTTGTAAGTAAAAGAAAACATATTTTTATGGCGGATTTTTTAATAGAAAATTTGTAAAGGTTGAATCTTACTTTGTGTTAGAGTGATTACATGTTAAATGAAGATTCGAGTCTTTTTATTTTTTCTTGGTATCGTGTCCAACAACACAGATAAGCTCTCAATTTTTTGGAAAAAATTATGGTACATCTATTAAAACTTTTTATCAATGGATTCAGCATCTTTATCAATTTGATTCCCAAGTTTTTGACAAAAACTGAAATATCTTCAAGTTTCCCATAAAAAGTTCCATTTATCTTATCAATCTTCTCATGAATTATCTTCTCAATCATCATTTGATAGTGTAGGTACTGTCCCGTGATGATATTAATGTCTTCTACTTGATTTATTTGATGGGAGAAATCATTACCTTGGTCTTGAAAAAATTGTTGTGAAAAACAAGGAAAAACATGATCCCTATAAAACTGGTTTGAAACACGCTCAGTACCTATTGAATAAAGGGGCTGGGAACGTTTAAGATAAGATTTAGAAACTGATTCCTTAAGTATGATGGTGGAAGAGGTCGTGTCCTGAAGTTGGTTTCCTCTTGATCATTTCTTTGATCTTGAAATCTCCTAGAATTAGGGTTTTAGAGATTTTTTTCATGTGAAATTTAAGTAATCACATAAGAGTATACCCGTAAAATATTTGGGTACTAATCTAGTATGTAAATTAAAGTAAATTAAATAAGTGAATTGACTCCATCCTTACGTGTCTGGGACCAACAGTAGTGACTTATTTTTTTATCATTTAGGGCTGCAAGTATTATTTCGGTTTCTGCTAAAAAACCATAGAACTTTTTAAAATTTGCAGACTCCACTCACCATTTTTCTGTGCAAATCAACCTACTGACCTCCAAAGTTATCCGCAATACAGCCACAACGTGTATCGTCGACGTGGCACCATTGATCGCTGTTAAAAAACTAACGGCACCATTGATCGCTGTTAAAAAACTAACAGCGATTTCTTTTTTTTTCTCAATTTCTTTTTGTTAGAAGTTTGCATTTTTCTTAAGATTAAACCTTAAGATTTTGTTATCTCCATGTTAATGCTCTCATTTTTAAAGTTACGATTGGGAAAAAAAAAAAAAAAAGTAAAAGAAATGAGAACAAAGAGGAAGCAGAGGAAGAAGGTTTTTTTTTTCTTTCTATTTTTATTAAAAATCATGTTGTTTTGATGAAAACATCAAAAAATCATGTTGTTTTATTTAATAAAAACATCGTATAGTTTATCCTTCATACGACGTCGTTTAAGCTTTCCGTTAGTTTTTTTAACCGCATCGACGATAAAGGGTTGTATTGTGGATAACTTTGAAGATTAGTAAGTTGACTTACATAAAAAAAGTGAGTATAAGCTTGCAATTTAAAAAAAGTTTAAAACCATTCTTACTTCTTTCCATGAATTTGTTTTGACAATATAGTAAAACCTCTATAAATTAATAATATTAGGGTCAATATATTTTTATAATATTTTATTAATTTATAGAGTTAATATTTAGATCAAAATAGTAACTTAAGACCGAAAAAAATTATTAATTTAGTGAGGTATTAATGAATCAAATATTAATTTATAGAGGTTTAACTGTATATACTTTCATTAAATTATGCAAAAATGGGTTTTTCTTTTTGTGTACCAATTACCAAAGTAGTTAACTGTAGTTTTATCACTAAAAGGAATATATTTAAAATGCACATAGCAGTACCTTGCTCGTGACATGTTCAATGTTAGAGACTTAGAGTACCTTAGACCATCTCCAACCATTGGAACCTCTCATGGAGTTTTTAGCATTTTTTAATAATAAAGTTAAGAAATTCTGTTAAAAACCGGTTCTAAAAGCTTTTAAATAAGAACCGGTTCTTAAGGAAAGTTTCTTAACGCGCATTTACCGATACAGTTTATAATTTTTTAATGCTAAGAACTCTTCCGTAAGAACCCCTTCCTCCCATCATTGGAGGTGCTCTTACACGTGACGTGTTCGATGTTGGAGTAAGGCGTTCAAAAACAAAGAGAGAGAGCCTCAACTCTCAAGTTTAGTCTGCTTTTCCAATCAAAAGTTCGAGACGAAAATGGAAGCTATAACCAAATGTGGGTTGCATTCTCTAGTTCTTTTTCATTGTCGGCCACAAAACTCAGGCTCGCTCATCCCAGTTCAATGTCTGAGTTTTTCTAAAAACGTATTTCCCAAAAAGTTGGTTGTAACTAGAGCTAGATCGAGCAGCAGTGATCATGAAGCAGCAAATCGTCCTTTAATTCAGTTTCCACCATCTCTTTTGAATGATCGCTTCCTTTCCGTTTCTATTAATCAGTCGGTATACAGAAAATATTTCCTTTTCTTTAAGTTTGTACATATTTGTTGAAAGCTGATGTTCTGTTTGCAACTTTTATATTAAAGTCATTTTTATTTTTGATAAGCATATGAATCTCATTATAAATGAAGATTGAATATTTAAAAGTGTTTTTAAAGCATTACAACAATTTTTGCCAAGGAAAAAAAAACAAGGGTTGACTTGGTTTGAGCTTCTAGTTTTAGTAAAGTTTTCGGAGCCAGATCAAAATCTGCATTAGATTAAATACATATTTGATTTCCTAAAAGAGTTTATTAAATTGATATATTTTCAAAGGAAGTGGATGGTCTTGGGAGAGATATCGAGGCACTTAAGGATAGAGTGAATGACATGATGGAGATTTTGAGGATATGTACACCCTTTCTGTCATCTTCCGAGTCTTTAGACATTACCGTCACAACATATCTTCCGGTGAGAAACTTTTTTAAACAAATATATATATGATGATAACGTATGTTTTTTTTGACATGTATCAAAGTATATAAATTAACCATATATACTATGAAGAAATACATAGATATTAATATATATATATATATAACAGGTTTAAGACAGAGAATGGAGATTTTGAGAAATCCCTAATTGATGATGTAAGAGGTAATGCTAAGTTTCTACGAAGCTTCACATTTTGGGACGAATACAGAAGAAATCCTAGATGAGGCAATGTGCTTTACGCAGAAACACTTGGAGCTATATGTAGGGGGCACCAGTGAGCCACATATGTGCCGTCTCATACAAAACGTGTTGTGTCTTTCTCAGCAAGAAAACGCAGAGGTGCTGATGGCAAGAGAATATATTCTGTAATACGAACAAGAGCCGCATCATGACGAGACACTGCTCAAGTTGGCCATCAATTTCAAGTTCATGCAGTTGCATTATATTAAAGAGCTTCAGACCATCGTGAAGCAAACATTAATCACATATGTTTTAATTAGATCTTATAATTACTCTATTTACAGAAAATAAATATATGTTTTCATGTCATCGTCTCTATTTGCGCATGTATAGATGGTGAAAGAGGTAGATTTGGAATCAAAGATCCCTAATTACTACAAAGTTAGGTTGTTGGAGACCCTTTTCTGGGCAACGGGAGTGTATATGGAGCCAGAGTTTTCACTTGCTGGAATAATATTGACCAAGTGCCTCGTGTATTTAACCATTTTGGATGATGCATTTGATGCCTATTGTACTCTTAGTGAAGTTATAGATCTCACTGAAAGCGTGGAAAGGTACGTTTTGGTATCTTCTTTTAGTATGCGGTTAAAATTTCATGATAAGTAAGTTTTAATGGTCAACCTTAGGATTTTTTTTTTTTTTTTTTTTTTAACCAAGTGGTCTTGGTATAATGGTTTCCACTTGAGGAAGAGTTGCCCTGGTCCAGACCAGACATCGATTCTACTCGAGCATGAAAACATTAGTCATTTCCACTTGAACACGGCTTTCACATGATCTTTCCCGGATCTTTGGGGGATTACGGTTATAGTATCCCAAGACATTAATTATTTAGAGATATATACGTTGGTCAATTTTGTCGTGTCCAGAATACTATTAATTATTAACATACAGTACGACTTTAATTATTAAAGTTAAAAAATCAAATTAAAAAATGTTTATAACTCCGACATTTCCATCAATAACTTCAACTCTACTAATGTTGACTTCAACAATGAGTCTGTCCTTCTCCAAAAACTCTTTTTCTTGAAGCTTGCTAAGAGGCAAGTTATTGAAACCCCAGCCTGGAAAATCATTGCACTTAAAACTGGTTGTAACAGTGAAACATAAACAAAAAAGACAGAAAAAGTTAATTAACTTCTTTATCAACAACGACATGCTTATGTATAGTTGCTTCCACTTCAACATAAGTTTAGGCTTGTTGCAACAACATCTTATAGTTTAGGAAGGCCTGACCAATTGACAAGAGTTGGATCCAAACCAAATCCAATAAAACCCTAGAGTATAACTCACCACACAAGCTAAATGAAGAGTTTGGATCTTTGGGTCTTACAATCTAAATACTGTGAAGAATATCCAAAGAGATTTAAAAGTATTTTAAGTAATATATAAAGGACATGAGCCAATCCAAGTTGCAAACCCATTAACCTTAACAAATTCACAATGGTTTAACCGTATATGCTGCTTTGAAAGTCTGTGAATTCCAAACACAGGAGTATTAGGAGATAAATATGTATACAGTTAAACCTCTATAAATTAATACTAGCTAAATTAATAAACACATAAACACTGTAAAATAATAAAATTCTTTGGTCCCGAATCGGGTCAGTATAAAAATTAACAAAATTCGGTAAGATAATAAGATAATATTTTTTTTGAAATCTCTATGTAAATATATGGTCCCATTAATATCGTAAATTAATAATCATATATATATATATATAATATATATGTATAATATGTATATGTATATGTATACATTTATGTATATAGAAGATAATATGCTAGTGTTATGGTTTTAGTGTGTGTTTTTGTAAATTGAATATCATTAGAGTTTATCTCTAATCTTTTACAGTATCAAACAATGGTTTTTGTAAGCTTTTAATTTCTAAATATGCATCATTTTTATTTTTAGTCTTATAAGTTGTTATAATGGGACATATAAGACATTAATCTGAAATTTAAATTTATGTTTATCATTTGCATGAATGAATTCATTCGTACCTTTTATTATTTGTCATAAAAATATTTTCTTTCTTCTAAATATTAAAAAATTTTAGTTGAAAACTATAGATTTATACCATCAAATCATTAATTTTATTTAAATCCAATTATCTCAACTCATATTTTTATAGAACTTTAAGATAAAAATAACTGATAAAATATTAAAGCTAATATTTTCCATAAATCATATTTATTAATTTATACATAAATTAATATCACTATAAATAATAAAATGTTAGAGTCCCAACATTATTAATTTATAGAGGTTTCATTGTAGTTTCCAATAATGCCCTTTCCAATAAGAATTAGGAAGTTAGAGATAAGTTAGATTTACATTATTAGTTTAACCTAAGTCAGCGGGTTAAGCTTGTATAAATACATTTGTACCAATCTATCTTTACAGAGATAAGGATCAAAAGGTCAACTTTTCTTTTGTGCTTTTCAAAAGTATGATATATTTTTAAGCTATTCGTCAAGAGTGACTGAGTGAGTTTCACATCATCAACTATAATATTTTAATATTTGATTCTTAATCTACTACTAAACTACACATAATTTCATTAATCAATTAACTTTTGGAAAATCAAAAAAAATAACTTTAAAATGTTCAACAACCAAAATATCTTAATTTACTATATACACAAACTTTTACATTTAAATCAAATTATTTTCATTTATAATTTTCAGTTAGAAGAAATCAAACTGCGTTTATAGCATTGTAGAAAATGGAAACTATGTTTATATCAACAACTAATGAGTCATTTCCAAAGTACTAAATCTGATCTGTCATTTGTCAAGATTTCATAATTGCGTCAGTTTGGACTGTCAAGTTAATGGCATTGTGTTGTACTTTTTCTGCACTAGAAAATATAATTGATTTTTGAATTGTTGTTTCTGCCAGTCTAACAATGATGCAAACTCAGCTTAATCAATAATAATGGGACCGTCGCTCACTAAGCTTTCCATCCTTCTACCGGCCAAGAAACTCACATAATAACTAGCACAATGCACCATCTCGTAAGTAATAAGTTACCGACTCTGAGTACTATTACTCAAATTGTGTCCAAGACTTGTCAAGGCTGTGATCATGGTTTTTGTTTTTGTTTTTGAGTAGATTTCTTGGTTTTTGTTTTTGTTTCATTCTCTTCTATCATGTCTCATTCTCTCTTCTTTTTGTTCAAGTCCAAGGTAGAGAAAGAGCACATTTTCTTATGTTTACTTTTTATTATTGTCTTATTTTCAGTCCATTGTATTGCTGAAGGAAGACGTGTATGTGAGACAATATGAGCTCGTCTTGAATATTTCCTGTAATTTTTTCTCCTCTTTCAAACATGAGCTCTGTTTTTCTAAATCTCTTTATCTCGCTTTAAGTTCAAGTGGCTTGCTTCTTAAAAATATCCTAGCAAACATGATTTAAACTAAGATCTTACTTGTTCGATATCTCATAGAGTTTTTGTTTGATTTTGAAGGTTCATTGTTGGGTTTTTCCTTGGACCAATCCCTTGGCATGTTTGAATGTTCATCATGGTTAATTAGGGTCTTGATCATGCCTTTTATATGTTTTATATCATTCTACTTTTTTTTCTTTTTATGGTTTGCAATTTTATGTCTCAATTTGTTTTATGTATTGTAATATTGTTTACAATTTTATGTATTGCAATATTTTTTCAAAAATATTAACTTTTAATTATTAAGAACCCCAACCTAAATTCTAACCATTGGAGGGAAATATATTTGCAAAGTTAAAATGGGGTTCTTAATCTAATTTATTATTAAATTTAATAGTTAAAAATTGCTAAGAACCCCTTATAGGGTTCTACCATCGGAGATGCTCTTACTTGTTGAAGACTTTTGCTTTTCACTGAAGACTTTTTTTTTCTAGTCATATCACTTGTTGCTTTTCTTTTTTTTTTCTTTTTTTTTGTGATAAAACTTACAACGAAAAGGAGAAAATGAAAAATGAGCATGTTTTTGAAAAATTACAAGTTCAATTTAAAAAAAAAAATTGGAAAATTTTGTAGTGAAATTTGATTAATATTACAGATAAAATAAGGGATAGTAAAAATTTTCAGACTATTCTGTAAATAACAATCATAATATAACGATCAGTCTATTATTGAATTTTGATAAAATATTTTCGAAATAAACTTTTATGTATTTAGCAATATTAAATGAATATTAAATCGCTCTAAAACCTAACAAATTATAAACAAAGCTTCCATTAGAGGAACTGAACAACACAAGTCTTACACACTTACAGGCCAATACATCAAACTAAATCCAAACTAAATGTTGAATTTGGAAAATGCATGGTATTTATATTCAATGATCATATAACAATCAGGATGCTAAATTTGGTCTGAAGAAAACCAGACAAATCTGTTCACGATTTTATCTACAAATCTGGTCACAATGGTATCTATAAATCTGTTCACAATGCTAAACTTGGGCTGAAGAAACATACACAAATCTGTTCACAATGGTGTAATAACACCTCCAAAGCATTCTTCTACTAAAACTCCTATAAAGTTTTTGACTCAAAACACTTTTTTTATCTACATCAATCCATGAAAAAGCTTTTATTCGTCTTCTTCAGATCCCTCAGATCCCTGTGCAGTAAACATATGGTCCCTTTGCATAGGCTGCAACTCAAGTAGGTGTGGAAGTGAGAACAAATACATAAGAAAACAAAAACATAACCAACTCTGCAGTCAAACGGAGCTTTACGTTTTCATAAAAACGGAGATCAATCACTGTAAATTCATTCACTGATTTCCAAAGTTTTGGTGAAGGCATGGAGAAATTGGAAGGAAGGCGTTGCTTTGAATCTTGTGGACAAGACTTTAATGATAATGTCAAGTTATTCATCGAATATGATCTTGAGGTGCATAAACATTGGCCTTCTTTGTGTCCAAGAGAAAGTTGCAGTGAGGCCAAGCATGGCTTCGGTTCTGCAGATGTTAGATGGAAATACTCTTGCTCTTTCAGAACCTTCAAAGCCTGAGTTTTTCTCAACAGCAACACGGTATGAACAAAACCAGACAAATCTGTTCACAATGCTAAATTTGGGCTGAAGAAACATAGACAAATCTGTTTGCAGTTGTGTAACTCCTCCAAAGCATTCTTCTACTTAATCCTATAAAAATTTTGAATCAAAACACTTTTTGTATATCCATCAATCCATGTAAAAGCTTTTATTCGTCTTCTTCAGATCTCTCAGATCCCTGTGCGGTAAACATATGCTCCCTCTGCATAGCCTGCAATTCAAGTAGGTGTGGAATTGAGAACAAATACATAAGAAAACAAAAACATAACCAAGTCTGCAATCAAAAGGAGCTTTAAGTTTTCATAAAACAGAATCTCAGGTCGAACATTCAGATTTCGAAACATGCTGAGAACACTCTCCCAGTCTCCAATAACCTGGAGACAAACCAAAGATACATCACTCAACCACAGATATATGTAAGCTTGCTTGTATTACAAAAATGTCTAAGCTTTACCTCAGTCTCAGAACTCAAATGATATCTGACCCAGCTGTTTCTTTGATAATCTGCACAGTTGTATACATCTCCACATAAGCAAACCTGAAAACTAAACATTGTAGTTGTTTCTGCTAACATAAAAAACTTAAGTGGAACTGAAACAAATCATATACTTGAAACCTTTACCATTGAGACAAGTCTGTATTTGGTGAATGTACTGTCACCTTCGTATTTGTATATAGCAGTAATATCAATTTCAGTCATCAGAATCAAAGCTGTATCGAATATTTTTCCTCTTCAGTCTCATTGTTCTCCCACTCAAGTGCTAAACAATACAAGAACACAAAATGCTCAATAACTAGCACTTCATGTTGCTGATATCAAATTAACTTCAAAGCTTACCAATTGTGAAAACAGATGGAAGTTTCAAAATCACACTATCAACATAGTTTCGTTTCCCACATCTTTTCTTTCTACAAAGCATCTTTGAGTAAATTTTGTTGACTTTAAGGATAGTCTCAAATGTTAAATCCTTAAATGCAGCCTATGATAACCACAACAAAAAACATTTCTTAACATCAGTTTCAAGCAAATTAAAGACTAGATTCTCATATGCTTAAAAAAGATAAGAAACACTTGCCTTGAGTACCCTGAGTGAACCAGCATCAATTTTCAAACCATGCTTAAGTTCATCAGATGGATATTTCAAATCCTTCTTACATCAGGGCCATGGAGGTAATTGAAGATTCAATTTTGGCACAAGGGAAAGATAAGGTCCTATCTTATCTTAATTTCGAGCAAGGTACCATCTTTAAGTCACAATCGAGAAGAACAGAGAACAATGATGTCAAGTTCACATTTTTGTTGGGTTCTGTTGAATGCTTTGCTGAAAATGATGGCTTCTCATCGTATTGTGCTGTTTCACTCTTCGAATTGGGTCAGCAGCGATCATCATTGTATTACAAGAAAGCCATAAACAAAGCAAAAGAGTATTTATCTGTTTTGGCTACTTTTAGTCAATTGGAATTGATGAGCAGAAGAGTCAAAAGGATATTGAACGTTTAGTCAAAGAAGCAGAGTGAAAGATTGTTGAAGCCAAGGATCTAGTTAGGGAGAGTCCTGTAGATAAATGTGAACCTAAAGTTAGGGAGTTAAAGAAAGATCCTAAAGTTAGACTACAGTTAAAAAACAAGAAAAATAAAAGCAACAAGGTCCTTAAAGCTCTAAATATTCTTTTTGCTTCCATGACTTTTTGTTACTCGGTTGTAAGAAGGAATGGTCTTCATGGTGCAACAGAGAGCTTCAACGAGCATTTCTAGTCCCCTTGATAAGATAGTTGAACAGTAAGCACCTCAAGAGTTTTTTTTTTTCAAAAGTTGATAAGTTGTTTCTTATTTTTCTCTGAACAAGAGGTGTTTTTGCATATGTCTAGTGAACCTTTTGAGTTGAAAGATTCTATGGAACAAGAGGAAACTAAAGGTGACCAGCTAGTTGTAAAAGAACTTCTCAATTGATGATTATTCTAAACTATATTGTATTGAGATGTTCTTATTTCTTTACCTTGTCACCTTCAAGATATGCAAATCATGCCTGGAGAAGATTTACTTTCCAAAGATGTGGACTCAGCACATGACACGACGCTGAATGTAAGTATCAAAACCTAAACTGCAACCAAATACAGTTCTGGTCTTTAATGGCTTTCCGGTTACTAAGTTGTAACTTGTAAGAATGATTGCCTTCTTGGTGTAACAAGCGAGCAGTAATATCGAACAGTAAGTGCCTCTTTGCACAAGTTGTTAAATTGTTTGCGTAGAATTCGGATAAATCTTCATTTTTAGTTATTTAATTTATTCTTGTGATTATCTTATTGTAGTTAGGATTTTCTAGGGTTTTTGATTTATTTGATGATAAAAGTATTTCTTAAACCTATGTTCATCACAAAACGTGTGCTTACCTATGTCCAGCGAAGATACTCCTTCAGGTGAAATTTCATCTAACACTGATAATCAAGAAGAGGCTACTAAAGGTTGTAAAAGAGCTTCTCAATTGACGAACACTTTATTTTAGATATATAATTCTTATTTCTTTAACTGTTCTTCTTCAAGATATGCAAAATATACCTGGAGAAGATTCACTATAGGAACATTCGGAGTTAGCACATGGCAAAGCTGCAATCAGATACAATTCAGCTCTTGACATGATACTGAAGGTAAAGCAGACAACAACATACGATTCAAAACCTAAACACTCTTCTACTGATTCAGATCATTCTTTATTTTCATGTATAGTCTCTTTAATTCTTATTTTCTTTGAAAATTCGTACTACTGCAGGCCCTTTGTAACATTAAGGTTCTTAAAAAGGATTTATTGCAGAATCGGCAACCATTTTCTGGAAACCTAAAGAAATTCCTTATGCACTACGAGAATTCTTTTCTGCTTTTATCTCGGAGCAGATGAATGAAGAGGAACTCTATGGTGACCTACTGAGTAAATTACTTGCTTCCCTAGAAGAAGTTCATTCCCTGGTTTGTGTGGAAAAAATTATAAGCTTCTAAGCTTGGTATTACTTGATTGTTGTCGTCAATGTCATTCTGTTTTTTTCTTGCTCTTTTCAGTCAAGTGATGCTGCTGAGGTAGTTGTCGACATCCTTGAGTTTTTGCATTGCTGGAAAAGTCCAGAGATGGAAAGTTTGGTGACTCAGTCTTTTTACTTTGGAGGAATATGAAATAATGAGTTGTGGCACCAGAAACTGCAGAAGGAAGAAAAATTATCCAGATCAAAGTTCGTATGGAATTGTAATGGCTGCAGATTCAATCAGAGACCTGAAGGTATGTTTCATTTATTTCAATACTTGTCACTTCTACAGAAACTGTCAAATTGGTAATACTCCTTAAAAGTTGTTCTATGTTATATACTGCATGCAGTGTGCTCTTAGGAATGTAAAGTTTGAGGACATCCTTAAAGTTGATCCGCATGGAAGATAAAATGATATGTGATGTTAGAACTGGGGGCTGTGGAAAGAAAAACTTTGTTCATCACACTATAACTAGAGGCTCGCTTATCTTTACAATTGGTAAGTTTTTAATCATGATTGTGATCTTATCTACTTATTTCATTTACTGTGCACCGATAAAACGATTTTGGTGTTTTGTGGGTTTTGCAACATAAGTGTTGGATTGGGAGAAGAATGAAACAGAAAAAGAAATGTCTGAAACAACAAACGCTTTGGACTGGGAGATAGATATCAGCAGGCTATACAAAGGCGTAGAACCAAACACTAAGTACCGGCTTGTGTCAATGGAAAAATCTGAATCAGGGTCACAATTATTAGTGCCATTGATCTTCTGTATCTATGTTATTGACTCAGAATATGTGATGCAGGTTGGTTGTGGTGAAGAAGGAAAACACATTTGCATGGCATATAAAAAGAACCGTTGGGTCAGTCTTAGTCATGAAACCTTAGCAGAAGAGGTAAGAAAAAACCTCATGCTTTTGCCCTTTTCTTGAGTTGAAATGTGAACGTTGATGTATTTGACATTACTCATATGTGTGTGATGCCATAGGGTGTTGGCAACTGGAACAGTCTGGTCAGATTCTGTGGAGAAAGAAAGGTTCGGCCAGAGGTTTTGTTCTATGAAGCTCTTCAATGGCATAACAAGTGATAGAACTATATTAGTATGTGAACCTATCATGAGCTTTTGTTTTTTGAAGGATGAAATTGATTCAACCTCTTAAGGTTTTCTCATTTCAAACTATTATATTTTCCCCTTTAATATTTGGTTAATCAAGTCCTATTACTTTGATTGAGAAAAAAACTATAATAGATGTGGCTTTTGCATTGTATTGAACTCTAATTCATCGGAGAACCAAAGGTCGAAGAAGAGAAGAATCAAGAGAAAACAAATTTCAATTATCAAAGTATAAGAGTTTGTTACAAAGCTTAAAACTAATTAACAACTATTTATCCTTATATATACTCAGTTAATTACATTAAACCAACATTTAGATAACCGAAGTTAACCAAACATTAAACCATGTATTCTAATACATTGCATCAACCTCAGTGTTGTGTGATAGATTAAAAATTGGATGCACCAGCCATATTGAGCAAATCATGGTTTTTAGACACTGTACAAAAGTGTGGCTTTCGCACTGCTAAGATCTTATCGTACAAAACATGGCGTATGTACCAAAGGTGTGGTTAGTACAAAAAGTTGGATCCGCATTGTGGCTTAAGTTCAACTCTCTTTGGAATGAATGATTTAAGCCAATGTCATGGATCAATCACCTTTTTGGGTTCTTCTGGATCCATAAAAATTTATGGTCTTGCCACGAACTTTATAAAATAAATTGCAGTTACGAGTATTTGAATATCAATCTTAGTTACATTATTTTCAAAAAAAAAATGAATATATATATACAAAAGATTTTCAATCTCGCTAGGTCTCACGATTTTAGGATCTCCTTTTGTTTCATTTTTACTCTATTTCGTAAATATGCCTCTGTTTCTGAAAAGTATGCTCAACCTGTAGTCCTGTAGATAAATAACGTTTATTTCCACTCATAATGAACTTAACTTTTAAACAAAACAAAAAAAAGAATGAAACCAGGTCTTTCCGATTAAGACTAATCTCTAGACTATTAGGAATCAGAAAGCAACACAAAAACCAAGCAAAAGAAACGAGGGTACTCTCTACAATAAACTAATAGCTTGATCTCTAAGTCAAGCAATTTCGTCGACCAACAAAAAACTATCATCGCAAGATTTGGCCTCGTTCTTGTCCAGTTTAACTTTCAGATCTGATACCATCATCTCAAGATTCTTGATGGGCCCTTCCATTTCCTTGACCCGAGCATCATCTGAATTCTTCCTCTCCAAGGAAACCTCCTCAAGCTTTGTCTTCAAAGAGTCAAGCTTGAAGTCTAGTTTCATCAACTCAAGATTCTTGACATGTTCATCGAGTTGTTGGACTTGATACATATCCAGCTTTGATTTCCTCTTCAAGGAAACCTCATCAAGATTTGACTTCAACCAGTCCAGCTTGAAGCCTGTTTCCATCAGTTCACTCAACTCACTGTGAGCATTTCTTAGCTCAGTCTCTGAGTGATTCTGTGGAGGCTTTTGAAGTTTCTCAAAGAGGTTGAGGAGGACGAACATGTATTCCATCTTTACCACTTGGTTCTTTGGTTTGAAATCTTCTGCAATGTCTGGGTGCTCTACAAATATCTTTCTCGCTAAAGTAACCTGCCAAGAAAAAATATGTTTAGATATACATTTAAATTGGGGCTATACTTTCAAAATTTTGTAATGTACATATAAATAGACAAAGTTTTTTGAAAAAGTTTTTAAACAAAATATATCTTTAATAATAAAGTTTGAACAGAGAAGCAAAGCCATAAAAGCACAAAATTAGAAGAATAAACAGATATTTTTTAACTTACCTGAGAAGCAACAACATGAAAACCATTGATTTCCACAACAGTCTGGTCTGTTACAACTCCGACATTTCCATCAGTAACTTCAACTCTACTAATGTTGACTTCAACAATGAGTCTTTCCTTCTCCAAAAACCCTTTTTCTTGAAGCTTGCTAAGAGGCAAGTTATTGAAACCCCAGCCTGGAGAATCATTGCACTTAAAACTGGTTGTAACAGTGAAACATAAACAAAAAACACAGAAAAAGTTAATTAACTTCTTTATCAACAACGACATGCTTATGTATAGTTGCTTCCACTTCAACATAATTTTAGGCTTGTTGCAACAACATCTTATAGTTTAGGAAGGCCTGACCAATTGACAAGAGTTGGATCCAAACCAAATCCAGTAAAACCCTAGAGTGTAACTCACCACACAAGCTTAATGAAGAGTTTGGATCTTTGGGTCTTACAATCTAAATACTGTGAAGAATATCCAAACAAATTCAAAAGTATTTTAAGTAATATATAAAGGACATGAGCCAATCAGTTGCAAACCCATTAACCTTAACAAATTCACAATTGTTTAACCGTATATGCTGCTTTGAAAGTCTGTGAATTCCAAACACAAGAGTATTAGGAGATAAATATGTATACAGTTAAACCTCTATAAATTAATAATAGCTAAATTAATAAATACTGTAAAATAATAAAATTTTTTGGTCCCGAATCGGGTCAGTGTAAAAATTAACAAAATTCGGTAAGATAATAAGATAAATTTTTTTTTGAAATCTCTATGTAAATATATGGTCCCATTAATATCGTAAATTAATAATCATATATCTATATAAAATATATATGTATGTATAATATGTATATGTATACATTTATGTATATAGAAGATGATATGCTAGTGTTATGGTTTTAGTGTGTGTTTTTAAATTGAATATCATTAGAGTTTATCTCTAATCTTTTACAGTATCAAACAATGGTTTTTGTAAGCTTTTAATTTCTAAATATGCATTATTTTTATTTTTAGGCTTATAAGTTGTTATAATGGGACATATAAGACATTAATCTGAAATTTAAATTTTTGTTTATCATTTGCATGAATGAATTCATTAGTAATTTTAATAATTTTTCATAAAAAATATTTTCTTTCTTCTAAATATTAAAAAATTTTAGTCGAAAACTATAGATTTATACCATCAAAACATTAATTTTATTTAAATCAAATTATCTCAACTCATATTTTTATAGAACTTTAAGATAAAAATAACTGATAAAATATTAAAGCTAATATTTTCCATAAATCATATTTATTAATTTATACATAAATTAATATCACTATAAATAATAAAATGTTAGAGTCCCAACATTATTAATTTATAGAGGTTTCATTGTAGTTTCCAATAGTGCCCTTTCCAATAAGAATTAGGAAGTTAGAGATAAGTTAGATTTACATTATTAGTTTAACCTAAGTCAGCGGGTTAAGCTTGTATAAATACATTTGTACCAATCTAGCTTTACAGAGATAAGGATCAAAATGTCACCTTTTCTTTTGTGCTTTTCAAAAGTATGATATATTTTTAAGCTATTCGTCAAGAGTGACTGAGTGAGTTTCACATCATCAACTATAATATTTTAATATTTGATTCTTAATCTACTACTAAACTACACATAATTTCATTAATCAATTAACTTTTGGAAAATAAAAAAAAATAGCTTTAAAATGTTCAACAACCAAAATATCTTAATTTACTATATACACAAACTTTTACATTTAAATCAAATTATTTTCATTTATAATTTTCAGTTATAAGAAATCAAACTGCGTTTATAGCATTGTAGAAAATGGAAACTACGTATATATCAACAACTAATGAGTCATTTCCAAAGTACCAAATCTGATCTGTCATTTGTCAAGATCACATAATTGCGTCACTTTGGACTGTCAAGTTAATGGCGTTGTGTTGTATTTTTTCTACACCAGAAAATATAATTGATTTTTGAATTGCCGTTTCTGCCAGTCTAACAAACTTTGCATGTGTCTCTGAAGAGGATTGTAATCGACTAAAAACTCATTCTCCTATAGACTTTCATTAACACAAATTTGCTTCAACTTTTTTACAGCGTCCAGGCATGCATGGCAAGCCAAATTACGTTGACCCAGATTACATTAAGCTCCACGCTGTCCGAGGCACTCTTTGCCAGTGACGCTTGCCGGACGGGCGTTTCCTTCATCGGGAGGTGCGAGCTTCGTCTGGTGGCAGATCCTCATGCTGTGTAAAATGGTCCTCAGCCTGAGGCATTGGTTTGTTATCTATGTTATGGTAGAGCATGACTTCAATGCACGAGGAGACGATTTTCTTGGTCCTGCAATATCTTTCTAAACAAATACTTGGTTTTTCTGTATTTGGTACTCTCTTTTTCTTTCAAAAATTTCTTAGAACCCTGGCTTTCAAGTCCTTTATAATGGCAATGAATAACGGATAGAAATGTATAAATCAGTTCTAGAAGACACAACATGACCACAATTTGTTGGAATATTTTCAAATTATGTGTTCGTTGATAGTGTGAATATGCCCAAAAAAACTGTTACTATAACAAAGATTATCAAAACTTGTATCAATCATACTTTGAGTTTCAAAAGCACAAGAATGCGTCTTAGGTTTGGTTTTAACTTTTGCATTTTGTTGAAAAAATTACGAAATCGAGGTTTTGACGGGAAAACATAATGTTTTTTTTTTAATATAAAATTATTAAAGTTTATTAAATATTGTACTAAAATATAAATCCACTAAAATAAAAATCCATAATTGTTTGCTAAAACTAGAAATCCGCAATTTTCCGGAAAAAAATGAATCCATAATTTTCTCTCCAAAATTTATTTGATGATGGTATGAGAGAATAAAATTGTATTCCCTTCAATAAAGGCATTTTAGAAAAAGAATGGGGTAATTTCACAAGCAAGAAGGATTGAGGTCATAATTCCACCCACAACTATATCTCCTTTCACACCCTTCCTATGCAACATTAAAACATAGTCTTTGTAGTTCATCAGCTGGCTTACCAGGGTGACGGTCAAGCCAGAGTCTGATGTGTTTCCTTGCATCGCTAACCCTCGTTCCTGGTGCTTCTCCAAGTTGAACACAAGGACTCCTTTTAGAGCGAGATCCATCATATGAAGTTCTCCTAAAGTGACGGTGCCTGTTGTCTTTCTTGCGAAGAGAGTACTAGCCAAAAATTTGTGGAAGTACCTTATGGCTGGGTTTCTGATTTCAGCCCCCTTTGACCTTAAGGATGTAAAGGTCTTCTTGCCATCCAAAGTTCTCCACAGACCCTGAAGCTCTTCCTTCTCAAAGGTCTGGTGAGTGGTTGTCCCCTCTGAGAAATCGTACATTTTGCCCAGTTGCTTGAAGGTCAGGGTGTACCTTCTGCCTTTGACTTTGAAGAATATGTACCCATGCTTCCATCAGGTCCTGTCTCATCATCATACCCATACAGCTCAAGTCCCAGAGTTGCTAAGAAATGGCATGTCTCCTCTTGATAGGCTTCAAACTGATGTTCTATGAACAGAATCAGTCCAGCTTGCTCAAATAAGTAATCGACCTCCCTAGCAATGCCCAGTGCTTTCATCGTGTCCTGTGAGGGTATCTTGTCCTCATGAAGGGTAAGTCCATCATCAGGTCAATGATCATCTCTTCTTTAGCAGCTGGTGGCAACTCATTCTCACCATCATCCTCTTCTTCAACTGTAGTCTTCAGCTTCACCGGTTTCTTTCCCTGAGCAATGTCCTTCTTAGCTCTGGAAAAGTCCTGTTGAGTTTGTAGAGGCCTTGATTCTTCAATGTCCTCATCAATCAAGTCAGGTGTATTGGACTTTCTCACTCTTGTAAAGCTTCTGGCCATGGCTGCAGCCCTAGCTTGGCTTATGGCCTGTTCCTGTGGGTTCCTGAAATGATTGAATAATTGAAATTATATTTAGCTGAAGTCACTCGAGCATGACACTCGAGCCTCGTGGTCGAGTGGACTCGCTGTTTCTGGAAATTTTAAACCACTCGACTCGGCCACTCGAACAGATGTGGTCGAGTACTTAGTCTTAGAATCGATTAAGAGAGCTCGAGTTCAAACATTGCAATTGGTCTCCAAAGCTCCATAAGTACCTATTATCAGCTCCAATATGTGCAATGTATGCAATGTTCATACAAAATGTCCTAAGTACTCTAAAGTGATGAATATGATGCAAAGTGTTATAAACAATGGATGAAACTGTAATAAAATGATGATATATGATGGCTAAAAACATGTAAAATACAGTGACATCAGTCTTCATAGTCTTGCTTTACTAGCTCTTCTTGAGGAATGGACGTGGTGGTGGACATGGAAGTGAAGGTGGACGTCGGCATGTACATGACTGTGAGCTACAGCGTAGGCGTGGACCGTGCCCTCCTGATCCGCATGAACATGATGGATCACTTATAGCTCTATCATAGGTCTTCCTACTGTGGATGAATGCAGAATCAAATAGAAAATTCATTTTAGAAATCAATGATGAATAAGATCGACTTTGATCTGATACAAGAGTAACAAAACTACGCGGAATTTGTTATATATATATAATTACTCAGAAATTCTGGGAAGATTATAAATCACTCCTACATTTTTTTTAGTTGTGTTCAGAAACAACCAGAAAACCAATTACATCAATTTATATGTCTTGTAGCTTACTCTGATTTAAATCTATATATTGCATGTTGTTCATCACACAAAAAAAAAAGAAAAAAAAAACCAATAATATCATTTCTAGTAACTCTATTATCGAATATCTAAAATAATTCATCACTTCATTATGACTTGAAGGAGTACTTTAAACAACTGAACATCTTCATTACCAGAGAAAACAAATCCAGTGATAGGTTAAGCTATAGTAAAAAAATAAAACAAGAGGAATAAAAACATATATAAGAAAGCACCACACTAACCTACTCTCGGGTTAATAGTTTCGGAGAAGAGACAAAGAAGCATAAGAAACAAAAATGGAAGAAGAGCATTGCTTGACCTCTTCGAACACATTCTTCATCTATCAACATATACTTTGTATTTTCCTAAATAACATTCTTCTTCTATCAACATACATTAGATGTGTAACATATATGAGATGTGTAAAAACAAATCTTTAGGAAAAAAAGAAAAATATCTTGCTTGTTTGTTCATTGAGGTGAACTAAATTATTATTCATACAACATAAACATGATAATAATATGCCCACACATATCATAATTCTATGATTATAGAGACAACTTTTCAGATTTTAAGGTAGTTTAATTGTCTGAAAAAATATATATGTCCCAACTCCTCGTTTTGCTGCCATGATCTTCTCATATTCATTTGTAGTTCAACACAGAAACAACATTTGTTATTTAAATTCTTGTCCTGGTTAACATCTTCGCTCCTAGTTAAGTCAATTTCATAATGCAGTTTACAAAATTCAATAACAGTAACCGTAAA
Source organism: Cardamine occulta (assembly GCA_028015245.1). Classification (NCBI taxonomy): domain Eukaryota; kingdom Viridiplantae; phylum Streptophyta; class Magnoliopsida; order Brassicales; family Brassicaceae; genus Cardamine; species Cardamine occulta. The sequence goes on from CM051367.1 coordinate 4,048,351, forward strand.
CAGCCATGAAATGGATACGAAGTCAATGCTCTGACTATTTGTATTGATCTAGTTCTGGTCCAACTTAAGGCTGTAGTCAAAGAAAACATAGGAACTTAAGTGTGACTATGTGAGTTGATGATCATCTTTGATATCATTTGTTACTGGTGAAATAAAGGAATTTGCTAATTAATCATCAAGAATGAAAGTCCATGGCTCTTCCAAGCCTAGAAGCTGCAAGAAGCAAAGAAAAACAATTGTAATAGAAACCAGATCCTACTGCTTTACTTCATCTTGCACATCAAGAGCAAGAGAAGGCTAACACTTAACAGAAATTAAAGACTATGTGTTACCTTATTTTGTCTGAATCCAAATTATCTCTACTTGTTCTTCTTATTCACGTCCAAACTGTCACCAAAAGTAAATACGTGGACTCATGCTAGGCCTGTGAGAACCCATACAACAGTTGGATTAGTAAATAAGAGCTATAATCCATCATTTTCAAATCTCAAAAGAACAAAAATCACTAGGATTGTAATAAAAAGAAAAGACTTACACTAAATACGACCGGAAAACGAACATGTTCTTCTTCACGAACCCCAACATCTCCTTGGAGATTTGTTGTGAGAAAGGAGATTTATCACCTAATAACCTTAAAGATAGCCAAAGAAGAACAATATAAGTAAACCTCATAAAAATCTCCATAAATTCACTGTGTTTGCAAGAGAAAAATAAAATAAAAAACCCAAATTTCCAGGTTAGTCAAACAATTCAAACAAAACCAATTCTAAATTGGAACCTTATCAAACACTGTCAATTTTCCCACCGTGAAAACCAAACCATCAAAGCCCAATACTCAAAATTGTGATTTCAATTGATCTTAAAATTCAAAGAATATTCAGCATTTTCTAGGAGAAGGAGATCGAAAAAGCAGACAGATTCAAAGTCGGAGATGCTGAGAATTACTTAAAAAGGAGCCATGGTGAGGCGATGCGGTGGTGAAGCAAAGTGGCCCATTGTAGGGTTTGGAAGGAAGAAGAAGATTTTTGGCGAAAATTGTGCGTAATGTAAGAGCATCTCCATCGTCTACCAATACCAATAGAAAGTTTCTCAAACAATTTTAAAATAACATTTTATTTCTATTAATAATATTTTAGCTTTTTTTAATAAGTTAACCAATAACAATATGACATGTGTCAATTTTGCTTAATAAATGCTTCTCTCTCTTTCTTTTTATTCTTTTTATTAATATATTAATGAAAGAAAATCATGAGTGATAATATTATTAATAAAAATAAAATTTTATATTGAGTTAATATAACATTTTATTTCTGAAAATCAGTTATTTTTTAAGTTTTCAAAATTTTAATTATTTTTTCCCTAATTTTAAATCATAATGACACTGCTGTAAATATTATGATTCACTTTGGTTAATCTGTATTTTGACAAAAAAAACATTTAATTATTCTAGTAAGCTCATTTCTATAGAGTTAATCTAGCAATGAAATCACTTTTTAGGGTTGTTTTAATATAATTTCACTTATGTTTAAACAAAAATAAGTAAAATAAAATCCAAAATAACCAAAATATTTGAAATTTTTTAGTTATATATGTGAAAATTTAACCAAAATGTATTCAAATTAAATAATTTTTTATTTTTCTCTAATATTTTGGGTATCTGAACCCTAATTGAAACTTATAAATATCCAAATGGGTCTTAGACATTCAAACACAAAATCCGAAAACCCAAAAAACCTGACCCGAACCCGTTCGGGATGTGATATCTGATCCAGTAACCACGGTTGTAGTTCCCTAAAACCATGTTTCCGAGTAAAAGATAAACATTTACTGTTGTGATCTCACCCTTCAGATTACCTTCATATCCCCTTTACGTACATTCACACAATTCTTATCATATATCTCATACTTGAAACTGTTCTTCTGGAGTGTACCTAGAGATATCATATTCTTCCTTATGGCTGGAAGATGTTTTACATCAGTTAATGTCTTGATGACCCCATCATGCATTCGAAATTTGATTTGACCAACACCCACAATGGTGCAGCTTCTCTCATCAACTAGTCTAACAGTTCTGACATTTTCAACTTTATACGTTTCAAAATACTCATTTTTGAAGTCATGTTGAATGAACAACCCATATCACATATCCAAGAGTCTATGTGATTACCTATTGTCACTGGAAGAATACCAAACTCAACCATCATTATATCTTCTTGTTGAACCACATTTACAGTATAAGATGATCCCCCGTGAAGTGACCGCACTTTTTTTTTTTGCATATGGAAATAATGAACTAATACTCATACATTAAACATTCAAAATAATACAACAACCAATTACACAACCGACCACGAAGGTCAACAGTTCTACCGGTTCTAGCAATCTTACGAAAGATACAAAAAACCACAAAATTACCGGGTCCTAATCATCTCCTCCTCACTGCCTCGATTCCACGATCACGCCTTATCTTTACTTGCATCGACAAAAGTGATGCATCAAAATTTGGTAAACCAAACGCTGAGTGAGATTGATCCTCCTAACAACAGGTTATAAGAAAGACACATGCAATTCAAACAACCACAACAACACGAAATAATAACACCACATAGTACTTCAAACAATCAATTAACAATTCAAACTCCATGAAAAGCTAATCAATTACACCGATGACTAACTACCTAGCATTTTTCAAACCTCATGAAAGCCTAATCAGTCCACCAAACAAAACATGAATTAGTCTAACACTATTCACATGCGGGTACTGTTCACCGCTCACAAGGAAACACTCCCAACAAGCCATGGAATCACCAAGAACCACAACACACAATTCATCAAGCAAAGCGCATGAACACAATCAAGCTTTCAAGGCATAAACAACAACAATTCCATGATTTTCTAACCACCAAAAGCTTAGTAAAACTCACTAAAGCTTCCCAAGTGACCCATGGAATTCATCAAGAACCCACGAAAATCACAATCACCAAATCAAGCATAAGAACTCATAATCAAAGCTTAACAAAGCACAACACACACAAATCCATGGTTTTCTAACCACCACAAGCTTAACAAACACTAGGTAAAGCTTCACAAGTGACCCATGGAATTCACCAAGAACCCACAAAAATCACAATCACCAAATCAAGCATAAGAACTCACAACAAAAGCTTACCAAGGCACAACAAGCACAAATCCATAGTTTTCTAACCACCACAAGCTTAGCAAACAGTAGCTAAAGCTTCACAAGTGACCCATGGAATTCACCAAGAACCCACAAAAATCACAATCACCAAATCAAGCATAAGAACTCACAATCAAAGCTTAACAAGTCACAACAAGCACAAATCCATGGTTTTATAACCACCACAAGCTTAGCAAACACTAGCTAAAGCTTCACAAGTGACCTATGGAATTTCTAAGAACCCACAAAAATCATAATTACCAAATCAAGCATAAGAACTCACAATCAAAGCTTTACAAGGCACAACAAGCAAAAATACATGGTTTTCTAACCACCACAAGCTTAGCAAACACTAGTTAAAGCTTCACAAGTGACCCATGGAATTCACCAAGAACTCACAAAAATCACAAATCTTAACAAACCCAACAAGCCCCCACACAAGGCGTAAGGTTAACCTTTGGTCACAACTCACCTTAGAATGGATGGATCTAAGCTTAGATGGACTCTCCAAGCTCAAGAAGATCTCTCCTACTCCTCCAAACCCCACGGCCAAACCCTAGCTTCAGCCCACTCTTTTTCCAAGCTCCATAAGCTTCACACCCCCTTGATCTTGCAAGATACAAGCTTCTCACAAGCTCACCAAGCCTTTCTCTTCTTCCTCTCTCTTCTTTCTCTTAACTCACAAGCTCAAGAACTCTCCCACACTTAGAAGAAAAATGGCGTGCTCAAGGAGAAGAAGAAGAAGAAGCGAAATTGATTTTTGCCACTTCTTTTGAGAAAAACTCCACAACTTCCAAAACGATTTATGACATCCCCGGAACAAATCTAAATTAATTATTTCAATTCCATAATTAAATTTTTTAGACTTGTCTAAGGTTCATAAACTCAAAATAATTTCTAAATTAATTAAATTAATTAATTTTTCAGAACACGGGCGTTACACCCTGTATCTGTTTTGTTTTTTGTTCATCGGACAATCTTTCTTATAATGCCCTGTTTGTTGGCACTTATAACAGATTGCCTTCTTCTTCATCCTATCTTTTTGCTTTCCTTTTTTTGTCCTCCATTACCCTGATTGATTCTCACATACAACCCATCATCCTGAGAGTTACCACAACCACCATGCTGTTGATGTCGATTATGATGACCCAACAGCGAATCAGTAGCAAACTGCAAAGTAATTGTTTATTTGTTTGCCAACAATGCAGTCACCAACGTCTCATACTCATGAGTTAAAGAACACAACAATATCATACATGTATCCTCGTCTTCAACCATCAGGCCCACACGCCCAAGATCTGCAGTGATCTGATTGAACTAATTAACATACTGAATAAATTCTTCTGACATCTTAAACAGATACAATTTCTGCTTCAAATACAACTTGCTAGATGGTGATTCTGACATGTAAATCTTTCCGAGCTTATCCCAAATCTCGTTTGAGTAAACAAGATCAATTACCTGATCTACAACTTCGCCTCCAAGACATGTACCAATTGTCGAACCCACCTTCTCCTGCAGCTCTTCCCAACCATCATGCGTGATTATATCTAGAATCTTATCTAACATCACCTTCTTCATACCATTCCAATTCATCATATCCTTCATCCGCATTTGCTAGAGACTAAAGTTTTTGTTCCATTGAATCGCGGAACCTCAAAATTTATGGAACGATTCATAAAAACATCATAGCGGTTTTGATACCATTTGTTGTGGATAAGCTGGTCTACCACGTAGCATTTTATCCGCTTATTCTAATTTGGGTCATTAAAAATCTAATTATGATTTTAAGTCACTTCGGTTAACAGTAGATAGTACCAAAATTTTAACAAAGTAATAAGCAAACTCGTGCAATATGCTTGTGTTCATGTTCTCAGTGGCCAAGCGAAGTCACAGACCAATTCGATGATTTCTTGATAGTGGCACTAAAACTTAGTTGTACAAGTCGTTATTTTTTATACTCAAGTCAAAGATATTAGTATTGACAATAATAGATCGGATGTGGATAGGGATATTAAATGGTATATAAAAGATACGAGCCAAACCACTCATTGTTAATTAGTTTTGAGTTAAAAACACATAATTTAATCTAATATGATATTAGAGTTTAGAATCCAATGATCTCACAGACACTGAATATATGTTATAAGAGTCGTAGACTATATATACACATTGACCGACGTACTCTATTGGTCAGCTCAACTTTAATATTCTTCTCGACTTATATGAAAATGCCAAGGTAGTCGGATTTGGCTTTTTCCAAAACAAGGGACAAAACACTTATCTCTTTCAAATTTTGAGCCATTCGTTTATCAATGACAATAATGAATTTTGTGGCTAATGTAGAAACCGCGTTCACTTGTCAACATTTTAGAAATAATGCTGGCTTTGAAAGAAAATTTAATAGAAATAATAAAACAAATATCAGGTCAGGTGTCTTCTATATATTTATTACAAAACTTACGATGACCAAAGACGTAAGGAAGAAGGAAAAATGGGTTCGAAGTCGCCAAATATAGCGGCACTTGTGCTACCACTACTTATATTTTTCATTTTTTCTACTCAAATTGGAGTAGTAGAATCTACGGGCCGCAAACTTGGTAAGTGACTTCGTCACCTAAGTAAAATGATACATATCTCTTCTATAATGATATTGAACGTTAATATATTGCAGCGCTTTGGGGAAAGCCTATCGTGTGGACCCCACCCTCAAATTCATGTGGAGATTCTCCTGCGTCAGTATTCTCTTCCGAGTTGACGAGACGCGGACCATGCAGACGTCGTCGTCCTCCGGGAACTAATATCCCTGTTTCTCAATCTCCTTAACACTCACTACGTACTTCGAGTTTGTGTGTCTTTATGTCAGAATTTTGAAGTTTTATGCAATTACAAGTGTATACGTTTTTCATGTGTAGACGAATGTTTGCCATTTAGGACTGAGGTGTGGCAGCAAGTTTAGTTTCAGTTTTAGTTTCTTTGTATCAGTCAGTTTTGGACTGCGGTGCGGCGGCAAGTCGGAATCCTGACCGGTGTGGGTGAGAGAGGATATTTCTTGCGTCGGAAATTTCCAAATTTGTTGTTGGTGCTTCCGGTCCAATTCGTTTTCTGTGCCCCTTTTCAATTGTGTAAATATTTATTTTATTATTTAATTTTTCCGTTGATTTTAATTTAAAATCTATTTTTATCATGTGAACTTGATAATCATTTACTAGTTCAAATAATTAGACACGTGTGATAAAAAACAATTATTAGAGCTTAAACAATATAAAATTTTGAAAATCTAAATTTGAAAAGAAAAGTTAAAATTTTATTGAGATAATAAAATATAATTTATATTAAAAATATAAAGTAAAAAGTTGTCTATTTTATTATTTAATTTGTTTTGTTGTTTTTTCTTTTCCACTAAGAAAAATAAAAATAACATAATATTTTTTACATGTGTCAAAATCTCATCGATTGAGTAACACAAGTCCTAATTTCGTTAATTATAATTTTGATACGTGTTGAGTTCTCTTGAGTGCAACCAATGTTTATATAATAATATTTTAATTATTGGTTAGATAACTAATAAATTCTTGGTTTCTTTTTTTAAAAGATATGGTTTTATTTTTGTATTTCATTTTTAATAATTATTATTGATTAAATAAATTAACAAATTGTTGGTTTCCTTTTTTTTTTAAGAAATTGTTATATTTTCATATTTTGTTTTAAAAAAAAAGTATTTATCAATTTTAATTATTGATTAGATAAATTAACAAATTTTTAGTTTTTTTTTTAAGATATGGTTATATTCCTGTATTTATGAATTTGACACATGACAAGATCTAAATTATTTATGACACATGTCATAATATATAATTTTGACATGTGTCGACTTCTCGTGAGTGCAACCCAAGCTTATATAATAAGATAAGATTTTAATTATTGATTAGAATAATTAATAAATTATTGGTTTTTTTTCTTTTCAGATATGGTTTGATTTTTGTATTTGACTTTTTTTAATAATTATTCTTGATTAGATAAATTAACAAATTATTGTTTTTTTTTTCCTCAAGATATGGTTTTATTCTCGTTTTTTGTTTTTTTAAATATTTTTTAATCTTAATTATTGATTAGATAAATTAACAAATTATTGGTTTTCTTTTTTTTAATATATAATTTTATTCATGTATTTTTGATTTTAACACGTGACAAAATCTCAATTATTTGTCATACGTGTTATGATCTCGTTAAGTATAATGTTGAAACGTGTTGGCTTCTTGTGAATGCAACTCAAGTTTATATAATAATATTTGTAGTATTTTTGTTAGATAATATATTGTTGCAGTATTTTTTTTGGATTAATTAGATGAATAATAGGTTAGAGATCAAATGTAGAAACTACGATGTTGAAAGTGAATATAAGCAACTAACTGAGAGAACTGAAAAAGACATTTTTTCTCTTCTCACTATTTTTAGTGTAACATTCATTCATCTTAAATCCCATATCTTAAAACTTAAATCTCAATCCATAAAATTTGAACTCTAACCCTTACACATTACTCTCAAACATAAAAATTAAATATTAAAAAGAGAAATTTTGGAGAAATATCCTATTGATGTTTTCTCATTTGAAAAATAGTTTCTCCTTAATTTCCTTTTAAAAATAAGATTATTTTACTAAAATGACCTTAAAACACTTAATAGTAATTTATAGAAAATATCTATATTTTAAAATAAAATCAATTGTTTTATTTTTTGTAAAGATGGAGCTAAACTAGTATATGCGCTGAACGAGTTTATTGAGCTTTTGGATTCTTTTTATTTGTTTGTAGAGGTAAAATTTCCAGCTTTATTGCTATTTACTTGGAATTTAAACTTATTTTTTTTTCATGTTCTTCCAAAGGTGTTAAAAAAAAATATGTAGTGTGAAATGTGTGATTTCAGATACTTGCTATTAGAATACTCAATGGAAGCTTATGTATGCACATATTGATGTAAGTAGACAATCTTTGAATTTACTGGTTGACTTGCGTTTCCATCTACAGTGTAGAAAATATAAAGATGTTTTACCTATGGATGGTCAAACCCTCTACTAGACCGTCTGTGAAGTTCTTGGTTAATGGTTGTAATGTCTCACGTTTCTTAAACTTTTAGTTAAGTGACAAGAAAGCTAATAGATGTAGCAACATATTTATGTCTGATAGGGTTAAATTAGCTTGTATCTTGTTCCATAACTATGCTTTGTTTCTTTTTCTTTTTTTTTCCGTCAAACTATGTTTTGTTTCTCGTACTATGATTTTTGGTAAAAAGGTTTTCACTTTTGTTTCGTATATTTTGAAGTGCATACATGGAAGAACTGAAACTCACTGGAAATCTTCTAAAAGGGTCTCGTCCGCTTTTAACATTCTTTGAAAATTCTCATTCAATGTTGATAAATATGTGCACTGGAAACTCTTGAAGGAGGTGCTTAGGTTGTTACCAAAATCGTTATACTGGATAATGTTTTTTGTCCGATAATTCTCAATGATATCAAAATTTCTCATCCTAATTAGTTTTTTTTTATTTCCTCTCAGATATCTGGAATTCCCAAGGAACACCGAAAACCTAAGCCTTACCCTAACTATGTTTTCGTTTTCACCATTGTTGATGACAATGTAAACGTTTATCTCAATTTTTCTCAAATTATAATAGTAACTAGATTCAGACCCGCACGTACATGCATGTGTTTGTAAACAAATTTATTTGATGAGCTTATTTAAACATAATAAATTTTTGGAACTCATACCAGTTGGGTATTTAGTTTATTTTTAATTTGGTCTCAATTTAGTTTATTAATGTTCGAATATTTGAAATAATAATGGTTTCACCAGTATTTTAAAATTCAAAACAACCCAGCAGTAAGACCAAGATCAAATTGAATTGGGTTAATAGTCGGTTAGATTTCTATTAAACCTGTGAACTATCAAACTCGATATAAAACTACTAAAAACTATTATCCATTTGAGCAGATACAAATATTTATGGGTGGGCGTAATTTCCGTTCCGTTTCGTCCTGTCCTATTATATCCTATACTCGTTCATAAATTCCCATTGTATAAAAAAATTTATTCCCTATATGAGAAAAGTTTTGTATTCCTGATTAGAAACAAGACAGGATGAGAACATAAATTTCCGAAGCCTCGTTTGGGACAAACACAAATATAATTCATAGTATATCTATAAAAATATTATAAAATAAATTGAATTCTTTATTCTTAAAATTTTAACTATTATAGAACATAGTTTAATATCTTTTTTTGAACATTTTTATGCTAGATAAATTGAAAAAAAAACATCTTACATATATGATTGCAAGTGTTAATTTATGTTAATTGTAACATATTCTAAGACTTTTATGTTTTAGAAATCTATGTTCTCATATCCCGTCTCCTTCCATCCCGTTTTCGTCCTGTAATTTTGTCCATTACTAATTGCTACTCTCGTCTCACTCCCTTAAAACTATCGTATGATTAAATGATTTTCTAAAATTTTATATTATTCAATTCTAATTAAAATGTAAAATATTTAGTTTACTACTTTTCTTTGAATAAGAATATATAATTAAGATTAGATTTAGAAAATAAATTAACTTTCTTGGCATTATATTTGAAATAGTATAAAGTTATTGAGGTTTTGTAAACTAATTAATGTTTGTTTCCAAGTGTCAAAATAATAATAATGTTTGTTTCCAAAATATAAAATATTTGAGTTAAAAATAAATGTTTAATATATCCGTGTGAATCAAGATTTTATCATTTTGATAGATTAGCTTTTTCAAAAAATTTAGTTAGTATAATTTTAGAAAATTAATCAACGTGTATCAATTAAAATTTATTTGATAATATTTCTCCACAGTTTTGGAAAACAAACCTTCGCAAGTTCTTCAAAAATAATTTATTACTTTGTATATTTATCAATATAGAAATAATTTATGAATATTTAATTTTAATTGTATGTTATTAAATCTGGAAAAACAAATATATGAAATATTCTTTTTAAGATAATTTCTTATATTAAATTTTAAATTAATATAAAATCAGAAATCAAATTTTACTCTTAAGTATCAAACTGAATAGGTGCTATCAAAATTTAAAATTGATAAGTGCTATCAAATTTTAAATTCAACTAATGTAAATTAATATCAAACTGAAATTGTTTATTTTCATTTCACTTAAATTAAAAAAAAATATATACGCCGTTGAATCCGGAACAAGTAAAATTGTACATGTGGAATCCACGTCAGTAGAAATCTGACATGTCATCCACATTGTGTTACACGTAGTACCTACGTCAGCAGCATTTAACAGCAAAGTAAAATTATACATGATGTTGCACAAAACTATAACTGAAGTGTCGATATTCAAATTATTAATTAGTAAGGGTATTTTTAGCCTACTTTTTAATGAAGGTATGAATTGAACATAATTATGTTTTGTGGTGTCTAGGATTATTAGGTCCTAAAAGTTGAGAAAGGAGATCCTCTTTTGGATTTGAAGTTGTTGCATCATGAGTGGCCATATTTTCCAGTTTAACTGCCTTTTTCTAAAAGAAAAAAAAAATTCCTGAGCAATTGGTAACAGATTTCATAATAAAGTATTAATTGATACTTACAATCTTCTTAGCGGTTTTTGTGTTCACTGGTGTACCATCCATTTTGGTTCTTGACTTAACCCAAACTTTCATTCTTGTCACATTAGATGAGTCTGAGCTTTCTTGTTTCTAATCACAAATCATAATTTATCATTCACAATAAGGCAAATATATTTAAGGGCTATTTTTTAAAATAGACCCTTTCAGAAATTTATTTCCAAAAAATGTCCCCTAGAAATGATTTTTTAACCTAGAGGGGGCCCAGTTTGAAAATAAATTTCTAAAAGGGTCTATTTTCAAGTGTTTTCTCTATATTTTATGAAACTGATTCAAATACAAAATTTCTACACTTATCAAATCTTCTGCCAGTCTAACCATTCATTTACAATTACAAGTGAAACACCCCATCCCGGAAACTACTAAACCGAGACCGGTTAAAACCACAACAAACCATGCAAAACGAATATTTTAAGATTTTTTCTAACAGCCTAACTGAATAAATAAGATCCATTTTATTTATTCTAAAATACCAATCAAATCAGACTAACAACCTAGCAGAAGCGAATACTAAATAATCCATCTAATAAAAATAATTAAATAATAAATGACACCAACAAGGACCCTGGTCATGTCAACCACTCCACAGCCTTGGTTCCACGAGTTCCAGCAAGACACACTCCTTACCTGCATAACATAACGAGATGCCTCAGTATAAAAGATACTGAATGAGGCAACAACTACACAAAAGCTAACATTCAGCAATGCCAACAATCAATAAACACAATCATATCAACAAGCAACACATGCCATAAATAATAACAATAAACATCCATTACTCTTAATGGACCAACAACAAGAACTACAGAAACGAAGACCACTCAAAGTCCTCAGACTAACCACAGTCTAACACACAAGCACTCACCTTTGCTCATAACGATTTCCTTGATGGCACTTTCCTTTTTAAGAAACTTTCCTTTTCAGGAAACTTTCTTTTTTAGGAAACCTTCCTTTCCATGAATTTCTAAGGTTTCTAAAATGTCATAAAAATACAACCGCAACCTCCCTTCCTCACCCTATAGCCAACCACAACAACAAAATAACCTTCAACCTAAACTGAAAAATAACAGAAACTATCAGCTTCGAAGATGGGATCACGAATTGAAATCTAACCGTCCACATTCCAATCGCACCGTTGAAAATCAACCCCTAGATGTCCTGAAGCTACGTCCAAAGTTTCATGATGATCCGACAATATATGAACTTGCGATCTCTCTTTGAATCCACGTTGGTCCGGATCGCATCTGAAAAAGGACACCTCACGAAAATACGAATAACTTTCAGAATATTAATCCAAATCAACATCCGCAAAGTGGTACCTCTAGATATAACTTTCAGAACAAAATTTCCTTACCATTGAAAACGATTTGCTAAGTCGAAACTTTGTTCTACCACGACATGTCGGATGTATTTGCATCTCCTTCATGTGCAAACTTTCCTTCTTCTCTTTCAGCCACACTCAACCTCTCTCTTTCTCTCCTTGAAGGTGGCCACGAAAATTAGAGAGAAATAATTAGGGTTTCTGTAAATTTTAGGGTTTAAATAGGCTTAGGATTTTTTTCACCAAAATTTCCCTTAAGTCCCTCAACTTTTTAGTCTTTCCAATTCAGCCTCACAACTCTTCAAACTATCAATTAAACCTGCCGACCACAATTGATTTAATCAATCTACTCCCCAAACTCCTAATTCTCTAATTAAAACTCCCAATTAATGGGTTGCGGATGTTACAATTCTCCCCCACTAACATAGATTCATCTCCGAATCTAACAAATCGCCATCCGGTGGACAACCCCGCTAGCCCACTCCACCTGCAACTGTATCGCAGCTCCACGCGATAGTGTCGTAGTTCTTTTTACCTTTTTGGTTTGGCCACCCACTCCCGCATCCGGAATTACACCAACTTCACGACCCAGCCCCCTGGATCGATCCGTCCAACACATAGAGAGCCAGACAACGGCAACCTCTCTAGTGACCTCTCCTACCCATCAGGAATCACGTTGAAACCCGACCGGCTAGGTACACTCGGCAGTGACTCACCACTGCACTCTGATGCCACTCCACGGAAACACCATTCCGTCCGCCAAACTAATCCGGAACTACAAGCCCTACACGGCTACTGTACACCCAGCATCCGCCCCTAGCTGACGGACCGCTATCCGATAGCCCACCCACCTGTCTAATAATTCTCCTAGTAAACCCACCACATGACCATTCAGTGTTAATACCTCTTTTATTGAATAATCTAAAATCCACCGTACATCGATTAAATTGTCACACCATAAAATAACGAGTACAATAACGCAAAAGAAAAATCCAGTAACACCAACACCGATGATAACCCACCTCGGCTAACCTTTCAGTTTCCAAAACCACTTGGAAAATTTCTGCTTCATCTTAGCTTCCGACTCCCAAGTCACCTCCTTGGCTCTATTGCAATTCCACAAAACTTGCATCACGAGACCTTCTTCCTCGTGATCACCCTCACCCGGCTATCTAGGACTCTAAGAGGCCTCGTCTCCACTGCCATGCTCGGTGTCAAATCTGATGGCACCTCCATCACCACCGGCTAACCCTGCTAGCATCTACTCAAGGCTAACCACTCACTCGCCTACTCCAGGCTAAATACACTAGAGAGCTCTAAACTCTAAGGAGTAAACACCTCAACACACCTCCTTGGCTCTATTGCAGTTCCACAGAACTTGCATCACGGGACCTTCTTCCTCCTGATCACCCTCACCCGGCGATCTAGGACTCTTAGAGGCCTCGCCTCCACTGCCATGCTCGGTGTCAAATCTGATGGCACCTCCATCACCACCGGCTAACCCTGCTAGCATCTACTCAAGGCTAACCACTCACTCGCCTACTCCAGGCTAAATACACTAGAGAGCTCTAAACTCTAAGGAGTAAACACCTCAACACACCAGCTAAGCCTTCCAACTTGCCAAAACACTTGGGGAAACTTGCATTTTCTCATAACTTAAAGCTCTCAAGCTCCTCCACTACTCCATCGCAATCCCTCAAGACCATCATCTCTGGGACCTACTCCATGCAATGATACTGAGTTATTAATCAACTGGTAACTCAGTATAATCTACACAGCTAACCATAACCGACCCTGAACACTCAAGAAACATAATGTTCACCAGTCACCTCCTCGATCCCATTCTAACACCCACCTGGTGTTATACACAGTGAAATGTTTCAGGGTCAAACAACCAACCACAACCAACAACACATGATATCTACCCCACCACCACTTAGGGTAATCACGACGGAACATGCTAAGACTTTCGAATACAAACACCACACCATAATGAAACCTTAACCCTTCCAAAACAAATAAGTACAGAAGAGGAAGGTCTCATCTAACGATGGTTTGCATTCGTTCGTCTCGCTTGTCTTGCCACTCTCTCATGTGGCCCCTAAATACTATGACAACTCAGTTCCAAGACAGTGCATCAACTTCTGCTACCGGCTGTACAAGTTCAGTACTCAACTAAACTCCAACATGACTGCACAACTTGCAGTGTAACTAAACTGTAGCTCCACGATTATCATCATAACGCAATGATATATGTACTCAGCTAATAAACTCTTCATGTGGTACCCCACCGGTAACTACCAGGAACAATGAAAATCCTCCACCCATAATCTCCATCGACCACCTTGGGCCAAGCCTAACATCCACCCAAAAACCTAGAACCCATCTCCTGGATCCAATAACAAAGCCGATCCAAACAACACATCCATAAGTATCACATCTCATAAGACGCGTAGTTAACTCAACCACAACTCGCTCACAGCGATGACATTCTAATGCCTGAACATCAATCTCAAAGCTCTCTTGCTTTTATAACCGCATCGACACTACTTACAAGGTCTCAACCACGAGAACTCCTACCCAATAACACTTGATTATGCGCTCCAGAATCTCCACAGGCCTTACTTGCACAACTATCTCTCAGGAACTCGGGTGCAAGCTCGGTCATTCACCTCGATCTTTTCCTTAGACATGATCCTCCACACTACACAAAGAACATCCTTGAAAAGTCCATCAAATGTCTGACCCTCTGGACAATGAACACTAGGCCAAACGATCCAACCAACTGTTAGGTCTCCTACTCCGCAGACTCTACTTAGTCTCATAAATAGACCGTTTCGGCCTCGCCGCATGGAAATTGTATAATAGACCAAAACTCATCAACAGTTCTAGCTCCTACTGAGCTCCTAACACCGCAACAATTTAAGCCTCAGACCCCTTCCATAGTCTCAGCACCACAACCACACCAAGGATGCTCATCTCCCCCACTTGAGCACATCATATGGTGCCTAACGTGACCAACAGTCATCTAACACCCGACAAGCGACCCATTGTAATCACCTGCCCTGATAATTACTACCACACGAGTGTGACCCAAAGCCATCACAACAACGACATATGATCCAATGCAATCACATTGTATCGCCCAACTAGCGACACACCGTGCACTCTCCGTATCGTCCGACTAGCAACACATAGTGCACTCACTGTATTGCCCAATGGCAAAACTCAATACTACGAACTGTGCACGACAATGCCATCTATGGCTATTCACTCACTCTACCTGACAACTCAGAGCACTACACTTGGCTCAGCTAGTTACCACTCATTACAGATGGATCGTCCCAATCTGTAACTTGCTTCACCATCCATCGATGGCCCAAAATAAATCATTAGTGTGATTCTATTAGCAATTCCTTCTTGGTTGATCAACTACTCCGACAGCTTGGAGTTCATAGCTTCTCGGTCAACACCATAACACGATCAGCTCGTACGCATAAAGAGCCAATTACCTCTCTAGCGGTCTACCAGACCCTCTCAGAAAGCACAATGCGATCCAACCGGTGAATCCTACACTATCAGAAATCCAACTAAAATTCAACCAGTAGAATTCACTCAAATTGTCTATCTGCAGAACACCCTGATGCATATACATGGAACATCTCCTAACACTCCCCATAAAACGCGGAATGCTCTAACCCTCACAATCAACCCCACCTGGAAAGACCTACCGCATTAACAACGTACTCACGTCAAGCACCGTAAATGTTTTGGACTATGACCCGCTAATAAACTAGAAGCCATCTCTCTTGCACCATTTACCGCACTAATGAGCATATCATGCCTCGTCCATCCCACCGAATATCTTGCCATGCGTTACCGTGCCGCCCATTCCAGTGAATAACTCACAACGCACAAATGTCTAACAGTCCCTTACGGACAACACTAAGCGCTGACTATCAGCACATGATAACCCAAGGATGTAACAATGTCTACCTACACTCGATAGACATACTAACACGCCATCTATCATCCTCTAATTGTAACCCGAAGTCGTCCTACCTGTCTATATCCCCCTAGACAGCTCGTATTATGGTTCACTGTCTGCCGAGTAAACCATTTCTGTTTATCCCTCCGACGGATCCTCCGTGCTATTGTTTACCCACCACTGAGTAATCTATATCACTCACCCCGTCTATTACCGCCGATAAACATACAAGATAAAACTTTAACCACCACGGAGTACCACTTCTGAAATACCGACTAAGCTCCAACTTGGAAAACTTCAATGACTGCTCATTCCGCACTTGAGCAAATGATATATGCTTAACCAACGCGCTAGGCTACCACTATAGCTCCTGGCTGACAGCTCCACGGTTAGATTACGCTTCTAGAACTTAGCATGATTCTACTGCATATCAGTCTAGATCATCTCATGATCTCTTTCTTTTTAGGCAACCTACCACTTTTGAAAACCTTCTATTCATGTCAGTTTTTCATTTTTAGAAATTTACTATTTCGGAAAACTTTTCTCTTTAGGAAACTTCTTTTTTCGGGAAACTTTCCTTTTCAGAAAACTCTCCTAATCTAGATACTCCCCGAACACTCCCAAAACTTCTCCAAACTTTTTCCAGATTCCTGCAACATCTTAACGTCTTTACCGGCCTCACCGGTTTACACCTTTTTGCCTCTCATGGCCCCTCATCTAAACCACCCTATCGGCATGCTTCCAGCTATAACCCACTCGGTCGCGTCAAAAACTACAGCTCTTTAGTCTAAGTCATACGACTAAACACCAAACTCACCAAAACAGCTCGCTCCTTGATCGTCTCATCGACAAGGATCTCTCACGCTGCCATGGGTCAACCCCAATGATGTCTACTACAAGGTCAACACCTGACCACTGACAAGATCCCCACCAGGATCTACCGTACGTATACAATATGATCCACCTCAAGGATCTACCACGCTATACTGCTAGATCCCACAATAAGAATTTATACAACTCTCCACCATACCTTCCGGCACCCCAGAACAACACCTCCCCACAAAGCAGACAACTCATGTGACGCCACTGGAGCCAGAAACGGTACCACAACTAGTATCCGCTCCCAAAAATTAGGCCAACGATCCCAACACAGCTCCCTTCGGGATCTGGTCCACCATGCCTGAGCCTCACTTTACGTCAGCATAACATCATGTCCGACAACATGCTCTTGCTGACCGTCACCCTCTAGAAACTCAACCTCTGCATGCTCAGCGCAACGCTCTGAGACCCCTCTCAGCTCTGCTTGGTCCACTAGCACACCCACCCCAGATGTCTAACTACAGACTTCCTTGGGTTAACCACCTGTAACACAACTTTGTACTAATTTACCCCAAAAATTAGCTTAACAACAAAACAAGTCTTACCGTGGAACCAATTACCGGCTGAGAGATGACATGACCCTGTAACTCAACATAGAACATAGCTAAACCTAGCTATCAACACTATACAACCCTATCTCAAAGTTAGAGCATCCTAGAAACAACTCCGCTCTGATACCAAATTGAAACACCCCATCCCGGAAACCACTAAACCGGGACCGGTTAAAATTACAACAAACCATGCAAAACGAATATTTTAAATTTTTTTCTAACAGCCTAACTGAATAAATAAAATCCACTTTATTTATTCTAAAATATCAGTCAAATCAGACTATCAACCTAGTGGAAGCGAATACTAAATAATCCATTTAATAAAAATAATTAAATCATAAATGACACCAACAAGGACCCTGGTCATGTCATCCACTCCACAGCCTTGGTTTCACGAATTCCAGCAAGACTCAGTCCTTACCTGCATCACATAACGAGATGCCTCAGTATAAAAGATACTGAATGAGGCAACAACTACACAAAAGCTAACATTCAGCAATGCCAACAATCAATAAACACAATCATATCAACAAGCAACACATGCCATAAATAACAACAATAAACATCCATTACTCCTAATGGACCAACAACAAGAACCACAGAAACAAGGACCACTCCAAATCCTCAGACTAACCACAGTCTAACACACAAGCACTAACTTTTGCTCAAAACGATTTCTTTGATGGCACTTTCCTTTTTAAGAAACTTTCCTTTTCAGGAAACTTTCCTTTTTAGGAAACCTTCTTTTCCATGAATTTTTAAAGTTTCTTAAATATAATAGAAATACAACTGTAACCTCCCTTCCTCACCCTACAGCCAACCACAACAACAAAACAACCTTTAACCTAAACAGGAAAAATATCATAAACTATCAGCTTCAAAGATGGGATCACGAATTGAAATCTAACTGTCCACATTCTAATCGCACTGTTGAAAATCAACCCCTAGATGTTCTGAAGCTACGCCCAAATTTTCGTGATGATTCGACCATAGATGAACTCGCGATCTCTCTTTGAATCCACGTTGGTCCAGATCGCATCAGAAAAAGGATACCTCACGAAAATACGAATAACTTTCACAATATTAATCCAAATCAACATCCGCAAAGTGGTACCTCTAGATATAAGGGTTAACTACAACACCACAAAATTTCCTTACCATTGAAAACGATTTGCTAGGTCAAACCTTTGTTCTACCACGACATGTCGGATGTATTTGCATCTCCTTTATGTGCAAACTCTCCTTCTTCTCTTTCAGCAACACTCTGCCTCTCTCTTTCTCTCCTTGAAGGTGGCAATGAAAATTAGAGAGAAATAACTAGGGTTTCTGTAAATTTTAGGGTTTAAATAGGCTTAAGGTTTTGTTCTCCAAAATTTCTCTTTAGTCCTTTAACTTTTTAGTCTCTCCAATTCAGCCCTACAACTCTTCAAACTATCAATTAAACCTGCCGCCACAATTGATTTAATCAATCTAGTCCCCAAACTCCTAATTCTATAATTAAAACCCTCAATTAATGGGTTACGGATGTTACAACAAGTATGAGGAATCTGGTTTTGTCTTCTCTCCTTATTCAGTTTCAAAAAAGTAAACCAATTTAAAATACTATTTGTGAAGTTATATGCATTACTTAAATAAACATCACTGGAACATATTTCCAGAGAACTGTTTTGCGCTCTTCATCAAGTTTCCTCCAGCCCTCGACTAAGACAAGAACATGTTCCCTTACCAAAGGCCCTAAGTAAGATAACAACTTAACTGAACCTGTTCCACACGGTTCTCCCAAGTGGGTGAAGTCAACTTTTATTCGACTATTAGGATCCCTAGCAAAATCTTTCATCTTTGTTGGTCCTCGGTGTCTCTTAGGCTGTTGTTGAACTGGAGCTGTATCAGTATTTGGTTGGAACTCTTCCTCAATCACACGGTTTCCATCATGCTCACCTTCAATCTCATCCTCATTTTGATGTTCTTCATTCACATTATGCCCACCTTCAATCTCATCCTCAGTTTAATGTTCTTCATTCACATAATGCTCACCTTCAACCTCATGCTTAGTTTGATGTTCTTCATTAGCTGCAGCAATATCATCATCACCTCCAGCCTCTTTTTGTACCATAGGTTCCGGTTCATTAAAATTATGTGTATACATAGTCCATAATGTACTTGCATCACATGTACATCTTACATTAGTCGCTTGTAGATATTGTAGGTGCATGCTTGTATAACAAAAACAAGAAAAAGTCAGATTGATATTCAACTTCAAAAATGATAAATAAATAAGGTAAATATATCAACTTACTTCACAAAAGGATCCACCATGACCATATTTTGAATGACAGCAAGAGGGGCTATTTTCTTCTCCATTTCACTGAGATTAAATGAAGTGGCTGCAGAAATTGACGACCTTCTAGGATGGAGTTGCTTTCATATTCAGTATTTCTATCTTTCTTGTCCTCTACACTTGTTGTCTTTTGGAAAAAAGCACTGCAAAACTGCATGTATTTATCTGCGAGATACGATTCGGCTATACAACCTTATGATTTAGCAGGATTTCTTACATAATCTTTCAGAACTTTCATGTACCTGCACAATGAAGTTATAACAGAACACTTGAATAAAGTACATTACTGTAAAAGTATGATAAAAAATAAACCATACCTCTCAAATGGATACATCCATTGGAAGTGGACTGGTCCACCTAAGTGGGCTTCTCTTCCAAGATGGACACACAAATGTATCATGATATAAAAAAACTGGGTGGAAAGAATCTTTCAAACATGCAGAGTGTTTCATAAATTTCAGTTTCCATTATTGAAATATGCTTCCTTTTTATTACTCTCTAGCACAAAAGGTTGAAGAATGAGCATAAGCGTAAAATTTCAATCCTATGACCTTTAGGTAGTAGACCTCAAATTGCAACTGGTAGGAGCTGTTGCATCAAGACATGATAATCATGTGATTTGAGGCCAAGTACCTTACATTCATCTATTGATATGCAACTTGATATATTAGAACAGTAGCCATATGGACCTTTGAAATCAAAAAGCCACCTACAGAAAACGTTCTTCTCTGATTTAGACAAAGTCCAAGGTGCTGCGGGTAGATATGTTCGTTTTCCTTTAGATGTAGGATGCAAATCTGGCCTGATACCAAGGTCTTCAAGATCTTTACGAGCTTTTAAACCATTCTTTGATTTCTTGCAGTGCAACAATGTAGACACTATTCTTGCAGCGATATTTCTCTCCTCATGCATAATGTCTAAATTATGTCGTACAGGGAGTTCCTAACCCATACAAATTCAGTAAATAAAAGTTAAGGTAAACATGCTGGAAAAGTTAAATTATATGTGAAAAAGTTGGAAAGTGGTATGAACATACCTCCCAATAAAGCAGCTTGAAAAAAACTGACCTTTCCTTCTATCTTGATTACTCATCCTCATCAATTTCTACTTCTTCATCTTCTTCTGATGCACTCTTTTATCCTCATTATCAGAGCACGATTCAACAGACACAGTCCTAGATTTCTTCCTACCAGTTTCTTTTCTATTTCCAAAAACATTTTTGAAATTTTTCAATAGTACAGTTAATATCCTATCCTTTACCCTATGCTCTGCTCTTCCATCAAACCATATCTTCTTTTCCTGATAACTATGTGTAGGTGACAAGCCCTTTCTAAGGCTCATATACACATTTTTCTTGCTATTCTTCAACCAAATACTATCCGTGTGCTTACAACATAAAGGACAACCCATTTTACCTTTTACTTTGCAGCCCGCAAGATTTCCATAAGCTGAAAAATCACTAATAGTCCAAAGGAGCATTGCCTTGAGAGTGAAAGTAGATTCACTGAATGCATCATAGGTTAACTCACCCTTGTTCCACAAAAGATTTAGATCCTCGATGAGGGTTTTTAACTATACATCAATACTATTACTGGGTTGTTGCGGACCTGGAATCAGCAAGGTAGGCATGATGTTTTCCTTCTTCATACAGAGGTCAGGAGCCATATTGTAATTGACTAACAAAACTATCCAACAACTGTATCTGGTATTATTCATATTGAAAAGATTAAAACCGTCAGTGGAAAGTTCAAGCCGCACATTCCTTTCTTTAGCAGCAAATGACGGGTATTTGGCATTCATTTTTTCCCATGTAACAAAAGCTACAGGATGACGCATTTTGCTATCACTGCTTTTGTTATTAAAATGCCACCTTAAATCCTTGGCTATGTCCTTAGATCTGAACATCCTTTTCAGCCTCAGGATAATCGGAAAGTACCTTAATACTTTATGTGGGACACCCTTTTCTATTTCACCAGTGTGCATGTTAATCTTCTATCTTGAGGCCTTGCATTTTGG
Organism: Cardamine occulta; assembly: GCA_028015245.1. Taxonomy (NCBI): domain Eukaryota; kingdom Viridiplantae; phylum Streptophyta; class Magnoliopsida; order Brassicales; family Brassicaceae; genus Cardamine; species Cardamine occulta. The sequence goes on from CM051367.1 coordinate 4,070,290, forward strand.
ACATGTCTTAAGCTTCTTGTACTTATTTCTGAATAGGCAATAATCATTTATACAAGCATGAATCGTCTCATACCCCATACCAAAAAAATTCAGAAATTTCTTCACATGATACATTGATGTGTGCAGCACATTATCATCCAGTAACATGTTTGGCAATGTTTCAAGTAGATGATTGAAGCTCTTGTCATACCACCCATTATGTGTCTTAATTCTAAACAGTAAAACAATTGCCGAAAGCTTGCTATGGTTTGCACAGCTTGGGTATAAGGGCGTTTCACCATCAGCTAGCTTTGCAAGGAACTCTTCTTCTTTCCCATCCTCTCCCTTAGCTACATCAGCTAAGTCACCTTTACTAGCCAACTAGCCGACTAGAGTTGATTCTTACATTATATTACTTTTGTTTAAAGGACCTTGATGTAATGAAATTTTGGTGTTTTAAAGCCATTTAACTTACTAGGTTTTGGGTCTTAAATCGCTATTATCACTTGTAAGTATATATTATCATGTTGTTTAGAGTAATTCTGCATTTAGAGTCCTAGGTTTGCATGTACATTGCATTTGGTGTGTTTGGTATTGATTTAGGTAAAAAATGGGAAAATTGGAGCTATATGAGGTGTCCTTTGTGTTCCAATGCAAATGAGAAAATGGATGCTTTAGAGGCAAAAGGAAGCTTTAGATCACCAAAGATATATGGGTACAGTCGGATTGGATTTGAAGATTTGCTTGAAGGTTCAAAGATGGCCCGAGTAAAAGCTTATCCGGATGGAGAAAATATGAAGTTTCATGAGAAATGTCGAGCAAAGCTCAACCTTTTGACAAACCACTTAGGTCAGATTTAAGAGCATCAAAGTAAGGAATTTAGGTCAAACGGAAGTGGATTTGGAACTAAGGTTAGCAAGTTGTGAAGATTTGAAGATGAGTAATGTGAAAAAACCGATCCTGACACGACTCAGTCAGAACCGGGTCGACCCAGATTCTTGATTTTTATTGGTAATTATTTGCTTATACACTTGTTTAGTTTGGCCAATTGCCTTTGGTTTCTCTTCTTCATTTATATTTTAGTTCCTTTTTTTCCATTTCATAATTTCACTTAGGTTGGTAGCATAAAACCGGGAACTCAACTTTTTCATAACCGCACAATATAACTATGTTGAATTCATACTTGTATTTTAAAATAGGCAAAAATATCCCATAAAACTATTAATCTCAATTTCAAACCTCCAATTCAAATTTTGTGTGAAATCATGCATACCGTTATTGTGCCATTAAATGGTGCTGACGAAGATGCCATGTGCGGCATGACATGGATGACATATCACATTTCTGCTGACGTGGATGCCACATGTACATTTTTAATGAATCTTCTTTCTTTCTCTTTATTTAAATTGTTTATCAAGTTTTGTAGATTTACATATTTTCTTAAACTCTCAAACTCTCTCGGTCAAATTTCATCCGAAAAAACAAATTTTGTTCTAGTAGTTTTCTTTTCATAAAAAAATTCACCATTTCCAAAACAACGTCTAATCATACATTTATAATCACAGAATTTAGAAATCTATAAAATCATGATGATATGGATGCTACATATAAAATTATTGTTTTGTTTGATGGTGATCCTCTTATCTACAAATGTATGATAGATATATTTTATATTTCATAACTGGCAAGATATATACATTTGTATATCCTCTTGACGGAAGTACACACAATATAAAAATTAAAGAATGATCAAAATTAAAGAGAAAAGTCAATGAAAGAGATATAAGACAAATAAAATGGTGGTTTCGTTGACATAAATAAAATAATATATATATATATTTTTTAATTCCAAAAATGATATCAGTTTATAAATGAATTTTAATTATGTATTTCAAATAAAACGACGTAATTTTATACGAGACACTTATTTAGCAATTGTTTTGGAGATAATAATTTTTAGTTTTGTATTTCAAATGAAACGACATAATATATATGTATGATTTAACAGTTGTTTTGGAGACATTAAATTTTTTAATGAAGATAAAATTACGAGAAATTAAATTTTTTTAATGAGGTTTTATGGCATAAGTAGAGACATAGAGAGAATATGAGAGTTACAAAGAATTTGTCGAAGATATATATTATTTGTATATATATATAGATGTAGATGTACAAAACTTTATAAAATTTTGAAATTAAAAGAAATAGAGATGATTCTTTGAAAAATTGTACACCTGACATCCACATAAGCAAAATGTGATATGTCATCCACATCGTGTCAATCGTGGCATCTATGTCAGGAACATTTAACAGCACATTAACAGTATGCCTTATTTCACTTATGATGCGATCATGGAATCATCTGAGAAGACCCGTGTGCCTTGCTCAGCACAAACGAAGTCTATGATCAACTTGTCTATCCCATCAGCCACTTGGAGTACATTCTCACCTTATCTAGAGCACATCTCGAAGTTGAATCAGTCGAATCCGAGTTTAGGTGAAGAAGTTATTCAACTTCCAAGTCAAGTGATTCCCAGCTTACGCGATTCAGACATACGTGCGTTGAATAATTATTTCCAACCAAACCAGAAGGAATCAAGCTATGAAACAAATTATTCTGGAATCTTGAATCATCAGAGGATCTGGGAAAATTGTAATCACAACAACGCCGGTTCAGACTTGGGAGATATGAATTTTACAATTCAATGGATCTGCTTCAGGCCCTATTGCGCGACTGAGCCAAAGATTATGATGCACAGCCCAACTCAGGTACGATCTCGACGTAAAACAAATTGGAGAATCTTACTGGATCTCTTAGGTTTCCAACAAGCCCAAGAAAAGAAGGAAATTCCATCGGATGAGAAAGATACACTCCATTTGCCAAGATGGGTCAATCTGGTTCAAAACTTGAAGAGTTCTAGACCCAATTGGTTTGCAAGCTTCCAGACTTATGTTTGGCATCCAGGAGGTATTTCTACCAAGCCCAGCAAGCCCAGTAAGCCCCAGCAAGAACACATCTCGGCCAAAGAAGCAAGGAGAAGCCAATAATAATAATTCAAATTCCAAAGCTGAAGTAATAAAGACTAGTTCTCTCTCCTTCATGCAGATTTAGGTCTCATTGTGTTTCCTAGGTGATCTGCATGTTGAGGACGTTTTACTAAGTTGTTGCTGTAGTTTTTTTTTTCTATTTAAACTCATGTAAGTCCCATGAGCAGGGGGGCATCAATTTATATTTTTATGAAACTTTGTTTCTTCTTTGGGTTGAGAGTGATTCTCTTCTCTTGCTTGTTAGGTGTGTCATATCCTACAAGTTTATCGATTTCTTTTTGTGTGTCATATCCAAGAGAATCGATTGGTGAATCAAAGGCCTTCCGCATCCTTTGTGAGACCATTCAATCCCCATCCTTTGTTCTTTGAAACTTTTTCAGTTTCATAGAAGCAAAGCCTATCCTTTTTACCAACTTCGAGTGAGAATCCTTGGGAGGATCATATCAAGTGGTATCAGAGCTACACTCAGAAGTTTGGTATTTCTATTCTCTTTATTCATCTTCTCATCTATCCATCTTCTTTCATTTTCTATCTTTCATCTCCTTTAAATAAAATAAAAAAAAAAATAAAAAAAAATGAGTGGTATTAAATTGGAGTTTCCACCGTTCTATGGAAGAGACGATCCAAAAGCGTATCTAGAGTGGGAGAAAAGGATTGAGCTCGTTTTTGGTAGCAAAAACTATTCTGAGCTTAAGAAGGTACGAAAAGCAACCTATGAGTTTTATGGTTATGCTAATACTTGGTGGGATCAGTTGGTGACATTTAGGAGACAAAATGGCAAGTATCCCGTCGAAACATGGGCTGAGATGAAGGCTGTTATGAGAAAACGTTTTGTGCCCTGTGGCTATCACCAAGAGCAACATTATGTGGAAAATTTTCGGAAGTTAAAGGACTTGATGCTTGAGTATCTTCAGGCTGAGCAGCAGAAGAGAAACACAAAACCAAAAGTCGAAGCCAAACCGCCCACGGAAGTTGCAGAGTTTGTGGAACAATCTGGTCATGAAGACGTGATAGCAGTTCAAAAGAATTTACAATCTGCTCTTACTGTGGAAGAGGAGAATCATGAGAAGAATGAAAAACCTGAATGCATGGTTCAAGAGCCAGAATCAATGAAATCCGAAGAAGGAGATTCGGGGGAACAGCAAACCGGCGGAAACATTACCGAGGCTGTCCCGAAGAAACCATACACCAAAACGATTGAGGAAAATCCTGTAGTCATATATTCCATGCTGATAAAGGAGAAGAATCCAGACTCACCTCAAATTTTTCCAATCAAAGACGGTACAGTTTCGAGGACGAAACTTTTTCAGGAGGAGGGGTATGATGCGATCATGGAATCATCTGAGAAGACCCGTGTGCCTTGCTCAGCACAATCGAAGTCTATGATCAACTTGTCTATCCCATCAGCCACTTGGAGTACATTCTCACCTTATCTAGAGCACATCTCGAAGTTGAATCAGTCGAATCCGAGTTTAGGTGAAGAAGTTATTCAACTTCCAAGTCAAGTGATTCCCAGCTTACGCGATTCAGACATACGTGCGTTGAATAATTATTTCCAACCAAACCAGAAGGAATCAAGCTATGAAACAAATTATTCTGGAATCTTGAATCATCAGAGGATCTGGGAAAATTGTAATCACAACAACGCCGGTTCAGACTTGGGAGATATGAATTTTACAATTCAATGGATCTGCTTCAGGCCCTATTGCGCGACTGAGCCAAAGATTATGATGCACAGCCCAACTCAGGTACGATCTCGACGTAAAACAAATTGGAGAATCTTACTGGATCTCTTAGGTTTCCAACAAGCCCAAGAAAAGAAGGAAATTCCATCGGATGAGAAAGATACACTCCATTTGCCAAGATGGGTCAATCTGGTTCAAAACTTGAAGAGTTCTAGACCCAATTGGTTTGCAAGCTTCCAGACTTATGTTTGGCATCCAGGAGGTATTTCTACCAAGCCCAGCAAGCCCAGTAAGCCCCAGCAAGAACACATCTCGGCCAAAGAAGCAAGGAGAAGCCAATAATAATAATTCAAATTCCAAAGCTGAAGTAATAAAGACTAGTTCTCTCTCCTTCATGCGGATTTAGGTCTCATTGTGTTTCCTAGGTGATCTGCATGTTGAGGACGTTTTACTAAGTTGTTGCTGTAGTTTTTTTTTTCTATTTAAACTTATGTAAGTCCCATGAGCAGGGGGGCATCAATTTATATTTTTATGAAACTTTGTTTCTTCTTTGGGTTGAGAGTGATTCTCTTCTCTTGCTTGTTAGGTGTGTCATATCCTACAAGTTTATCGATTTCTTTTTGTGTTCATATCCAAGAGAATCGATTGGTGAATCAAAGGCCTTCCGCATCCTTTGTGAGACCATTCAATCCCCATCCTTTGTTCTTTGAAGCTTTTTCAGTTTCATAGAAGCAAAGCCTATCCTTTTTACCAACTTCGAGTGAGAATCCTTGGGAGGATCATATCAACTTAACATATGAATTGGAGGTTTGAAATTCAAATTAATAGTTAGTTTGATTATTTATTTCATCCACTTTAAAGTCGGGTATGAGTTCAACATAGTCATGTTGTGCGAGTATGAAAAAAATCGACTTTCTTTATAAAATCAAACATTTGATTTATCCTAGCTTAGACTATTTATTGTATTCATACTGTGTTAGTTCTATTCTATGGGGGATGAATACCTATTATACTACAACCAATTGCTTGCACTTGGACATAGTTAAATGAAGAAATTTATTATATGGTTTTGATTTTTGTGATTGTGTGATTTGTGTTTTGTTGAAAAACAAAATCTAATCAAACAACCCCACATATTGTTCCTATCAAGTCTAAAGACGTCCGAAGTCACATTTTCGAGTTATGAGAGATGCACCTTAGTTGGCTTCTGAACAAGTCACTGTGGAAGATCTATCATTCACAATATGAGAAAATCAAAAGCGGTTAATGTGTTATCTATGACTACGAAAAAAGACAAAAATATGAGATAGTCAACAAAAATAAAAAGAGATAAGTAATATTGCTGACAAATTCCATGATCGTTGATAGTGAGACTAATATTACGGTACTAAAGTCAAGTCAAGCATTGAAAAAAAATATGTCTTCACACTTATCTATCGGTTGGCCACGAGTCATTACTGTTATTTTCTAGTAATATACAATGGCAAGGAAGTCGTATGTTGTTTCTTTAGTACAAAAATTAGGATATCTTTAAATTTTTGAAGCAATTCAAACTTATAATCATTTATTTAATTATTAAAGAAATATAGCTTGTTGATCACGTACGTTGAAACCGCGTTCACGTTATGCTATTGCGAATTAAAAATTATATGGTTATTTTAAAAATGATAAAGCAAGAAAACATAATTAAATAATGGCCTTGCTCTATATATGTTGGTCAATAGATGATGTTCAAACATAAGATCAAATCAAATCGTGAGAAGAAACAAAAATGGGTTCAAAGATATCATCACATGTGATTGCTCTTCTCTTATCTCTTCTCATTCTAATTTTCACTTTTTCCTCTCAACTTAGGGTTGTTGAAGCTACAAGCCGCAAACTTGGTAAGTACTTAATCCAGTCGCATATGCTAATATAGTAATCAAACAAAAAAGATTATATTCCGTACACAAAATTTAGAATATAAACTAGACTTTGAATTTGATTTGTGCACTTGATGTTGCAGCAAACGGAAGACCCATCGTGTGGACACCAGCCTCAAGATCATGTGGAGCATCTCATGCATCGTGGAAGAAGAATCGTCGACCTTGTAAACGTCCTCCAAGAACTGCTCCTGCTTCTTTCAACTCTCCATAAGACCATAAGACATATGTAGTTCTTGTTTTTTTTTTTTAAATCTTGTTTATGTCAAGAAAATAAAGTTTCTTGTTTTCTGATTTGGTTTCTCGTCGGAATTTGTGAATTATTGTATCTCTATAATATTAAAAGAGAAATATTTTTATCAACAGTAAAAAAAAAAGAGTAAATTAAAATTATACGAATAATATAAAAATATTTATAAACAGTAAAGAACTACAAATTTATATTAACTGGGGATTCGAATTTAGTACTATACAAATTAAATAAACTATACAAATCTATATTTATAATTTTGTAGAGATATATAGTAGCAAAGTTTCACTTTTTTATTACTCCCTATGTTAAGTAAGATATTTTAGCAAAAAAGGCAAAATTTAAGAAGCTATATAAATTATTTATTTTTAATATTTTTACAAAAAAAAAAGATATTAAATACGATTCAACTAATGAAAAAATACGTTACAGAATATAAATAATTATAAAAAATTAAATAGACTAAAATATTTGTATAAAAATGTGAACAAAAATTCCAATCTTACTAAAACAGACGGAATATTAGAAAATGAAATTGTATTATCATTAATAACGTGAAACTAGGTTTCATTAGGCTTCAGCCATTACATGTTGTACAAGTAAATCTTGTAAATTAAGGTATCATATAAGTAGTACATGAGTACAAATAAATGGTTCGGTATCCTAAAGTTTAGATCCAGTGTTACACACCCCACTCGAACCAATCGTATAGAGAAGAACGTCTCTTACAAGAGTCTCCCTCATCTTACCATACACGTGTCCATCAGCTCCACGCGTAATTATCGCCTCTCCCAACTTAATGGCTTCTTCAACAGTCTCCGCCGCACTACCATGAACAGAGTCAACAATTCCCATCTCCAAGCCCTTCACCGCTGTTACTTTCGCCGCCGTCAACATCACATCTCTTCTCGCCGCCGGAGAACCAATTTTCATCCGAATCACAGCCATAAACCACGCCGGAACTGTAAGCTCAATATCTAATTCACTCATATACAAAAATCCTCTGTCACGACGCATCAATACATAATCATGACTCATAGCTAAAATACATCCCGCGGCGGAAGCGTGACCTGTAACGGCGGCGATTGTTGGCATAGGAAGAGAGATTAGATCGGCGATTAAGGATCTGAGCTTAGCGTCCATGAGAACAGAGATAGATGGATCTGATTTTGAAAGAGCGAGATCGTAGCCGTTGGAGAAGAATTTTCCATCTGCTGTTGTGATTAGGACTGAGTTTGAAGATGATTGATCGGAACGGATTTGGTTGATGGCGGAGCGGATTGAGTCGAGTAAGGTTGGGTTGAGACGGTGTTCGCCGTCGCCGGTGAGTTTCAGTATGAAAAGACGACCACGCTTCTCTAGTGAACACATCTTTGTGGCTATCTCTTACTAAACAATATTTGTTGGATTATTTCCAAATATGTTGAACCAGTGATTTATTTCTTAACATGGAATAAGTTTATATACGTAGAATAGATTGAAAAGTTTTACTAATTTATGCTATAATTTGCAGGCAAGAAATAATAAACTATCTGTTGAAAATATAAAAAAGGGTGCACAAATGTTTAGTCAAAATTTAGGGGGTTTTAGTGAAAAAATTAGAAAAACATAAATATATATATATATATATATATATATATTTATATATACATATATGTTAGGACTTAAGTTCAATACTTTTTTGTTAAACAGATAGTTTAATTAGAGAGTTGATCAAACAAGCCAGAAGAATAATGGCAACATTGATGTATACTAAAAAAGAAAACAAAAATCAATCGTACAATCCAAAAGAATAGAGGCAAAAATTTATATTTAATGGGTAGATAATTACAAATTTTGGTAAAAGGTTGGAGAGCCAATTGCCGAAAGACTATAGCAAGATTTCGAATCATCAAACTGAGTGATGTACGTTTTTGTGAAACCTTTTCAATACACAAGGATGTACACACTGTTTTACGATTGTGTTGACGATTGTGTTGCTTTCACTGGATCATTCTGATTTGGTAGAGTGAAAGGACTTATATAGAAGACTAAAATTGGAAATATATAGCTTTAGGAGTTAGAAGAACTGATTTGTAACAATCTTCTTATATGATATATGCATTTTTTTTGTTTAATTTAAGGATCAAGTTTTTTTAAAGCTAAGAATTTTAATATAAAAATTGACACTGTAATATATCGGTTTCGATTAGTGACATTAGAATTTGGGTGTATAAATAACTCTCTTACTTTGTCTTAATTATGTACAAGTATATATTTATATTATGTTCATGTATTTCAAAGATGCAATAACTCACAATCTCCATTATGACTTTTCTTCTTGTCTTTGAATTATTAATAAAGAAGATGTTAAAAAAAAAAAAAAAAACAATATGCGGAAAAGGTGCGACACACACATAAAATATGTATCCTTTTATAATATTAAAAAAACCAATAAAAAGATTGTAGATTCATTCTCCATCAAAAGAGTTGATTAAGTGAAAAGGGCAAAACGAACATAGTCTTGAACTGAAGATTTGAATTTCATCATTAGGCCTAATCAAACATGAATCAAGGTTAGTGTTTCTTTTTTTTTCTATTAGAAAGTGTATGGTTGGATTAAATTATATCTAGATTATTTTGGGATAGATTTTATAATTGAAATTATTAAGTAAATCTACATGGTCGCTTAAGTTTACGGATCTATCGCTAACCATGGATCTGACTTTAGAGTAGAGAGTAAGTCACAACTATACGACTTGATAAGAATTTGGAACCGATCCTTTAACGAGTCCTATGCAGAGTGAAACGAAAGAAATATGGACCATAAGATGAAAGCTGAGTCGACAAATGTAGGTATCATTGAGCACTACACAGTCTTCCGGAGACAAACCCGTGACAACATGAACCCCTTCTCTCGTTTCTAGATATGCCCCTGTTTGCTGTAGTCACATCCAAAAACATTTGCTCCTTCAAAAAAAGCAACAAAAACAATATTTTGTGTTTGATTAAGAAAAAAACAATATTTTGGATCTTAACTGAAAGAGTAATGAAACCCTTTTGAGTTTTGATATACAGTGGTTGGTTAAACGTTTCATTATCAGGATTCAGGTACTGAATTTGGTTCTTAACAAATATAATATCTTCAAAAATATACTAAGTTTGCAAATATATTATATATTTTTGAAAACATTTCTTGAAAATAAAAATATTTTCTTGAAAAATATACTATGTTTCACTATAAAAACTATTTTAGAGATTTCTTTTCATTTATTTGATTTATTAAAACTTCTATGTAGATTTTTAAATTTGGCGTTTCTAATTAAAATATCAAATATTTTATCAAGAAAAAAAAGGAGTAAACCATCAAATATACTGAAAAACAAAGGGATATGTCATTCCATGTGTTATGGTAGAACTGTTCGTAGTAACTATATATAGTGCTCACAAAATTGCCAATCTATATATTGCAAAGAGCCAAAGAAGAAATATGTGTCGTGGGATTTATTTGTGGAGCTGTTTATTGTAATTATATTTGTTGGAGGCAATTTTTATACAATTCATGTATAGAATTAGAACATTATCCTTTGCAATAGATTAAAACTAAAATCAGAAGGACATGATGTAAGACTAGGCAAAAAAAGATTTAGTAGTCAAAGTAAAAAGAAAATGATAATGTTAAAAAAATTCGTGAGTCAAGTCAAGGCATTGAAAAAAAGATGTGTTCGAACTTATCAGTCGATGAGTCATGACTGTTATTTTCGAGTAATACGTTGTGGCAAAAATAGTTGTATGTTGTCTTTTAGAACAGAAATTATGTATGCCCTTTAACAAAAATAAAAAAAATAAAAATAAGAATAGAAATTATATTATATCTTTAAACTTTCTGGGCAATTCAAACTCGTAATCTTTTAATTATTAAAAATGAATCGTGCAGATAACATTAGAAACCACATTTTATTTCTTCTAGTTAAATAAATAAAAAATACCGTTAAAGGTAATTAAATAAAAGTTACTCTGAAAAAGATGTAAATAGCAAGAAAACATAATTAGGTTTTGTTTCTTCATGAATGATTGTGATGACAAAAAAAGAGAGGTAATAGATAATTTGAAGAAAATATCTTCTCTCTCCAAATGGCGGATTCTTCCTCCGCCGCTGTCCCTACCACAGATCCACCAACCACTCCATCCCCTTCCTCATTTCATCCCCTCCTCTGCCGGATCTTTCCCTCTTTCCTCCGTTACCTCTCAAAAATCTGACTCCCTCCTCTCACCATCGTAACTCAAATTCCGACTCATCCCCAAGCTTAAATTCGAACCCTCCGTCACTAGCACCCAAATCTCCTGGTTCCCTATGGTCCGGCCTATTCTCCTCCTCAAAAAACCTCCGCAATTTCCCTCCCTGAAAGCGGTTTCTCCCCACCTCCAGTCTTCCGACGGATTCAATCTTATAGCCAATGACCTCGGCAAGTGAATCCTGATACGTTGCAAGCTCAGTCGTCACATAACCGGCGAGTATCAAACCGGATTCGAGCTCCAAACCGGAAGTATGTCGATTGAAGACTTTGGGTTTGATTTCAGTTTTTATTTTACAATCTGTTTCAGCAAATAATTGAGAGAATGAGTCTTCCCTGTGTTTAGGAAGCACCTGCTCCACCTTTCCCATTTCTTCCATATCTCCAAGTTTGTAGGAGTAAAACTCCATGTTCTTTGATTCTGCAACTCTTATTTAATCAATGAAAAAAGCCAAAAATAGGCAATCTCAATTGCCAAAACAACTTGCGTCTCTTTATCTGTTTACGTTTGCTAAGTTATTGTGTTAAGGATAGAATCTGGGACTATCAATTGGTATCAGATTTAGGGTTCTTCACACAAATTTTTTCGGTTTCACCTCAACAAACTTAAAAAAAAAAAAAAAAAAAAAAAAAAAGAAAACAGTTTCCAGAGATCAAATCAATGGCGACGAACAAGGAGAGATTGGATTCTCTCGAATCCGGTCTAGGTTCAGTCCAAGATGAGTTTAAAACACTCACAGCGACTTTCCAAGACAAATTTCAGAACATCGAGTCTTCTCTGCAACGCACAATGGATGAGAGGTTACAGACCATTGTAGTTTCACAACAAGCGTTGCAGGACACGGTAAATCGTTTAGCAGGGGTTTTTTAGAAACCTGACAGCTCGTCAGGTCCATCTGTGCCGCAGCATACACGAATCATCAGTCCTCAACCGGTTTAACGTACAGCTACGTTCAGCAATCCGCTCTTTCCACCGGCGGGGGCGACACCAGCTGTAGCAGCACGACCACGACATCTCAAACTGGATTTTCCACGATTTCCGGGTGGTGATCCAACCGAATGGATTTGCAAAGCAAAGCAATATTTTACGTATCAGGATATTCTTCCTGCACACCAAGTCAGTTTTGCTTCATACCATCTTACGGAGGAAGCGAATGAATGGTGGCTGGCGATTTCAACTGCATTAAATATCGATCCTAATACAGCACCATGGGACACATTTGAAGCTGAGCTCTGGGTGCGTTTCGGCCCAACAGATGCAGAGAACTTTCATGAGGCTCTGTGTAAAATCAAACAAACTGGCACCTTACGAGACTATCAAAGGGATTTTGAGAGATTGATGAATAAGGTTCGTAATTGGTCTGAAGAGGCTCTTGTCGGTTCATTTCTGGGCGGTTTACAGGACAACATAGCAGACAATGTCCGAATGTTTGCTCCTAAGACACTCAAAGATGTGATCAATCTGGCCCGACTTAGAGATGATCAGTTGCAGAGAAAGAAGAAACCGTATCAAGCGCGCAGTAATAACACCAGCTGGTCCGGTTCATCAACACCAACTCGTTCACTGATACCTGCGACAACACAGCCATGACACCATTCAACCACTCCAACAATTCAAACGAATCCAAAAAAATTAAGTTGGGATGAAATGAAAAGAAAGAGGAGTTTGGGACTTTGTTTCAGTTATGACGAAAGCTACACCCCTGGACACAAATGTCGTACCTCTCAGCTTTTACTAATGGAAGGTGAAGACATGGAAGAGGACGGTGAGGATGTCTTCCATGAAGCAGAGGCACCAGAGATATCACTACAAGCTCTAACAGGCTGGGATACTCCTGGTACTTTTCGAGTGCATATTGTGGTCAACAATCGTTCGTTAGTTGCTCTTATTGACAGTGGAGCAACCCACAACTTCATCAGTGAACAAGCCGCTAATCGTTTGAATTTAAAACTTCAACCGCTATCTCCCTTCCACGTTAATGTTGCTGATGGATATAAGTTACAATGCAAAGGCTATTATCCACACATGCCAGTCTCAATTGGTAACATCAAGTTTGTGATAAACTTACATGTTTTACCTCTTACGGGTCTTGATGTGGTGTTAGGGATCACATGGTTGGCAACATTAGGACCAACATTATGCGATTGGAAGGCAAAGACTCTTGCTTTTGAATGGAATGGACAGAATCACCAAGTGATAGGTATCACACCACAGTCTATCACCAAAGCTGCGCCAAACGAAATTTCGCGGGAGGCACAACAAGGACAAGCTTGTTTCGCAATTCATCTACACTCGGTTAAGGAGTCATCTACAGAAATGCCAGCAGATATGGAGATCATTGTGCGGCAATATTCTGATATTTTTAAGACTCCGAACACACTCCCTCCTCATCGCGACATCGAGCATCATATCGTCTTAAAGGAAGGATCTGATCCGGTAAATGTCCGTCCATATAGATATGCACATTTTCAAAAAGAGGAGATCGAAAACCAAGTTCATACAATGCTAGAGTCTGGTCTGATACGGTGTAGTTCCAGCCCGTTCTCTTCACCAGTTCTTCTAGTCAAGAAAAAGGATGGGTCTTGGCATTTTTGTACCGATTACCGCGCACTCAATTCTGCTACTGTCAATGATAGATTTTCGATACCGACAGTAGATGATATGTTGGATGAACTACACGGCGCCAAGGTCTTTACAAAGCTTGATCTCACAGCAGGATATCATCAGATCCGGGTCCACCCTCCAGACATCCACAAGACAGCTTTTCGAACGCATAACGGCCATTATGAATACCTCGTGATGCCGTTTGGTCTATGCAATGCTCCCTCGACTTTTCAGTCGCTCATGAATTCGGTATTTCGAACTCATCTCCGTTCTTTCGTCCTTGTGTTTTTTGATGATATTTTGGTCTACAACAAGTCGTGGAGCAGCCATCTCAATCATGTACGGGTTGTTTTCGAACTTTTGAAGCAACACCACCTGTTTGTTAAGCTCAAGAAATGTGAATTCGGAAAGAAAGAACTAGAGTATTGGGGCCATATTATTTCTGGAGACGGAGTTAAAGTGGATCAATCAAAAATCCAAGCTATGGTTTCTTGGCCGACTCCGACATTAATCACCGATCTGCGAGGCTTTCTTGGTCTTACGGGATATTATCGCAAATTCGTCAAATCTTACGGTGTTGTAGAGCGGCCTTTAACAAACTTATTAAAGAAGAGAAAATTCGCATGGACACCAAAGGCGGAAGCAGCCTTTATAGAACTGAAGAAAGCGATGACTACGACTCCAACACTTGCCATGCCCGATTTCACATCTCAATTCATCATACAAACAGACGCATCTGGTGAAGGTATTGGCGCAGTTCTTTCACAACATGGTAGACCGATTGCTTTTATGAGTCGCTCGCTGGGTGTAACAAAAAAGATGTGGTCGACTTACGCGCGGGAGATGTTAGCCATTGTTATTGCTATCCGCACTTGGAGACCTTACTTGTTGGGCCGCCACTTTATCATTCAAACTGACCAGCGCAGCCTCCGTTACCTCTTGGAACAAAGGATACTTACACCTGAGCAACAAAAGTGGATGGGAAAGCTAGTTGGGTATGATTACGAGATTACGTATAAACCGGGTTCGGCTAATGCTGCAGCGGATGCGCTGTCTAGACGTGCTAATAGCCCCTGTCTCTATTCGTTTTCAACACAAACGGCTTCTTTGTGGGATTATTTACGCAGGTTGGCTCTCACGGATCCTTATCTCGTTAAGTTGGGTGCATTAGCCGATGGAGCACCGGGACTGCCTTATTCACGTAAGAATGGTCTTATTTGTTATCATAATCGGGTTGTCATTCCACCATCTTCTCCTTTTATTCAGCAGTTGTTGCATGAGTGTCACAACACACATTTTGGTGGTTATTCGGGCGTCCTTCGCACTTTTAAACGCTTGGCACCACAGTTCTATTGGCCGGCTATGCATCGCTCAGTTAACAATTATGTGGCTAGTTGTGATGTCTGTCAAAGGACAAAGTCCGCAACGCTTAAGCCTTCGGGGCTGCTCCAGCCACTTTCTGTTCCGAAATGAGTATGGGAAGACATTTCGATGGACTTTGTCGAGAGTTTGCCGCGCTCAGATAACAAAACTACAATTATGGTGGCGGTCGACCGTTTAACAAAATCAGCTCATTTGGTCCCTCTCACTCATCCTTATACGGCAAAGACGGTTGCTTCTCAGTTTATCGCCAATATCGTCAAGCTTCATGGCATTCCAAAATCAATTGTAAGTGACCGTGACCCTGTTTTTGTGAGTTCATTTTGGCGTGAGCTTTGGCGATTGGCAGGAATCAAACTATGTATGTCCTCGGCTTACCATCCTCAATCGGACGGACAAACAGAGGTTGTCAACCGCTGCATTGAACAGTTTCTTCGTTGTTTTGTTCATGACCGGCCTTCGCAGTGGAGCTCGCTGTTACCATGGGCAGAATATTGGTATAATACAACATACCACAGTTCCACCGGCAAGTCACCTTTCAAGGCACTATACGGACGCGAACCTCCTTCTTTACTTAGATATGAGTTAGCTTCCACACCTGTACATGAACTTGATGAATAGTTAGCTGCAAGAGATGAACTTTTGCGTGATTTACAGAAGCACCTAGCAGGTGCCAACAATAGGATGAAACAGTTTGCGGATACAAGGCGATGAGATGTTTCGTTCGAAGTGGGAGATTGGGTTTTTCTTCGTTTACAGCTTTACCGCCAACACACTCTTTTCTAGCGGTCATCTCAGAAGCTATCTACCAAATACTATGGACCATTTCAAGTCGAAGCTCGAGTGGGACCTGTTGCTTATCGTTTGACGTTACCGGAAAGGACTAAGGTACATTCTGTTTTTCATGTGTCTCTTTTGAAAAAATGTGTGGGATCCGATGCACCTGTTTCCGGCACACTGCCACCACTACGTTCATTGGGAGTACTTCGACTCAGACCAGAAGCAGTGTTAGAATTTCGGGACATGTTCGCAGATGGGACAACGAAGAAGGAAGTTTTGGTCAAATGGTTGGATTTACCGATCGAAGAAGCAACGTGGGAGAACCTATCACAGGTCAAGCAGAGGTTTCCGACACTGAACCTTGCGGACAAGGTTCTTTCCGACGGGAGGAGTAATGATACGTTGCAAGCTCAGTCGTCACATAACCGGTGAGTATCAAACCGGATTCGAGCTCCAAACCGGAAGTATGTCGATTGAAGACTTTGGGTTTGATTTCAGTTTTTATTTTACAATCTGTTTCAGCAAATAATTGAAAGAATGAGTCTTCTCTGTGTTTAGGAAGCACCTGCTCCACCTTTCCCATTTCTTCCATATCTCCAAGTTTGTAGGAGTAAAGCTCCATGTTATTTGATTCTGCAACTCTTATTTAATTAATGAAAAAAGCCAAAAATAGGCAATCTCAATTGCCAAAACAACTTGCGTTTCTTTATCAGTTTACGTTTGCTAAGTTATTGTGTTAAGGATAGAATCTGGGACTATCAAATCCCCTCAAAATCTCCTTCCTCTCCGACACTAGCCGACGCACGAATCCGGGTCATTTTAAATCTCGAGAAGCCATTGCCGAATGCAGTCATCGTCCGCGACAGAGAAGGCAACCAGATCCACGTTGATGTGGCTTACGACCGCATACCGCCGAAGTGCTCCAGTTGCTCCCGATTTGGCCATATGGCACATAGGTGCCCATCCTCTCCCCTCCCCGCCATCCCTCTCCACCATCAAATCAAGCCCCGCCCCATCTCCACTCAGCTCTGCCTGCGACACCGCTACCGCCGGTTGACACCGCCGGCTCTCATCTTGTAGCCGGTGACACCGCTGCCGCCTCTTCATCCGTACAGAGCGGCGCTCAAGTGTCTGTACAACAACTTAAGAGGTAACCTATTCAGGCTGAAAACCCTACACCAGTCTTGTTGGGCCATCTCCTCCAAAATTCGGCCCAGCAAACCTCCTCAAACTCGGTCAAGCATACATCAAAATTGGTTGGCCTTTTCCCCTCAAAACTGGCCCAACATGCTTCCCCAATTCCAACCCAGCTTCACTCCTCAATTTCGGCCCAACCAGACTCCTCATTTAGGCCCACTTACAAAGTCAAGAAGCAGGCTCATTTTGACTCTCCAAAGGGCCCATCTCTGCAGATTCACTCTTCAGTACAAGACTCTACCGCTTCCGACCATCTCCCACCTGGCTTCCCCTCTCCCTCATCTCCGATCAAGTCGCCTCCTCCACCCTCCTACAAGTCTGTCATCGCCGGTTCTTCTTCTTTCACCTCGCTCCTACACCATCAACACCAGTCCTCTTGCTCCCCCACCACCATCATCTCTCCCCTCCTCTCCCGGCCTATTCCTCAATCGCTCCTCCATACCTCTCCTCTGAAACCATCTTTTAGCCCCCTCCATGCCTTCCCTCCGACCATCTCTGAAGATGATTCTTGTCCTCGGCCATCTCATGAGACCGAGCTCAAACCCGAAGATGAAGATGCCATCGATGACTCCTCCGAAGCCTCGGTTTCTTTAGTCGGGTCTGATGACACCGCAGCCGCCAACCCCTCTCTTCTTGCAGATATAGATCACGTCTCCTACCGCCAAGAATCTCCAAAAGTTCCAAAGCCACGTTCGTCGGTCCCGGGGAAGCGATTATCTACCTCAAAGACTTTAAAAGATCAAAGGAGAAATCGTATTGCTCCATTCCCACCGAGCAAGTGCTTTTTCAGACCCTAATCTCTCTCCCCTATATTTTTTATCGTTGATATTCTTTTCTTGTCTTCGGTTCTTTTACTGCCCTTCTCCTATCCTTGACTTCTATTATTTGGTTTCATGGCATATAACTCACTTTCAAATAATTTGTTTTGTTGGAATGTTAGGGGTCTCAATGATGGGTCCAAACAACATTCGGTCAAGAGTTGGATCACCTCCACTGGACCTCTCCTAGGTGCTATCTTGGAAACCCGCGTTAGAGAGGAAGATCAAGCCCTCAGAATCAAAGATCAACTTTTTCCCAATTGGATCTTGGAGACAAACCACTCTCACTCTCGCTTGGGTCGCATTTGGGTTTTATTGGATCCGTCTTTGAGCTGCATCGTATACAAAGAAGACCTTGCAGTTAATCGCTGTTGGAGTTTTTGATCCTCAAACCGAGTTCTACGTGATAATTGCCTTCATTTATGCCAACAACTTCGACCGTGATAGAAGATCTTTGTGGCCAGACATCGTCAAGCTCTCTCATCACCATCTGGTTTCCAGCAGACCTCTATTAGTCATCGAAGATTTCAATCAGATTCTTCTCTCTAGCGAGCACTTTTCCTCGACCCCTAGCTCCCTTCCTCTAGCAGGCATGGTGTCTTTCCAGAATTGTCTTTTTGAAAGCGGTCTCTCCGACCTTGCTTTCAGAGGAGTTTTCCACACTTGGACGAACAATGGACGCACCAACCTTATCACCCGTAAACTGGATAGAGCTTTGGTCAATGAAGCATGGACTATCACCATTCCTCAGGGCACTGTCTTTTTTGATTCTCCGGGTCCATCTGATCATTCCCCTTGCCTGGTCTCCATTCCTGGCACACTTACCCGGCGTTCGAAGACCTTCTGTTATTTTCACTTCATCTCCACTCACCCCTTGTTCATGGAGAGGCTGTTTTCTGCTTGGTCTGAGTGCAATCCATTGGGTTCATATATGTTCAGATTAGCTAAGAAACTGAGCGCTGCAAAATCTTGTTGCAAAAAGTTGAATGAAGAAGGCTTTGGTAGGATCCAACAGCGCACCAAGGAGGCCTTATCTTCTCTCCAGAGGGCGAAGACTTTTCTCCTTTCTGACCCCTCCCCGCTTAACCATGAGACTGAGATTGGTGTTTGGTCTGATTGGAGGCGTTTAGATGTCGCTCTTGAGAGTTTCTACCGGCAGAAATCTAGGGTCTAATGGCTGCAAGAGGTAGATGCCAACACAACCTTCTTTCACAGAAGTGTCATCGCTCACGCCCAGCGGAACAACATCTATTGTCTCCGCAATGCTGCTGGGGTTCTGATCTCTGAGGATTCACTTCTGAAAGAGATGGTGGTTGATTTCTACCGGATCCTTCTTGGTTCTGTGAATTCAGCTGTGTCCCCACCTTCCGTCCATCATCTCCACCTTATTCACCCTTTCAGGAGGTCCTCCGCTATCAACCACCTCCTTTCTATCATCCCTTCTCCCAAGAGCATCCTCTCTACTATCCTCCTCTTTCCCACTAATAAGGCTCCGGGTCTAGATGGCTTACCAATTGACTTCTATCGTGCTTCTTGGTCTAGCATTGGTCAAGATGTTATTTCAGCTGTTCTTGAATTTTTCAGGTCCTTATCCCTGACTCTCAAGGTCACGGGAGAAATTAATCTCAAAGACTTCCGGCCAACCTCGTGCTGCAATCACTTCTATAAGATCATATCCTCCATTCTCGCAGGGCGACTGCAGCTTTTCCTTCCTCAAGCAGTTCAACACAACTAAGTGGGTTTCGTTAAAGGTCGTCAACTCTGTGAGAATATCCTTCTTGCCTCTGAGCTTATCAGTGACTTTAACAAGCCCGGCCCCATTTCTCGTGGTTGTCTCAAGATTAACCTGACTAAGGTGTTCGATAATCTTCACTGGGACTTTATTCTCCAACTCCTTAGAGCTTTTGATCTCCCTGATCTCTACATTGGTAGGATCCGTGAATGCATCACCTCTCCCTCTTACTCCATCAACCTCAATGGCGATTTGACCGGTTACTTCCAAGGGCGGAAAGGCCTCTGTCAGAGGGATCCCATATCCTCATATCTTTTCGTTCTATCCATGGATGTTCTTTCCAAGCTTCTTGATGCAGTCGTCACCTCCATAGACATTTGCCACCATCCGTCATGCCAAAACCCGGTTATCTCACATTTATCTTTTGCTGATGATATGTTGATCTTCTTTGATGGTTCTGAACACTCCTTGCAAGGTGTTCTTTCTGTTCTTGATGATTTTTTCAGGATGTCCGACCTGGGTATTAATCTTCTTAAGTCCACCCTCTTTCTCGATGGCAACGACCCCGTTTGTCTTCACAATTTGGCCTCCAAATTTGGTCTATCTCAAGGCACCTTCTCCGTCAAATATTTAGGTGTACCTCTCCTCCCTAACAAGATGCGGGCTCAAGATTTCTAGCCCCTAATCGATCGCCTCAACTCCAGATTTACCTCTTGGACCAACCACCACCTTTCTTTTGCCGGACGTCTCTAGTTGATCCAGTCGGTTATCTACTCCGTCGTCAACTTCTGGGCCTCTATATTCATGCTCCCGAATTCCTGCCTTCTCACCATCGAGAAACTTTGTAATGCCTTCCTATGGTCCGGGTCTACCCTCTCTGCAAAGAATGCTAAGATCAGTTGGGACTCTGTTTGCACCCCCAAAAGCTCCGGAGGCCTAAGCCTTCGTCGTCTAGATAAATGGAACAATGTTCTCGGGGTAAAACTCATATGGCTCATTTTCACCAAAGCAGGTTCTCTATGGGTTTCCTGGGTCAGATCTCATCTTATTAGCCCCCAATCCTTCTGGGATATCTCATCTTCCAACCTTCATGGCAGTTGGATGTGGCACCGCCTCCTCAAGCTTCGACACATTGCGAGATCTTTTTTTTTTATCGTATTGGTATGGGTAACACTTGTTCTTTTTGGCAGGATAACTGGACAGGTTGGGGTCCCCTTATACTCTTGATTGGCCATCAACACACCCGTCTTACCGGCATTCCAGTAAATGCCACTGTTTCTCAGGCAATTCAGCAAGATCATTGGCTTATATCCACACGGAGCCGTAATCCCTTGATATTCTTCCTCCGCAGTATTCTCCCACCTGCAGATGCTATCCTCCATCCTTCAAACAGGGACTCTTTCATTTGGACTGCAGGTCTAGACGAGGCTAGTCTCCGTACAGCTCCAACCAGATTCTCCTCCTCAAAGACATTCATGGCTCTCCATCCTCACCCTCCAAAGGTTCTCTGGCACAAGTCGATCTGGTTTTCAGGACTTATCTCCAAACACGCTTTCACCTGTTGGGTAATAGCCCGCGACAGACTCCCGACTAGAGACAAGATTAGTCGATTCTCTCCTCAGGCCCCTTCGACCTGCGTCCTTTGCAATTCAGCCCTAGAATCCAGGGAGCATCTTCTCTTCTCTTGCTCATACTCCCATTTTCTCCTTATTTCTGCTCTGCATGCGTTTCCTCCTGATCTAGATTTTCATTCTCTTTTGCAGTGGCTCCCAATCTCGACCACGGATTCCTCCCTGAAGCTCATTTACCACCTCCTCTTCCAAGCTACCGCATACTTACTATGGCGGGAGAAAAACGCACGTATCTATTCCATGACTTCGAGATCTCCTTCACAACTTCTCAAGGAAATCAATACCACCGTCAAGACCAGGCTCCTCGCTCTCTCACACTCCAGTCCACTGCGAGACCCTCCTCTTCTACAACTTTGGTTTGGGCTCCAGTCCTCCCCCACTTCCATCACTAGTCACTCAAATTAGTAGTTGTATTCTTTTTCCCTCGCCCGGTTTTTTTCTAATTGGGTTTTCCGTGGTAAGGTTTTAATGAGGCAACTACTCTTCCCTTCCTCTTCATGTACCCTATTCTCTCATTCTTTCATTTGTAAACATCTTTTATTTTAATAATATTAACCCGTTCATCAAAAAAAAGAAAACATAATTAAGCTAGTCTTGCTTGCTCTATATATATATTGGTCATCACTAATGAGATACTTTAGTTTATCAAATCAAACTGTGACAAAAACGAAAATAGGTTTAAAGACATCATCACATACGGTTGCTCTTCTGTTCTCTCTTCTTATTCTGATTTTCACTCTTTCCTCTCAAGTTGGAGTTGCGGAGGCTACAAGCCGCAAACTAATTAGTAAGTAGTATCTTTAAAATTTGACTACCTCATTCATATAATTAAATAAGCTTGAGCATTAAGAGTATAAGGTCGAGTAATAACATGTAAAGATCAAGTACGAGAAGTTTGGATTTTGGAAACTATTATTCAAAGTATACCAGTTATTCCGTTAATATAAAGGTCGAGTATTAGCGGGAAATATTAGGATCGAGTAGTTAAAATTAGGACCAAAACAACTAATTTTCATAATTAAATCGCTATTCGAATGGATAATTGCGGATATTTTTGTACTATAATAAATTTATTTAAAAACTTTTGGATGACTTTTTAAAAATGGGTATTTTTGAATAATTTCTAAATATCTAATAAATTTGAGTAAATTTAAAAACAGATCAATAATTTAGAACATTTAAAATTTTTTAACTACCCAATCAGATAACTTGGATACGTAATTCATCCGACCCAATCTTTACCCGTTAGAAAATACCTTTTTTTATAATTAAAATATGAGTATTCTACACATAGCCTGATGAGTGCCTTGCTAGGTGCACATAACAACTTCAAGTGTACTTTTTTTTTTAGTTACCATATTAAACTATACTATATGTTGACACCAGTTGATTATAGGCATGGGCATTACAGGTCGAGTATCCAGATCCCGATCCGAATTACTCAAACCCGTTTGGATAAGAGTCCAAAAATATCGTATAATAAGTAGCAAATGAATCTGATCTTTTAATATTTTAATATATTTCATGATGTTTCGTGGCAATACAAACAATATAAAACTTTTGGAATAAACAAGTAATATTGAAAACAAAAATAATGTATCAAGAAACTTATTATGATATATTTCCTCCGAATATGAATTCTCTTCTCCTTTTTTCGTAGTAATCAGAAATATGAATCATGAAAAAGAAACAAACAAATCTCAAGAGTCAAGACTTGGTAGTAGTAGGTTCGTCTGTCTCATCAGCTTCAGCATCTTCAATCTCACTCGCTAACTTAACTAAATCTTCCACCAGTATTTTGCCATCTAAAAGCAACAAAAAAAACTTCCATCAGACCATCGCAATACGAATAATCTGAAAAAAAAGAAGTTAAGCCAATAGAAGAAATATAATATATAAAGTGTGACCTTTATCTTTAGAGAGATTCTGGATAAGCTCTTGAATACCCTCTTTGCCCAATGTGTCTTTCAAGTACATCGCAGCCGATGCAACCTCATCTGGACTTACCTTTCCATCGTAATCTCTGTATAACAAATCAGATTAGCTCATGATTACAAAAAAGGTGAGAAACACTCTGATTGATTACATACCTATCGAGGAGACGCCAGCGGTTGCCAATCTTGTTATCGACATCATCAATTTCCTTTTCCAGTTTCTGAAGCATTGTCTCCACCTAAAGATAAAAGATAATTTATAGATTAAAAAAAGAAACTAAAGAGTAAAATAAAATAAAAAAAAAGAACTAAAGAGTTTGTGACCAAAGAAAAAAGATAGAATTGTTGTTTACCCTATCTAACAGTGCAGAAGAAGTTTTATCAGCTATAGCTTTCTGAGCACTTTTGTCACTATCTTCTCGAGCAGCTAAATAAGCTTTCCTTGCTTCTTCTTCATCATCTGTACCTCCTTTTTCTACCATGCTGTTGTATAGATCTACCTGTTCATAAGGAATAGAAGTTTACTCAGAAAAAATTCCAAGAAAGCAAGCGGATAATGGAGAGAAATGACAAACGGGTTTACGCGGATTTACCTCTTTCTTAACTAGTTTCAGGAACTCTTCACGCTCCATGCTAACAGACTGGAATCCAAGTCAGAAAACGACAATCGTTAACCATATTGCACAATCATGAACTCTGATAGTATATTAAATGGGAGTGTGGTTAAGTCTTCATACAGAAGCGGAAGCCAAAACTGCCAATGCACGACTGAGCTCACAGAGCTGTTCATGTTTTTCAAGAGTTTTCGCTTTCGCTTGTTCATTAGCATCTTTAGCTGTAGAAGCCAACATCTCATCCAATGCTATATCTTTTTGGCTTGAAGCGGACTCTTTCATCTTTGCCATTTCCTCCTCTTCTTCATCTTCCTCCTCCTACATTCAATTGAATAAGTAAGAAAATAGCTTCCAGTTAAAATCTCAGCAAGTTCATACATGTATGGGAAGTTCTAGGCTCCACGATATGCTTAGTCACATGGTAAGAAATTAGAAAACAAAGAGACAAACCTTGATCAATTCTTCTTGCATTTCTAGGTATTCTAACTTCCTCTTTCTTTCTGATACAGAATCTTCTGATGACAGAGCTGTAACCCCAACTGTGTCCACAACCTCATCTGGCAGAGAGGAGAGAGTAGCTTGAACAGCCTCTTCTGGCTTGAGTTTTCCAGCCATTGAGAATGATCTGCCAAAATGCACAGAAAGACAAATGCGGCAATGTCATTTTTTATTCTGTGGTATATATAGGAGATGTATCTATCGAGTTACAGGAGAAGCTTACCTAGAGAGAATTAAGAGGGATGATGGTACTGAATGGTTGAGGGACAAATCCAGCCAGTCAATTAACTGCAAAGAGAGATTTGAAGATCAGCAAACACCTATATCTCTAGTTTAACTTCTCGGAATGACACAAACCAGATACAGGATCATTCTTTTTGTTCCCAAAGACTACATTTTGTTTAATACCAACTCCAGTAAAGATTAAATGCTGAGTGATATTCATAAACAAGCATTAACCTGCTGTCTCATTTCTTCAACTGAACCTAATTGAAGCATTCCTCTGAATCTGCAAGCTTGGCTAAGTTCAGCTTCTGAGAGAGACTCCACACCTTCAGCCTTGATCAACTTATCATCTTTTTTGATCCTACGAAGTCCAAGGAATGACATTGCCCAATGATTATGTTTGAGAGAAAAGAATAAATTTAGATAAATGTAAATATTGAAAAATAAGTGTCTTGTAGAGTATATTGATGATGTCCACAGAACTCTTTCGATGCCACAAAAAACAGAGAAAAATCATTGTAGGAATCATTGTCAGATATTTGAGATAAGAAAAAGGCAATATGAGCGATGTTGAACTTACTCCTGTAATCTTTTCCGAAGCATATAACGTAAATATGCATCAGTTCCGAATGGGCTTATACCCATGTATTTGCACATATTTACCAATCGAGACCTGGATTTAGGAAGATAATATAAGCAAAACTAGCCATGGCAGAAACAGTATCGTTACCAATATATACAGTTTTGGCTAATAGGTAACCTGTTAATGTTATCCAACGTGAGCTCATCATTGAAGAGCTTTGCAAAGCCCAAAATTTCCTCATTTGAAACACCGACTCCTCTTCTAACCTGTACAGTTGATAACGACACTATCAGTCCACCTTGAAGACTACAGAAGCTTGTCAATTGTATAGAATAACAAGGATAGCAAACCTTGTTCATAAATCCATCGAGATCTTCTGCAGTCTTTTTTATCTCTCCACTGCGTGATGTTTGGACTTCCTTTGCCATTTCTTTAACAGTATCTTGGAGAAATTTAGCATACTCCATTCTTGCATTCAGCCTTCTTTTTAGTGCCTCCTGCAAAAGAAACGTGAATTTAAGCTCCATACTTGAGAAACAGCTAAATGTAACGGCAACAGAATGAAAGATCAAACTAATTCATACTTCCCAGATCAACGTAACTCAAATTACCATAAAATCAGTCTGATTTGTATTTTTTAGCATCAATAAGTATCACTAGGAAGACTAATAAACTGCGACTTATTTTCTCTGTTCTTCCATAGCAAGTGATTAAGATTGAGTAGCCTCTATAAAAAGTCACCGTCTAAATCAGTTTAAACAAAACTAAATCCGGTCTCCAGATGTAATCCCTTGTTTAAGCATTTTCATTTCTTAGAGCAAAACTAGATCAATTGCTACATAAGTTAATCAAACATGGGGCCATGACTATGTTCACGATAACAACACACTACAACTTTCAAATCATTAATGTCAGCCATACATTATCATAGAAGATCTTTTACTACCATATCGAAGGGGAAAATCAAACAAACCAACTGAATTTTTTCAGCACTATGTTGCCAGAAGCTGAGAACAAAGGTAACCGTTGTTATCTCATGATGAATAACCCATTACATGGGTCGAAATGACTCCTGACAATCCTAGGTCAGTGTCCAGAGAAATATCTGGCAATACTAAATCGTAATGGTATTTGTTTTATGCAAATGCTCCTTCTAAACCCTCCCCAAGTGTATTACATAAGATGGGAATATCAATGGTAGTTCTCTCTTCACAAAAAAAATTATAAGGCTTATCGTTGGAAATTATCTTGAGCATGGAAGAGGCAAAACATAGACATGAAAATTTCGCACATAAAATCCCCCGAGTTTGGTGTCAAATAGTCATGCAAAAAGTTCCAGTACTCCAGTTGGTAAATGAAGAATAAGTAGAAACATCTGACAATTACTTTTTCAGAAAACTGATATGCAATACCTCTAAAGAAAACGGCTAAAACGACCTATAAGGAATAGAGAAGCAACAGAATAGGTTTTGATAATACCTCTTCTTTCATTTTGTCCTGGAAAGTTGAGGGCAGCATGTTTGGGAACAACTTAAGGAATACCGGTAGCAAGAACTCCATGAATGGAACAATAATGAAAACTGCAACGGGGACTAATCTAAAAATGTCGGCAGTTGTTCGAGTGAGTTGTTGTCGTTCCCTCCTAGAAAGACCTTTTCCATTAGCAAGTTTTACAAGCAGTCTCACACTAATCCTGACGTCAGCCCAGAGCAACTTTGTCCCAAGCCAGTAGTGTTGCAGGGTAGATTTAAATTCATCTTTCCAGTGACTAAGCTTCTTAGCCCAATCTTCCCTGCAAAATATATCACATGTTCAACAACAGTAAATGCTATCAAATCACTCAAAAGCTACAGGAAAAAAAAAAAAAAAAAAAACTCAGCCTGACCTGCTCATCGATGCAATAGCTCTCAAAGCAGGACCAATTCCCAGAAGAAACGACCACACACGTTGCATAATAGAAATATCAGATTTTTGCGACTCTTCCAATTTCATAGCTTTAGCTTTGGCTTTAGCCAAACTTAATCCCTCAACTGCTTCATCACACTCCTCAGGAGAAGCTTCTTTGGTTTGTGAGGTAAGCTTTTCTTCCTTTTTATCATGATCAGGCTTGTTGGCCGTTGCCAAAGAGGAGTACATAGATTCTCGAACAAACCTATAGCCCAAGGGATAAGGAAAGTCTAATCTTCCAACTCCATTACTAAAATTCGGAGACTGAAGTATTCTACTTCTATAAAACCCCTCCGATAACACAGTCGACTCTTTCTTCTTGACATCAGGTTTTTCAGATATATATCCTGATTCAGAATTCAGTCCCCTAATGCTTGAAATACATTGTATCGTGTAATTTGTGTGTAAATGTTCACTTAAAGATTGAACAAAGTGATTCCTCCTTCGAAGAAGCGCTCTTGAAGCCATATTGCAGTAATGTGTAGCTATATACAGTATGAACCAGCTACATACCAGTAAAAGCCAAACTCTAAACCAATCTGCACAGAGATATATGATTGATTTATCACAAAAAATTCACAAAATTACATACTCCTAATTCGATAAAAACCACGAGAAAATATGAAAATCATTCGAAAAATCCAAAAAAACATGAATAACTCCGATTTAATATTAATAAGTCGAATCAGAAAAGTCCTAAAAATCCATTTTCTCGGCAGAGAAAGCAAAAAATCTAAACACCTAAATTGTGAATCGATCATCTTCGCACTCCATTCACTGGTTAAAGCATTTCATGAATACTAGTATCAATCGGAAAGATAATCCTTGGGTATGAAAATTTCAGCATGTAATTTGATTGCGACGAAATTGAGATTATACTAAAGAATCAGAAACTCATCGGAATGATGAAAATGGAGTAATTGACTTACATCTACAAAGAGACGAGAGTGGAGAAGAAAGGATCGATCAAAAGGTGAAAGATGATCCAAAATAGTTCGAGAAAAAAGAGCGTCAAACGAATCCTCACTGAGCTGGAGAAGAAGAAGATTCAACGTGTTTCTGCTGAGTTTAACCGTTTTGTTTCGAGTCGGGTCAGGTCGAGTTGGGGCGGGTCGGGTCAATAATACAAATACCAAAGTCCATCCCTTGAGCGTCAAACGAATCCTCACTGAGCGGATCTCTTCTAGAATGTGTTGTGAATATTCTATTTTCTTGTAGTGATATATTACCATTTACTTGTTGAAAATAATTAATGAAATAAATAATTATCTATCTTAAAATCTATGTCTGGGTAGGAGATGGGTATCTGCATTTTTTGGGATACTTAATACTTGACATGTTTCGTATGAATATTTAAAATTTGGAATTGACTTGATACTTGTAGAAGCGAGTACCCGCTAATTTAAGTACCCATTCATATTTTCAATACTTGCAAGTACCTTGACCCGTATTTGAACTTGTAAGTCCAAATATTCGCATAGTAAGTAATGATGTTACTTGCCTTGTTTTTTAAGATTACTTGCTTTGTAAAAAAAATTAAGGATGCAGGTACTAAGTATCAAGATGGGTAAGGGTGTGGGTACCAAGTATCAAGACGGATAAGGATCCGAATACCAAATATTAAGACGAGTAACGGGTATCAAGCGGGTAACGGGGCAAGTATTGAGAAAAAAAATTGGACTTGGACTTGCACTTGGACTTGCGAGTAATACAAAAACTAACCTTGTACTTGGTTTACAACGAATCGAATCCCCGCTTTTACAGGGCGGGTCCGGGGCGAGTCCGGTGAGTCCGGAGAGTATCAAGTCCTCATGCCCAGACCCACTAAAAACATTTTAATATTTTTTTATTTTTACCGACTCAGTATTAGCCGACTTACTACTCATATATATATGTGGTATTGTAACTCGGAAAAAAGTATGTTACAAAGTGAATTAAACAATAAAGTGAAGTAAATAAAAAGTATTTCTCTCACTTACATCTCTCCTACAATTCTCCCACCTTTCAAACATATATATACTTATATAAATATATATATACATATACATCTCTCCACTATATTAATATATAATAATATATTTTATAACATGTTATCAGCACGACTTGCTCTAATACCGCGATTTGCTCTAATACCAAAAATATGAGATTTAATTTATGTTTTAATTTATGTTTAATTTATTTTTCTATTAACGGAAAGATAGGCTATGCCTTCTCCATTTATATGTTATTTCAGGATGATAGGCGCTGCCTTCCCCGAATTGATCGTTATTGGAGGTTATGTCTTTTTACGATCATAATCATATGGTAGGCCCTGCCACCTCAAACGGCTTATGATCATATGGTAGACTATGTCACCTCAGATCAGTGCATTTTTTAATTAAATGTCCAAAAGACATTTATTTAAAAAATTCCAGAAGAACTCTATAAAACATCTATGAAAAATTCTCGAAGAACTACATAATAAATTTATCCAGAAGACAAATCATATGCTTTAAATTATTGTTTTTTTAATTTTTATTATAATGTTATTTTAATTTATATTTTTATTACGCTGACAAATTTTAAAATTTTATCATGCCATTTAAATTTGTATTTTTTTAAAGTTACATTTTAAATTTATGCTTAATAAATTGTTATACAGTTATCATGTCAAATTTAGCAAAACTCGAGATCGCTGCCCTTGATATATCTAGGAATAATTATATGAGGTGGACAGTTGCAGTAAGAATGTATTTAAAAAGGAGATGGCTTCTTGATACTATCGATAAATCAAAGACAACTCCAGAAGAGAAAAAAGCTTAATGCTATGATATTTTTAACCCACATATCCATGATGGTTTAAAAGATGAATATATGACAAAAGAAGATCCTGCAGATCTTTGGCAATTACTCAAAGATAGGTTCGATCACCAGAAATATGTGATCTTACCGAAAGCTAAATATGAGTGGTTGAATCTTCGGTTTCATAATATAATTCCGCTCTATTTGGAATTACTTCAAGGATAATTCTATGAGGAGAGAAGATAAGCAATTATGATATGGTTGAAAAAACTCTCCAAACTGTTTATTCTGGAAACGTAATCCTGAGCAATAATACTGAACAAATGGATATCAAAAGTATTCAGAGTTGATGCAAGTTTTATTGGTAGCCGAACAAAATAATGAACTTGTAATGTTAAACCATCAAACTTGTCGTACTGGATCAGCTTCATTCCAAGAAGTGAATGTTCCGTCATCCAATTATAATTATAGATGAGAGCGCGGTCGAGGTTATGATCGTGGCCGTAGACAACGAAGATATGGACGTGGACGTGGACAAGGAAAACCGTTTCGTCCTAATGATTTCAACGCTGAAAGAAATAATAAAAGACTCAAAGGAAATAAAGTTGGTCGTGTGACAAATAAGTAGCATGAAAATGCTTGCTACATAAGCGACATGAAAGGACACTGGTCCCGTACATGTCGTACGCCCAAACATTTGACCGATCTGTATCAAGAATTACAAAAGGCTAAAGAAAAAGCAAATGAAACCAACTTCATTCATGGCAAATACGAACCTTCTTTCGATGGTATAAATGATGATACATATCTTGATGTTGCAGATTTCGTAGTTGATCCTGAAGCCAACAAGAAACAAAATGTCTAAAAATTTTTCTGAAGAAGAAAGTATGACATGATGTATAAATAGATTTTTTTTTCCTAAAAAAAATAAATAAATAATAAAATAAAACTCCGAATGTTTAGTTGTGTTTTTTTTTTATTTTTTTTTTGCTGTAAGATAGTTTTATTGTAATATAAACTTTTTGATTTGTTATTCTAATGCATCTTTTATGAATATTCTTAAATTTAGAAAATATCAATCTTTAACATCGGGGATGGAGACTTATGTCTGGCAGATAGTGCTACAACGTACACAATAATTAAGGATAAAAAGTATTTCTCCTCCCTAAAAATAAAAGAGTCTGCTGGAAGCGTAAATACTATATCTGGTAATGCAAAAGTTATTATGGGCTCCGGAAGAGTCATTTTTTCAATGCCAAGAGGAACAAAATTTGAAATAGATGATGCATTATTTTTCCCTAAATCTTATAGAAATTTGTTAAGTTTCAGAGATATCCATAAAAATGGATATCACATAGAAACTATGAATAAAATGACATTGGATATCTTTGCATTACATCGATTATTTTGGAGCAAAAACGAATATTAAAAGAGCTACCAGTTCTATCCTCCAGAATATATTCCACAAAGATAAATATGACTTAATCCTATGTTACTGTAAACTCGAAGTTTACAAGTACATTCAAAATCTGGCATCCTAGTTCAGTCATGATGAGAAAAATTATTGAAAATTCAAATGCCATCCGTTGAAAAAACCAGAAAATTTTTCAATCGAGAGAATTTTCATGTAATGCTTGTTCTCAAGGAAAACTAATAACTCGACCGTCACCAACTAAAATAGGGAATGAATCTCCAGTATTATTAGAGAGAATACATGACGATATATGTGGGCCTATTCACCCATAATGTGGACTATTTCGATATTTTATGGTATTGATTTATGCTTCCAGCAGATGGTCACATGTATGTCTGTTGGCTACAGAAAATACGGCTTTCGCAAGATTCATTGTCTAGATAATTAGGTTGAGAGCACAATTTCCTGATTATACAATAAAGAAAGTGAGACTTGATAAGGCTGGTGAATTCACTTCACAAGCATTCAATGAC
This sequence comes from Cardamine occulta, assembly GCA_028015245.1. Classification (NCBI taxonomy): domain Eukaryota; kingdom Viridiplantae; phylum Streptophyta; class Magnoliopsida; order Brassicales; family Brassicaceae; genus Cardamine; species Cardamine occulta. The sequence continues at coordinate 4,102,120 of CM051367.1, forward strand.
TATTGTATGTCATTAGAAATTGATGTTGAACATCCGGTCCCGCATGTTCATACACCAAATAGCTTGACTGAGTCTTTGATTAAACGGTTACTGCTTATTGCTAGACCGTTAATGTTGAAACCAAAGATCTCAATTTCAGTATGGGGTCATGTAATTTTGCATGCTACTGCACTAGTTCAAATACGGCCAAGTGCATATCATAAGTACTCCCCAAAACAATTAGCATCTGGTCAGGAGTCAGATATATCTCATCTCCGAGTTTTGAGGTGTGTGGTTTATGTCTCTATAGCTCCACTACAAAGAAAAAAATGGGACCACAGAGGAGATTGTGAATATATATCGGGTATACAACACAAATATAATTCGTTATCTTGAACCGCGAGGACCGCAGAGGAGATTGTAAATATATCAGGTGATATGTTTACGGCACGTTTTGCCGATTGCCATTTTAATGAAGATGAATTCCTAGCGTTAGGGGGAGGAATTATGGAAGTTCCAAAAGATATTACATGGTGCACATCGTCATTGTTGTATCAACTTTGCCTAAAATAGAAAAGTATGAGCTAGAAATGAGATAGAAGATGATGATGAAATTTTTTCATTCTCTATATCCGAGAAAATTGATTATGAAAGTGATGATCCAGATCCAAAGTCTATATTAGAATGCCAGAAAAGATCTGATTGGAAGAAATAAAAAATGGCCATGAAAACTGAGTTGAACTCTCTTAATAAAAGAAAACTTTTTGGATCTATAGTCACAACGCCCAAACATGTAAAACCCGTTGGATATAAATGAGTTTTTGTTCAAAAAAGAAATGAGAAAAATGAGGTAACAAGATACAAAGTCCGACTTGTTGCCCAAGGATTTTCTCAAAGGGCTGGAATTGATTATAAAGAAACATATTCCCTAGTTATGGATGCAATTACTTTCAGATTTTTGATGAGTTTAGCAGCATCCAAAAATCTAGAAATGCATTTAATGGATGTTGTAACTGCATATCTATATAGATCACTTGATAATAAGATATATATGAAAATTCCAGAATGATTAAAAATGCCTGAAGCATTAAGCTCAAAAGCTAAAAAAATATGTGTAGTCAAATTACAACTATCACTTTACGGATTAAAGCAATCTGGACGCATGTGGTATAATCGTTTAAGTGAATATTTGTTGAGTAAATGATATACCTACAATGCGATATGCCCTTGTGTATTTATCAAAAAATCTTTATTTGGATTTGTGATCATTGTTGTATATGTGGATGACCTGAACATAATTGGAACTCAGAAAAAGATTGATGATGCAAGAACTCATATGAAAGAAGAGTTCGAAATAAAAGATCTTGGGCAGACAAAATTTTGTCTTGGACTCCAGATCGAGCATCATCGAGATGAAATTTTTATACATCAATCAAATTATACGAAAAGGATCTTAAAACGTTTTCATATGGATAAAGCGACTCCTTTGAGTACTCCAATGGTCAATAGGTCGCTTAATATTGATAAAAATCCATTTCGACCTTGTGAGGATAACGAAGAAGTATTAGGTCCTTAGGTCCTGAAGTACCTTATATGAGCGCTATTGGGGGACTTATATATCTTACAAATTATACCCGACTAGATATAGCATTTGCTATAAATTTACTTTCAAGATATAGTTCATCTCCCACGCGCAGACATTGGAATGGAATAAAACATATTTTTCGTTATCTTCAGGGAACAATTGACTTGGGATTGTTTTACCCTAGAAACTCCACTTTCGTTTTAGCTAGTTTTTGCAGATACAAGCTATCTATCAGATCCACATAAAGCCCGATTGCAAACAGGATATGTTTTCACAGTTGAAGGTACTGCAATCTCTTGGCGTTCCCAAAAGCAGACTTTGATCGCTACTTCATCAAATTATGCAGACACCATTGCGCTTCATGAGGCATGTAGAGAAGGTGTTTGACTCAGATCCATGACTAATCATATACAACAGTCAAGCGGAGTAGTCACTGACAAAAAGCTAACAAAATTGTTCGAAGATAATGCTGCATGTGTTGCCCAACTCAAAGAAGGTTATATCAAGAGTGACAGAACGAAGCATATTCCCCCAAGATTTTTCTCATATATACGAGAATTCGAGAAGAATCAAGAAGTAGATATCCAATATATCCTCTCAACAGATAATGCAGCTGATTTGTTCACAAAGGCGCTTCCAACTACAACATTCAGAAAACATGTTCATAGTATCGAAATGTGTCATCTACATGATTTATGAAAAAGAAGATTTGTCCAACATTTCAGAGAGAGATTGTGTCACTGTACTTTAAACAATAAAGTGAAGTGAACAAAAAGTATTTCTCTCACTTACGTCTCTCCTACAATTCTCCCACCTTTCAAACATATATATATATTTATTCAAATATATATACATATACATCTCTCCACTATATTAATATGTAATAATATATTTTATAACATTACTTTTGTTGTCAACAAAAAAGGTTATTTTATAAATTATTTTTACAAAAAATAATATTTTTTGAGTGGGCTACCCGAATATAATTTTCTGAATTAAACACATTTTCTCAACTAGTGTATTCACAAAACCTTTTAAAAAAAACACATTTTCTCAACTAGTGTATTCACGAAACCTTTTAACTTTAGTCGGCAAGAAGATGTTACACACAGCACAGCTTTTTTTTTTTTTTTCGACACACCACAACTTTATTCATACATTGCTTTCATATTCAATCACTCTTCAGCAACTCTAACAACCTGTTTACCAATATTTTTCCCGGAAAACAGCCCAACAAGTGCAGCAGGAGCGAGCTCGAGGCCTTCAGACATATCTTCGATGTACACAATCTTCCCTTCCTTGTAATATCCCTTGACATTTTCAAGAAACTGTGGGAAGATATGGAGGTAATCGCTCTGCAAGAACCCTTCTAATCTTATACGTTTGGGTATCGCGTTGTACAGGTTATTGATTCCTTGTGATGAGCTTGAAAGGCTTTGCAAAGACACCATTCCACAGAGAGCTATTCTTCCACGGACCTTCATGTTTAGGAGCGCTGCATCAAGCATGGATCCACCTACATTGTCGAAGTAGATATTGATCCCCTCTGGAAAATACCTGTTAGAGCAAGACACAGAAACATTTCAGCTTCATATTTTTGTATATAGTCAGATTATGCGCCATACTTATCTCATTCCCTAGAGCTAGCCACAAGGTATCAGCTTAAATGGCATCCCCAAACCATGTAGCTTTTGTCTTCTGATTGTGTCTGTTTTTTTTCTTATTAGAGTGATAAACTATTGACAAGATATGTAAATATAATTGCAACAATGGTGAAATTCAAGTTCCTTATGGCACATTAAAGTGACTAGAGATACAAACCATGATAACCTCGAGACAAGCATTAGTCCATAATGATATGCAGGAAAAGTCACAAAATGCGTGAACGAGCGAGTGAAGCTATTAAGGTCACTGATTCTTGCAATATATTTACCTCTTCAAAGCAGCATCAAGATCAGCCTCTTCCTTGTAGTTAAAGGCTTCATCAAACCCAAGCTCGTTTTTAAGAAGATCAACCTAAAAACATGAGTACAAAAGTTACTTCACAACGACAAGTGAGTAACAAGAGTTCATAAAATGAGTTTAGAGATTAATTTAGTAACAACCTTTTGCTTACTACCCGCGCTCCCAACAACATAGCAGCCATGCAATTTAGCTAGCTGACCAACAAGTTGTCCTACAGCTCCTGATGCTGCAGAGACAAAAACACTCTCTCCTTTCTTAGGACAACATATCTCATTAAACCCTGCATATGCTGTAAATCCAGCCATCCCTGTAAAGAGCGAAAAAATCAGAACACTACAAGACGAGTCGTTCTAACAATGATTGATTCCTCTTTAAAGATGGGTTGTACCAAGAAGTCCAAGATGATAAGAAAGTGGAATGTCTTCATCTAACTGGATTTTTCTCAACTGCAAGTTATCTGAATTACGAAGCAAACTGTATTCTTCCCAACCAGTTATCCCACAGATTATATCGCCGGGCTTATAATTATCATCATCAGAATCTATCACCCTTGCTACACCAAACCCTTCTATACGCTGAATCAAGATTACAAAACTAATCAGTCTCTTAGTACAGAGTAAAGAAAATGAAAATTCAAGCCAAGAAACATGTTAAAGAGTCATCAAAGAATGTGAACAAATTCAACAGACTCCTTATCTGTAGATATTCACTACTTTAGTCAATACGTCGAACATTTGGTGTGCAAAATCTCAATATTACCCAACCCTATTCAATCAAATACAAATTTGATCTTTCAATTTGAAATACAATACCCAATAAACCCAATTACAGACCCAATTGTAAAAAAACAGAAAAGATTAAAACTTGAAAAAAATGGGTGAAATCAATATACTTGACCAGGAACAAAAGGCGGGATATAGGAACCATGAAAATCGCGCATACGACCTCTCATGTAAGGATCACAAGACAAGTAGAGATTTTTAACAAGGAAACAAGATGATCCTTTTGGTGCTGTAAGTTCAATTCTCTCTCCGAGCTTCACTTCCATGTCTGTTTCTTTAGGAATACCATCTACATAGTTCTTTAGTATCACTTGCTTGTTCTCCACCATTGCAACTTCTTGTTCTGCTAATTTGTTCTTGTTTGAGTAGCAAATTTGGTTGCAAGAGTTGTTGGGTTGTTTAAGGTTGGAGAGTTCATCAATTAGCAAAAAAAAAAAAAAAAACAATTTGGAGAGTTTGGTTTGGTAGTTGAGGTTTATTAGTTGAGGTTTTTTTGTGTGGCGCGGAAGTTTATTAGTTGAGGTTTTTATTTATTTATTTTTTTATTTTATTTTTTTTTGGTAAACAGAGTTCGGTAAGATGAGTGTTTCTCGTTTGTTTGTTTATTTGTTTTTTTTCTTAAACAAATATATATTCATTAAAACAATTTAGAAATTCAAATAGAGTACATTTTATTATATAAAGTTTGGTTATATTCATGAAAGCTCGACATATATTAAAATTATAATTAACGAGATTATGACACGTATCATTTAATCGATAAGATTTTAACACATGTAAAAAATATTATGTTATTTTTGTTTTCCATAATAGAAAAGAACAACCAATGAAAATAAATTAAATAATAAAATATATTTTTTTACTTTCTATTTTTCTAATATAATTTAAATTTTATTATCTCACTAAAATCAAATATAAACTTTTCTTTTCAATATATATTTTTTATATTATTTAAGCTCCAAATAATTTTTTTATCACACGTTTCTATGAGAACTTGACACGTATCAAAATTATAATTAGCAGGATCATAACATATATCACTTAATTGATTAGACTCTGACACGTGGTAAAAAATATTGTGTTATTTATTTTTTCTTTAATTGGAAAAAAATCACCCGAAAAAAAAATTAAACAATCACTACAAAAAAATAACATTTTGCATCACTTATTTTATATTTGTATTATTTATAAGCGATACAAAAATATTTTACATTACTTAATTAAATAACTTTGTTTGTGATAATGCAAAAATTTATATCGTTTTGTTAACAACTAATGCAATTGTACATAATATTTGCATCGATTGTCGTAACTAACTTATCCGCTTTAGAATTTAAATTACGAGAAATTAAAGAAAGTGAGAATATGAGAACAAATTCTTTATCCTCCAGGTGCGTCGAGAAAGCAGGTCAATCCGCCGGTGTATACACCATCTTCACTATCTCGGAGGAGTCTGTTGCAAATGCTACTCTTGTCTTCTGTTTTGCTATTAGACTGGACATTACTCAAATGAGAGCTTCTAATTCGGCATGTAAAGGAGAAAGGCATCAACGAGTGTTACATGTCCCCATAATTGTTCTCTCCACGTCTTCCTGAATGCAGAACCAACGTAATCCAGAGAATTTATCTATTTTTTTTCATGAACCATCTATATAACAACGATATATACCCCTTAAACTCTAAATTATGAGAATCTTGTGTAACCACGTTATCATGAGAGTTTTGATTAAGCTCATTATGTTCTTTAACTTGTACCGACTTCCAAGCTAAGGCCTCGGATTCTGCTAATTTTAAGCTTTCTTGTGGGTTTCTATCAATATTTTGATATACTTTATAATTTCTAACTTTCCAGATATACCACAAAATCTATGGAAAACTTTCATCCTTATTTATTTCAGGAATTCTCCAAAATAAACTTACATCATTTTATATAAACAATTTTAATAGTCGTATCATTTATATTAACTAATATAATAATTAAAAAATTTACAATAACTGATTTAAAATATTATAATCATTTTTACATAATTGATGTTATATTGATGTCAGTTTTATAAAGGATTTTTAAATATTAGCCTAACTTTTTGCATATTTTATTTAATTTAAAATACTTTTGTGGTTTCCATACCAATATGTTATAATACTTGAGCCCAATAAATCAAATTGGCCTTAATAGTTTTGAGTCTTTAATGAATTAATTGGTAGTGGAATATGGAGTATTTATAACTACAATTGTCAAGACCTCATTCTCTCATCATTTGATGTGGGACATTTGAAAATTTGTCATGTTTTTAGTTTTGTATCATTTTTCAAATGATGCTACCAAATTAATAGATACATCAATTAGATAATTGATGTAGATCTATATTTTATATCAGTTTTGTTAAAGTGATACAAACTAATAAAAATGAATAATTTTTTAATGAATTGATACCAAATTAGTTAATTACAACATCAGTTAATTATATTTAAAAACAAAACCCGCCCAATAGGTGGGTCCTAATCTAGTAAATAATAAAATACGGATAAAATTTGGTATTTTATGCTTCACCCATAGGATTTAAAAAAAAACTCAATGAAATTCATGTGTTATTCAAATAAAATAAATTTAACAGATTTTATGGTTATGTTAATGTCTAGTGTTATTGGTTGGTTGACTTTAAATTTTTTTTGTTCATATAAAGACTCTTCCAAAATACTAGATGTTACTATGATATTTTCAAAAACTCTTTACATCTAGTATTTGAGCATATTCCAAATAAAAATATGAGTGCAGCTTGCAACTTAAAATTCATATGCAAATAAAAGTTTTTAAAAGTATTCCTCCATAGTTGGAAAAAAAAAATATTCTTCCATTAACTATCTTTCTTCTTTAAAGAAAAATCAGTAATGTCAAGCTTATAAAAATACTACTATTATATACTCATCATTTACAAAACAAAAGAAATATAAATCGATATATATATATATATATAATTTATAAAACATCAGTATATGGTAACATATCTCTTCAAAATAGTTTCTGTATAAATTATTGTATACTTCAATTTTACAAAATTTCTGAGTAACTGCAAGTGGAAGTGGCAAGTATGTTGCTTTGTAAAATTGAAAAGTTGAATTAATGTTGTATAAATTAAAAAGTTGAATTAATGTTGTAAAAATTGAAAAGTTGAATTAATGTTGTACTTAAATTCGTAAGGTAATCAAGTAATCATGATAAACAACTCTTTAACATCCATTCATATTTTAACACTATAAATATTACCAAAGTATTAAATAAATAAATTTGGTGATGTAAAAAAAAAATATATTAGTACAAATAATCATGTAAGAAAAAACAAAGACAAACGGCATTTTTGTTTGATAAGGTGCCTACTTTTAAACAATAAGATTGGAGTTCGCTGCCTACGCCCATCTTGAGGGGGCTTGTAAGACAATCAAAGATAAATCATTATCAATGATCACGTATTGTGTATATTTCATATATCTGCTTAATTAGGAATGTATATATATTCTCTCTTAACCTAGGTGTTGTAGCTCACTCTCTATATAAGAGCTTGTAATCTCTTTTGTGATATATATAAGAAACACCATTCTGTATGGTTTTTTCTGCTTATGTTTATTAACAACTTCTAGCCTTTCTTGTTTCTTTTGTTATGGGTTTCAAGTTTTACTTGTGATTCTCAAGTTGTGAAAACACTGTCATTATGTGCATTTGTAATCGAATACCTAAATGACTTAAAAATGATTTCATGGACCATGCATTTGTGAAAAGGTACATGTCATCATTGAATTCCCAAAGGAGATTCGTGATAAAAAAAAATAACATACATTATCACATAAAACTAATTGTGATAATGTAAAATCTCGTAATCGAAGGAGACTCATGATCATTGATCATAACAAGAGAGAGACTATGTATTGTGCAATAAAGTTGGACCACTTTGAACAATTAATGTATAAAGAGGAAACCGAGAGATGATGGCGACCAAGTTTTTTTTTTTTTTTTGGTTTAATGGATTAATTATATTAAAACAAAAAGAAGTTTATAAGAAAAAAATAATAGACAGTATATATGAGAAGATAACGATGTAAAAAGAGAAGGAAGAAAAGGAGAAGAGAAAAGGAGAAAAATAGCTACTTTGTTAAAACCTTGTCCGAAAAATCCAAAATGGGATAAAACCGGGACGAAGGAAAAAGAGTACAGCTACTAAGATCTGGAGGTGATGGTAAAGATCGAAGGATGAGTGGAGGAAGTGATGTCCGAGATGGGGTAGGTAGATTGGTGAGCGAACACACATGTAAGAGAGAGGGGTCCCTCGGAGGTGAGGAGTGCATAATGGCTAGAAGCTTCGTCTTTGTGATAGTGGTGATCTCCTTGAGGCATTAGGAAGGGAGCCGTGAAATGTCGGAGTGGATGCGAGAATTCTTCTCACGCCAAAGCAAGTACGAAGAGGCTTGGAATAGAATGTGATAAATGAGTCTCATGGACGAGTCACTAGAGGAGCTCGGGAGCCACTGCAAAATGGAAAGAAAGTTTAAATCAGGAGGGATCATGCGAAGGGCAGCAATGATAAGATACTTAGAATAAGGGCAAGTGAAGAGAAGGTACTCCCTGGATTCTGGGACAGAGTTGCAAAGGAGGCAGATAGAGGGAACCAAAGGATAGAAGTGGTGGATCTTGTCACGTGTAGGAAGTCTATCACGAGTGACAACACAAGAAGTGAAGGCGTGCTTGGGAATTCTGCCTGAAAAGCAGATAGATTTGTGCTAGGGGACATCTGGGGGGAGGAGGGAGGGTTGAGAGCTTGGAAAGTCTTGGGAGCGGAAAAACGCGTTGGAGCGGAGTGGTGGGACATCTCAGGAATACCGGCTGTCCAAACGAAGAAGTCACTGATGGAGGGATGGAGGAGAGAGTTCACTGGAGGGAGGATATTGCAGAGAGAAGAAATCAACTGATTGCGGGACCTGGAGGAGAGGATCCAATGACCATGATGAATGGCCTGAGAGACTGTGGCTGAGGCTGGGATACCGGTGAGACGAATAGGGTGCTGACCTACCAAGAGAATAAGGGGTCCCCAACCAGTCCAGTTATCCTGCCAGAAGGAGCAGAGATTGCCCATGCCAACACGACAGAAAAAGAAAGACCTAGCTGAGTGACAAAGCTTGAGCAAGCGACGCCACATCCAGCTACCGTGGGGGGTAAGACGGAGGGATATCCTAGAAGGTTTGGGATCCGATGTGATGGGATTTGACCCACGAGATCCAGAGAGACCCATAATTGGTGAAGAGGAGCCAAATGAGCCTGAGACCCAACACATTGTTCAAATTGGCTATGCAACGCAGACCTAAACCACCTGTACTCTTGGGAGTACAAACTGAGTCCCAGCTAATCTTGGCGCTCTTGGCAGAGAGGGTGGAGGCGGACCAGAGAAAAGCATTACAAAGCTTCTCAATGGAGAAGAGGCAAGAGTTTGGCAACATGAACATGAAGGCCCAGAAGTTGATGATAGAGTAGATGACTGATTAGAGCAGCTGGAGGCGACCAGCAAAGAGAGAGGACGGTTAGTCCAAGAAGTGAATATGGAGTTGAGGCGATCGAACAGCGGCTGAAAGTCTTGGTAGTGCATCTTGTGAGGAAGTAGCGGGACACCTAGGTATTTTACTGGGAAGGTACCCTCAACGTGTCCATAAGTGGAGGTTATATCGTGAAGGAGAACGGGATTGTTGCCATCTAAGAAGATATTGGATTTGAGGAGATTAATACCGAGACCTGACATCCTGAAAAAATCATCAAGAACAGATAAAATAGCTTGGAGAGATCAGTCTGAGCCATCAAAGAAAATCAACATGTCATCAGTAAATGAGATATGAGATATCACCGGGTTTTGACAAGAGAAGTGGAGGCGAATATTGTCTGAGGCAACGGCTGCGTCCAGGCGCTTGGATAAAACGTCCATGGCAAGAATGAACAGGTAGGAAGAGATGGGGTCGCCCTGGCGGAGGCCTTTGGTCCAACAGAAGTAACCTGTTAGGTCACCATTAAAGTTGATATCGAAGGTAAGAGAAGTAATACACTCTCGGATCTAGCCAATGAAGATGTCCGGGAGATCAAAGGCTCTGAGAAGTTGGAGAACAAAGTTCCAGTGGAGATTGTCAAACACCTTAGTTAGATCAATCTTAAGGCATCCTCGAGACGTGGGGCTGGACTTGTTGAAGTCAGCGATGAGCTCTGAAGCAAGCAGTATATTCTCACAGAGTTGACGACCCTGCACGAATCCAACATGGTTGTGCTAGACGGCTTTAGAGAAAAAATCATTAGGCAACCCGCAAGGATGGAAGAGATGATTTTGTAAAAGTGGTTGCAACAAGAGATGGGGCGGAAAGCCTTCAGGTTGGTCGCTCCAGAAACCTTAGGAATCAGAGTTAAAGCTGTAGTATTCAGCTACTTAAGAAGTTTTCCAGACCTGAAAAACTCAAGAACCGCTGAAACAACATCATTACCAATAGAAGGCCAAGAGGCATAGTAGAAATCAATGGGCAAACCGTCGGGACCAGGAGCTTTGTTACCAGGGAGGAGGGAGACAGTGGTGATGATACTCTCTGCAGAAGAGATGACAGAGAGGAGATGGTTGATTACCGCAAAAGTTCTGTAGGGATGGATAAGACGAAGGTGATGAACCGAAGGAGAGAAAACAACAGGATTAACAAAACCGAGGAGGCGACGGTAGAAGTCAACAACCAAATCTTTGAGGGTTGAATCCTCAATAATCAAAGTACCATCAGAATCGCGAAGACAGTGGATACCGTTCCATTGGGCATGGGTGATAACACATATGTGGAAGAAATTCGTGTTGGCATCGCCTTCCTTCAGCCATTGGACCTAGACTTCTGCTTGAAAAAGCTCTCGAGAGCTGCATCCAGGAGCTTCCAATGAGCTCGAGCAGCAAGCTTCGAATCAAGGTTTTAGGGGGGGGGGATCATTAAGCTAGGATGCCTAAGCTTTCTGGAGGGAAGAAAGGGCTTCCTACCGAAACCTTCCTTGTTCAGCTGCTTACAGCAAGATTTTGCAGCACTCAGTTTTTTTGCCAATCTGAACATGCACGAACCTGATAGATCACACTCAGACCAGGCAAAGTGAATTCTCTTCAAGAAGAGCGGGTGAATGGAGATGAATTGGAAGTATCGGAAGGTCTTGGACCGGTAAGGAGTAGAGCCAGGGATAGAAACCAAGCAAAGAGAGTAATCCAAGGAACCTAGAGAATCGAAGAAGCCCGAGGATTGGGGACCAGTGAGAAGCCAAGCTTCATTGACAAGGGCACGGTCTAGCTTACGAGTGATGAGATCAGTTTGACCGTTATTTGACGAAGTTTGAAAGACTCCTCTATAAGGAAGATCAGTCAGCTCACTCTGAAGGAGACAATCCTGAAGATCTTGCATACCAGAGAGGAGAAGAGCACTGGGATAACTTAAGAAGTGCTCCAACGAGAGAAAAATCTTATTAAAGTCCCCCAAAGCCAAGAGAGGACGAGCGGAAACAAGATGGTGCTGCGAAATGGAAACAATATCCAGCCAGAGGCTTCGTCTTTCTTGAGAGCTAACCGAGCTGGTGTAGATGAACATCACCGTTGCATAAAAACCCGAGGTAGGATCAGTAACTCCCACAGTAATCATTTGGGAAGACTTATGGTAGACTTATTGTTAATATCCATTAAAGGTAGTAAATAGGGAAGCAAATAAAAGGAGAAGAATAGTAAAAATTTATAAGATAAAAGATTAAGAGAGAGAGATTATATGTAAAAAGAGTGTTTGCTGGGGGGGAAGAGTGAAAAACAGTTTTTGCGGGATCCAAGTGAAGAGTGCGGTCGGATAGCTTTTGGAAAATGAATAAGCTGGGGGGAGGCGAAATAATCAGGTTCGGAGAGTGGAGCAGCAGCGTTTGCTGAGATGGAGAGAGAGTCAGAGTTCAAGTCTAGACAGGCGAGAGCTTTGAAGGAGTTTGATGGATATTTGTCTCGGGCTGGAGAGACTAAGTGAGAGGTTACAGAGACTTGAGGAGGGATTTGAGAAGCAGTTTTACCAACAACGGAGAGGAGATGAATTCGTTGTTAGGAGAAGATCCTTTTTGCTCTTGGTGGAGAAGGAGGGAAACGAATGATGAAGAGGAGATTGGAGCGGGATCAATGGGTGGGGGAGGTGAAAGAGAGGAAGGCAACTTAAAGATGGAGGTGACAGATTATGGGGGGAGGCTGAGGCGAAGGCGAAGTGCGAGGGTCGCTAGGGAAACAACCAGAAGACGAGAGGGGAGCGTTGGAAGTCTCAGAGATGTCTGTGATGGTGAACTTAGAGGAAGACAGATCGGTGAATTGTTTTGATCTTGTACTGATATTGAGATCTTAGTGGCTGACCTGGTTAGATAGCGGACGGAGAGGCTTTAACTGAAGATGGATTTTGCTTTTGGGCCTTGGATTAGGTAATGGGCCTTTGCAAAGGAGAAAAGTGATGAAGAGTAAGTATATCCGTACAGGAACTAGGGTTTCGGACTTCATTGTCCGTACAGAGGGGGGGGGCTTGTAGGAGGGTGTGGAGAGCGGTGGAAGGACACAGGGCAGCGGCGGTGGCGGAGGAATTGAGAGCGGCGGTTGGGGGTTCATCTAGAAAAACGAGAGGAGGAGAAGACGCGGCGGAGGGTTCTGAACTTGGAAAAGCTGCAACCGAGAGAGACTGATTTGAATCGATTTAGAGATGGGTCAGGTCGGGCTGCTTGGACCACTGGTTGAAAGGGGACAAGACGGAGGAGACTTGGAGGAATGAGGATAACGATGGATCTGATGGCCAAAGTTTGAGCAACCAGAATATTTTGGGGGGGAGTCTGCCGAAGTCGACACCAACCCTAACGATGTTTCCAGATTTATCCCAGGCCACGACTTCGGAGGGAAGAGGTCTCTGAAGGTCAACCAGAACTCTTACCTTGGCCATTCCCAAGACCGCAGGTAGAGGTTTCTGACGCTGAATAGGAATCGGAGAACCAAAACCACTTGCTATAAGGGAGAAGCTAGTGTGTGACCATAGTTGAGGAGGAACGTTGAGCAGGGTTACCGAGAGAGGCACAGAGGTTTGAACATAGTTGTGAAATTAGGGGGATGGAGTCCATGCGATACTGAGAAGCCGTTGGTGCCGGCGGAACTAGTAACAAACCTCTAACACCCATTGACGGGTTTGAAGAGAGGGAATGTGGATTAGACAAGTTCCCTCTGAGAATTGACGTACGGAGATGTGACCGTACTTCCCCCAAATCGGGTTTAGGTTAGTGAAAATCTTTTGCGGATACAGAGGAGTACCAAAGAACGAGGTGATGAGGTAACCTTTCCAAAGGGCAGAGACGGCAAGGAGAATGTGTGGAGGGGCTTCGACAACCGGGGTACCATCATCAAGGTAGGAAAGAGAAGGATGAATTTTGTCAACATTGTTTGCTTTGAACAGATCTGACCAAGGAGAGGGAGCCGAAGGTGGAGGGTGAGAGTGTGATGTTTTTTGAGGGGCTGGGAAGGATTCTTATGAAGAAGATTTGTCTGAATTTCGTGATTTGGTAAGAGATGGAGGTGGGGACGGGGGAGACAGGAGAAGGAGGGTCTCCGATTGACCGGAGGGCCATCAGAAAGAGAAAACGGGAGCAACCTTTTGAGAGTCTAGAGTCCCAACAGCTGAGATCTCTGCAACCTTAGCTTCTGTTGCTCAAACTACCATGCCTGAAAGTTTCCTCAGAATGCTTGAAGTCTCTGTGAGCTTCCGATAACCTCTGTTTCCTTGAATATCAGCAGTTGCTGACGGAGGATTCTGTTGGGGTTGAGCAGAGCCGTTGAGTTAAGAGTTCTTGTGGAGAGAACAGGTAGGTGGTCGCCAACGGAAGGGAAAGGCAAGGTCGAGTGGAGTCGGAGCCAGAAAGAACAGATCGGTTAGAGAGAGAGGTTAGAGAGTGCTGGGGTGGTGGAGATCCATGTCGGAGATGCTCTTCAGAGGCTTCCTCGGTTTCTGTGTCTGGGAGAGAAGTGGCGAGATCGAGAGTGCTCAAAAGAGTGGAGTTGGAGCCAGAAAGAATAGATCGATTGGAGAAAGAGGTTGGAGAGTGCTGCGGTGGCGGAGATCCATGTCGGAGATGTTCTTTAGAGGCTACCTCGGTTTCTGTGTCTAGGAGACTTTTCATGGCGACCAAGTTTTGAGTTCTGAGTTAATTAGAATCTGCGGAAATTTTTATTTCTTACTTAGTAACCACCAAAATTCTCTATACATCTCTTCTATCCATCTATCCTTAAATAAAACACAAACAGATCTCTCTCTCTCTCTCTCTCTCTCTCTCTTTCATCATCACGAACCATGAAAGGATTGGGCAAAAGGATGGCTAATCTGTCTTTCTCTTTAACCATGCGTGGACAACGTGGTTCAAGCTCAAGCTCTTCCTTTGACGAAGACATCAGCAAGTTTGAAGGAATGGACGTCTATGAAATCTCTTCTAAGTGGAACAAGAACAGGTCGTTTATATTATGCAGATTTGAGAGTTTTACGCACTAAAAGGTTTGCTAGGTTTTTTTCCCAACCAAATACATCGCAGCCGTAATGACTTCAGGCGGCACGTCGCTGGGGTTTGTGATGGAGGGAGGGGTCGGTGAATCTTCTGCACCAGGTTTGAGTCAAGGTTTTGATGTTCTGGCTCAGAAATCATGGGCTAATGTGGTTCATAGCAAATCAAGTCTTTCGAAGTTCGATGTCGATGTTTCAGTGGTAGATGGTAAAGCTATGGTTGCAGTACCGGATGAGATCTTAGAGGATTCAACGCCTTTGTGGGATTATTTTCTAATGCATCAGTTTCCATCGGAGGCTCCTTATATTGCTAAGATTCACGTAATTGTGAATAAAATATGGAACTTGGGTGATAAGTCAATCAGAATTGATGTCTCCAAAGTGAATGAACGAACTATCAAATTTAGGATCCGTCATGCTTCAGCAAGGCAACGCGTTATGCGTAGAGACATGTGGAATATTTGTGATCTTCCAATGGTGGTGTCAAAGTGGACACCAATAGCAGGGGATGCTCAACCTGAGATCAAGACAATGCCTATGTGGGTGACGATTAACAACATACCTCACTCTATGTTCACTTGGAAGGGGCTGAGCTATCTTGTAGTCCGGTAGGTATACCGAAACGGTTGCATCCAGAAACGGAACTTGTAATTAGCTTTGATGAGGCAGAAATCTTTGTGAAAGTTTATATGACGAAAGAGTTACCAAAGACATACTACTTTCAAATCAAGGGTAAGGAGGTTTGTGTTACATTTGACTATCTATTGCTTCCGCTGCATTGTGGAATATGTGGTAAATGGGGGCATTCTATTGAATTATTTTTGGCCAATGCGGGAATAGCTGTTGAAAGAGTTTCTAAATCCCCAGGGAAAATTCAGATGGTGAAGCCACGAATTGACTCTGCCCTATGTAACAAAAAAGATCTGGTTGAAGCTCAAGGGACGATATAAAGTGGAGTCGTAAGTGCAGAACAGGTTATTCAAACTGTGGCAATAGAAAAAGGTGAAATAGGAACACAGTTACATCGCTAGATAGTCAAAAAGATGGAGAATGGTTAACAGTCACTCACTCGAGTGGATCGAAAAGGGATAAGACGCCGCCGAAGAAGTTGGTTTACGGTCAAGTTCGAATTGCTGGAACCTGCAAAGGATCAGTCTACTATGACTATTATTGCAGAGGAACAGCAATTCCCCCTAGTTTTGAAATGTCAAACTAAGGTTGGAGATTTAGAGAAGACCACACGTAGTGAAGTTACAAGCGAAGGACTCAAGATGTTGATCTTTCGGGGGAAACACCGATCTTGAGAGTTCTATCATCGCGAACAGGAAAATGAGGCAATAAAGTTAGAGCAGGGAAAAATTCTAAACTGCAGCAGGGAGCCATTCCTTGCTTCATCGGAAAAAAGCAACAAAAAAATAACTCTTAAATTCTGGATTTTTCTGGAACATAAGAGGTCTCAACAAGTCTAATAAACAGTCAGTGGTTAAGAAGTGGGTTTGTAGGAATAATATGGAGTTTGGATGCTTGCTAGAAACAAAAGTGAAGGTTAATAAAGCAGCTCGAGTAGTGAGAAAAATATTTCATAACTGGAATATGGTTTCCAACTATGGGTTTAATAGACGAGGAAGAGTTTGGGTTGTATGTAGTAAGAAGGTACATGTCCAAGTTGTTTGCAAAAGTGGCCAAATGATAACTTGCTTGGTTCAGTTGGGAAGTGGCATTGATGATTTTCTATATTCTTTTATCTATGCCTCAAACTTTGTTGAGGAGCGGAAGGAATTGTGGCAGGAAATAAAAGCACAACATGATTCATCTTCAATCTTAGGCACGCCGTGGTTGCTGATGGGTGATTTTATTGAGACTTTGCTTGTAGAAGATCACTCATGCTCCGGTACACATCGGTTTGTCACAGAAGGAATGCGAGATTTTAGAGTGACGATTGGGTATTGCTCCTTCTCGGAACTCAAGAAACATGGACCATCTTTCACATGGAGCAATAATAGACAGGAGGCATTAATATGTAAGAAATTGGACAGAGTTTTGAGTAATGATAGATGGACACAGCTCTTTCCTACTTCATATTACGTAATGGATTCGGGGGATTGCTCTGATCACTTGAGAGGAAGCTTTTTTCTAAAATTGGATATTCAAAAGAAGAAGGCGCCATTCAAATTCTCGAATGCTCCACTTACTCAGCCGGAGTTTCTAGAGAAGCTGGAGGTTTTTTGGAGTTCTACATGGGTTTTGTATCACTCAACATCAGCTCTTTATTGGCTCAAAAAGAAATTAAAGGAACTAAAGCCAATTCTCAAAGCTTTGAGCAGAGAAAAGCTGTCTGAATTATCCCGTAAGGCGAAGGAGGCATATGATGATCTTTGTGCATGCTAACTAAACTCGGTTACTAAATTACAGTCCCATGATGTGGCTTTTGATGCTGCAGCTTTTGCTAGATGGGAAAGAGTGGTAAGATTAGAGGAGGGTTTTCTGAAGCAAAAATCAAAGCTTCATTGGTTGAAAGTGGGGGATCGAAACAACAAATTTTTCTACAGCTCAGTGAAGGAATGACAAGCGAGAAATATGATATGTGAGATCACAGATTCCATGGGAACAAGGCTCACGGAAGTTGAGGATATTAAGGGGGAGGCGGTAAGATTTTTCTCGGATTTACTCACAAAGGAGCTGGTGGACTTTATTGGCTGTTTTAGATGTGACAAGCAGCAGTGTGTTCAGCTATTATCAGAGATAACGCCTAATGAAATAAATAAAATTATCTTCTCCATGCCCATGAATAAATCTCCGGGTCTAGATGGTTATACGGTGAAATTCTTCAGAGAAGCTTGGCCGATAATTGGGGAGGATTTACTACTTTCCACCGAAATAGTGATGGATTATCATAAGGATAGAGTTTCATCAAGATGTGATATGAAGATAGATATATCAAAAACATTCGACTCAGTTCAGTGGTCTTTTTTGTTGAATGTACTAAAGCTTTGAATTTTTCTGAAAAATTCATACATTGGATCAGTCTTTGTATTACAACACCATCTTTCTCGGTGCAAGTCAATGGAGAGATAGCTGGTTTTTTCAGGAGTAAAAGAGGTCTAAGGTAGGGATGCTCATTATCTCCCTATCTCTTTGTTATCTGCATGAACGTCCTTTCAAAATTGTTGGATACGGCGGCTCTGGAGAGAAAAATTAGATATGACCCACGCTGTATGAATTTACACCTTTCTCATCTCTATTTTGCAGATGACATTATGGTATTCTTGGATGGTAAACTGAGATCATTGGAAGGGATTATGGAGGTCTTTAAGAAATTTGCGGTGTACTCGGGTCTGCAAATAAGTACAGAAAAATCTAGCATTTTTCTAGTAGGAGTGACTGAAACCACACGTATGGCTCTGTTGGCTCGATTTCCTTTTGATTTTGGCACTTTACCGGTGCGTTATCTCGGTCTCCCCCTCCTAACAAAGAAAATGAAGTTACATGATTGTTTGTCTCTAATAGAAAAAATAACATCTCGAATAGACTCCTGGAGAACCAGATCTCTTTCATTCGCGGGTCGACTCCAACTACTAAGCTCGGTTATATCTAGCCTCACTAACTTCTGGATATCTGCTTTTCGTTTACCAAGTGTATGTATAAAGGAGATCGAGAAGATATGTGCCGCTTTCTTGTGGTCAGGTCCGGATCTAAATATGAAGAAAGCAAAGGTTACTTGGTTTGATGTGTGTAAGCCGAAACTAGAAGGCAGTCTGGGCCTAAAATCACTCCTCGAAGCAAATAAGGTCAGCTGTTATAAGCTTATTTGGAGACTCTTTTCAGCAAACAGCTCGCTGTGGGTAAACTGGGTACAAAGAGAGCTTATTCGATCTGCCTCATTTTGGTCTATCAAGGAAAATACGGTTGGGATCTTGGATGTGGAAGAACTTATTAAAATATCAAGTTGCAGCACAATCTTTTCTTATGATGGAGGTAAACAGCGGAACAATGTCTTCCTTTTGGTTTGATAGTTGGAGTCCGCTCGGTCGATTACATGACATTAGGGGAGATAGAGGATTTATCGACCTAGGCATTCAAAATACTGCAACTGTGGCTGAAGCTGTAATGCATCATCGCTGGAGAAGGCATCGTTTCGATGCTTTGAATTTGATAGAAAATGATTGGAAACGTTGCGAAACAAGGGCTTAAGAACAGAGCCGGATATTGCACTTTGGAGAAGCTCAGATGGAAGATTTAAGCCAAGGTTTTCCACTAAAGAAACATGGCAACAAATCAGGCAAGTGGGACAGACTAGAGACGAGTATAAAGGGATATGGTTCATGGGATCCACACCAAAGTACTCATTTCTTCTATGGCTCACAACGCTAAATAGGCTTTCAACGGGAGGTCGAATGATGACTTGGATGCTCAAATAAATCCATCTTGTATTTTCTACAATCACAATCCGGAAACACGAGACCACTTATTCTTTATGTGCAGCTTCACTTCACGTGTATGGGAGGCTTTAGCGATGGGTCTGCTTTGCCAACGATACACCACATCGTTCAATCACCTACTCTTGCTCGCTTTGGGTTTCACATTTTCTGCAACAGCGAGGTTCCTAATTCGTTATGTTTTCCAAGCAGCCATTCACACGATATGGCTTGAGTGAAACAACCGCAGGCACGGTGAACCACCTCGACCTTCAGCCCAGCTAATTGAGTATATTGATCACGCAGTCCGAAACAGAATATCATCTCTATTGTCACCACGATCAACAAAGCTCAAAGACGGCCTTACCATTTGGTTCAGGTCAAGAACTCAATAGAAAAATGATTCTTATTTAAAATCTTTATTAGTTTTCTCTAAAACAAACTCTGCAAAAGGACGCATTCATTATACAAAAGTTTTTTGTGATGAATTAATTTTACATTCATACAAAAAAAAAAGAACGGGTCATTCGAGATAAATGCTTATAAACTTGATCAAAAGGCTATGGAGATCAACGGCGAGTGGTTGTTCAAAAAAAAGAGCCGCTTTCTACATGGAAAAGGCACAAGTACACAATGAAGAAAGGGTGGTGAAAAAGAAAAGGATGAGCACTATCTCGGTTTGGCTTTAGCATAAAAGGAGAAGATGAGATACTTCAACTCAAGGAGGCGACAATAAAGGAGGCGGATGAGATTAGGGAGAGCGTAGAACTAATGTTGAAAAGACTAAAGCAATTTACCAAATCTTGGGTGAGAATTAGGAGAAATCATGAAGTAAAACATAAGGTTTATAATTTTTTTGTTGTTTTTTTCAGTGTATGTGTTAAGTTGTTTATCAAGTATAGCTCCATGTTTGAGCTTTTATCTTTAAGATCATGGAAGGTTGAGATCGGATAAAGGATATATACATTATCAATTATATTTGAATGCTTGTCATTGATTAAAAAATGTTAGAAATTGGTACAAGATGCATTACGGCATTATTAGTCGTTGACTGCAATTTCTTCAAAGAAGCTAACAATTTTTTTAAAAAGTAACTTAATATATAAATTTTTACTATTAGTGAAAAAAATTATTTTGATAAAGTTATAAACAATTTGTATGTAATTTTATCATCTATTTCACATATTTTTGTTTCAAATTGAATGTTTTACTCTTTCTTATTCTAAATAACATTCTATATTTTTGAAAAAAACAAACAAACAAGAAAATAAAATAAAAAGCAAAACATAAGTAAAACAAAAGCAAAACATAAGCACAACATAGATAAAATAACAAATAAATTAATATTTATTGACATATATTAGCGTGACAAATTAGTTGAAATAGTAGTGATTGGTGTGTATAAATATCTAGATAACTTAATTTTTTTAAGAACATACATTAATTATTTGTATCATTAAATTTAGTTTGGTGATGTGGACACTTTAAATGGAGAGATATACTCCCTCCGTTTCTAATTAATCCTATTTCTAGGAAAAACATTTGTTTCAAAAAGATACAATTTTTATGTTTTCTATGTAGTTTTTATTAGTCATTGATGATTGATTGTAAAGTTTAAGAAAATAATAGAATACTATTGGTTTAGAGTTATTGAAAACTGTTAATTATACAAAATAATGCATTTATAACCAGTTTTTAATGTGTTTTCTTAATATGTGTGAAAATGATAGAAATAGAATCAATTAGAAACAGAGAGATTATATGATTTATTGAAAACTTCACAACAAAATAGTTAGTACTAAATCTTAATGTTGATGAACAAACTACTGTAACCTATAATAATCTTAGGAGGTTGATAAATATTCTGGTAACGATCAAAATATTTGAGAGAGATAAGCTCCAATTTTAACTGATAATTATTTTGTTAACACAATAAAAACGTATTATATTATGTGACATATATGAATTCATATTTATATTATTATTTAACGTGGTATAAAATATGTTGTGATCATAGTGATATATTTATCCGACGGCGGATGGATAAAGTTTCTAACGATAATTAATTTGCTAAAATTATAACTATTATAAGTATCTCACAATATATATCATGTTAATAAATTAGTTATCTCTAAAAACTTTATCCATCAACCACCAGATAAATATATTACTTAGTTTAAAACATATTTTATACCATGTTAAATAATAACTTATATGTGAAATTATATATGCTATATGATATAATATTTTTTATTGCGGTAACAAAATAATTTTTCTTTAAAATTGGAGCTAGCTAACCTCTTCTAAATATTTTGATTGTTAACAAACTATTTACCTGTTAAAAATTCGATGGGATATTTTTGTCCAAATTTGAATATTCAAAACTATAGTACTACTACTAGAAAAGGGAAAAGTATGAGAAAGAATTCATTACGGCATATGTGTTACAATTAAATGGCATAATCCTTGAATTTGTATATATATATATATACAGTAGAGTTATATATATATATATATATTCATGGTGTGACTGGTGGTTTTAGAGTAAATATGATTGGAGTAAAAGAGAGTAAGTTAAATGAAAAAGAAAAATGAGAGTAGAGATTTATTTAAAATTTGTAAGTGAAAATTTTTTATTTATTAAAGTAGAAAATAGAAGAAAATGAAAACAAAAAGAAATTCTGCAGAAAATATATTTTTTCTGATTGGAGCAATATTAGATGAAGGAAAATTGATTGCAAAATATACCAAGTAATCAAGTATAGGCCACAACTTAATTATATATACCAACTGTTTTAATGTTTGATACGTACACCAACACCAAAAATTGATATCGCATAGTGACACACACCAATAATCATAAGTTATATGTGCAACAGTGTAACCATCATTCATTACTATTTTAATTTAAAGAAAATATTTTGATCCAATCTGGATTTGTTTTTATATACATATTATTCTAATGATTAAAAAAAATTTCAAAATATATAAAAAAATTCATTTAAATTGTTTCTGTATTATTTTAAAAATCATATAATAAATATGTTCTATAATGTATATAAAAATCAACTTGAATTTTCTTATTAACATTTATTTTATATATTATAAATAAATTTATATTACTATTATATTTTTTTAGCTATTTTGGACAAATTTGGATAATTGTTTTTCCAATCCGAATAACCAAATTTGGTACCTTAAAATTCTGGGATATTAAATTCGTATCCACTCTTACCGAATAAGAATGAAATAGTAACATACATTTTATTTTTAAAATATAAACCATTTCAAGTTGATTTTAATAAATATTTTAAAACATATTTATTATGTGATTTTTAAAATAATATACAAATGTTTAAATAAACTGTTTGTTGATATTTTGACCAATTATTATACGCTAATTATGATTTCCAATCAGTCCCTCGGGTCTCGACGTTTTGGTAGAAATAAGAATAAGTTAGCTACTTGCCCCTAGGGGGCGGATATGAAAAATATTTTCATCCGGGACAAAAATCAAAAATAAAATTTAAGCGGAGCAAATAATATAAAAATTTTATGAATCGGGACAAATAATATAAAATTTTTTTAACCGAAAAAAATAATATAAAAAAATTATGAACTGGGGCAAATAAATAATAATCAACCGAGACAATATAAAAAAATCTTTAAACAACTACATTAATTTTTAAAAATTCATCCGGAGCAACTGCCCCTTCCAAAATTAGTGTACGTCCGCGACTGCTTGCCCCTAAGTTTCCACTTTCTATAGCCAATAATAAATTTCCACTTACTATAGCCAATAGGTTTCCACATGAATGGTGAGTGACAAAGAACCGTCAACACAAGGTATGGCCAATACATTTTCCACTTTCTTCTATATCTTTTTAAACAAAAATAAATAATATATTTACGCCAAGGTGGAATATGACTGTGTGGCTCCAAGATAAAGCAAAAGATCAACGGTCACAACATATTAACAGTCCAAAGTTCTCAATCATTAAAATCCCACGAATGTTACCAAATCATTTCTATCTGAAAATGGAGATATCAGTTGTGTCGGTGACAATTTCAATAGCTATAGCTATTGTGTCGTGGTGGGTATGGAAAACTTTGAATTGGGTTTGGTTTAAACCAAAGATGCTCGAGAGTTCCCTGAGAAGACAAGGTCTTGTCGGAACTCCTTACACGCTTCTTGTCGGAGATATGAAGAAGAATTATAGCATGCTGATGGAAGCTAGATCCAAACCCATCAAACTAACGGATGATATCAGACCACGTATCTTGCCTTATATCTTACAAATGCTTGAGACTCACGGTATGTTTTTTGGTTGGACCTCTTTATTCCTCTCTATTTTTCTTCATTCTATTTCATTTGAGGTGTCATGAAAAACCCTACATTAGCGTTAAATATATGCTAGACGTCAACAATAAGATAAGGGATTGTAATATGTAATTCTTGATAAATATTAGAGATATTAAAATATTCTAAGAATCAATTTGATAATATAGAGGAATATCTGGAAAACATTTGTTTTGCATATCTATTTCATAAAAGTTCAATAAAGAAAATATACGCTTGATAGTTTATAATGAAATGATATTTAACATGCATTGAAATGCTGATAAAAATTTATTAAAACAAACTTTTAAGCCCATCACAATCTCTATGTTGGAACAGGAAGGACTTTCTTTACATGGCTTGGACCTATACCAACAATCACTATAATGGATCCTGAGCAAATTAAGGAAGTGTTCAAAAACGTTTATGATTTCCCAAAGCCGGATACATTCCCTTTGGCTAGATTGATATCTACTGGAATAGCAAACTATAATGGTGATAAATGGACGAAACACCGAAGAATCATCAATCCAGCTTTCAATCTTGAGAAGATCAAGGTTTAGGCTTTAGCTTCCTTTTATGTATGCATGCATTTATGATTATTTGGCTCTGATTTGCCTTTTGCTTCAATGTATAGAATATGGTACCCGCGTTCCACCAGAGCTGCAGCGAGGTTTTTGGCGAATGGGACAAGTTAGTTTCAAATAAAGAATCAGCCTGTGAGGTTGACGTTTGGCCTTGGCTTGTGAGTATGACTGCAGATGTTATCTCTCGTACTGCTTTTGGAAGCAGCTACAAAGAAGGACAGAGGATATTTGAGCTTCAGTCAGAACTGGCTGAGCTTATCGTACAAGCTTTTAGTAAAGCTTTCATCCCTGGATATAAGTACTAAAAATCTCAAACTTTTCTGGCTTTAAAACTAGTATGAACCATGTTGAGTCATAGTCTCTGTTTATGGTTTGTGTAGTTATCTCCCAACAAAACTTAACAGAAGAATAGAAGCAGTAGCTAGAGAAATCCAAGCTACAATGAGAGGGATCGTTAACCAAAGGTTAAGGGAGAGAGAAGCTGAGGAAGCACCAAGCGATGATTTGCTCGGTACGCTTCTTGAATCGAATATGGGGCATGGTAAAGAAAATGGAATGAGCACAAGGAAGTGATAGAGGAGTGCAGATGTTATCTCTCGTACTGCTTTTGGAAGCAGCTACAAAGAAGGACAGAGGATATTTGAGCTTCAGTCAGAACTGGCTGAGCTTATCGTACAAGCTTTTAGTAAAGCTTTCATCCCTGGATATAAGTACTAAAAATCTCAAACTTTTCTGGCTTTAAAACTAGTATGAACCATGTTGAGTCATAGTCTCTGTTTATGGTTTGTGTAGTTATCTCCCAACAAAACTTAACAGAAGAATAGAAGCAGTAGCTAGAGAAATCCAAGCTACAATGAGAGGGATCGTTAACCAAAGGTTAAGGGAGAGAGAAGCTGAGGAAGCACCAAGCGATGATTTGCTCGGTACGCTTCTTGAATCGAATATGGGGCATGGTAAAGAAAATGGAATGAGCACAAGGAAGTGATAGAGGAGTGCAAGATGTTCTATTTCGCTGGGCAAGAGACAACTTCAGTACTTCTAGTTTGGACAATGGTTCTGTTAAGCCAACACCAAGATTGGCAGGTTCGAGCACGAGAAGAAGTGAAGCAAGTTTTTGGCGATAAAGAACCTGATACAGAAGGACTTAACCAGCTCAAAGTTGAAGGAAAACGAAATTGAAGAGTAAAAACCTTCAGGTGACTTTGAGTACTTTTGTGGTGTGTTGTTTCATCTTGCTTAACGGTTTGTTTCCTCGCAGATGACAATGATTATATATGAGGTCCTTAGGCTATATCCTCCAGTAGCCCAGTTGATCCGAACCACTCACAAAGAGATGAAGCTAGGAGACCTAACTTTACCAAGCGGAGTTCATATCAGTTTACCTATTCTGCTAGTCCAACGGGACACTGAGCTATGGGGAAACGATGCAGCAGAGTTCAAGCCAGAGAGGTTCAAAGACGGTCTTTCAAATGCAACAAAGAGCCAAGTCGCCTTTTTTGCCTTTGCGTGGGGACCAAGGATATGCATCGGCCAGAATTTTGCACTATTGGAGGCAAAGATGGCAATGGCTTTGATTCTACAGAGATTCTCCTTCGAGCTTTCTCCTTCGTATGTTCACGCGCCTTACACAGTCATGACCATTCACTCACAGTTTGGTGCTCATCTTATCATACATAAGCTATAATTTTGTACCCCAAAGTGTTGTTGTCAAATAAACCTGTCATACACAGATGAAACTAATCCAGATCATAATAATAATAATAAAATTTATGTATTGTAATTGAAGTCAGAACTTGATAGACATCTCTACAAATAACTAAAAATATGTGTAAGAAAGATAAATCAATCGTTCTTGGAATAATTGATTGAAGGTTGAAATGTTGGGAGTAAAATAGTAGACACCACGACGAGAATATAAACTCGCCGATACTATCCTAGTAGCTTTTAAAGAAAAAAAAAATCCTCACTTACCTAAAGATAATTTGAAGTAAACCAAACAAGATGAACAATCAATTTTTAGAAATTCTATTTGATTTTGACACCTTAATTTGAAAGTAAATGATGTGATAATTGGGGCTACTCACTGGCATTGATTACTCCAATTCGAGAAGTTTTTTAAGCGGCAAGTTCTGAGGATAAAACTCTTGATTAAGTCCTTTATGAAAAGACTTTAATCATTTATTTGATTGGAAATGCTCATGACAAAGCTTGATCTGATGAAACTTCTGTGCAACCTAGGTTGCTTCCGGTATGAGCTTAGGAAGCATCACTTCAGAGGATAAAACATCTGATCTATTTTTAAGTCTCCTGCTTGACGCATACTTTGGAGCCAAATTACATGTCATTTAATTAAGAATAATTGAGATTCTTGATTATGTGAAGAATGTGCTCTTAGTCATATATTAAAGTTAGAACAACAATTTGTTGTATTATTAACAAACAAAAAAAAAATTTATTTTATTAATTTTTTAATTGAATGTTATACTTATTTAACTCGAAAATACATTTTTATAACTCGGTGCTAGGCATGGTCAAAATCTAACCATAACTGAACCATAACTGAACCATAACTATATAAAATGGTTAAAAACCATAACCGTTAACTGTAAAAATATAATAATTATTGTTAACTGTAACTGATTAAAATAGCCGTTAATTAACCGTAACCGTATAAAAATCGTTGGTTAACCTTAAAATTATAACCATAACTATTTTGAAAGTAGAAAAAATGTACACTTAATTAATCATAACCGTAATTTTTTGTGTAAACAAAAAACGCTACTAATATTCATCTTTACTTTAATCACCAATTAATTGAATTGTATTTAACCGTATATAACTGTAACCGTTTTAACCATAATAGTTTTAATCGTATATTAAATGGTTAAGGTTAAGGTTCAATAAAAATTATAACCGTAAACAGTGGGCTCCACATTTTTGAGTTTTGAAATGTTTTCAGAGCACATTAAAACAACAAGAAATTGATCCGATTTTTTCCAACTATATTGTGGCAAACCATGTTTTTGTTCTCTTTTCGTACTGTTGATCTCCCATTTGTCAAATAAAAGATAACCTGTTTCAAATTTGCTTATCAATGATTTGGACTATCTGTTGTGACAGCTTTAAATTTTTACCATGTCTTTGATTATTTCGTTCTTGCCAGATAACATGTAACACAATCTGAAAATAATAGTGCAAGATGAACCTTTTCATGCGATGAATCCACCAAAAATATCATAATTTGATCTCAATCTCTTGTATGTCTAGATTGTAGCAAATTCAGAACCAGTCTAACCCATATTTCCGCTTAAAAAATGCAAAAAAAAAAAAGATGGTTCCAAGTTTCCATGTTATGATGGCAAAGAACACAGTAAATGTTAGCCCCAACATTCCATTGTTGCATTCGATCCCCGTTGATAACCGATTAACAATATTTTGAAAACCAGACTGCACCTAGTCTTCGTTATATTAGAGTTCATGTTTTAAAGGATATTCATGTTTATTTATGTTAAAGTTCTTATGAGATTATTATTTTTGATCTTCTTCATAGATTTCTCTTAAATTAAATCTTAGTCTTCCTTAACCACTTAGACTCTGCCTTTAATATATTCATCATGGCACCAAAAATGTTGTTGAGTGGGTGAAACTATGTGTGATGAGCAAAGTGTGTATACATAACGATAGTTGGTATTTACACTTTGTGAGCATATTAGATTAGACTCACATTGCATGCATGATTCTCTCTCTAAAGGTGGAAGTGATTTCTCGTTAGGAATATATATGTTGCATAAAATAAGTTAACCATCACAAAAGTGGGGTGACTTATTATTCGTGATTTAAGCTCTAGATGGTTCTTTATACATCTTATATATTCTCTACATTCATATGCACGAATCCCTTGTTTCTACTATTTACTTATTAATTAATTAGGATGTTAGGTACAACGAGTTTCATCGTAAACTCCTTTGCATTAATTTAGCTTGATTTAAATCATTCTAATTCATCGTGTTACCTATTGTTCTTGGTGGGATTGACACCTAAAGTACTATTATGATCCATTGTGCACTTGAAGTATTTATTTACAGGTTTAAAACTTATCTGCACATCACTGATCAGGAGAGAAGGAGACGAATCATGAGAAAAAAGAGAGAAAAAAAAAAGAGAAAGAGTGGAAGAAGAAGAAAAGACATATATTCAACCGGTTCTGGGAGAAATAAAGAACATAGAATCAAATGGACTCATTTTTGTGCCATAATTTCTGGAGAGATGCATGACATCAAGAGCTATCTACAGCCGCAACCAGATCCTAAATCGAAACTAGGGTTGGAAAGTTATGGTTATTTTCTGGGACGGATCTCTGCAGATTGGATTCAGCCACCGCCTAACTTTAAGAGCAATTTTATGGTGAACCGTATGGATTTAGAAGACATATACATACCATTGGAAAGCCCTCAATGTCATCTTTCCAGAGCCTCTTACAGATTAGGATTTCGAGGAAATCCCATCAAAGAAAAGTCTAGAAAAAAGGTGCCAAATAGAAAAGTCCCGAAAAGGAAAGTCAAGAAAATAAAAAATTTGAAGAAGAAAGTCCAGGAAAAGAAAGTAGTGAAAAGGAAAAAAGGCAAATGTAAGGGTGTGATCTGCCGAATCATAGTTATATTTTATTTTGTTATGCTTCATGAATCAGGACATATGTGCTTAGATCTTATTGTTTAGATGTGATTTTATGGTTATATGATTTGATGATTGATGAGTTATGATGATCATGTCTTATGAGATGATATATGTTGATATGTGATGGAATATTGTATGACATTACTTATGTGATTATGATGTTTATTAGATGGGATGAAGCGACTTAAGGCGTGGATGGTCAGCAACCGTGATGGTCGGTGGTCATGGATTCCGAGGTGAAGCGACTTAACTTGTGGATGGTCAAAAACCATGGATGCTCGGTGGTCGTGGAATCTAAGATGAAGCGGCATATACTGTGGATGGTCGGTAGCAGTGAATTCTGGCATGTAGTAGCTTAACCGTGGATGTTCGGTGGCCAAGGATGAATCTAGATGATGAATGTGTGTTTGTCTTTCTAAGAGCAAGAATATTAGCATGTATGTTATAGCTTGTCGAGTAATGCAGGCTATATGTTTGCTAGTATCTATATTTATATGTTTTATGATTATTGCATAGGATTAGAAAGTGTTATGTTTTTCCAGTGGGCGGAAAGGATCTCCTCACTAAGTAATTCATTATTCACCCTCTTTTTTCCTCTTTTCCTCAGGTTAGCAATTTTCATTTTGAAGTTGTATTCGCTGGTGAATTTTGGAGGAAAGATAGACCTGGGCAAAAGTAACCGGACCCAAAAACCCGATCCGAGCCGATTTGAAATTAACCGAATTGGAACCGACCCAAAGTTTAGGAATATCCGAACGAGTCCTAAAATTTCTAAACCCGAAAAACTAAACGCAAACCCGAACCGAACCGAGAACCTAATGGGTACCCAAAATATTCAAAATATAATTATAAGAAAGTTCTTAATTAGATTTGTAAAATTTTTACTAAATTTTATTTAAATTTAATCATTGCTATTTTATTTTTTCTAATATTTTGGGTACCCGATCATAAAAATAGGAATATCCGAAAATGATGTGATCCAAAAAGGCTCTAAGAGATCACCAAATGGTATGAACATCATTAAGAAGCTCATGTACAAGCTTAGGGAAAAAAGAGCATGGAAAGGATCAAAAGGAGCATGGAAAGCATTTGGAGGAGTCATTTATTACTTTCATGTTAAGATCATTCGCCAAGCAATGCGAGTGTCACTACAGCGAGTGAAGACTCGAGAGGATCACTTGGTCCCAAGGCATTGTGTTAAGACTACACCGGTCTAAACACAAGTCCAAGAAGGCTAGAGCCTTGGCCATATAATCCGCTTCCACTCTTTTTTCCTTGGTTCGGTTTTGTCCCAATGAGTTTCCAGAACAAGGTTTTTAATGAGGCTTGTGGCTCATATGTACATCTATGCCATCCTCTAGTCTGATCCACCACTTGACGCATTTGCTACATCTTTGGCATGACCCATATCTACTTATGTTTTATCTTTCTTTCTTGTATTTGAATTCAAATAAGTGTGTTTATGTTGCATAGTCCGAGTATGAGTTTCCGAGGCATGTCTCGAAACTCATCTCTCTTTATTGTTTTGTCCCTTCTCCTTCTCCTCGCCATTCCTTTATATGGTGGCTGAGACTTCTGTATCATCTATCTATCTTTTTT
This sequence comes from Cardamine occulta, assembly GCA_028015245.1. Taxonomy (NCBI): domain Eukaryota; kingdom Viridiplantae; phylum Streptophyta; class Magnoliopsida; order Brassicales; family Brassicaceae; genus Cardamine; species Cardamine occulta. The sequence goes on from CM051367.1 coordinate 4,132,623, forward strand.
AATCAAAATCTCTTTTAAACATAGATCATTGTTCTCCTTATTCGTGTGATTCAAACTAGGAAACTCTTAGATCATTTCGTGTGAGGCGATTGATCACCTTTTCTTATCAAGTGGACTTTCCGCATCCTCTTGTGGTGACTATCAATCCATTCAAACCACAAGGTGCTAAGTAATTGGGTCTTGCATAACCTCGCCTTCGTCTTAACCTCTCTGTGTCGAAATTGGGCTTACGTATCCTCAACAGAATCGTATCAGAAAATTATCTCAAGCCTTAAATCTAAAAATCCGAAAACTTGAAAGACCCGACCCGAACCCGAACGGATACCCGAACGCCCAGGTCTAGGTGAGAACTAGGAATAACACGCTGTCTTGGCCAGTGTGGCGGGACGAATGTTATATATGTACTTGTTGATATAATTGCCAGACAATGGGCATTCATATTCATAAGGAGTGGTTATTTTTTTGGATTTGTGAAAGACAAACAACTGTGAAGATATTTTCCGAAGGTATTTTCATTAACAAAGAATGAAAGTTGGAAGCTTAAAGACGAGCATAAAAAAAAAGAGTTTTGACCATAAATGGTGCCGAGGAAATAAAGTTGATTTTACTTTTTGTCAAGCACTAGATGTTAAATGAATACAATTTAAAAATTTGTGTATTATAATAAAAAAAATTAATTCATTTTTTTTTGGGCACACATGAAATTCGTATACTTTTATGGAAATTGATAAAGAGTTGGTATATTTTTACTAAATTGTCCCTTGATTTTACTGTCTTTTATTCATTTACTTAAAAAGGAAGAGTTCTCATATAACCTTAGTTAGAAAAATCATTTGTTTGATGTGTACTTAGAATTGCTTATCTTTGATGTACTTATGAATGTATCAATTTTGTTATCCCATTTGATTTTTAAAATATATTAGATATTAGATGTTAAAAAAGAAAATCATTAACTACTTTGAAATCATATGTGCCACCCAATCTCTTTTACTTCTCCTTCGCCCACCCTCTCCAATTCTAAGTTTTATGTAAAACAAATCTTTCATGGTGCATCTATGTTGTTTTTTAAAAATAAATAAATCAAATCCTAAAAGATAAAGAAAAATAAATAAAAATAATCGAATCCTTAATGTGAATAAACACAAAAACAAATGGTAGAAAAATAAAAAATTTAAGAACCGGGTTTTGATGGTTTTTAACCAGGTAAAATGGTTTTATCAAAACATTGCATATTTCCTATAAAAAAAATTTCCTTTTTTTTTCTTTTCATATATATAAAAGGAAATATGTGTTAGATGCGAAAATGAAAAAAAAAAAGAGGAAAAAAGAAAGGGAATGGTTTGGCACTATAAATATAGTCTCTCGTTGAGCGAATCTATTATTCTTGTCCGGAGCTTCTTTCACCTTCCTTGGAGATGCAGACTGCAACTGGAAAACGTTACCTTATCGACGAGGAGCAGAGAAAAGAACCAAAAACTGAAATATACGGATGCGATTCTAACCATAGTCTCAATTTGAACGCTGTTGGATTGTCTTCAGGGTCTAGTGTTGGGCTTGTGGGTCCGGAGAAACAGATGCATATGCTCAAACCATGTGACAACCACACCAGGATTATCTGCTTGATTGATGCGGTTGAGGAAGATTATCATCTCGTAGACGATGAACATTACAAAAATGTAATGGAGGATCTAAGTATTGAATTAAACTTGATTTTTGGCTAAGATTAATTATGGGTTCATAATCCAATTATCTATTATTGGACCAAACCCAAAATTAAGTCCAAGTTCTAGAATTTTTCTAGAAACATCTTAAAGATTATCACCTCCTTTAAGTGTTCTAGAAAATTCTATTAGATAAAATATCTAGAGATTAGTGTGGAAAAATCTAGATATTTGTAACATAAAATATCTAGATATTATGTTAGAGAGTTCTAGAGATTAGAAGAAGGTCTGTAAGATATTTTGTAGTTTTGGAGCCTATAAATAGCTCCCTCCTCTCCTATTTGTAATAAACTTGAGGAAGTGGAATAAAAAGCAAGTTTAAAGAAAAAGTGTTCTTCATAAGTTCTCTAAGTCTCTCTAAAAATCTTTTAAGTATTCTCTAATTGTTCTTCCAAATTTTCTATCATACTTTGAGAGTTTCTCATCTTGGTTCTTTCGAGTTTCTCGGGGTATTACGGTCTTGGGATAGTGCTAAGCACTATCGATGTTTTCTTTACACTAAGACGAGCAGGTCTAAGATTTGGTAACTTGGTGAAGGTTGTGACCCCGCAATCCAATCCAGATCATCCTGGTCTAACACCAGGAGTTGAAAAGGTTTTCTTTGAGTATGCGGATTTGGATAACGCATCAAGGGCCAGATCGGGATTGAATGGTAAAGTTTATGGAGGTATCCAAGTGATGGCTGTGTATTATCCAGAAAACAAGTATGCGCTGGGCGACCTTGGTGGCTGATATATATATTTGCTTTTGGATTTGCACCATTCAGTCTCATTGTCTTTAAACTTATCTTCATGTATATCTATTTGAGGTTTATGATAATGCTATTGCTTGTTTAAATGTTTCTTAAAAAGTATCTTCTTTCGATTAATGAGAGAGCCTTGATGTTAGCTTAGTTATGGGGTCAGCTTACGTTAGTTGTGGTGTCAGCTTTACTGTAGAATTCAATAATTTGGTGGTTATGGAATCTTAAAACCAATATCTAAGACAGTATATAGAAAATTAACAGTTTCTTTTGTGAGATGATTTTTGCCTTGTGGTGTCAAATTGTGTTTTTCCGCCCACCGCTATGAAAATATGCTAAGCATACAATTAGTTAGATAACTCTCATATTTTTATTCCTAAAAATATATGTTTATTTTCTGTAAAATTGTTTTCTTATAATGTTAAGATTTTTTTTTAACTTTTAAAACTTTAGTCATTGGAAAGTTGTGATTTATTTCTCATTAAATTGTATTCCTTATTAAGTTTCACTCTTTTTCAGTAAAGACAATGAATTAAAAGTTTTAAGAAAGACAATTATGTTTTTCTGTTAAGGAAAGTCTGAAAGGTAGAATACTGTACATAAGACATAAATTTGTCAAACGTGAAAGAACATAAAAGTACCTTGTAAAAAGCAATAGAAATCACACAAATATGCACTCACGTCAAATTTTTCATCTTCACCGCTTGAGACCAAACTCCATATTTTCATCTTCATCAAATTTTTCATCTTCATACAAAAATGGAGTTTAGTCTCCAGTTCTGAAGATGAAAATTTTGATGCAAATGCATGTTTGTGTTATATATATATGGCTTTTTATAAGGTACTCTTGTGTGTGACAGAGCTATTTCTCTCTTTTGTATTCCACCTTTTCTACTCTTCTTAACAAAAAAAACATAACTGTCTTTCTTAAAAACTTAATTGTGTCTTTACTGAAAATAGAGTGAAACTTAATAAAAAAAAATACAAATCTAATATAATGAGACTTAAAAGAGAAACATATAACAACTTTTTAATGACTACAGTTCAAGACTTGAACTAAATAGCTCTTAAGGAATTACGAACAATCAAACAAAAAATTGAAAATTATGGAAAAATGCTCATACACAAAGGAAAATTTATGGATGATAGAAGAAAAATCATTGACGAAAACATCAAAAATGATATGAAGATCTGAAAAGTTAAAACTACATTGAATAAAACATTTAAATGTTGTTTATATCCATACATTATGTGATTCTGTAGTCAAATTTAAAGACCCAACTAGAGTCGTGGTACACTGTGGTCAATATTTTCTAAATCAACAAATGTTTATATTTTACAGTTTAATATTTTATTTTCAGTTTTTCAGATAATTTATACATTTTAAGATTTTGTTCGTTTAGTTTTAATAATTATTTTTCTTACAGTTATATGTAATTTCACCTTCATTAAATTATAAATCATTACCTTTGTTGACTGTTTGACGTATATACTCATTTTAATATTTTGTAGGTAGTTCTAATATTGAAGATATATATATATATATATTATAATTAGTTATCTAGTATTTGTCTTAAATCTGTACATTTTGAAACGTAACCCGTCCTGTCTAGTACCCGTTGAAAACTTTCTATCCTATAAATGATCCCTGTTATATAATTATCTGTTTTGGGTTGATTATCTTAGTCTATTTGTATTTTAAAAAAAGTTAATAAGTAAAATTTAATAATTTTAAATAAATAGTTATAATATTAAGAATATATATACCTTGAGCATACTCACATCTGAAAAATATAATTAGTAGGATTACACTACATGTCACTTGATCGATTTAATTTTGACATGTGTAAAAATTTGAGACAGAAACCCGTCATGTCCCGTATCCATCAGAAACTAATTTCCATGCTGTAACCGATCCCTTTCATATAGTTACATTTTTGGATTAATTACTTTAATCTAACAGATAAAGGATTGAGTAAGAGATTAGAACGAGATATCAATATAGAGATTTTACCAACCTAATAAATTTTTAAGATCATTTTTAATCTCATTTCTATCCTTAGTGAATTCATAAAAAATTAGTATAAAGAGAAGTGCAAATATGTTATCATTGTAGCCAAACAGTTCTATCCTTAATCCTACATCCAAACAATCACCTACTTAATAAAAATAAAAATAAAAATTACCAAAATTAATAAATATAAAAATTAAATAACTATTACAAATGAATGATTTCACCGATGGAATCGAGGCGAATATCAATACCAAAGCTTCTTCTCTCTCACTTCCAGCTCCAAATACATGTCTCAACTCCACTAATTCCTTATTAACAAATAAATTCATAACCAAATCTGGCGATTACCACCAATTCACCTCTTTTCTCTTTCATTCATCATCATTTAGACCAAAATATTTGGAAACCTAATCGATCACATAGTGAATGAAAGGAACCCTTTTGGTTTCTTCATCTGTGGAATTAGAAATGTTCCCAAACTCGGACTCTTTGAAAGAGATATTGGTAGTTTCATGGCAGAGATTCTTCCACCATCTAGAAATGATAGTCATCTTCAGAGTGTTTTTGAACGACCATGAAATTGAGAAATTCTTGATAAGAATCATAAACCATTATTACCCAGAGACAAAAAGTTCTAGACAATTGAGAAATTAAAAATAAAAATAAAGCTTAGAGGAAACCCTAGATGATAATAAAAAGCATGGCATTTAAAGACGTTCTGAAGAAAGCTGTCATTTCTAGACGATGGAAGAATATCTATCGTGAAACTACCAACATCTATTTCAAAGAGTCTGAATTCGTGATATTTTATGAATCCACCGATTAAGAAACAAAAAGAGCTGCATTCATTCACTATGCAATCGATTGAGTTTCCAAAATTTCCGGTCTAGATGATGATAAAGCAAACAGAAAAGAGGCCAATTGGTGGTAATAGCCAGATTCAGTTATGATTTTTTTTGTTGATAAGGAATTGGTGGAGTTGCGACATGTCTTTGGAACTGGATATGATAGAGAAGAAGCTTCGGTATTGATATTCACCTTGATTCCATCGATGAAATCATTTATTGGTAATAGTTATTTATTTATTTATTTTTTGGTAATACTTTTTATTAGGTAAGTGATTGTTTGGATGTATGATTAAGGGCAGAGTTTTTTGGATACAATGATAACTCATTTGAACGGAAAATAAATTTTTTTATTTAAATTTTTTATAGAGTTTAATTATAGTAATATTTTAAACTTATTATAGAGTTTAAATAATATTAATATTTTAAATGTTTTAAAGAGTTTAAATTTTTTATATTTTTAAATTTTTTAAAAGTTTGAATATTTCTAATATTTAAAAAAAATTTGAAATTTGAAATTTGTTCAACTAAAAAACCGGACAAACCGAATAAAACATGTAAATTTAGATGCTTGATAAGTTGAACTTCATGCTCATTCGTATTTGTAATCATTTGGTCCTTTTTCTAGTATGAATTTGAAGCGATATGGAACGTTAAAAACCTTTTTTCTTCATCGATTGAGTAATATATGTATTTTTTAAAAATTGAATCACATTATATGCAAAATCTAAAACTTTATCAATTATATAATCATTCAAAATAATTTGAAAATATAATCAACCAAAAGTGGTAGGAGAATCATAATTCATACTGTGAGATCACAATATTAGATAAGAAAATAATTATGTTTGGTTGTAAAGATTATAGAAAATTAATTTATTATTTATTTAGAGAGAAAAAAATAGAAAAACTGTATATATGAGATTGTTTGGATAGATGAATAACTATTTATTGTTTGGATACATAATAACTCCTTTGTACTTCAATTTTAATAGTGTATGTAGAGATGTTTTTGGTGCTACTAAACTCTCATATCATTTTCATGGTACCTAATTGACTCTTCAAAGTTTTATTATTATTATTATTATTATTCTTATTATTATTATTATTATTATTATTATTATTATTATTATTATTATTGTTATTATTATTATTATTATTATTATTATTATTATTATTATTATTATTATTATTATTATTATTATTATTATTATTATTATTATTATTATTATTATTATTATTATTATTATTATTGTATGTTAAGAAATCAATAGTTATGACAAGTCAAATGACATAGGAACTGAAATTTGAGTTTCACTAACCTTTCTATGATCTCCATGCTCTATATCGTTGCTATTTTGGTAAATGTTTGTCAAAATTCAGCAACTCCCCATCCTCCCTTGTATTCATTCAGGAATACATGTGTATATAACTAATCACCTGAAACTAAAAAAAAAAAAAGAAAAAGAAAATCAAGACTCCAGTTAGCTTCTAAGAAATCAATATTACCGCATATAAAAAATACTTAATAATAACCAAAGGACTTCATATTAAAAATGAATATATATCAAAGCAATTTACCCCCAGATCATTCAAAATAAAATAAATATCAAATCAAATGAAAACAAAAAGTAGAAAAGACTTTGAAAACCTAATGTCTCTTTCAAATAATCCAATCTCATATATTCAAAATAAGATATATGCTTATTTATTTCCATTGTAAATCAGATAATCTTGCAATAACAATATGGTAGTGATAACAAATTTTTAGAAAGATAAAATACTCATACTAATAATAAATGGGATGATATATCAGTAGAAAAAAACTATTTTATATAAACGTTAACAGATTTTTTAATACAACCTTTTCATGTTTATCCAAGAAATTATGAATATAAATCCAAAAGAACAAATAGAAGAAATAAATTACAAAAGAACAAACAAAGAATAACAATTTGATAATCAGAAAATTGATAATAGAAGTATAAAAATTATTTAACTATTTAAGAACTTGACATGAAATGGAATGAACATACCTTTGGTGTATGTTCAATCAAATTTGAAACCTCTTCTTCAATGCAAGAAATAAAAAGAGAGAATAGATTATCAGATAATTAAGTGACAAAAAAAAGAGAGAAGATTATCAGATAATTAATAACATTAGCACAAAAAACTAGTCTAATGTATTCAAATATTTGAAAACTTAACACGAAATCAAACAAACATACATTTGTGAAGAGTTAATCAAATTCGATATCTATTGTTCACTGCTATCAAAATCTCACATTATAGAATACAATCAGCGCATTAGAAAAAATGTTCTAGTAATTGCGGCTGAGCTTAAACTAAAAGATGATTAACCTAGATGAATAACTTTATATACAACCAAACTTAACCTAGATGAATCACAAACATCAAACCGCGTCGTGCCAAATATTAAGTTTAATCGTAGGCCAAGCCTTAATCAAAACATTGGGCCTTATGAAAGTAGGGATGCCTGGGTGGGCAAATTGGGTTTTAAATGAGGTTTTTATAGTTTGGGTTTGGTTTTTTTTTTGTTATGAAATATTGTACCAACTTCGATCCATATAAGAACTTTTGAAAAACAATTTGCTGATGAAAGGTTAAATTTATTACGCAATGAAAAATATATTTTTGTAAAAACAAAAGACAAGAAAGAAAAAACAGCAGTTGAAAAAACGACTTTTGAACAGGCCTGGAATGCTTAGATGGTAGGAGACACTCAAGTACGGTGATGAGTGAACTAGACCTACAGGATGTCCTTGAGGTATGGTGGGTCCCAGTATTGTAGTGAGCTTATTCGATTCCCAACAATCTTGTCGATATGCTTAGTAAGCTGAGAAACTGAGTTGTGAGGATTACAATGAATACAATCATTTCTTTCATTCCAAATGTAATAAATGGTAGCTTGCAAGGCCAAGAAAATGAGAATGTAAAGGAGGGATTTCTTTGACAGAGCGGCAATGGCATTCATAGTTGCAGACCAGTCGGGAGTTAAGCGGAAATCTTGGACATCTCCTAACCTCAGACCAAACCATGAATGAGAAAGGGCATGCAAAGAGAAGGGGGATGCAAAGAATAGATGATCACGAGACTCATCGCGCTCTCCACACAGAATACACGACTACTACAATTCCTAAGCACAGATACAAGTATCTGTAGATAGCCTAACCCTAATGGCAAGCCAAGCGATGAAGCTGCATCTACGAATTCCTTATGAAAACAAAACCGAACTACTCCATGCAACATGAATCTTCGGTAGTCGGAACTGCTCCCATGTGAACCGTGAAGAGAAGTAGTGTTTAAATGCTTGGGGATCATGACTCCATAGGAACACGTCATGGCCAAGAGAATCATTTGGCAATCGATATAGAATGTATTACATCTAGGAGCTGCTGGAAATGTTATGAGAGCAGCAAAGCTTTTAGCCCAAATATGTAGCTGCATCCGCCACTCGAGCAATTAGCGGTATCCCAAGTGTCCGAGGACCAGTTTCACTTGTGATGTCAATAAGATGACCAAGTGGAAACCATTTATCAAACAAAAAAGAGACTGATTTACCATTTTCACCTCAACCTTGATAAAAGTTGCAGCTTGGTTTCGAAGTTTTAGCAATTTCCTCCAAATGCAAGAGCCAATCGTTGTGTCTAGAGCCACCCAAAAAGTCATTTGTCTCAAACTTTTATGAAGAGTCCAAGCTACCCAAAGAAAACCCAATGAAGTAAGTAATTTCCTAATAAGACTCAATCCAAATACCCGAATGCATCCCGCAGTTTTCAGATCCCTAAACCACCTTCACGCTTAGGATAGGTTATCTCCTCCAAAGAAACTTTTGCATGGTATGAACTATTTGCGGGACCCGACTGATAACATCGTATTTTGACCCCTTTTTACTATGGTTTTCATATTTTTTATGAGAGATTTATGTGATTTCAAGGCTAAATAAGCTACTATTGAGTATTGTTAATGTCAAAGAGGTTTTACAGGTTTTATGAGAAAATTGACCAAAAGAGGAGCAAAACCCGTTTTAAGGCAGTTTCAGAGCACCAAACGTTTGGCAACACTTGGACACCTTGCCATGGACCAAATTTGGAGTTCTTCATGTCACTGGAAAACTGGAAGAGTCAAGGTTCACTTGGGAATAAGAATCAAAGAAATCCATTTAGCCGTTTGCTAGATGCATCCCAACGAGTATAAATATGTCGACTGAAGTAAAAAGCTTCATCACCTCGGCCACAAAGCCTCATGACCGAGGCCTGGCCTCTTGAGCACCTTGGTCACAAGCACCCGTGACCAAGGCCCGGCCCCTTTGCCTCCACACTTACCAAAATGACGAGATTCGCCTCCAGAACCCTAAAACCGACTTCTTGTGCCCCAAGACCTATAAATACTCATCTAAACCTTAGGGGTTTGGTGTGACTCACCTGTGCTTCCTCACCAAAACCCTAGTTCATCTTCATCACGACATCAGAGCCTTGCCACCTTAGAAGGAGCCGCTCCAGCCTTGTTGTTCGTAGAAACCTTGGAGTTTCACTATCTATTTTCTCTACAATCTCTGAATACTTTGTAATCTCTGAACTTTTTTCTATATCTATGAATCACTTTCACCTTGCTTTGATGATTCCTTTAAGCATGCTTGAGTAATTTTATTTTTGGGTTTAGAGGGTTGAATCAAAGGGGTGATGTGATCTGTTTGGTTTAATTGGCGAGTTTATTGTAGTTGCATCATCGTCTATACTATTCTTTCAGTCTGATCTCTTTCTTAATGCATATAGTTAGCGTCATGAACTAGCTGTTGATCTTAGGCATCTAGGTAATGCTATCCGCTTGCTTAGTTTGTTTGAACCTAGATTGGATGAGTATCCCGTCATAACAAGCATATACCACTTAGTTATGGAGTTTTATAGACTACGATTAAACCTTATTTTAATGCTTTGACATATGTGTTGTTGCCTGCAGGAGTTGAGTTGTAGGACATATAGATTTTAGCCGATTTTCTCTATGGTAATAGGTTGATCGTACTTTCATGTTTCATAGTCCGTGACTTAGGAGTAGACATGCATTACATAAATTTATCTTGAATTGTTTGAACACGGAACCCTGGCAAAACCCTTGAACACCCAACATCTTTCTTTAATTTTTTACATCGATTTCTTTTCTTTACTTGTTGCGTGACACAATAAAAAGAACATTTTGTTATTGAGTTCTAGCCTTACTTATTCCTCTTGATTTGCAAAACAAGTTCTCTCTCTGTGGGATCGATATACCTTAAGTACTACAATTGATTGTTGTGCACTTGCAGCTTGTTGATTATGTGTCCGAATGAAAACTCCTGCGAACAACTTTTCCGACCATCAAGTTTTTGGCACCGTTTTCGGGGAGAGATTGCTTGTTTGCAAGTTTACGAACTAGAGTAACATCTAGAACATTGTGCTACTGATTTTTCTTTCTGATTTTTATTGTTTTGGGAGACCTTGAGGATGGACCTCGACGCTCTCCCAGAGAAATTTTACAACCTCACTCTTGCGTAGCTATTGGCGCACCACAACACTATGGACGGAGACTCCTCTGGACCATTCTCTAGCTCACCTTCTGGAGCTTACCATGGTTACTCTCAGCCATCTCGTGGTACACTATTGATGAGGCAATCTGGATGTCCATTACACTCTCGATCCTCTGGAGGTCGCCCAATGAGACCATCTCATTCACATCGCAATGGAACCGCTCTTTCAATCAGTCCATATCACTCGGACCGATACTATCACTCTATGGATCAGAACTTTGATTTAAGAGAAATCATAAGGATTGATGCATATGAAGACTATGAAGCACAACTCTCGGATGCTTCTTCTGAAAAGATGATGAAGCTTATGCAACAATTTTTCTCAGAACAGAAGAAGTACCACAAAGAACTCGATGCCAAGTTCTCTAAGATGGAAGCTAATTTTGGTTCAAAGCTTTCTGATTTAACTTGCCACATCCAACAAGTGGAAAGCCAACTTAAGGATATCCAAGACCAGGTATGCCACAATAGAGATAACATCAATGAGCATGGATCAAAGTTTTATTGTATAAATCGCAATATGGACCAGTTAGAAGAACAACTGGAGTGGAAGATTGAAGCTTTTCAGCAAGGTTTCACCAACCCCAATGATTATGTAGAGTGGCAGAATTAACAGGGTTACTCAATCCTTGATCATGAAGAAGAAGAAAGAGTTATAAGGGATGAATTCATTCCCCATAACAAGTTAGTGGACTGGACTGGACACAAAGATTATCAAACCGAACATGAAGAAGAATGCTTGAAGGAAAGTCATTGTTACATGACAATGCCACCACCAACTTCTCACCATGTCCATGAAGATTCAGAAGAAGCTTCGCACCATCCCAAAGACCATCCCAAACACCCTTACACGTGGGTAGCTGAAGGACATCGAAGCCAGTTTCCGATAAATCGTACTCATATCCACCTCTCCACCACTGTATGTATACAACAGAATCTTCGAAAGGTATGATGAGGAGACTCAATGCTCTGACCAAGCGATGCCTAACTACAAAAGAAAACAACACGAAGGAGCTTATGGGAAAGATCGAAACCATCAAAGAAGCATATGGGAGCTTGGGAGCAAGATAACAAGTTTGGAGTGGAAGTTGGAAGACTTGACTGCAAACCAAATGGCCAAGAGTTTAGTGGGATCCGAGGAACGAAGTCTAGAGCCTAGAGAAGAATAAGAACAACTCTTCACCCCGTGTGAAGAGAGCTAATTTGATTCCAAGAAAAAGTGCAAAAGTCTATGTGATAAGTTAGAAGGTCTAAGAAAGAATCTCAAAAGCTTGTTCATCCATGTTACTGTACATTAGGATGACGAAGAGAGTACCAAGAGGCTTTGGCTAAGCACAGAGAACTCTTCTCACCTCACATAGGAGAAGAGCCCAAGTCTAGCCAAAGACTTTAAACAAGTGCGCTTGTAAGTTTTCTTTTCCCTTTTAGTTTAGATTTTCTTTTGCTTTTGATCTTTGCATGTTTTATTTCAGTTTTTACAGAAAAGAAAATACAAAAGAAGAAAATAGAAAAGTAGAAAAAGAAAAAAAGTCGAGTTGGAGACGACCTAGGTCACAGAGGCCTCTGACCGAGGTCCCAAGAAGAGCCAACCCCGGTCACGAGGGCTTGTGACCGAGGTATGAGGGTGGTAACATCCGGAGGTTTGTATTAAAGTGGCAAGAAGAATCCTAAGTCTGGTCAAGTTCATTTGGCCAATGTATGTAGAAGGCGACAAATTGATAATGTCATTGAAATCAATGCTAAAAATCCCCACCAAGCATACCTCATCTCTAACTTGAAGCAGGAAAATATGAAGCTAAAACTAGGTAACGGAGGGCCATGACCGAGGTTCCGAGTTTTTCCGAGGTTCTGAGGAAATTTCGTGGAAAAATTATTGATGAGTACATCTTTGATCATATGGAACTTTCCAGAGCTAAAAACACAACCATGAGGAGTCATGCACCATTCCCCAAATACAATCCATTGCATTAGACAAAATCGAAGCCACTTCCATCCGTTCTAAAGCCACGACCGAGTCATCCATGCCTTGTAAAGAATATCGCAATCCACTCGATAAATTGATCAAAGATTGAATACTGGACATCATATGATTATTTCCGGAGTAATGATCGAGGCACTTTTGGAGAAAGAATTCAAGATTGGAGGATTTTACACTTTTGAGCATCGCGACCGATCCGCGACCGCATGATTCACAAAGGATGGCGAATATTCAAATCCATTCTATCAAAAGGGCTGCAACTTGATACTCATTAAGAAGTTTTGATCGAAAATATTTCAGGAAAAAGAGCTCAGATTTGAAGATGGCCAACTACCAACATCACGATCCTAGTCGGCACCGTTCCACGGCTATGCGATTCACCAAGGTTAGAGAAATTTGTGAAAGTTCCCGATGATATGATCTGAGATCAAATATTCTAGGGTAAATTGAGTATTTTGGGAGTGATGATCGGAAATTTTTTGAAAAAAAGACCTTATAATCAAGAAATTCTCGAAGTTTGACAGCGTGGACCGATCCCACGATAGCCGATGACACTATTCGTGGATAGAAATAAAGATTGGTTCAACCAAATGCTCCAAGATTAAATGTCTAATGATATGAGGACCTTTAGGAGAAAATGATCGAAGGAGATATGGCCATGATCATGCTAGATTGTGAGATTCTCGCACAGACCTTATACGGAGCCGTGTTTGGGCTAAATCATCGAACAGCTCCACAAAATTGTCCAAATCTCAACTGTCACTTGGTAAGTAGAGGGCAGCCGAGACCTTTCCCGACAAGGAAGGCCGAGCCCGGTCACGAAGCTTCGTGACCGAGGCGCGTCGGAGGGCCAGCCTCGGTCACAAGCTCTGTTGATCCACACCCACTGTTTTGCCGAGCAAAACCATGTGTTGCCACACCAGTCATATTGCTTCACCTAGCCGAACCAACATCTTTATACGGAACAACCAGTCACCATGGAGAAGATCTCAACCATGACAGTCATGACATCAACGAGATACCAGCACCACTATCTCACCATCGACACCACCACCATTCTATCCTTAACTTTATTTTTATTATCTGTATTTATCTTTCGCATATTATTGATGGTTTTTAGGTTTTTATCTCAGGAAAGATGCAACTAGAATGTTATTAACAAATAATTTAATGGACCAGACTGAGTCCATTCGATGTCAAGCAACAAAGAAAGAAACACCGGTAAGTCACCAACAATCCAATTCGAGGTGACATTGTTCTTAAACCTAACTCTTTCTTTATGATTTTCATCCTTTCTCTTTATTGTTTTCTCACTGAAGACAGTGTGATTTAAGTCCGGGGGAAGGATGTTCAATCCTTTACTAATGCTACACTTTCTACTTTGTTGACTTGAGACCTTTTGCCACTTTTTACATCGATAATCATGTTGTTTTAATCGAGTCAAATTTTTTTCGTTTTTATTGAGTCAAAACTGTTAGGGAACCATGATCTTGTTTTATTGGATTATCTGAATTGGCGAACCTGATGATTATATGCTAAGCCGCGGAGCCAAAGTTCAGTAAGGCTATGAGCTGAGTCAACATTCCCCAAAACTTCTTTACATCGGGGAGTAGGGTAAACCAAAGTTGTCTCTAAAATCTATTTGAAACTAACCTGACATTCAATTTCTTTCTTAGGGATTGGTATTCGCTGGGCAAAGATCTATTTGAACCATACAAGACCATGCAATTTTCCACAAAGCATATGATTACCTCTTCTCCTCTTTGTACTCAAAGAAAAAGAAAAGAAAAAAAAAAGAAACAGAAGGAAAAAGCATAAAGAAGGAGAAACAAATCAAAGCGATCAGACGGAAGTGAACCAAGGGATGACACGTAAACTCGCGTATCCTTTGTGACCTCATGGAAACTCTGTCGTAAGGGAAACCAAAAGTTAAAGTCAACCAAGTGATGATACGTAAACTCGCGTATCTTTTGTGACCTCATGGAGACTCGTCCGAAGAAAACAAAAAAGAAAGAAGGAGAAGAAGAAAGGTGAGCATCAAAGAGAAACCCAGTGGCTCGGAAGAGAAGAGGAGAGGGAAAGTATATGGGAAAAGGTCTTGGTAAGAAGAAGTTGGCGCCCCTTTAATTGATTTCCCTTTCGTAAGACCACCATACTTTTCATTCCATTAATTTATGTAAAGAGATGACAATGGAGATTCCAAAAGTAGTTTTGGATTGTGAGTTATTAAGGATTATTGATGCTTCTTATCGTTGACTACGGAAAGTAAGTTCTAACGCCACAGCGAGGAAGAATGCAAAGAAGATATCCCCAATGAAAAGTGAATTTCCGTGATTTTCAAAACCTCTTTTCCATTCTTGTTTGCTTGAGGACAAGCAAAGTCTAAGTCTTGGGGAGTTTATAACATCGTATTTTGACCCGATTTACTATGTTTTTCATATTTTTTATGAGAGATTGGTGTGATTTTAAGGCTAAATAAGCTATTATTGAGTATTGTTAGTGTCAAAGAAGTTTTACAGGTTTTATGGGAAAATGAACCAAAGGAGGAGCAAAACCCGTTGTAAGGCAGTTTCAGAGCACCAGACGTTTGGCAACACTTGGTGATTTTCCCATGGACAAAATTTGGATTTCTATATATCATTGGAAAGCTGAAAGAGTCAAGATTCACGTGGGACAAGAATCAAAGCAATCCTTTCAGCCGTTTGGAAGATGCATCCCGAAGAGTGAAGACATGTCGACTAAAGCCAAAAGCTTCATCAGCTCGGTCACAAAGCCTCGTGACCGAGGCCTGGCCTATTGAGCACCTCGGTCAAAAACACCCGTGACCGAGGGGCCTCTCTGCCTCCACACTTACCAAAATGACGAGTTTAGCCTCTGGAACCCTAAAACCAACTTCTTATGCCCCCAAGACCTATAAATACTCATATAAACCTTAGGGATTTGGTGTGACTCACCTGTGCTTCCTCACCAAAACCCTAGTTCATCTTCATCACGACATCAGAGCCTTAACACCTCAGAAGGAGCCGCACCAGCCTTGTTGTTCGTAGAAGCCTTGGAGTTTCACCATCTATGTTCTCTACAATCTCTGAATACTTTGTAATCTCTAATCCTTTTTCTATATCCATTAATCACTTTCACCTTGCTTTGATGATTCCTTTAAGCATGCTTGAGTGATTTTCTTGTTGGGTTTAGAGGGTTGAATCATAGGGGGGATGTGATCTATTTGGTTTAAGTGGCGAGTTTATTGTAGTTGCATCATCGTCTATACTGTTCTTTTGGTCTGATCTCTTTCTTAATGCATATAGTTAGCATGAACTAGTTATTGATCTTAGGCATCTAGGTAATGCTATCCGCTTGTTTAGTTTGTTTAAACCTAGATTGGAAGAGTATTGCATCATAACAAGCACATATCACTTAGTTATGGAGTTTTCTGGACTAGGATTGAACCTGATTTTAATGCTTTAACATATGTGTTGTTGCCTGCGGAAGTTGAGTTGCAGGACATATAGATTTTAGCCGATTTTCTCTGTGGTAATAGGTTGATCGAACTTTTGTGTTTCATAGTCCGAGACTTAGGAGTAGACATGCATTACATGAATTTATCTTGAATTGTTTGATCACGTAACCCCGGCGAACCCTTAAACACCCAACATCTATCTTTTATTGTTTTATATCGATTTCTTTGCTTCACTTGTTGTGTGACACAACAAAAACAACATTTTTATTATTGAGTTCTATCCTTACTTATTCCTCTTGATTTGCAAAACAACTTTTCTCTGTGGGATCGATATATCTTAAGTACTACAATTGATTGTTTGCACTTGCACCTTATTGATTGTGTGTCCGAAGGAAAAATCCGGAGAATAACTTCTCCGACCATCACCGACCGGAAGGATAGCTGCGCATAACTTCTCAATTTCAGTGAAACATCTAGAAGGTAGGCGAATAAGTGAGCACCAGAAACTTGATATGCTCATAATTACCGAGTTTATAAGCTGAAGGCGGGCCCGCATAAGAAAGATTCTTCGTGGTCCAAGATAAGAGCTTACTCCGTATATGGTCCACAAGGGGAGCATAATCTTGACTCGACATTGATTTTTTTGTTAGCGGGAATCCCAAGTAGCGAAAAAGCAAAGTACCAAGAGGCATACCTACGGAAGATAATGCAGCCAATAAATCATCATTGTTTGAACTGGAAACATAGATGGATGATTTTGTGGCGCTAATATGGAGACCCGAGATTACACAAAACTCCTTAAATATTTCCATAGTGGCCTGGAAGGAAGAAATTGATCCATCCGTGAATTCCAAGAGGTCATCGCGAAACTCAGATGTGTCACTTGAACTTGTTTACAGTTTGGATGGTATCCAATTTTCACCGTAGCTGCTGCATCATTCAACATATGAGACAAAACATTTATAACCAATACAAACAGGTAGGGAGATAAGGATATTTATAACAAAGTCCCATTTGACCATGTATCAAAAGCTTTAGATATGTCAAGTTGAATCACACTTTGAGATGATACCGTGTCCTTATGATAATCTTTAACAAGCTCTGTAGCTAAAGGACGTTCTCGAGGAGTATACTGCCTTCCACAAATGCGGCTCTGATTTGGTTCATAGACTCCGGTAAGATAGCTTGTAAGCGATTTGCTAGTATTTTAGAGATGACTTTGTATATCATATTGCATAATGCTATATATAGGCCAGAAGTCTTTCATGCCTCAAGCGCCTGTATGCTTAGGGACTTGCGTTAAAATCGTAGCTTTAACATTACATGGCATGAAACATTGATGAAGAATGATTGAACAGTTGTGACGTAATCAGGACGAATCATATACCAAGCTGAGAGATAGAATTCCGCAGGAAAACCATATGGTCTTGGAGCTTTGTCTGCTGGCATTGAATCAAGAGCAGAGTGTATCTCATTTACCGTGATTGGCTTGACTAGACTCATGAAGTCTAAAGCAGAACAACGAAAATCGATGGGCTCAGATAGGTAGTTCAGGGAATAAGACTGATAATCGGTGGGCTCAGCTTGCAAACACACCTGAGAAAATCTAGCGGCTTCCTTTTGTGTTTTGATCTCCTTTTAAATTTGAATTCACGTTTAAGTTGTTTGAATCATAACTAATATGACCAAAATTAACGCAAATCTGATTTATTTGGTTTAAAATGGCCAAAAATCTAAAATAAATTATTATCTTCAATTCCTTCAAATAAAAATAAAATTAATTAATACATTAAACGAAATATTGTTTTTGGTACCCTAAATTAAGATCCAATAGTAGAACATAAAACTAATGTAGACTCAAAATATATGTTAAATTAGATAATTCCATATATATATATATATATATAAAATAATAGATAGTTACTAGTTTGAACTTAAGAATTTTTAAATTATGTTTGATATAGTTCAAATTATAGAATTTCTTTTATAATAAAATTATTGAACTTTAGAAATTTTACATTATGTTTGATATAATTCAATTTATAGACTTTATTTTATAATAAACAAATATGACATATATTTTTGAACATAATAGAAAATTAAAGATTTTAAATTAGAAAATTTTAAATTTATATTTATTAATATAATTTAGGGAATATTAGGAAATATGCCACAAGTTATAATATTGTGAAATATATACCATTATGGAAAAATCTATCGGAACATATCCTTTTATGGATGTAAAAAGACTAGATTGTCCTCTCATTATGAAAAAATCTTTCTCATTTTTTCATCTCACGTTTCTCCTTCTCTCTCCCTTTATATCTCCTTCTCTCTTCCTCTCTCTCGAATCTTTTCTTATTCCTTCCTCTGTTACTCTTTTCCTTTATCTTTTTTTTTTCAACTTGTCGTTTCTAGAAAAGACTAGATTTTGTTTTCATTATTTTTGTCCACAACAATGTTATGGATTTCTGAGTTTTTTTAATCTGGGGTTTTAGTTTATGGATTTATGAATTTTGGCGTTTTCAGTTTATAGATTTATGGGTTTTGTATCCATAATCTGTTTATGGATTTTTGGGTTTTCAAGAACATATAAGCAACAATCACACACGTTTTTTCCATCACAACAGAATGTTGTCCATCTCAAACATAAGTGTATTTGTTAGGTAGATATTTTTTTTTTTTGTTTTTTTTGGTCCACAACAATATTTATGGGTTTCTGGGTTTTCTTAATCTGGCTTTTCAGTTAATAGATTTATGAATTTTTGGCGTTTTCAGTTTATAGATTTATGGGTTTTGTATCTATAATCTGTTTATGGATTTTTACGTTTTCAAGAACATTTAAGCAACAATCATACATCTTTTTTCCATAGCAGTAGAATGTTATCCATCTCGAACAGAAGTGTGTTTGTTTGGTTGAAATTCTTGTCCATCAATATTTAATTGCACATTTGATCTTTTTTTTTGCTTCAATTTTTTTTAAGAAATTTGTCTGTATGAACACATGATCTTGGTTTTTTATGCATATTTTATCAAACATGCTTTTGGTTTTTATGTATAATTGATTTGCATATTGTCTTATCTCGCTGTGGACAAGTCGGATTGTTTGTCCACATTATCAAATCTCGTGGACAAGAACCCTGCACATAAGACATCCAACTGCAGGGTATTCTCGTCTTTTCGTTGGGTCCAATGCCAAAAGAAAATGACATTTTTTAAAGGATATTTACGTCGTGGAATTATTTTTTGAGATATTGAGAGTTGTGACATATTTCCTAATATTCTCTATAATTTATGTAAGATATTTTGGGTTAGATTTAGTTTTTTTTAGCTAGCTAAAGACCAATCCCAATAACCCAAACCCAAATTGATATATATATATATATATATATATATATTAACCCAAATGGGTTTAATAGAAACTTATTTCCAAAGAAATCCAAGTTTTTGGGTAGGGGTGGGCAAATGGGAATTCGGGACAGGATTTTACGGGAATGGAAATGGGGCGCGAATTTGGTAATAAAAAAATATGTCTCATTTAAGGCCCATATAAAATTTGGGATGGGAGGGGGGTGGGACGGAATGGGATGGTACAGAAATGGGAATTCCCAAAAAATAAACATGACAAACAAATAAAATAATAAACTATCACAAATGTCTTCGTTTAATAATTAAAAAAAGGTAAAATTCAAAATACAATCCAACATAAACTTCAATCATAAATCATCAAAATAAAATAAAACTAATATAAATTGTAGAAACATAAAATCCTGATAAACCAAGCAACTAATCTTCATCTTCCCTCGCATTATTCCTCGTTTAATTATATATAATACATAATATTATATATATATCATAAAAATTTGCTCTAAACATATTAAAAAATTTTGGAAATGTAAAATTCAATATTTATAATTTCTATTATTATATTTATGATATATATAATATTATCTATTATATATAATTTTTTCTGAATGAGATTTTGGGAATTTCCATTTCCTTCCCATCCCATCCCGTTCCAAATGGGAATCAGAAGCTTATACTATATGGGAATATCCTTCTGAAATGGGATGACAATTTTCTAGAAGGAATGAGATGGGATGGGATGGGATGAAAAGAGATTGGACGGACGAAACGGGACGGGAATTGTGGCCACCCCTATTTTTGGGTTTTGTTCAGTTTGGTTTGGTTCGGATTGACCAATTTGCCCACCCCTTTATGAGAGTATCTGATATCTTATTATTTAAATTTTGATTGCTCTCGCGAGAGCTTGATACGTGTCAAAATTATAATTAATCATATAAAATTCAATAAATTAAATAATCATAATTTTTACAGGAAATTATAATATATATTTTTAGTGATTTTTTGTTTCTCTTAATGCAAGAACCGAACATCAAACAAGTTATAACTACCACACACACACAAAAAAACAAATAAATAAGGATGGGCGAAGATTGATGCATACTTGCAACTTATAAATTTATGATATATTGTGGAAAAAAAATGAGAATTTGAAAACGAAGATTGATGCATACTTGCAACTTATAAGAGAATATAAGTTATGCATTGACACAAAGAGAATCATCAATATCAACTTAGTGAGTCAAAATAGTTAAATTAGTGCCAGTAAAAGTTACAAGAGCTGGTCTCATATACGGAATGTCAAACATATTGAAATAAGATTCAAGATCGAACACTAAACAATTTCGTCTGATTCGTCCATAAAATTTACATTTAAATGGCACAAGATAACAAATTAATTAGCAAATTGCATAATATTCTAGGTTTACGAATCGAAGAAACTACACCTCCCTTGGATAGTGAAATTGAAGGAAACTGTTTTTCCCATAGAGGTGAAATAATGTGTAAATAATGTCTCACAAATATAAGAAGTTGAAACAAGAGGCGGAGATCTACTCAGAGATAATTTCCTTTATCAGAGTCATTCTCATACACAAATCTAGATCCGGAGGAAGAAGGAATGGGGTGGGGCAGAAAATTGAAGATGATGGTGGATAAGAACACATATTTTCTACTTCTTTCTCTAAGATACTTTTAAGATATACTATAAACAATAAAATTTTAGTTTGATGTTTTGTGTAAATCTAATTTATTTTGAGATTTAGAAGCCCGTCCATCAGAAGGGTCATAATCTAGTTTGTTATAAAATTTTGTTAATTTTGTTTATCGTCAAAAGTACCACAAAGGTTTTGATATCTATTATTTGATGCAAAAAGTTAGATCATTGGTAACAGCAACAAAACAAATTAGTCTAATGTATTCAATTATTTAAAAATTTAACATGAAATCAAACGTACATACCTTTTTGAATGGTTAATCGAATTCTAGATCTATCAAAATCTCACACAAATTTTTATTGAATACAATCAGTACATTTGAAAACAAAAGTTGTTCTAATCATCAAACAGTGTCATCAGTAGAATATTATGTTTAATCGTAGCCCATCCTTAATAAAAACAATGAGCCTTATGAGAGTATATGATATCTCTATATAATTATTTGAGCAATGTTAAAATTAAAATAACCTTGCATTTAAATGGAATATTACAGCAAATACCATAATTTTTTTATTTTTTCAAATCTTAATAAAAATCATAATGATTTCTTATTTAGTTAATCAATTCCCTAATAAATAGCACAACAAAATTGGTATATAGATATTTTAATTTTTAATTCTTAATATTTTAAATTAAAATCTGCTTATTTTTATTTATTATCTTCTAAATAAATATGATTTTTTAAGTAGAGTATTTAACTAATATAGTATTTAATTTTTTAAAATAAAGTGGAAACAACAATAATCAAAAAATTAATATAATTAAATAAAAATTTTGTAAATAATTATTACTTTCCAAAACAAATTAAGCTCACCATCTCTTTTTTATTAATTATAAATGAAAATTAAAATTAATTTTTACCATCCAACATTAAATCATCCGAATCTTCTAATATTATAACTTTTACAATAGGTCCGAATGGATCAAGACGGATCAGAGCAGATAAGACTTGGTCAAGACGGATCATGACGGATCTGAGATCGAATTTATAATTATTGATAATAATTGATTTATTGGAGTAAATAAAACAGTTATGGATTTTTTAAATAATATGAAAAGATATACATATAACGGGTTACTATCCAGTTAATTATTAAATTTTGTTATAAGAAAAAATTTTGTCGTCAAAAGTATTATATAGAAAAAGGAGAATCTTCAAAATACAAGGAATAAAACTTCCAAAAAAGAGAGCAACCCACTCATTAAACAGAGTACACATACTCTTATCAAATAATCAGAAAAAAAGGAAAGCTAAAAAACGACTCTAGCCAAGCTGGCCCACCCAACGCAGGGTAAGAGCGCAAACGACCATCCCGACTCACACTCTTCGCAATATTGCGTGCCACAGAGTTCTCTTTTAAGTGTAACTCTAAAACCAAGACTTTGAAAGTTTGAATGCAGCTTGGTGATGCGATGAATAATTGAACTGAACCAAGTATTGTTAGTTCGCCAATGGACTCTGCGTCATAGCAACATACTAGGATATTGCGAAGGTGCACCCAAAGAGATAGCATCTTCGAATAATCCTCGTGTGGGTGCTCCACCCCAGAGCCGGTCCTGAGAAATTTGGGGCCCCAAACAAAAAAAAAACCAATATTCAATTTTGATAATATCGAAATTTTTTCTTCAATTACTTAATAAGTGCTGAACAAAAGGAGGATATTTCATAAAGAGTTGAAACAGATCGTGGATGAGATTCGAGGGAAAAGCTGAAACTGGAAGCCCTATTTAAATCAGGCAACGGCGTAGAGGAAGTTCATCTTGTTTTTAACCGAGAACCGACACTACAACCTCTCACTGAGAGCTCTCACTTTACATTTTTTGTTCAATCTCTCTTTGTAATTTCAATTAAATATCAATAAAATCTCTTTTGATTCGTTCAAATATTAAGAGTCTTTGAATCAAAGAGAATCTAGCCTCCTAAATCGTTCTTAGCATATCAAAAATCCTACTTGCGAGTTTTAGCACTCACACCGGCCCAACTCGAGACCGGAATAATTTATTAATTTAGAAAAGTTATTAATTTATAGAGTATTAATTTATAGAGGTTCTACTGTAGATATATTATTTGAGAAGCACACTTAAGAGAGTAATTTTTACCCTCCGTGGTATTAACGGAGATGCCATGGTGACGTGTCAACACTACATCAATTCTCAGAAACTTTTTAAAACAAGGCAACAACTAATTACATAATACATTTTAACATTGTATGTCATTGGACATAAATCATTAGTAACATTGTATTTTCCTTATATAACTCATTTTAATTTTAATTTTAACTTTATTTTAACTAATTAATCTCTTTCTGTTCCGATTTATTTTTTAATTAAATCATACTAATTATTTGTTAATATTATTCCCCCTCATTTTTATTAGATCATATGTTTTATAAATAATTATATTAAATAATCAAACTATCTTTATAATAAAATAAAATTGAAATTTTTACTAAATTTTGCAGATTATGGTATCCTTATTATTTACTAAATCTGTATGTTTCAAATCTTTTATCATTTATGCAATATGCTTTAATCTGTGTGCTACAAATCTTAAACACGAATGATACCATATCACTGATTATGACTTCAGATTTGATTTATTTTTCAATTGCCTATTAACAAAAGAAATAAAATTAAAATGATTTATGTGTTCACTCTTATATTATGAGTCCTGTTTTTTATTTTAATGTTTTATGTTGTTGGATTAACGAAATAGGGATTTAGCAAGAATAAATCAAAGGTAATTATTTTAATTTTCTTTTGTTTTGTTCAAATTTTTTTTTATTAGTTTGATTTATATATTTGTTTGATTTTCAATTATATTTTTTTATTTTTCTCTAAATCATTTTGTACCATTAATAGATATCTGTTAATCATATGGGAAAGATCAAGTATTTCCATTGTATTAGAGTTAAGTTACAGATTGAAAAGGTATACATCATATTTCAATTTTGAGATTTTACTTTCAATGATCCATAGTCCATGTTTAAAGTTGAATTCAAAATTACCGAAATCTTGTTTTTTCTTTTTAATTGATTCTTTTCATTTTGTCAATGGTTTAGATAATTCATATCGGATACAAAAAAATCAGCCGCCATATCCAAAATTATACACATCTCAATAAAACTAAATTATATAATTAAAAAATATAATCTAATTCTCAAAAACACTTACATCTTTAAGTTTATTAAAATTTAATTTTAAATATATTTTCCTTCCACTCAATGCGCGGATCCTATTCTAGCATCTGAATATTATACAACAAATGTATAGTACAATTCATATTCACAATCTTTAATCTAAATATTAAAAGATATGTGTGTATATATCTGTATTAAAAAAATGATTTCCCTGCAATATGCAGGTTTGAGCATATTAAGTGAAAGTCTCTCACCAATAAAAAGAATAACAAAAAGTAAAAAAGATATAAAAATAAGTCTTTTATTTGAGAGACTTTGAGAACCTTTCTAAATACTTATTTGACATATGTACTAATATGATTGGTTTTTCTATTTTATAAATTACATTTTAAATAAAAAATAAATTATATAAAAAATATTAAAATGATATATTTGAAAAGCTAAAAGAGGTTATCCCAAATGCACATGATCTTAGAATCTAAAGTATATACTCCCTCCATTTCATAATATAAGGTGTTTAGGGTAAAAATACGCATATTAAAAAGTTACTTTTGATCTAAATAAAAACTTTTATTTAATATATAGACAAAACAATTTTAGCCAATAAAAAAACTAGAGATTACTATTGGACGCACAATATTCAATAAAATAAAAATTTACATAGAAATATGAAACAACTTATATTTTAAAAAACAAAAAAAATTATAAAACACATTATATTATGAAACAGAGAGAGTATATTAGAGCATGATTTATAAGAGTATGATTACCTAGATTTTTATTAGAGCATAATCCCTAATGCACATGCTCTTATCGGATGTTAATGACATTTTTTATTAGAGCATGATTACCTAGATTTTTATGGGTTCTCAAAAGTTCTCTAATGAGAACTCTTTTTCACTCTCTCATTTCATATTTTGTTATTTTAATTTTTTTTAAATCATGAAAGATTTTCTTAGTGGTAGTCTCTTACTCTAAGTAGCATAAAAACGAAAACATATACATAGAAGTAAAACGTATAGAGTCTCACTAATTAGAGAGATTTATCGAATTTTTATTTTTTTTTAAATCTATAATATTTTATTAATATTTGATTTTTTATAATTTTGGAGAGATTTGGTGAGAAACTATCAATCTATATGCTCTTGAAGCATCATTTATTAGTGAGAAGGTTCTCTTACCAATTCATTTGCCATATGTATCAACATGATTGGTTTTGAGTTTTTTCTTTTCAAATTTTAATTTTAAACAAATAATTAAAGTGTATAAAATTTATTAAAATAATATATTTGAGAGATTAAGACAGTTCTCCCCGATGTTGATGCTCTTGTTTCCGTAAAAGAAAAAGTCGTCCCGAAAAAAATAATTATTATCATCTGTTATTCTGTTTTTCCTCAAAACTCAAAAGTTAAGATATTTTAATTGAACAAAACTATCCGTTCAAACTTCAAACTCAGTAGTATGTTAACAAAGAAAAAAAAAACTGATTGCCGGAATTTTCTCTCGGTGATGATTTCCGGTGTACCAGAGTTTTTTTCTCATTTTTTTTCTCTCAATTCTATCTTTCAAAGAGAGTGAGTTTTTTCTCCAGGTGAATATTTCCGATCTTGTATCGGTTGGTCTCCAATCTTGTGTCGGTTTCTTTCCGGTTCTTTGCCGGTAAAAAAATCTGACTTAGATGTCAGTTTTGTATGTGACTCTTCTCAAATTAATTAATCCTCTTTTACTCCATATTACTTCTTCCGTATTAATTTATGTTTTTATTTCAGATGTTTCAGAAAGGTTCGGGTTTGGCTCCTAGCGTGTTTTTTATTTTAATTCAAGCACAAGGATAAATAATAGTCAAGTCTTATTTCCATTTTTTTCAACCAATTTCAATTTTACTATTAGTATTTCTTAAAAGGTCTCATACTAATTAGAGATTGACTTGTTTTATATATTAAAAACTTATTTTCTAATCTTCCGATGTGGAACATTGTTTTGTCTCCCAACAATCCTCCCCTTAAACCATGGCACCGACACCCCTTATTCGCAGGATTCTCTTGAGGCATTCTTCTTATCGTGTTAAATTGAGGGCTCCTTCCACATCAAACATACAGCCTACACCCACTTTCTTAGGTCCACAGTTTTTGACCTAGGCTCTGCTACCAAATAAAGTTTTTCAAACACTTCTAACTTTGTATAAATAATAACTCTCTTTATTAGGTTTAGAAAATAATTCAAATCTAAACTCTCAACACTCTTATGACTAATGATGTCAAAGTCGCAACTCGACTTTAATATTTATATGGATGTTAGCACCTCTTTTGCTAATCTTATTCTTATTGCTAATAGAAAACTTCTTTTTCCTATTCTTAATATAAATAGATAATTTTCTTTTAAACTTATCTTATCCTTTACCAACTTGTTAGGGATATCTTGGGCTTTAAGGTATTAAAATTTATCCAACAAATACATCATTAATTTAGGAGAAAAAAACTATTACTTCGTAATGAAGACCATTATAATGCATATTAAAAGAATACTAACAAAAAAACAAGAAATCTATTGGCCAACCAAAAAAAAAAGACAACTATCACAAAGAAGCTGGTGATGTCAGATGTGGATATACAATCCCTCTTAGCTTTGTGATTCAAACTGATAAAAATTTGCATACTCATTCATAGACCAAAACATAGACAAATGTTAACAGGATATATTCTGCTGAAATATTTTGATGGAAATAAAAATTATAACAAAAAAAATAGCACCTCATGCGTGGGCCATGGCACATGAAACTGCTAATGATTATGTAATATACAACTGTTAATAACTCCAAACAATCGTCTTAGTTAATGATTAATGAGAAATAGCTGGAAATTTAAGAGTCATTGACATAAATTTATTACTAATGAATAGAAATTAGTAGCAAAGCGACATATGTCCGAACATATTAATGAATGAAATCATATTCTTATCCAATTTAAATCTCCGCATATAGTAACGATGCGAGAATGGTGATGAATGATGATTAATGGGTACGAACCGATTACGGGGTTTGACTAATATAGCTCGAAAGGATTGTTGTGTAGAGCTGGCGCATGTGATCCTCTTCGCTGTATTCGCCACGTAAATTTCAAAGCCTTTTTATTGTCTTTTCTCGCAAGCAAAATTATTTTGACAAAGTAAAAAGAATAAAAGAAACGGACGACCAAGAAAAAAAAAAAAAAGAGAACAGAAAAAAGTAACAAGGATATTATGATACATTGATACCGCAACAATGTCTTTAAATCCGCCACGAATTTAGGCCGATTGATTAGTAACTTTGGGTCATATTAACGTAAACAAATCAATGCGTTGATTAATCTAATCACCAACAAATTTCTATTTTGGTTACACATTGGTATTCTTAAACCAACTATTTATGTGCTTTGTCTACAGTCTTGCATCAACATGACTCGAAGCCTTTATTTTAAACCGAAACACATAATCTTTTTGTTTTGTCATCTGGTGATAATAATCTCGACTATAATAAGATTATTATCATTACTGAAACTTTTAATGGATTTATTATCATATTAAATATATGAAATCATGATACTTCAATCGAATTTTTATAACCACTTTAACCAAATTTAATAGAGAAAAACAAAATATTCGGTTATTTTTTGTTTTTAAACATAAAACCAAAATTAACCAAGAACCGAACATAACCGTAATTATTTTCGGTTAATTTCGGTAGAAGTTTTAAAATCCGATAGAACTGATTAACCGAAATAACCGACATGTTCGGCTCGGTCGTTTACCCAAAGTCGCAGGCCTAGTAAGTTCGTTTATAATTTCCAAGTTCTCGTTTTCTATTTCTCTTATATTTCACGTCCATTTCCTCACTAGCTCCCACTTCTCTTTTCATGGTATCTTTTCATGGTATCTGGAACATTGTTATTATTTCTTTGTAAGTTTTATATTTTAGTTAAAAATATATACATGTATATTTTTAGTATGGTTTTTTTAACAGCATTCATAGATTAGCAAACGCATATGAAACTTTTGACCTATCATCATAACATATATATTGTAAATTTTTATAAAATAAAAATAGTTTCTTCAAGAATACTTGTCGATGCTTTATTAATTAGTCCGTTCAAGACGTAATATTTATCATCAACCTAACATTTAGGAATAAGAATACAAAATGCACTGGGAAACAATGGTTCGTGCAAGAATATCATTGAGACGGGAAACAAAATCCGTTTTAAGAGGACTTTCAGGTGGATCAAAGGCAACAACACACTTTTCTACAGTGTCCGTGTCTCTTTCTATATCAAGACGGGCTCTAAGCACTATCCCCTTGAATCCTGACTTACACATAGCCGGCGGCTTAGGGACCACAGTCTTTATAATATTAACCGTTGTATCGTGGTTTATATAGGTGGTGCTCACACAATTTATAGCCATTTGAATCCTTTTTAACATATATGTGGAAGTTCCAGGCGGTGGCTTGAATTTCTTCAAGTATTCGGTTGATGATATCTCAAGCTCTACGGATTTGAGAGCCGCACGACCGAGGTCACTGGCTATCTCAGCTGCGAAAGGAGACATGAACTTGATGCAGATACTAGAGTAGATAGTAGGGTCTTCAAGCTTGTATATAGGGCCATGTGGTGCCTTTTGTGCATATCTTTTGGATGAACTCTACGGGATCAGGCTCCGAAGGTTAGTGTTGGTCGGAGAACCACCAGAGATAGGAGGAGGACAGCGAAGATGTTTCCGAGATTCATTATGTAAGTTGTGTAGATGATGTGTGCTCTTTTGAGAGAATTATCGGTTGGTTTTTAATTTTTTCAGTTTTGACTATAATTTAAAGGATGTTTTACACAATTTATAATGGTATGTAAAGATAATTTTAAAACAAAATATTCAGATATTGTAACTATATTAGTCGAGGAATAATATGACATATTTGACATTGTCTACTAGAAAGATGTCGAATATTTAGTCTAGTATGACGGTATCTTGATCCCGGGACACCAGGACGGTCTGGTTCTTCTAGATGTCCTGGTTTTCTCGAGAGAAGTAAAGATACTCGTGTCATAGGTGGTCTCTGGTGTGGATCACCTTGAACGCAGAGCAGACCGATTTGAACGCATAGTTTGACTTGGTCCGGATCAGCTGAAGCTACTATCTCCGGGTCTAGTATCTCCATGGTCCTACCTTTCTTATACAGCTTATATGCCTGTGTCACAATTCAAAAAGTCTTGAGCAAAACCATAACAATCATAGAAACAATGGAGCATGAGACCAGAGACTAGAGGCGTTTACCCATTCAAGAAGAGTCAGTTCAGGGTGTCTCATACTAAAACTCGAGTTCTTCTGACCACTTACGAGCTCTAGAACCAAAACCCCAAAGCTAAATACGTCTGCCTTTATTGAGAGAACCCCGTGCATTACGTACTCTGGCGCCATGTAACCACTGCACATAAGAGAATAAAAAGAAGCAGTAAACGTTAATTAACATTCTACTACAAAACACCAAGACCAAATCTGCAATCTTGGCCAAGGATAGAGAGCGTACTTGGTTCCTGCCAGACGAGTGTTGACATGTGTTTGGTCTTCCTGAAAGAGTCTAGCCATTCCAAAATCTGCAATCTTAGGAATCCATTTCTCATCCAGTAATATGTTGCCAGCCTTAATATCTCTATGGATGATACAGTTTGGTGCTTCTTCATGGAGATAAAGCAATCCTCGAGCAATGCCTGTTATGATCTCAAACCTCTGCTTCCAATCTATCTCTGATTTTCTATTCGATTCTGCAATCAAATAGAGCGAACCACTAAGCATTAAAAACCTCTTCTTTCGCTACCCTTAATTCTAATCTCACTGAGAAGAAAAACTTACTGAAGAGGACCTTGTCGAGGCTCTCATTAGCAACATACTCATAAACCAAGAGTTTATCATCTCCATGTGTACAATAACCCCACAGATTAACAACATTACTATGCTGGACTTTAGCCAACAACTTAGCCTCGTTAACAAACTCGTTTTTGCCTTGCCTTGAAGCTCGAGATAGCTTCTTCACTGCTATGTCTCTCCCGTCAGGTAATCTTCCCTATTACACACCAATCAATCTCATAAGCCATCAAGAAATTACAAACAGATTTAACACCAAAACACTAAAAATTGAAACTTTGAGCTCTGGGGATGCCAAAATTGAGGTTACCTTAAAGACAGGATCAAATCCACCTTCACCGAGTTTGTGGGTTGAGTGAAAATCTTTGGTAGCGGAAACTAAAACTTGAAATGGGAAAACTTTTTGCTCCAAAGCAGCTGTTCGTTCAATATCATCTTCAAGACCTTTTAAGTCAACGAAGAAGAGGTAAGTCAATTTACACAAACCCTAATCTTTATGCTAAGAACAACAACAACAATACAAAAACTTTAAAATCAAAACGGACCTCGATTTGAGCTGCGTTTGAAAGGTTTAATAATGTTCTGAAAGAAATTCATGGACTTTGGCATGCCCACGTTGCTCTTTTGTGAATTCTTAGTGACCATCCCATGGAAAAGCATACAAAGATCAGGCATTAGGAGAAAATTAACAAAGACCCAGGAAAGTGGAATTGAATTTGGGAAGTGGGTTTGATGGGGATTTTGATTCGGCGGCGTTAGATTGAGATTTTTAGTAGTCTTGGATTGTGATTTGGGGATGATTGAGGAAGAAGAAGAAGAAGAAGAAGAAGCGTATTTGAGATTGTATTTGTTGTATAGAAGAATCGTTGGGAGAGTTTTATGTGAGGAAAGACTCGATTAGATATAATAGAAATGAAAGTCAAGATGTATTCGTGTTTTTTATTTTAATTCAAGCACAAGGATAAATAATAGTCAAGTCTTATTTCCATTTGTTTCAACCAATTTCACATTTTATTATTAGTATTCAAGTACAATAATAAATATATTAGAGAAAGATTGATCCGCGACTTTTATAAAAGATATCATGTTTTGAATAATGAGTGTGACGAACATCGTCATATAAATGTGATACGGTTAGAATAGTATATATTAGAATTTGAATTTTTTTTATAAATAAAATAAAAGTTAGCATTATGATATTTCAAAGTAAAAATCAAAATTTTTTATACTCGGTTAAACAGTAGTCAACTCAAAATACTACTTTTTTATTTTAAAACTTTACGAATGAAATTTTTCAGAAAAAAAAAATACAAAGAAATTTTAGTCACTGTTGTTGGACTTACGAGAAGTGAAAGACCAAGCCCTATATACTTTCAAATGTCTATGTTTATAATATGTTCATTGCAGCATTGATACGTTCGCGTATAACTATTGAACTCCATTTTTATTTAATTACAATCAGTACTTAAAACAATATGTTCTATAAAAAGAATCATTTACAATGGTTACAATCAAACTTACAAACTATATAAACCATATTGTATTTGAATCAATATACATTGTTTTTACTTATTTTTATGTAAAATCAATGTATATTTTATTTACAAATTAATCTTGATCTGAACAAAACGTATAGAGTTCAGAAGCATCCATTGGGTAAAACCAAACCAAGTTGCTTACCAGAAACATTAGTGCATGAAGTCTTTGCTGCATCACCGTAATAAGTTAAATTAATTGTCTGCATTCGAATCTTAGTGCATGGGAATCGCTCACTACAATCCATCTTTATAGCAACTTTTGTGGCTGATGTTTCCATGATTCCGCTGTATATTACATCGTTTATTTTTATTCCCGACTCCTGAAATTAGATTTTCAGAATTAATTAAACTTTTTATACTTACCATATATACATAAATTCAATTTTCTTCCAAACCAAATTTTCGTCAATCTATTTTTGTTGTGAGAAAAAAAACATTAATGAAATTTTGATTCATTCAACTATCTACTTTCATATAATTCAAAAGAAGTTCAAATAGAATATCAAATTTTTATTCAACAATCTAACTTCACCTTATAAAAAATTATTAATAAAATTAAAGATAATACTATTATTTAAGGAAAAGTTTCATAGCATTAAATAATAATATATTCGGGAATTAACTTTTGAATTTTTAGTATTCATAGGTTACGTATTATTAGATCAAATATAATATATGACCCAAAGTCGTAAGAATACTTTTGTGGAAATACAAAACGATATGCTAAAATGAATTAGTTATAAAAAGTAAGAGATAGTGGTAAAAGATAAATTGTAGTTCTCTTTTTGAGTTATACTATTTATCATCATTGTAGTAAGAAGTTACCAATCAAGTTTTGAATTCATACATAATATTCATCATTTCAATTATTTAGTTAGATTCCAAAGTAATTTGTATAAATAACATAAAGGATAAAGGAGAAAAGACCTGAGAAGGGCAAGAAGAATCTCCAGGGCAATAGTTCTGGTCAATAAGGATAGGATAAGAGACATTAACCATACTAGCTCCTAAGAACCGAACCCTTTCCACGAATCCGTTGCTATGACGTGGCCATGACTTTATCCTTAAACCATTGTCCGTGCGTACAAACACAGCCTTCTTCACTGTCACGTTTTCCACACCTTCCTCCTTTATGTCCTTAGCTAAGTTCCCAATGCTTATTCCATGTCCAGGACCACAAGTGATTCCATCTACCATTAGGTTCTTTGTACCGGCCGGGTCCGATTGAGATACAATCGTCTCCGGTTTCGATGGAAGCATTTCGGACCTCGATGTTGGTTGATAGCTGAATGTGAATGCCATCAGTGTTGGGACTATCATCGGGTGCTATGATTTGGACATCTTCGAGCTTTATGTTTCTGCAACGGTTTATTGGCTGTTCAATGATACTATTCCTTTGATTCTCACGTTGTATGAGCCCATGAATCTCATTGTCTGCATTTCAGATAACAACCTTATATTATGTTGTGTTGATAGTTTGCGTTTCCTTTTCACAACAACAAGCATTATACGGATTTGGATCCGGGTAGTGATGGAATTGGTAATAAAACCATGTTAATAACAGAAACTATTAGGCTAATGTTCTAGTATGCATTTTTATTTTTATTCTCTGTTTAATATTCTAATTTATAACAGTATCCTTTTACCAAATGAAAACACATTGTAATATATTTTACACATAAATTGTATTGTAAATGCAGGTCTAAAGTCCAAATATAATTCATTTTATTTCTCTTGTACTCGGTCTTTTTGTACACCCAAAATATTGTATCCATTTAGTCATTTAGTTAATTAGAACCATTTAACAAAAAAGAAGTTCAAATACGAACATAAGAGAAACTCTATTTAAGAAAGAAATTCCACGTTGCGTTTACCCTTTGCAAGAATATTTAACGAAAACCTAAATATATATAGTTTTTAAAATATGCAAAAGTCTTTTTTATTTTCTGAAAATTCACAGGTAGAGGAAAATGCATAAATTGCTAGTTTAAGACTTAAACACATACTGTTGCACCTTCAGGACAGTTGTAACCATTGGCCTTATAACTCCATAAGGTTGATCCCTTAGCATCAAAAGAACCTCCAAGGACCATAACATTGTGAACACCACTAAAACTAAACCAAGCAACTTGTAGTCTTGAGGACCAATCAAAGTTCCATCAATCCTTAGGATTATCTCACGGCTTTTACAACTTTCTCCTTCGAACCGAACCTGTCCACCAACCAAAGACCTTCCTTTTGGCACATAAATCACGACTGAGTCTTCCACTCCACAAGCAGTGCTCCATGCATCCGAAAAAGCTTTTGCTGAGCCTACGAAACCGTTTGGTTTTGCCCCGAAACTCAAAACGTTAAGACTTGTTCTTGCGTGAAACTGACCAAAGTGAGACATATTGATTGTTATAACGATGTTAAAGATATAAACAAAGCTTAGAGAAAATGCCATTTGTGTTGTTCTTTTTTCTTTCTTGGAACGAGTTAGATTGAGATTATTGTATTTTCCGATGAAAGATATGTGTGTGCACGTGTGTATATATATACAAGTAATTTAGGGTCTTGAATAAAGAGAATTAGGTTTCTTTGTGGTTTAAGAAACAGAGTATGAAGCAAACAGCGTGCGTCATCATTGATTTCTCTAAGGTATTTGAAAATGAGTTGTTTGATTTCCAAGTAATTTTCGAGCCTCCGTACGTAACGTTGAAAAATCCATGTATCTTTTATAATTAGTCGAGTAACTATGAAGTGATCCTTCACCTTTAATCGTTTTTATACAATCATGATCGTTAGTTAAGTTGGTTATAATATCATTTAAAATAAAATTAAAACATATAGATAGCCTTGATAATTGATTCCGATTTACAATACAAAAAATGGGTTTCTGCCTAAATTATCTTTAGCTCCGAACCAAAATTTGATCCATGAGACGTAAATCGATTTTTCTTATAACGCCGAGCCATGTTCTAACCTAAGGTTGTCAGGACCGATCTATGTCATAATATGAGGTATCTGCAGTTATTGATTTAAAAAAAAAAACACATTATTGACTGCGACTACCTAAACATATTCTCTGATTTTTTTCACTCTTTAAATTTTATAAACTCCTTCAAATCATTTTAGAACACATCTGATTGTAAATAACACTTTTTGTTGCAACAAAGTTTAACTTTACAAAAAAAAAAAAAATTGAAAAAACATGAAGATTTTTAGAGCTTTGAACCATATGGATATGGTGATTTATGGTATACAATCTTTAAATAATTTCTTAAGAACTGCAAATGTTAAATATCATTTTATAAAGCTTAGATTTTCCTGTTGAAAATTTCTTCATGCTGTTATTTATTAGTATGTTCCTACTTCTTCGTTTTTTTTGCTCTTTATTTAAGCCTTACTTTATGAGATTTATCATACATGCTTAGTTGAAAGTTAAGCATCGCATTGCTT
The DNA here is from genome assembly GCA_028015245.1 of Cardamine occulta. NCBI lineage: Eukaryota > Viridiplantae > Streptophyta > Magnoliopsida > Brassicales > Brassicaceae > Cardamine > Cardamine occulta. The sequence goes on from CM051367.1 coordinate 4,168,053, forward strand.
ATAAAAAGTCTACTAATTTATAAACTTGTCAATTACTTCTCTCAATAAAGTCATCGACCCAAATATGGATTAGATGACTTGACACATTAAATATCATGGTATGTGTTAACATTAATAATATAATTATCATTTAATTTTAGCTTTTTTTGAACCACAATTTGAAAAACCCCCTGCCCATAGCCCAATTCTTATTACGTTGGATAACATAATTTGCAGGAGCCGAACTTCGGTAGAAAAGACCGTAGCGAACTTCAGTAGAAAAAACCACCGTAGATATAGACTGTTAATCATTTGACTAAAGACATCTTCCTATTACTTAAACATAGTTGTGATAACAAAGTATTACTTACATAATTTTACCCAGCTATATAAGAGAAAGAAAAACAAAGACGACCAAGTTAAATTTCATCAATAATTTCGTTTACACGTACACAGTCTAAGTTTCAGAATGATTATTGAGATAAAACTACCGTAAAGTTACATAATACAAACACCATTACGGAGAAATAAAATAACACTTTGGTATAACATAACCCTTCATATACACTGTAATTAGCCTCTTAAACAAAAAAAGTAAGAAGCTATTCTTCTTCTTTTTTTTCTCTGTTCACACAAATTTTCCCATTAAACACACAAAAACGAGTTACGAATTACTTAAGACATGTCAGAGGAAAATTATTTTCTCCTTCTGTTCATCTCACTGTACACTTAGAATTTGGCTCTATGGACTCTGCAAGTTCCTTAACTGTTCAACCACATCAAGAGTGTTACTTAGCTGTTGATAATCGGAGCGATGAAGAGTGTTTATTTGTCCCGAGGTATTGGGTCTATCATCCTTATAATGTTTCTTTCCGGAATTACCATGAGGGCTATGACGCACACGGATTCTATGGTTTCTTGTTTCAGTCGAGAACCTTCCGTATACCACGAGGACTAATATGACTTCCTCGTCTCTTGCGTCTTCACACCATGAGTTCTGAGCTACACCATCCACAAATTCTTCTACTGTTGGGAAGTCTTCAAGATGGACTGAAACCTCAGCTATTTGGTTTGGCTTGATTGTACCAGTTCCTGGAGATACCTGTTTAAAGAAGACAAGCATTTAGTGAAATCGATTCCAAGGAAAGTCCGAAGATTATTTGAAATTTAGATGGCGTTTACTTGGAGTGTTTGATTCCTATTATCCAAACAGATCCCATTTGAACTCAAGAAAAAAAACTTATCTGAAAACCGAACTGAGCATTCATAGTGGTAGAATGGTTAAACTGAAACTGAAATGAAGAAGCAAAGAAAAGGAATCTAAACTTAAATTTCTTTTTAAATAAGGATACAGTTGACTAAAAAACGAATTCGAGCCTGCGCAAGACTTACCCATACAAGAGTTAGTTTCACTTTGGTAACACTATTTTTCTAAAACTGAAACCCAAAACTCCCTAATAAAACCTACATTTGACACTCCTATATAACTGCAGCTACCTATGATGCCTACCCTAATCTTTAATTAATCTACTTGCAAACTTAATTCTCTAACCTATCCAAGTAATCAAAAGAACGAGAACATTATTCTGCTGAGATAACCTTAGGAAAATTCGAGTAACGTTACAAGTGTGTTCGTGTTGTTGAAGGAATAGAACAGTTAGGCAGAAATAACGAAAAGCTAAACAGCAAGCATGAAAAGAACAACTAACCTCTAGCCATTGGGGAAACCCGAAAGAGCCTCTTGCTCGGTGATCATGTGCCTGACCATCCCCTTCAATGTTAGATTGGCCTTCACAAATTATTTTGAAGAAAGCGATGTTCTTCTCGCTCTTATTTGTTATACGCAGAATAGTTGAATCCTGATTTTGGAGAATTATATTATTTGTGCTGACAACTGTTTCTGGAACCTTGCTTAACTCTCCAAGCATGACCTTGATTTTCTTATTCGAGTTTATAATGTTCCCAAATTCTTGTCTCCTGACTGACTCATCGACCCGGGCGATTTTGGCACTAAATATACAGCGGACGGGCTTGTGGTCACTGTCTGTCACATCCATGACGGCATCATACCTTAGAAAGAAAGAAGAAAAAAAAAAAAAGAATTGTAAGTCTTAGCCTTTCTCTATTTCAAGGATTATGATTATGATTATATACATAATAAAAGGTCACAAAAATTCATGATTTACTCAAATATGTATCTCACGGAATCTATAAAGAAGCATTGAAATTGATATGAAAGAACATCTGAGAAATGCCATATTTCTTGTGCCCTAGAGACTCATGTGATAGTCAAAGCCTGTAAACCACTTTTGAAACCAAGAAATGCCGACAGTGTCCTTTTCTCTAGGGCAAGTTAATTCCACAAAGAATATGTGGTTTACAATATGTTTTTATTAGGAGTCATCACAGGCAGACTAAGCTTCAGAGAGGACCTAAATGGTTGGTGAATATTGCAATCGAAGTACCAGAACTGAAGGAATTGAAAATAAAACAGGAAGCTAAAAATTTGTAATAGCCAATGAGCTTAAAAAGCTACAACCTATGCATAAGTTGAGGAATGAACCTCTTCATAAAGATATTACTGTCCTGATCTAATAAAACGTGTGGCATAATGAAGATCAAGGCGAGCATGTCTTCAGTATGCTTTCTATAGTTAATTAATCGGAAACTTACTGTGATATGGAAGACAACACTGGACAATCCAAACTGCACTCAGCTCCCATATGTTTCTTGCTATCGCGATATAGAATCCTGTCACACCAGGCAGGAATCCGTTTTTTTTCCCCAGAATCATATCCTGCATTAGCACAGATTCAATTGTCAAATGCCCTTAAAATCCCAAAAACCCATGGATATAAATAATAATAATATCACAGAGCCTCTTCCACTGGCAAGAACTTGAAGACCATATCATAAAAGCCAACAAAGCTAACTTCATATTATTTGTAGTATTACTCTTTAGTACTTGGATAAATCTACATTCTCAACTTTCCAAATTATATGAGCTTTGGGTTTTGGGCTACCTACATAGCAAAGAATAACATGGACATTCACAATTCATATTGCTGTCAATTTTACTATCTATTCTTCGTAAATATTTGGAATATCAGCTTAAACTATGATTCTCCAGGAAAAAGGTATCAACTTGAAAACAATCCGAGGCAAAAAAGTGGAAGTAGACACTGACCTGCTAGACCAGCTTGGTGCCTTTCAAACTTGTATGTTGGAGGGAACCTGATAATGGCTTCACGCATCCCTTGAAAAACATTACCAGCTTCCATTTCAATATGTAGCTGATCTTTTTCTCTTAGCCAATCAAAGCATCTTTGAGAAATGAAATCCCTTGTTTCATCATAAGTTATATCATCCAACCGGTAATTAAAATCTCCAAGAAATATGACCATGTCTGCATCTGATAATTCAGGCCTTGCTTCAACTGTGTTGACACCCATAGCCTGTAAAATGATAGCTCTTAGACTTTAAAAAAAATCTACACTCTACGATATCTGAAAGTAAATGATAGCAATTATACAATCAAAGGAAATACATACATTGCCAGCACGAGGCACTGAAACACCAAATGAAGCACCAGCTGCAATGAAGGATACCAATAACAAGAGTGACCAATGATTAGGAAAAAAGTAATAAGCTGAGCAGGCAACACAGCATGATAGAATTAAATTTCGAAAAGTATACCAACTCCCGAATTGAGTGAAGTAGCCTGCCGTGAGAAGGTCATTGTTCGATAAACATGGTCGAAGTCAGCATTTCGCCGATTAACAGCTTCTAGATGTGCAGCAAAATGACAATTTACAAAGCACAGTACTCGATCATATATTCTGAATCGCACACCTACAGCCCCCTAATGAGACAAAAATTGTTCAATCATATGAGATAAGATGATAAAGAAATGCAAAAGGGACAAGAATATATATAAGTTAACATCAGATAATGTTGGAGATAATCCACTATTTCACTTCTATGACTTCTTTTTATTGTTAATAATATTTTTGAAATTTGAGCAATTTTTGCGAGTATGGCGCTATACCTTATTACCAATTGCTCGTCCAAAACCACAAGGAACCGCAGCAGCGTCAACATCTCCCACATGAGATTTAAGGTAATTTCTAACCCTGAAAAAATTATTTCCTCTGTAAGACTATAACTTATGAAGTTCATCCAATACTAACAAGAAAAATTGGAAAAATAAATTCCCCAGAGAGAGAGAGAATGCAGGATAAGTAACATCAGAATCTTACTCTCTTTTTAGGTTTAGGACCAAATATTTTAAGAAAGTAAATAAAAATCAAGGAAATCCGAAATAAAATAGTTCATACTAACAAGTTGTTCTTATGTTGTTATGTCTCTGTGAAGATTAGTCAAAGCAGGATTGAAAGAGAACATTTGGCATCTGAGAATTAAACGATCCAAATGAGCACAAATAATATGAAATATGCTTCACAAACAAAGATAAGCTGTCACATTATGAATAGTAACTGATGCTTGCAATAAATGAGAAGAAAAAAGACACATCAAAACAACATACTAACCAGACACAAATGAGCAACCCTGCCAGCTGCCTAGAGCCAACACGAACAAATGATGAACCCTCATCTAAAGTTTTTCCAATCATATCCAGCCACCACTGACCAAGTGGACTACCCTCAAGTCCCACCTGCATTCGAGGAAACGGAGTAAACCAGTAGCTTAATTTACAGATAGACTCATAGGTTTTAAATTATAAAACTTCGCCCCCTACAAAAGTTTTTAACCAGAAAGAGAATGGATAAAAAGAAGGGGCGTGTGTGTATGTGTTGAGAGAGTGGAGGGGTGGACATTTTCGTTAGTTAACATAAAAGCAAAACAAAGGCCTCGAGGATTACGCAAAACAAAAACAAATCGATTAAGGACTGGTATGCACCTTCAGAAATAGTAGGTTAAAGAAATCTTACCGTTTCCTTTGCTGCAGACATTGCAAAAACTCCTGCTCCCATTTCAACTTCTTGCAGTCCAACAACTACGATCTCAACTCCAGTTGCAGCACAGCCTAGCCAAGATACAAGTGAGTCGGTTGATGCTCTCCCCTCTCCAACATTCCATGTACCCGCTAATATTTTCAGATTCTCTATCCTTGAATATAAAAACTCTTTCCCAGCCAACTCGGCCCGCAATACATTGTCAATAGGCCCTGGCGAAGTAACATTCCATCCACGAATACCTCCATGATTTGCAAGGGTAAATAAATAACCACCCCCGATAGCCATTTTTATTACAGGACCACTATGAGCTACCCATCCTCCAAGCATCTTTCCCTCCAGATCCAATACATGAACTGTGCCACTGGAATAACTAACCCACAGTCGAGAACAAAAAGTGAACATGCAGAGAATACTAGAGGACTGGTATGCGAACTCTTGCAAGCAATTACCATTTCCATCCCATCGCATAATTACGCCATTTGAACTTCCAGTCCAAATCATTCCATCAACTGATATGACAACAGCCTCAGTTTTCCTACTATCATCACAAAACCCCCCTTTCGCTGCAGCACGACGAACGGCATCAGCTGCTCCCATAATGGCATTACGGGACCGCTGAAAGAAACCAAGGGAAGATTGAGCTTTCTCTTTATTTGAAGCAGTTATCTTCATCTTCCCCTCTTCCTCATTCCCAAAATCAGGATATAGAGAATTGTCAGTTCGATTCTCTAGCTGCCCATCAATATTGAATACTTTGATCAAATCCCTTGTTCGAGCATCCCTGCCATGAAATAAATTAACATAAAATAAGAAAGCACTAAGATATACACGTAAACTTGATGCGTGTGGCTGCTATAAACTGAAAAACTATAGAGCCAATTGACAATAGATATTATAGACAAAATTATTTCCATTACGTTTATTGCAATAATGCTGGTATATAATTGCCGACCAATCAGAATCAGAAAAAATGTTGTATAAGAAAAGCAGACAAAAATGAGTGTCCATTTTACCACAATGCAAACGTCAGGGGACTAGCACTCCATACTCTTGCCCTTGTATGATCAGATACGAGAAACGTAACATCTGCCGTTAATGTATTAGCAAAACCATTGGCCGAAACCTTGCTCCTGGGATCAATATATGATCTCTCTACTGATAATGCAGCCATGTGCCTTTTCTCCATCTTCAGAGAAAGAGACTTCCCAAGAGCATCATCCCAGGGCCAAACTTTAAGAGCACCTCCCTCAGACCCTGACCATATATCTCCTACATAATTGAAAACAAAAAGTTGTGTTACGAGCAATTAAATAATCCGCAAGGGTGCCATAGTTTATTTCTATTTTGAAATTGCAAAAACTTTAACCAAAGAGGACGAAATAGAGATGCCAAAAGGCAATAAAACACTAACTCAACGATCCACCCAAGGAAGATCAAGTACAGCAAGTTTCAAGGTAAGAATCAGAAGCCACCATTTTCCCCCAAAAAGTAAGTAAGTAACACTCTAAAGTGAAAAAATGAAACATTGAACAAGAAGAATTTATTATTGATAATTTTTCATCACCTGTTATTAGAAAACAGGCAATCACAAAAAGGATAGTTTTGTAGACTCTATAAGCTATTCATATTGTACCAGCTACCACATCATCACTCAAGCCAGCTTGTCTAGTGGAACTAGAGGAGCCAATATATGTGTTAGTCAGCATAATAATCCGCATCAGGCCAACCAAATATCACAATTACTGATTATGGTCCTAAACTCAATCTCAACTTCTTCCATCTTAGTCTTTATTGCTAAAATTTCTAAACAAGTAAAACAGAAACTTAACACTCACCATAAGCCGAGATAGCAATGGAGAGAACAGGACCACGATGAGCTTGCCATGACAACGCTTCTTCAATACCATGATCACCTTTCAATTTCCAACATCTAATCCTCCCATCTCTATGTCCACTCCAAACGACTCTACTACCTTCATCACCAATCATACAAACCACAGAAGATCCAATCTCATTCCCTAAAGTCTCCTTATACGGCGCCGTATCTTCAACCTCTAATCCCCTCCCACTTCCATACAATTCACTAAACTCCCAAACTCTCAACGCACCATCCTCACCACCAGCCCATAATTGTCTCTCAGTACTCGTCATCGTCCTCAAAAACCTCCCAATTTGAGTTTCCCTTAACGGATGAGGTCTCACTTCAAGACTCGGTGGTCGATTTGGATGAACTGCTGACCTAATCGGAACCTTGAAGATCCCGGTTTCCCCACACTTCCCGACGAATTCGGGTAAAGAATCGGAGCCGTTCTCTGGCCCGATCCCGTCGTAATTGCCGTCTTCGCTGAGTCTCCGATCGAGAAACTGGATCATGTAATCGATTCGTTTGTTACTATCGTCGATTGAAGGTTGAGAGTCCTCATCGCCGGAGGCAGATGATGAGGAGTAAGCAGATCGGTTGAAAAGCGTGGATGGTGTTGCTGTGGCGGTGAACGTTGAATCGTAAGGAGCGGTGAAGAAGGAGAAAACGTCATCGTCTTGATCGTTTTGAGGATCTGCCATGAGAATGGACTTGAAGTTTTACTTGGAACAGACTCGAGACGGATGAGTTTTTAGCCTTGAGATATTTCTGACGCGAAAATGCAGAAATGGCTGAAACGTGCTGTTGTGGACCTCTTGAATTATTTTTTGTTTTTTTTAGACATTCAAATTTTTGTTTTGCTTTACGGATAACAATAAAACAGTATAACCATAAAATAATATTTGATAAACTAATAAATACTATAAAAAAAACTAATTCATTATTATCACTTCGTACCAGAGTTTACAAAATTATAGAAAGACCATCCACAAATATACATTTTAATCAATAAGACTAAAAAATGATACATTGAAAGAAGCGGATTTACAAGACATTTTTTTTTACCCATAAATCTCTTACTTACTAAGAGATAAACAAATATTTTTTCAAACTATTATGATTCTTAACTATCATCTGACTATGAACCAAAATATTAATTTTGCAATTTTCAAAACACAAATGCATGAAGACTCCAAACACTATATTCAATAATTGTCTATGTAAAGTTTTGTCTTATTTGCCAAGACTTTAACAAACCAACAGTAAACAGGCAGAACTCCTGCATGTGACAACTTCACCAAAATCAAACTCTACTGAAGAGAAACATATAATAACAAGCAAAAAGAAAATCCAGAGTAGAAATATGACCCATTTTCCACTTTATTCTAATCTATCAACTACTATAAATAATCAATGTATTACCCTTTAATCTAGAATCCCAAGTTTCCAACTTCTTCCAAATCGAATGTGGTTATTTTGGTAAAAAAAATCATACACCACCATCAAAAATCATAACAACCATCACATGTAAAGTAATGAATAACCAGTTTTAAAACCGTATACTATTCGCCAATTCCATCAAAGGAGAGAAAAACAAACTTTCTCGTAAAATGGGAATGTTGGAAAAGAAAAATGTTTGGAAAAATTTATCAACAGGAACCCAAAATCACTGCTAAGGTACTGGCGATTAACAATGATAACGAAGATCAGCGAAATTCCTCCACATAAGAAGAATATACAGCCATAAACGCATGCCTTTTCAAATTTTCATCCGCAAATATAATTAGAAAGAGTATGGTCAATGCCGGCAGACAAACGCTTCAAAAAACACGAAGGAGAAAATTTAAATTAAGAAACATGTTTTAGTAATAAAATTTGCAGTAACATGTTTATTTTGCTTTTACACAAATACTAAAATATATTTAAAACTCCAAATTTATATTATAGTGATTGGTTGAAGTTGATTTATATTGTTTGGAACTGTTGATCCATTGAAGTTCAATTAAGATTTTATTGATGTTATAGATGCACCTTGAGAAATGTTACCTACGTACCTTTAAAGGGATCAAGCCAAAACGTAGTTTTTAGTACAAAAGAGTGGTTTAGGAGAACTAGTATTTATGGAGGTGTTCTTTGGATCTTCTATGTGTTCTTGGATGATTTGTGAGGAAGGGGTATCTCCTTATTTATAGTGGTTTTAAGGAAGTTTAAAACTTCTTTTTCCTTCTTGAATTAGAGTTGCCTTTTCATCCATGCTTTCCTTTTCCGAGTTGATTTTCTTTTCCGATTTGGTTCCCTTTTTTAAATTGATTAGGTCGGTCTAACTCTTCATGGACCTATTCGATTGGGTTTTGAGAGAAGTCAGTCTTGATTAAGATCGAGTCTAAGGTAGGATGCTAAATGTAACATCAGTATTCCTATTAATTGGGTTTAAAAGATAAGAATCAAAAAGTTTGGGGTTGTCTTTGTGGGATCAGAAATTTGTAGGGTCGATTTGAGAAGATTAGGCAGTTGAGGGCTGAATTGAAAAAATTGAAAAGTTGAGGGACTGAAATGAAGTTTTGAAAAAAATGGAAATAAAACCCTAATCTCCTATTGGTTTATTAGAACCGAATGCCCTAACCTTCATCTCTTCTCTACGTTCGTCGCCTTCATCGAAAAGAAGAAGGAGCCAAGTCTAAGTGCGTTGCGTGAGTCACGGCGATGTTAAACGGTTGAGCAGACGGCGTGGAGTTGATCGCCAGCACAAGTTGCATGATCTAATCGTTACATGGATGAGGGGTTGGAGATACACAGGTGGCGGTGGAGTTGTAGAGAAGATGATTTTGTATTAAGTCATCTTGGTCAGATATGTTTATGAAATATTATTTTATTAATATTAAGGTTGTGTGTTCAGGAATTTAGGGTGTGGATGTCCTCAAAAGTTTCAGAAAATTACAAAATTTTGTCGTAGAAATTCTCTATACTTGGCTAAGGTGAGTGCAGTACCGTGGTCGGATATTTTTACGTGTTAGAATTTATTTATGTGTTTTCTGTGATTATCGCTATGTATTTATTACTGAAATAAATTCTGAAAAATTGCTGTTAATTTTGAGATTATTTTTTGTGATTTTTTTTGTGAATTGCCGTTGACTTAATTGTTGAGAATTAATTGTTTAATCATGTTTTGGTTGTTTAAAATATCGTTGATTTTTTATTATTTTGTGGTGAATTAATTTTTATCAAGTTGTTGTTTGCTGTTTGTCGAGTCCAGCAGTTAATTATGTCGGGGGCATTTTCATTATTTTTGTCTTAATTGACCTAGTAGACGAGTTGATCACCTCCTCAGTATTTATTAAATACTGACTGCGTCTATTTGTAATGACGCAGGTAAAGAAAAGGATCAATATAGCTGAAACTCATGGAATTGCGGTAACGGTTCAAGATGACATACCGGGAGAGTGTTTTATTTATTATTTATCGCTGTTGTTAGTTAGTTCGAATTTATTGGTTTATAATAAATATTTATTGCTGAGTTGTTATTTGTTTTGTCTGCTGGGTGTTATTAGTATTTATGGAAATATTAAAAAATAAAAGTGGATCAGGGCGTTTCAATTTGGTATCAGAGCGGAGTTGATTCTTAGGCTGCAAGATTTCTTGTTGCGTTGCTTTGTTGTTATTGTTTGGGGTGTGTGGGTATGTCATCTTTCGGCCGATGTAAGACTTCGCGGTAAGACTTCCTTGTTGTGTTTGGTTATTATTTTTAGTGGTAATTTAATAACCGTATGGTTTTGCAAGATGATGAATCCTGGTAGAGTTCGGGGTCGTGGTGGCCGAGCCTGTCATGGTGGCCGAGCCGATCGTGGAGGTCGAGCGGGCAGAGCTGGAGTGACAGCACAGTCCTTTGAAGAGAGTGGGGGGCGCAGAGTGTCACAGTGGAGCAGGTGGGAGTGGAGCATCCTATTGGGGGTGTTTAGACTGGCGTGGCTAGTGGGCGTGTGATACCCTAGCCTGTAGCTGATGCAAACCCGATGGGAGGCGGTGTTGGGGCTTTTGGCATAACTGTTGGAGCGATTACCGGCTGCGATACCACTGGGGGCTCAGGTTTTGCCAGGGGGTTTTGGGAGTTTTGGAGGTTGTAGCGGAGGTTGTTGCACCGGTTCGGGGGTGCTAAACCGGTTGAGGCGGATGAGTGAAAGTCTAGGCTGGAGAGAAACTTCCATTCTATCAGATGCCTTGAGGAGTATCCTGTAGACTTGGCGGTCCATTATCTAGATGGCGATGCTCACACATGGTGGGAGAGTGTGTTGGCACGGAAAAGAGGCTTTAGACAGGCTGGAGGGCGAGTTCTTGGACTTGTCGCAGGGGAGCAGGTCTATCCAGGAGTATGAGACCGAGTTCAATCGGCTCAAGTGGTATGCTAACAGGGGTCTTGATGATGAGAAGACTCAGGTGCGTAGGTTCTTGCGAGGCATGTGGTTGAAGGTGAAGAACTGCAGTTTCATTTGAAGTTATGTTTCGGTAGTGGAGTTGGTTGACCGGGCTGCCTAGATCGAGGAGGGTATGAGGCAGGAGTCCATATCGCAGGTTGTGAGTTCTGGGGTCGCAAAGAAGCCTTAGAATTCTGCTTTGAGCAAAAAGGGCAAGTCCGGCAGTGAGCAGAAGCAGAACAAGAAGTGGGAGGACACTTCCAAGCTGTGGGTGCAGGGTTTTGGTGTTTCTGATGTGGCAGTCCAAAACACCGTGTCACCGACTGTACCAAGGCTGATGAGCGGATTTGCTTCCATTGCAAGGAACCTGAGCACATGAGGACCAGTTGCCTAAAGCGGAGGCAGCATGCACCGAGGATTAAGGCATCGCCGCCGAAGCGAGCTGCAGTAGTGGGCCGCAGTAGCGCCTCGTGTGTACGCATTGGGTTCGGAGGCCGGTAGAGTAAGCAGCAGCAGACTGATCACTGGTTAGTTGCTTAACCTTTTTCGTTGTTTTCTTTAAGTGTTAAGATTTTTTTCTGGTTGTTGTATCTGGTAGTCTTAGCTTATTATTTTCGTAGGGATCTTAAGCGTAGCGGGGGTCGAGTCTCATGTGTTGTTTGACTCCGGAGCATCTCACAGTTTTGTTACACCGAGCTGGATGTTGGAGAATGGGATCTAAGAGCTGTCTGGTGATCATTCGGGAGTAGTGAGAGTCGCTGGAGGTCGGTTATTGGAGATTCGAGGTTGTGCTGAGGGCATCGACATTCTCATCGCTGGAGAATTGATGCCGGTGGATTTGATAGTTTATCCGGTAGAACTTTATGACGTCATTTTGGGCATAGACTGGCTGGAAAAGTTCAAGGCTCATCTCGATTATTACAGAGGCCGACTAATTTTTAAATGAGCAGATAAGAAGTTAGTTTACCAGGTGCGACCGGTTTCTGGGAGCATAGTGGTTTTGGCGATTCAGTCTGAGCGGCTGATTGAACAGGGTTTTAAGGCATACCTGACGACCATATCGATGTTCGGTGAGGTCGGAGAGTCGGCGTTACAGGACATTGAGGTGGTTCAGGAGTTTGAGGACGTATTCCAGCCGTTGAGAGGATTACCGCCGTCGAAGTTAGATTCTTTCACGATCGGGTTGGAGCCAGGGACCTCACCATTGTCTAAGGCTCCGTACAGGATGGCTCTAGCCGAGATGGCTAAGCTAAAAAAGCAGCTGGAGGATCTGATGAAGAAGGTTTTTATTCAACCAAGTAGTTCACCGTGGGAAGCATCGGTCTTGTTTGTGAAGAAGAATGACAGAAGTTTTTGGTTGTGCATCAACTACCTGGGGCATAACCGCGTCACTGTGAAAAATAAGTATCCGTTGCCGAGGATTGGAGAGTTGTTGGATCAGTTAGGCGGAGCTACGTGGTTCTCCAAGATTGATTTTGTGTCTGAATACCACCAGATTCCTATAGCTGAGATGGATGTTCGAAAGACGGCTTTGAGGATCACATACGGGCACTATGAGTTTGTGGTGATGCCGTTCGAGTTGACTAATGCACCAGCTGCATTTATGAGGTTGATGAATGGGGTCTTCCAGGAGTATCTGGATGAGTTCGTCATTATCTTTATTGATGATATCTTGGTGTATTCCAAGATTCTTGAGGAGCACACGAACCATCTGAGGAGAGTTTTGGAGAAGTTGCAGGAGCAGCAGTTGTTTGCTAAGTTGAGCAACTGCAAATTCTGGAAGCAGGAGATGGGTTTTCTGGGTCATGTTGTCTGAAAGAGCAAAGTGGCTATGGACCCGGAGAAGATTCGTGTAATAGAAAAGTGGCCAAGTCCTTGGGCTGGCTAGTTATTACCAGAGGTTTGTCAAAGATTTTGTCAGCATGGCTCAATCTATGACTAAACTTACCGAGTAGGAGGTTCCTTTTGTGTGGTAACCATAATGTGAGGAGAGCTTTTTGAAGCTCAAAGAGATGTTGGTTAACACACCGGTGTTAGCTTTGTCAGAGCCATATGAGTCGTATGTTGTGTACACTAAGGCGTTCAGACTAGGACTCGGATGTGTGCTTACGCAGCAGAGGAGGGTGGTTGCCTATGCTTCGCGGCAGTTGAGGAAACATGAGTACAATTATCCTACTCACGATTTGGAGATGGCAATGGTAGTGTTTGCTTTGAAGATCTGGAGGTCGTATCTGTATAGCGGAAAAGTTCAGGTTTTCACGGACCACAAAAGTCTGAAGTACATCTTTACTCAGCCCGAGCTGAACTTGAGACAGATGCGCTAAGTGGAGCTGGTTGCGGATTACGATCTAGAGAACTGGAGATGAGTGATCTCGGATACAGAGAGAGACTCTAGTGGACATGGTGAGTGCCTTACGGTTGTGTGCTGTATCCGTGGAATATGAGCAACTGGGGTTAGAAGCGGCCAATTAGGCCGATATTCTGAGTAGAGTGCGAGTTGCATAGGAGTTAGATGTAGAGTTCATTGCGGCTTCTAGAGCAGAGAAGTCGGAGTATGAGGTTTTTCGTAATGGCAGGGTGTGTGTACCGAAGGATAAATGGCTTAGGCAGGAAATTCTTAAGGAAGCGCACCAGAGTTAGTTTTCGATTCATCGAGGAGCTACCAAGATGTACCGTGATCTCAAACGGTATTATCAGTGGGTAGGAATGAAGAAGGATGTTGCCAGTTGGGTTACCGGCTGTGATACTTACCAGTTGGTGAAGGCTGAGCATCAGGTTTTGAGCGATTTTCTGAGAAGTTTATCCATTCCAGAGTGGAAGTGGGACATGATCACCATGGATTTTGTGGTCTGCCGGTTTCGCAAACCAGGGATGCTATTTGGGTCATGGTTGATAGGTTGACCAAGTCGGCACATTTTCCGGATATCAAAAAGATCGATGGAGCTGAGGTCTTGGTAACGAGATATGTTAGCGAGATTGTGAAGTTGCATAGGGTACCTGAGAGTATAGTGTCAGATTGGGATCCAAAGTTCTCATCGCTGTTTTGGAGAGTTCTTCAGAAAGAGATGGGCACTAAGATACACATGAGTACAGGTTATCATCCGCAGACGGACAGGCAGTCATAACGCACTATCCAGACATAAGAGGACTTGTTGCGGATGTGTGTGCTGGATTTGGGTGGACATTGGTTTGGCCACTTGAGTTTGGCAGAGTTTGCGTACAATAAGAGTTACCAGGCTAGTATCGGTATGACACAATTTGAGGCTCTCTTGGTAGACCATGCAGGACACCGCTGTGCTGGACTCAAGTAGGGGAGAGAAATTTGCTGGGGGCCAATTTTATGCAGGAGACTACGAAAAAAATTCGTGTTGTTAAGGTGAACATAAAAGAGGCACAAGATAGGCAGAAGAGCTACACTAACAGGCATAGAAAAGAGTTAGAGTTTGTTGTTGGAGATATGGTGTATCTCAAGTTGACCATGCTGCGTGTCCGAATAGGTCTATTTCCGAGACTAAGCTGAGTCTTCGGTATATAGGTCATGTTAGGGTGTTGGAGCGTATCGGACCGGTTGCTTATAGGCTGGAGTTGCCAGAGGCGATGCAAGTATTTTATAAGGTGTTCCACATTTCGAAGCTTAAGAAATACCTGCATAAGGATGATCGGGTGATGGATGGTATTCCATCTGATCTTCTGCTGAATATGGTTGTAGAGGCGAGGCCTCTGGATACACTTAACCGTAAAGTCAGGCTGATTAGGAGAAAGCAAATTCTAGAGATGAAGATCTTGTGGGACTGGAATGGAGCGGTGGAGAAGACTTGGAAACCAGAAGCGAAGATAAAGCGGAAGTTTTCCAAGTGGTTCAGAAAGCTGGAGACTTAGCTGGAGTTCCAGTACTGTTTTGCTGAGTTGTTGTATTTTCTTGCTGTTTAAGCTGTTATACTCCTTTAGTTTTTGATGAAACTTATAACGATGTACGGTTTTACCTTTTATTCAATAATAAAGCGGAGTTTTATTTGAATATGTTATTCTATTGAGTTGTTATACTTAGGCTGTGAAGATCGTGCTGTGTTGATTCTAGTACTTAGTTTGGCTGATTAGGACTCGTCCTGATGCTGTTTAATAAGGTTCTGTGCTGTGGAATCTCATTGTAGTGTGGTGTTTACTGTTCGGGTTTATGTGTGATTCCTAATGGTGTCTCGGTAAGCCACTAAAGATCTTAAGATCTTGCTGGACTTGCTGATCGGGTCACACTAGACTCTGAAATTATTCAACTCTGGTCTCAATAACTTAATCCATAAAGTTTATGAAGTAACTGATACAAAAATTCCTCACATAGCAAAACCATACTTTTATCGACCTCTTCAATATCTTCATCAAAATAATTTGTTTGTTTGTACATTTTTCCTTTACTAAAAATACATATCAATCTCTATTGTATCCTTTGTAATATATGTACCTTCAAATTTTGCTCGCTCAAAACTTATTTATCTATAGTTTTCAACAAAGAAAAACAACATTCTTTAGTTAAAAATAGTAACATCACTATTCATGTCTTCTTGTCTTCTCATTGAAGATCTGCCAAATAACAATTCTAAAAAATTAATCAAATCAATTTCAAAATAATAATATTTTACAACAATTTCGACAAATATATATTAAAAATCATGAAGATTTAGAATAATATTTTTCAGAAGAATAATATATTACTATGGTATCAAAAATTATGTCTTCTACAAGTCCTTACAATTGTTATAGTGAAAACAAATTATGTCTTCTGCAAGTCCTTACAATTTTTTTAGTGTCGAGGGCAACTCGGAACTCTGCATAGTGAGCGGTCCTTATAACAATACTTCAACAAAATGAAGAAATATTCTTATTGTAATCGTCGCTAATGTAACTTTTTTTGTCTTTATAATTTCTGTAATGGATGTTCTACAAGTCTTTCTCAAGAGAAAAAAACATGATGATGAGATCAACAATTATGAACTTCATGTTATCATTATTTAGTGTCTAAAATTTTTAAAGGTTTTACTTATATGCAACTTTGAATCAGGACCCCAATCCACCATACAACCTAAACTTTTGGTTATAAAATAAGAGTTCAGTTATTCAGAATTCGAGGGAGGTATAAACACGTTCACAAGAGTTTTTTTTTTTTGAAATGAGGCTCTGGATCTACCATAGAGTTGTAGAAAGCCAATAAGTAGTAGTAAAACCTTTTACTAATAACAAAAAGAACTATGCATGTCTACCAACAGTTTACAACATAGATATTTTATAATGAAGCTAGGAAAGGATCCAATCCATCCTAGATTCATTGAGTGGCTTTTCTACGTGTAGGCATCACCTGTAGGATTCACCACAAATTTTGTGAGTCTTAATAGTTATTTTCACGAGGGTGGCCATTTAGCGTTGATATATGAGTTTATGGCAACATATGATTTGAAAATAATATAGAATAAAAATTGGCTAACATGGGATTGCTAAGTTGATGATCGAACCAAATTAAAGTGAAGATAGAGTGAGAATCATTGTTAGTTATATTTTGGTAGTGTTTATTATCAATCTCTTCAAGAGTGGGTGTGAAATTTTAGATGGTTAGGTTTTATTTATTAGGATAGATATTGTGGCATCCCATTAAACATATATAGTTAACAATTTAACATGCATAACATTTCGTTGTAACATGTTAAATTATCACTTTGTACGCATATGTACAATACTAATAATATAACTATTATGATATTAACTATTTAAACGTGATATTGATATTTTTGAACAAATAGAAATCTCTATCTAATGTTTTAACCAAAATATATTATGTTAAGATTTAGTTACATATAAACTATTTTCAGAATTGTTTATTGGATATAGCACTTATGAAAAGGGTTTTATGAGATGAAATGCTTCTATTGGATACTGTTTTAGTCTTTTTCTTCTTTTCTCGTGGACACGATCTCAGTAGAAATGTTCTCTCACATGGAGTTTTTTTTATATATTTTACTTCACAAACATGATTTATTGAAATCAAAATTAAAATATTTTATCTTATAAATATCTAATGATTACGTTAAATATATTTTCTAATAGTCTCCCCTCCCCTTCCCCCCCCCCCCCCCCACCCCATAATTTTGTGCAGATAAAATGGAGTTTGGGTTTATGTCCATGCTTAGTAGAACTAGATATTTTAGATATGTAGTTATTTGTATAGTTGATGTTTGAGATCCATTGCAAAATCATAATGAATTGAAGTTAGATTGAACATAATATTGCATACTAAAAAGACAGTTGCCTATTGCAACAACACAGAAAATAAACATTAAAGATATCGAGCACTAGTAATAGTATTATTAAAGCATACAAATATGTATAAGATATAGTAAAATAAAATTATGTCTATAATAGAATTCTATCGTGTTTGGTTGAGTTTATTTTCTTCCATAGTCAATGTGGTTGAGTATATTCAGAATGAAAGTTTAGAAGACTCAAAAAAAAGTCAAGCACAGTCTTCTCAATTTCTTCCAAAGCTTTTATTTTGCATTTTATTTGCAAATAACGAGACACATATTAGAACTCACCGATAACTTATGAATGTATTTACAAAGAAAATATGAAGATGTTGTAAATGCTATGTAAATGGTGAAATCAACTAAGAGACAACTACACCAGTATAGGAATGATGGATGAAATGCTCTGATGGTTAAAGTTTTTTGTTTTTATGAGAAACATGATATTGTAAAGCTTGACATAGAGGGATATTTTGATGATTCAAGGAAGCAAAGACAAAAAATATATAAGTAACAAATATGCATCACTACAAGATTAATTTCTTATATATTGTTTTAAATTTATAGATTTAAGAATTTAATGATCACTTTAATAAGGTAAACACTAAATTGCTTATTTGTGTTGCTTCTATATCTCTATTAATTCATTCTCTCATTTTGACTACTCAAAATTGATGATGGTATCTAAGTTATACCGAGATGATTTTTTTCTTGGAGCATGCGTATCTCTTGAGAAACAATTAGATATATACGTGGATAATGTTCAAAATAATTAAAATTTACTCATTTAAAGAATTTTGGAGAATATGTTCATATACTGGTGGAAAAACGAAAACATATGTCAAATTCTTTGGTTTATAAGCTTTTGAAGTTGGTTTTGATTTTTTATGTTACTACAACAACTGTTGAGAAATATTTTTTTTAGCGATAAAGATGGTGAAAATACATTAAAGATCAATTTTTGAATAATTGTTTTTTTTCCGAGAAACATCTATTCAAATTAAACTATTACAAATAAGACTATTATAAAAAGAATTTCAAGATATGGAAGACCGAATGGTACTTTATAGGATCTTTTATTTGTTTGAAAGACGATTTCTTATAGTTATATTTTCTTATTATGTTTTAACCTTGATACAAAAATTCTTAGGTCTACCATTGTATATCACAGATAATAAAATCTTAAATTCTTGTGAAAAAAATAAATTATAAAAATATTTTATTTTGAATCTTGTCTTCTTCTTTCTCTCTCCATTAATCTGTTGTAATTAAGGAGAACTTATGATGCATACTTATTTTGTTCAAATTTTTCTCATATACTTTTTTTTATATTTAACTTAAAACCTGGGATAATTTTACGCCTATAGAACGGTTACTGTAAACATTAAAACAAGCAAATATGCTTCTAAAACATAATGGTATTAAAATTTGAGTTTGTTACATATAGTAGAAAAAAATAGCTTAAGAAGTTACAGGAGAAGCTAACTAACTTTCATTATACTAGATTTACAACTCTTTCTACATATTACAGAGAAGACCATAAGATAATTTGAAAATCTGAGATATGAATTATAATGAACTTGTAGAGAAGCTAGGAGTGATACAAAATTTGAAAGATTTAATTAAAATGACTTACTTAATGATTTCTGATTCTTCAAGTGTATATTTTCAATTATTTTTTAAACAATACTTTTTGAAACACTTTTCACCATCAAATAAAATAAGTAAATAACCAAAGCAAGATATAAAATAGGAAAATGAAAAAAAAAACTTCATGATAGATAATGCTATTGAAAATTAGATTTTGCATGAAGAAAGATCAACAAATAACATGAGTTCATTTCTATCTGTTACACTAGGGCTAGAGCCTTATATGCTTGAAGTAGACAAAAAAAAAAATCATAACTCAAGAAACAAATATATGATTCTATGAATGATATAAATTTGTGAAAGGTTAATCCAAACTGATTTTTTTAAACAATTTTTTATTCATCAGTGTCTTTCATATTCATAAAACCATAATTTTCCTAGAAAACAAAATTCTTCAAAATCATCTTTACTACTATTTTCGTTTTGTAATTTGAAGGTATTCTAATTTCCATAATTTAAAGACATATGTTTTAGGCAGAAACTGCATAGCCATTGATGTCTTGTGGTTTGTTAAGATACTTGATAAAAGATACGCGAAGAGTCAATTTGCCAACTTATGATGGAACCAGCGACCCTATGAGTAATCTAGCAGCTTTTCGAATCGCAGCCGGACGGATCGAGCTTGAAGCACATGAAGAAGATGCAGGTTTCTGCAAGCTTTTCTCAGAAATCTGTCTGGCCAAGCCCTCTTGTGGTTCACTCAACTCGAATTCCTCGACAATTGATAGTTTTGATCAACTGTCGTTGGCCTTAATTATGCAGTACTCTGTACTCATAGAAAATGATAAAACCGATAGCGATCTCTGGAATATGTCTCAAGGTCCCAGGAACCACTATGGAAACATATTACCAAGTTTAAGGACATCATGTCCAAGATTCAAGGTATCTCCCAAACTTTCGCACTGGCCGCTTTACAAAATGGGTTATGGCACGAATCAAGGTTAAGGTTGGAGCTCCTCGTGAATAAACCTACAACCATACAGGACGCTTTGATTCGAGCAAACAACTAGATAGAAGCCAAATAAAAGAAGGTTACTTCAAAAATAAGTACCGCCCCGCTAAACCTGGGGTTATACCAGTAACCAAAAAGTTTGAACCGAAGACAAGTAAAGATACGAATAAAATTATCATGGGCACACGTTGGATATATCAAGTAAAGGCAGTACCTTCAAGCTGGGGTAGAAAACATTCACCTCATAAGTACAAAAAGAAGTCTAGAACTTAGAATATTTATCAGACAGCTATAAACAGCGAAGAGAGAGTTATCAAAGCCTATACCTCGGTGTTTTGCAAAGGAAGATCGTTAGGAGTATCAGTCTCTTGATTGACTTTGCTCTCCTCGGCAAGGGAACACTCAGCATCAGGAGGAGGAGGAGAGTCTGCGAAAGTCGCTGCTAGTTGTTGAAAATCAAGAGAAGCAGCAGGGTACGTTGCTAGCTCCAATTCAGCTTAAACAAGTGATGCCTTCACACTAGCTATCTCATCCTCTTGAGTTGCACTGCTGTTACCAAGTTGCTCAAGCAGGATATGTGTGGATGCTGGATTCCACATCCTGTAATATATTGAATTGTTTTAAAAAATAAAATAGAATTTGCTTAAGATAATAATATAAAATAGAAAATAAATTTGCTAAAGAAAAAGTGTAAATTTGTCAATATTGATTTCGAGTAGCAAAAAGATTGACTCCCACACATGACCATGGGGGTCTATATTTATACATGAATAAAGGATTAAATGTTAAGAATAAATACTAATAAATTCTATAATTCTCCTTTAATCCATCGGTTTTGATTTGGTCTTTAATGTTGTAATGTCTCGTACTTTGAATGATTTTCTCCTTCAGCTCGCAGATTCACCTCGCTTCGCGGACACTCCTTGCTTTGCTTGCTCCTTCCTTCCGCGAGGCTTCACTACTGGTCGGAACCTAGTTCGCTCCATTGAGCCCTCGTACAGTTCGCTCATCCTTTCTTACTCCAAACTGACCCAGCCTTTACTTTGACCTGCTGAAGTGGTTGATACGTATCATGATTGGAGAGAGTAGATCCTTGGTGCGGATCTGGTATCAACATTTGCCCCCCCCCCAAGTCCTGCGAGCTGCTGTTTGGCTTGGAGGACTTAAGTGTTTTCATTGCTTTTTGCCTTCTGATCCCTTAAATTTTGGGGTTCGACTATCTTGACACCTTGACGCGCGTTTCTATAAAATACTAATTTTTATCGATATGCGGGAAACCCTTCCACTTCCTATTGTCTTCGTGACGGCTCCCTTTCAAGTCTTAGGTTAAACCAATCCCTTTTGTTTCTCAACTCTCATTCCTTAATTTTCTGCAATTTCTTCATTTCATAACTTTCAGAGATTTTGTTTTCTCATTTCGATTCTTGATCGAATTTTGAATTATGTCTAATTCCAACATCAACCCTTCAATTAATTTAACTAACCCTGAAGCTCCGAATAGTGCATCAACTTCAGAACCAGCAACGCACTCTGCGAAGACTCTGTCGATTCCTGTTCTATGCACTCAGTCCAACGATCAATTTGGACCCTATTATACAACGAGGTTGAATCGGAAAAACCTCCAGGACATCAAAGTTCAATGGCGGGTTTCTTCTTCAGTCGAATTCCATTTTCCTGAGTCAAATCAGTCACCTGAAACAGTATCTTCCTTTTATTTTGTGTTCACGAGGCTTACTGATATGCTCAAATTTACTCTTAGAGCTACTATCTCAAATTAAGAGATCATTGTACTACTTAAGGACAATTATCAAATCCACAAGGACTCACATTCACACAATAGATTTTTAGTTGCGAATTAAACTAAATAGAAAAGATTGTAAATTAAAATAAGCAAGCAAATCAATTAAAATCGAGGTAAACTCAGATGGAAAAAGAGCTAAGCTTAGAAAAATTCTCATGTAATTCAGAAGTGTAGGTTACATAAATAACCAGGATTGTTATTAAAATCAGTTATCGAACTCGAAACACAACGGTAAAATCAATCAACTCTCACTGCAGAGATCATCTATGTCTAAATTTAAAATTCTAAATCTTTTTGCTAAATTCTTCAATTCAAACAAGCATTAATTCCAGGTTTGATTAATCACAAAATTCCTAAACCAAATCTCTTTGCGAATAGTTATTTTGCTCATCTAAGATAGTTCTTACAATCAATTACACTCTCGTGTCAACTAATCAACCTAGGATCATATTCTAGGTCATGAATCTAAAATCAGCAATAAACACACTCTAGATGAAGAGCTCTATTGATTCAATCCTAATTAACCATCAACCTAGCAATTCATTTATCTACCTTTGAAAACCTTAAACCTAAAAAAAAAAACTACTCAGACATGATCAATGAAACATAAATCATAGTTTGAATTGATTGCATAAAATAAATCAAGAGAAGAAATAAGAGTTTAGAAATCTTCTGCAAAAATCTCTCTAAAGCCAGTTGAAGCGTAGAATAAAGTGTACGTGGTTACAAAGACATTTCGTCGTACATTTGTCTTAAATATGGTCGTCGTAAATTTGACGTAAGTCTTAAGGACCGTCCACAATTCGTTGTAAAATATTCGATGTAAAATCGACGCAAAAATAAACGTCGTTAATGCTATAACGACGACCATATTTACGATGTCTTGTTTAAATAGATGTCGTAAATATAACGAGGCATTAACAACATTTTAATATAATATAATAAATTAAAAAAATTATTTATTTGATTTTATTAAAAATCAAATATATTATAATTAAAAATATATATTATAAATTAAAAATAAAATATACTATAAATTAAAAAAAAATAAGTTTATACAAAATGAAAAGTTCTACTGGTTCAAATTAATATCACTACAAAAATCTACATCAGCGGCTTCTGCTGCTCTACGGTCCAACTCGGTCTGCTGAGTTGGCATGATTTGCTTTTGTGATCCCATACTTTTCTGTCATAATCATCCATCTTCCTTCTAATGCCTGAGACAATTGAGGATTATCCGCCACCATAATATCGAACAAAGAGTAAATTCCTTCAACATGGCTCTTTGTCATCTCATG
Organism: Cardamine occulta; assembly: GCA_028015245.1. Lineage (NCBI taxonomy): Eukaryota > Viridiplantae > Streptophyta > Magnoliopsida > Brassicales > Brassicaceae > Cardamine > Cardamine occulta. Next base: position 4,191,269 of record CM051367.1, read on the forward strand.
TGAGGCCCACAAAGAAGCAATCTCGGCATTTGCAGCAACTAGATCGGATCAAAGCTGTACCGAATCATCTTCTAATCTACGAGCATACGAAGAAGTGGCAATTGGGACATCATGAACCGAGCCCATGCCTAAACCCCGTCCTTTTTTCTTGGGAACAACCTAAAATAATTTGTTAATTTAAAATATTTTTAAACAAATTAGGAATTTATTAAAAAATTAAATAATATAAAATTCTTACCGATTCATATATATGGTCTGCTTCCAACGTAGTTAACTCTACAGGAGGGCCATCTTTGCTTTGTTGAGAAAGCTGTATCTGGAGCACAAGCAGGTTTTTGGTGATATCGGTGTGAATTCTCTTAGATCTGATATCCACAAAAACTTTGTTCTTCTTCTTATGAGTGTGCTCGAACAACTTAGAAAGAGAGGAAAACGTTCATCCATTAGCCTATAAAACATATGACAAACACAAAAAAAGTAATAGTTAAAATAATATCTTTTATATGTAATTTTATAACCAAATTAACTAATAACGAAATATATATATATATATATATATCAACTTTTAGCGAACACCCGTAAAAGATGTTTGGTTGGATGTATGAGGCGTCGGTAAATGTCCATCTTCACAAACTGTAAGACGGGACGTGGAACATTTGCCGGCTTTCGTGATAGATCCTGGCTCCATCCAAAAGCGTATATGTCCTCGCCATACTTCCTCGGTGATGAAAATGGGTTTCGCATCACATCCACACTATAAGAATATTATTTATAAGAGATTTTTAAAATGGACTAGAATATGTCTTCTAATGGTTTGTGTTAGTGTTCTTGACTGTTGTGTTAGAAAAAATGTAGAAAAAGATCCCTTTTTTATTATTTTTTATTATTATCATTTTATAGTTTCAATTAAATTAATTAAAAGTGTACAAATTTTTTTTCATAATACTGCTGAATAGAAAATCATTATGTATCAATAAGTTTTTAATTATATAAATCAAACATAGTTCCCTATTGACCAAACCAACGAAAATCACATCCACACTATCAATATTACCTGCAAGGCAACAACTAACCAAATTCTCACCAAAATCACTAACTAAAAAAAAAAAAAAAAAAAAAAAAAAACAGCCGCAATAATTCACCCTTTTATCTACGGCATATATTTATATAATCTCTTTTTTTTTTTGGTCCTATATATTTATATAATCTGAATGAGCCCAAGTTTACTAACTATATCGGGATGTAAAACAGTTTTATTAATAAATTTTTAGGTACCACATAACATATATATTATATTATTTTACTTGGATTTTTTTTTATTAAAGATTATTTTACTTGGATTTTTTCCCCCATTTACCTTACTTTGGTTCAATTTATAATTTACTTTTGCAATTATTTATTTCCCCTTTGTCATCAAACACACTCATTTATCAATTAACCAAACAGATTAACTGCATCAGCAGCTAACGAGTTTGGTACAAAGTGCTTACAAAATAAAATATAAAAAATTACTTTAACAAAATTTATTTTATTTTTTTGTAAAAAGGGTTATATATATATAATTTTTATTACTATAAAGAATCAGCTAATTCTGAATGTGTGTACACGCATGTTTGCCTATATATAAAGAGAGAGACTTCATTTTTGCTAAACATTTTTTTCTTTGATTAAAAAAACTTTTTTCTCTCTTTAAAAACATTTCTGCTATTTTTCGTTTGTTTTTGCTATTTTCATGTTACAAAGAGGGGAAATGAGAGGTAAAGGAGCAAAGATCGCCGGTGTTTTTCCGCTGTTTATACTTTTCATCGCCGGAGGAATCTCTGCCTTTGAGGACATTGAAAAGTTGAGGATTTGGCCATTACCGGTTGAAGTTAGCCACGGTGGCCGGAGAATGATTCTGACCGGAGATTTCAAAATGGTCACGGATGGAAGCAAATATGGAGACCCCTCAGGGATTTTGAAAGAAGGATTTGATAGAATGCTCGGTATTGTAAAGATAAGCCACGCCATCTCCGGTGACCGGAATTCTTCAGGCTCCACCGGATCTGCTTTGCTTGAAGGACTTATCGTCATCATCTCCTCCTCCACCGATGAGGTTAGTTTCATTCATTAACATTCTCCTTAAGTTCATGATTTGGTGATGATTCATTGATTCATAAGAAAAAGTTACACGTTTTAATGCCATTATTAGTTGCAAACTTGCACTCAATCACATTAATATTACAATCAAACACAAATCAATTGTGATTATGAGTTATTCATTGAATCTTATTTTTTTTGAGACATTTCATTATCACAAAACTTGCAGCATATTATTTTTCTTTATCTTTGGGTTATTTTTTTCTTCTTAAAACACTTTCTATCCACTAGTCCAGTTATAGCTTTTTCATTAAAGGAAAGAAGAAAAAAAAAGAATATCCACTATATTATATAATATTCGAATTTTTTTTAAAGAAACACTTTGATATTGTGGGACTATTTATATCTGAAATTATTAATTTTCAAAATAATTCAACATGCAAATTGCACCTAACGTTTAGTTCAGTATCTATTTGGTGCAAACGGTTTTTTATTTATAGTAAAACTTCTATAAATTAATAATATTGGAATCATGATATTTTATTAATTTATAGTGATATTAATTTATCTAAAAATTAATAAATATTAATTTATAGTATAAAATAATATTTATTAATTTATAGAGAGTTTCATTAAAATTTAAAATATATAAATTAAAAGAATTTAATCTAAATAAAAGTAAATTTTGGATGTAATAAATGTTAATAGTTTTAAACTTGATAGTAAAGTTTTTTTTAAAAACAAATTATTTTGATAATAAATAACAAAGACTATAGATAAATTCACTTATATAAACGATTAACAAAAATTTAAATTTATGATTCGTGACCCCAGTTGTTATATTTAAATAGTTTATATGAATATTGAAATAAAAAATAAGCATATTTAGAGTTTATAAAACTTATAAAAATATTTTTATGATAATTTTGTAGACGATATAACAATAAGATAGTTTAAAACACAACAAAATAGTTTTTTTATATAAGAAAAACTAGTGATGAGTTCTAACAAAAATTCATTAAAAGATATTAAAGTATATTATCTATATATATATATATATGTATATTTACATGATTATTAATTGATGTTATTAATGGGACCATATATTTACATAGAGATTCTAAAAAAATATTATCTTATTATCTTATCGAATTTTGTTCATTTTTACACCGGCCCGAATCGGGACGAGATGATTTTATTATTTTATAATATTTATTAATTTATCGAGTATTAATTTATAGAGGTTTTACTGTATTTTGATATAGAATATGTATAAAATCAATTAGAATAATTATTAAATACAGCTTTTTAATTTTATTAAGTTTGTAGTTTAGATTTATATTTATTTTTATCTCAAATATTTAGAAAAACAAAATTGAGCTCTTTCATCATATACTGCATTTTTTTTTTGTTCAATTCTTATTAGTAAAAAGAACTCACAGCAAAACTAAAAGAGATTCGAACATCCATGTTTTTTTCTTAATCATAATACTTTTTTATTATTTATTAAATTTGAAAGTAAAAATTTAAAAGATGATAAGAAGAGAAGAAGAAATAGTCCATGTTTACTTTATTTTGTTTTAGTTATAACAAAGTTTCTTTAGTCATCATCTTCTTGATAAAGAGAAATTTCTCATGCTTAACTCTAGCATTATATTTTACAAATTGAATCTCTAATTTACGCAACTTTGTCCATGAGATATGTCTATAAATACTGCTAGATCCTAAGATGTATCGATACTTACAACTTCTTATTTATTTTATTGTTTGGTTGCTTGGCTTTGCTGATTGGTGTCTGTCGATTTGGTTGTGTGGTGGTCCATCGAACTCACGGACATCCTCGTTATCTTCATCAGATAAATTTAATATTACATTCCTATCCTAGAACCAGATTTTAATCAGATCATTTTGAATATTACACGTGATAAAAATAACAAAAATAAGTAGAAGTAAAGTGGAAACAAATATATAAAATTATCAATAATTAAGTGGTAGTAATCCATTAATGTTCATATAATCGTTGAATATATGGATTTATTGATTAATCTACCATATAATTTATTTAGTAAGTGCAAGTCTTGAAGATTATTCTAGATTTGGTCCTGAATACAAAATAATAACATCTTTATAACGATTTTGAAAGTTTAATAATAGTAAAACTACATATTATTGAGAAAATATGACAATGTCTAGATTCTTACACTGAATTTTACATCATTGCTTAATCTTATATATATATGTATATATATACATTTCTTTTGGCTTTTATAGACTATCTAATATACTGAATCTCTATGCTTAAATATTTATATATCATCTGTTCATTTGAACAAAAATAATAATTATAACTAATTGACACAATATAATTAAGAAAGAGAAAACCCCATAAAATAGATGATTTATTACTTAATAAAGAAAATATTCTTTGTGTTTAAAAACCAACAAAAGTATTTATTGTTTAAAACATAAGTCGTTAAAATTTGAGTGATTCGTGACTTCGTGTGGTGCAGTTGGAATATGGAGCAGACGAGTCGTACAGATTAGTGGTTGCATCCCAAGAGAAGCCGTCTTATGCACAACTTGAGGTTAGTAGGTCACACTTAACACCTATACCTAACTTTTATCATTTTCTCCTAACCACTTATATCTATAAAAGTCTTAAATGTAAATTCAGAGCTTATAACCATAAATACCCTAAATTTTAATATTTGGTATTCTTTCTTTTTCATTTTCTCTGTTTCCTTAATAGTTGAATTCGACATCATCAATTTCACAACAAAATACATTTTTTCAATAACAAAAATCTGTTGTGTTTTCTTTTTTTTTCTTAAAGGTTATTCTGTTTAAATATTTGAATTACAAGGCTATGAGTTTTCAAGATCTTAAATTTAGGTAGAGAGAGAGATGCTTAAGCATACAAATAGCTAGCTGTTACGTACATTAAAAAAGCTAAATAAATTAGGTAAAACTGAAAAGCTAGTAAAGTAACAGGTCTCTAAAGATCCCTAGCTAGCTTAGCGGTCCGCGACCAGCTCGGCCTCCACGGCTACGGCTTCCCCATCTTCTGACAGTGGTCCATTGCATTTCTTAGACCTTTTGGATTGGTTTGATCTATCTTTCTCCTCGGAACCTCTGGGAAAATCATTTCCTATAGATTCAAAACCTATTAAGACACCATTTTTAAAAGCAACACTTCTAATGTGCTGTGTTCTTTCATATGCAAATATTCAATATTGTTTTCGCCACTAGAGATCAGTGTAACAGAAGGTAGGGACCTTAGGGTGTGGCCACCACGTGAAACCATTCTTTATTCTAGAAAAAAACGCACAATGACCAATTATTTAGATAATCGGACAAAAATAACATGAAAAGATATAATAGTGCAGTTCCACTAGTGTTGGTCTCTTGTGTTTAATCAAATATTTTATGAATTGGTATTAATAATATAATCTTACTTTCTTAACCTCTCCTTTGATATTAATTTGTGTTACTACACAGGCAAAAAGCGTTTACGGTGCATTGCACGGTCTAGAGGTTTGTGTTTATTATTTTTCCCAACTTGGTTTATCATTATAGTTTATTAAAGATGTCAAGTTACTGAAGAAAATGAATGTATTAAAATGCAGACATTCAGCCAGTTATGTCATTTTAATGTGAAGAAAAAAACAATAGAGATTTTAATGACTCCATGGAATATAACAGACCATCCAAGATTCTCTTACCGTGGTCTTTTAATCGGTGAGCGATTATTTAACTTTTTCTCTAATTATTTATTTAACACATATAATATAACTTATATTATATGATATGAAAATTTGTTTGTTATTATATAGATACATCCCGACATTATTTACCACTTCCAATTATAAAGAACGTGATTGATTCCATGACATATGCCAAACTCGTAAGTTTATAAGATTTTTCAGTTTTGTTGTTTAATGAAACTCATCACGATATATAATTATGTACATGCTTTGGTTGATTTGGTATATAGAATGTGTTACATTGGCATATTGTGGATACACAATCATTTCCATTAGAGATTCCTTCCTACCCAAAGCTATGGAACGGTGCTTACTCTTCTTCTCAACGATACACTTTTGAAGATGCCGGTGAAATCGTCAAGTATGTTGGAATGCGTACTGGTTTATAAAATTATATAACTAATTCTAATTTTTAATATTTGTGAAAAATATTGAATCAAGTTGAAATTTTAGGACTTGAATCATTCCTTCTTGTTTTATATAGTTATGCTCGGCGACGAGGGATCCATGTTTTGGCTGAGATTGATGTTCCAGGGCACGCTCTCTCATGGTAATTTCTTGGTTTTTCTTTTTTTCTTTCTCTATTAATTAGTATCAATTTCTATAATGTCACTTTCTGAAAATTATATTATGACCGGAAAATACCACTCTATTTTAAAAAAAAACCGGAAAATACCTTTCATTCTTTTTTAAAAAAATTAAAATTGTTTAAAATTCATCAGCACCATGGGTTCAATTGGGTAACAGCATATTCCATATTGCACCAGTTATACTATCTTGGGTCCAACTGGGTACCAATTATAACCCTAGTTGTACACAGATGTACCAGTATATCCCGTATTTGTCTAGTTGTCCCACAAATAGCAAACCACTGAACTACCGTGTTTTTGTTGATATCATTTACAATTACATCTATATAACCTTATTTGGCCGAGTTTCTAATTTTATTAAAGATAAAATTATCTTTTTATAGAAGACTGACATTACTGATTAAGCTTTCTCAATTAATGGTATTAGAGAAATGAACTCCATTAATTATCAATATTTTTGACTTATAAAATCTGCATTAGATAGGGAAATTCCATCTTTTTATTTGCATAAGTTATGGAAAAAAAATCGTAAATAAGTTGGTTTATTTATTGTGAGTATTTTTTTTTTTTCAATACCAACTAGATTTCACATGTATTTCTAACACATATTATGGTATTTTATTCGATAACACCATATTTTACATGATATCATGTTATTTGTTTAAATAAGACACCAAAAACACAACTTAATTTCGGTTTTATCACCACATTTTTTTACCTATATTTATCTAGCTAATAAGCTCTTTTTTTATTCTCATAATTTGACATTTGATTGAGGCAAGTATTAACTACATATAATATTTTTCATTCTTATAAAAAAACAATAAAGGGGAAAAGGTTATCCTGCCTTGTGGCCCTCCAAAGATTGTCAAGAACCACTTGACGTGAGCAATGACTTTACATTCAACCTCATTGATGGCATTCTTTCTGGTAAAATCTTTGAAACAGTTTCTTTTGCTTAGGCTTAACATTCATTTTTCAAACTTCTTCTAATGGAAATACATTATTCAGATTTCAGCAAGATCTTCAAGTTTAAATTTGTCCATTTGGGAGGGGACGAAGTAAATACAAGTAATAAACTTCTCCTCTATTTAATTCTCATATTTCCCCTCTATATATAAGTGAAAATTTGATTAAGAGTACTTCTTGCAGCTTGTTGGTCTGCAACGCCGCGAATAGCCCAATGGTAATGATACTCATACACTTGCTATTATACTTCTCTAAAATGTGTTTCCTCATGTTTCTTCAACTTCGTAATGTCTAGGCTAAAAAAACATCGGATGAGTGAAGCAGAAGCTTATCAATATTTTGTGCTGCGGGCGCAAAAAATCGCTTTGTCTCACGGATATGAAATAATCAACTGGTAAATTAAATATCTTTCATAAGAAAAGAAAAAAATCAACGTTTTTGATGTCTTACTAGACTGTTCTCTAATGTTATACTGTAGGGAAGAAACCTTCAACAATTTTGGAAGCAAATTACACCCGAAAACCGTGGTTCACAACTGGTAACTTTGCATACATAAAAAAGAAGTAAAAAAATGTGACTCAGTGTTGAATTTAAACTAACTTTTTAGTTTCATGAATCAGGCTGGGTACAGGAGTTGTTGAAAGAGTGACGAAGTCCGGTTTCAGATGTATAGTTAGTAACCAAGACAAATGGTATTTAGACCATATAGACGCACCTTGGCAAGGCTTTTACGCAAACGAGCCATTTCAAGAGATAAAGGATAAAAAGCAACAAAGTCTAGTACTTGGTGGTGAGGTTTGCATGTGGGGTGAACATATTGATGCTTCTGACATTCAACAAACCATTTGGCCTCGCGCTGCCGCAGCTGCTGGTACACAAAAAACGATTTCTTATAAATCTTGCAAAGTAATTTATATTATATATTGTATACAAATGCTAAAGATTAACAATATATTTTTGTGTTTGAAAGAGCGGTTGTGGACGCCTTATGCAAAGTTGGCTAAAAATCCCAACAAAGTAACAACGAGGTTGGCTCACTTCAGATGCTTGTTGGATCAAAGAGGAGTCGCGGCTGCACCTTTGGCTGGTGGTGGACGAGTCGCTCCTTCGGAACCAGGTTCTTGTCTCTCGCAGTGATTCTTGGAAATGTTAAAATTTTAGAATACATTATAATCAGCAAGACCTTGTTAAGTCAATTTATGTTGGAATGAGTCCCTACAATTTGGGGATACTTCGAGTTTGTCTTCTTGGTTGATTTATTAGTTGTAGAAATGTTTCGGACTATTTTCTCTGATGCCTTTGTTGGCCAAAAATTCAGTCTATATATTCTTCTTTGTTATGAATTAATAAATAATAAAGAATATAATAATATTATATTTTCTATATATATATGAACTAAAGAGAATAAAATGCGGGTCTGATTGGTGGTTTTTGGCGTAAATGATGTTAGAGTAACTAAGAGTAATATGGAGGAAAGATAAAAGTAATTAATATCCTCAAATTTATCTTTAAAACTACTCTCTAAATTAAAAGATCACTATAATATTTAGGGATCGAATCTACAAGAATTTTGGGCTTCACACAATAGATGTATTAATTTCGAATAAAGCTAAACAACAAAAAACTTAGAAGTAAAACGATGCAATAGTAAATAAACGAAAGCAGATGAGGTGTAAGTTCAATATGAGAAAGCGCTAGACCTAGAGAGTTCAATTTAGGTAATTCAGAATTACGAACTGGGCGAGTTCAATGTAGGATGCATGTATGACCGGTTCTTAAATTCATAACATAATGATATGATCATTCAACTCTCGATGGAATGATAACTATACTTAAAAACCTAGATATATCTAAAATACGAAAATGACTTGTATTACAAATAATTAAAACTCTTGGAGCAACTTTATAATTCTTCAAACTTGATAAAATTTGAAGGGTTTCAATAGTCGTGACCCGTGTCAATTGACACCAATGAGGTGTGTCGATCAACATCAATACCTTCATTCGTCTCCAAGTTGATTTGCTTTGCTACAAGGCTCCAATAGCTCCAAAATATATCAACAAGGTCGAGCTCGTACCTGTACCTTATAGCACTCAAAAGAATAGCAAAAAACTCTAAATACAATACTTATATCATGGCTAAAAACCATAAAAACTATAATATATCAACTCCCCCAGACATAACCTTTGCTTGCCCTCAAGCAAACAGAAAACCAAACATAAGGAAGAAGTTTGAAAACATGAAACTCACAATGTCATCAGAGCACCACACTCGCATTAACCTTAATAATTCACTAGAAATTTCTTACCTGACAAGATCCAGACTACCATGTAATTCATTGCTATCTGTAACACCCGTATTCCTTTTAATTGAGGTTTAATTGGAGTATTTAAAAGTTAAAGGCTGCGTTGATTAAATCAGTTTTTCCTGCTGGGTTTAATTGACAGTTTAAAAAATTGTTGGGCTGAATTGAGAAGACTGAAAAGTTTAGGGAGTTAAGAGAAATTTTGGAGAATAAAACCCTAAACCTATTTAAACCCTAAAATTTGCAGAAACCCTAGTTGTTTCTCATTATTTTCGTGGCCACCTTCAAGGAGAGAAAGAGAGAGGTTGAGTGTGGCTGAAAGAGAAGAAGGAAAGCTTGCACATGAAGGAGATGCAGATATATCCGATATGTCATGGTAGAACGAAGGTTCGACCTAGCCAATCGTTGTCAATGGTGAGGAAATTTTGTGGTGTTGTAGTTAACCCTTTTATCTAGAGGTACTACTTTGCAGATATTGATTTGGATTAATATTCTGAAAGTTATTCGCATTTTCGTGAGGTGTTCTTTTTCAGACGCGATCTGAACCAACATGGATTCAAGGAGAGATCGCGAGTTCATCTATGGTCGGATCATCATGAAACTTTGGGCGTAGCTTCAGGACATCTAGGGGTTGATTTTCAACGGTGCGATTGGAATGTGGATGGTTAGATTTCGATTTGTGATCCTATCTTTGAGGTTGATCGTTTCTGTTATTTTTCCAGTTTAGGTTGAAGGTTGTTTGTTATTGTGGTTGGCTGTAGGGTGAGGATGGGAGATTGTGGTAGTATTGTTATGACATTTAAGAAACCCTAGAAATTCTTGGAAAGGAAAGTTTCTTAAAAAGGAAAGTACCATGGAAGAAATCGTTGTGAGCAAAGGTGAGTGCTTGCGTGTTAGTTGTAGTATATGAGGACTTGGAGTGGCTCTCATGTAGGTGTTGCTTGTGTGGTTTATTAGAAGTATGAATGTGTGTTGTTGTTTTGTGTTATGCGTTGCTTGTTGGTGTGTTGTGTGGTTGTGGCAGACATTGATGAATTTCAGCTGTTGTGTAGTTTTGTGCCTCATTCAGTATCTTTTATACTGAGGCATCTCCTTATGTGATGCAGGTAAGGATTGAGTCTTGCTGGAACTCGTGGGACCAAGGCTATGGAGTGGGTGACATGACTAGTTTGTTGGTTTATTTATTATTTTATTTATTGGTTGGTTTGAATATTATTTGCTTCCGCTAAGTTCTTAGTTTGATGTTGACTGGTGTTTGGAATAAATTAATTGGAGTTTAATTTATTCGGTTAAGTTGTTAGAAAATTTTAAAAATAGTCAGTTTATCTGTTGTTGAACTGTTCCGGTTTAGTAGATTCCGGGACGGGGTGTTTCAATTTGGTATCAGAGCGGAGTTGTTTCTAGGACGCTCTAGCTTTGAGATAGAGTTGTTAGCTAGGTGTAGCTATGTTCTGTGTATAGTGTTGAGTTGCAGGGTCATGTCATCTCTCAGCCGGTATGTGGTTCCACGGTAAGACTATTTTGTTGTTATGCTTATTTTTGGGGTAAATTAGTATAAAGTTGTGTTGCAGGTGGTTAACCACGGTAAGTCTATAGTTAGACATCCGAAGGGATTGCTAGTGGAGTAAGCAGAGCTGAGAAAGGTCTCAGAGGTTGTGGCGGCAAAGTTGGCCGAGGTGGCAGAGCAGGCAAGGGCGGTGGAGCCGCTGAGGTTGTGGGGCAGAGCGTTGCAGTGAGCATGCAGGGGTTGAGTTTCCAAAGAGTAACGGTTAGCCAGAGCATGTGGTCGGACATGATGTTATGCCGGCACAAGGTGAGACTCAGGCAAGGTGAACCAGATCTCGGAGGGAGCTGTGTTAGGGATCGTTAGCCCAATATTTGGGAGTGGATACCAGTTGTGGTACCGTTTCTGGCTCTAGTAGCGTCACATGAGTTATCTGCTTTGTGGGGAGGTGTTGTTCTGAAGTGCCTGAAGGTATGGTGGAGAGTTGTATAAATCTTTGTTGTGGGATCTAGCAGTAGAGCGTGGTAGATCGTTGAGGTGGATTATGTTGTATAAGTACGGTAGATCCAGGTGGGGATTTTGTCAGTGGTCAGGTGTTGATCTTGTGGTAGACATCATTTAGAGTTGATCCAAGGCAGCATGAGGAATCCTTATCGATGAGGTGATCAAGGACCGAACTATGTTGGTGAGTTCGATGTTTAGTTGTATGACTTGGACTAAGGAGCGGTAGTTTCTGATGCGACCGAGTGGGTTGTAGCTGGAAGCATGCCGTTAGGGTGGTTTAGACGAGAGGCCGTGAGAGGTAAAAAAGTGTGAGCCGGTAAAGTCGTTTAGATGTTAGAAGAATTCTGGAGAAGTTTTGGGAGTGTTCGGGGAGTCTCTCGATTAGGAGAATTTCCTGAAAGGAAAAGTTTCTCGAAAAAGAAAGTTTCCCAAAATAGTAAGTTTTTAGAAATGAAAAACTGCTAAGAATAGAAGGTTTCCAAAAGTGGTAGGTTACCTAAAAAGGTGGTGATCATGAGGATATCTAGACTGTTATGCAGGAGAATCACGCAAAGTTGTACAAGCGTAGTGTTATCATCGAGGTGTCAGCTATGAGCTATAGTGATAGCCTAGCGTTGGTTAAGCAGATAGCAGTTGCTCAAGTGAAGAATAAGCAGTCATTCAATTTTTTCAAGTTGGGGCTTAGTCGGCATTTCAAAAGTGATACTCCGTGGTGGTTGGAATTTCATCTTGTATGTTTATTGGTGGTAATAGATGAGGTGAGTGATATTGATTATTCGGTGGTGGGTAAACAATAGCACGGAGGGTCTATGAGAGGGATAGAAGAAAATGAGTTACTCAGGAGTCAGTGAACCATAGTACAAGCTTTCTAGGAGGATATAGACAGGCAGGGTGACTTCAGATTACTATCAGAGGATGATAGACGGCGGGTTAGTATATCTATCGGGTGTAGGTAGACATTGTTACATCGTAGGGTTATCACGTGTTGATACTCGGTGCTGAGTGTTGTCCGTGAGGGACTGATAGACATTGGTGCATTGTGAGTTGTTCACTAGGATGGGCGGAGCGGTGACTCATGGCAAGATATTCGGTGGGATGGTTGACGCATGATATACACATTAGTATGGTAGATGGTACGAGAGAGATGGCTGCTAGTGGATTAGCGGGCCATAGTCCAAAGCGGTTATGGTGCTCGATGTGAGTATGTTATTAGTGCGGTAGGTCTTCCTAGGTAGGGTTGACCATGAGGTTTATAGCATTCCAGGTTATATAAGGAGTGTTGGGAGTTGTCCCATGTGTATGCATCAGAATGTTCTGGAGATAGACACTACTGAGTGGATTCTACCGGTCGGGTTTCAGTCGGATTCTTGATAGTGTAGGACTTGCCGGTTGGGTCGCGTTGTGCTTCCTGAGAGGGTTCGGTAGACCACTAGAGAGATAGTTGGCTCTCTATGCGTACGAACGGATCGTGTTATGGTGTTGACCGAGAAGCTGTGAACTCCAAGCTGTCGGAGTAATCGATCAAGCAAGAAATAATTGCTAATAGAATCGCACTAAAGTTTATTTCGGGCCATCGATGGATGGTGATGCAAGTTACAGATTGAGACGATCCATCTGTAATGAGTGGTGACTAGCTGAGTCAAGGGAAGTGTTCCGAGTTGTCGGGTGGAGTGAGTGCATAGCCGTAGATGGTATTGTCGTGCACAGTTCGTAGTAGTGGGTTTTGCTTGGTTGAACGTCTGATGAGTGCTGCTTGTGTATCGCTAGTTGGGCAATACAGAGAGTGCATGGTGTGTTGATAGTTAGGCGATATAATATGATTGCATTGGATCACATGTCGTTGTTGTGATTGCATTAGGTCACACTGGTGTGATAGTGATTATCAGGACAGATAATTGCAATGGATCACATGTCGTGTGTTAAATAGGGATGACTGTTGGTCACGTTAGGCACCATATGTTGTACTCAAGTGGGGGAGAGGAGCATTATGGGTGTGGTTGGGTGCTGAGACTACAGAGGGCGTCTGAGTCTTAAATTGTCAAAGTTTAGGGGTTACATGAGAGAGTGGCGAGACAAGTGTGACGAACGAATACAGACCATCGTTTAATGGGATCTTCCTCTTCTGTACTTATTTATTTGGGAAGGGTTAAGGTTTTATTATAGTGTTGTGTTTGTATTCGAAAGTCTTAGCATGTTCTGTCGTTATTACCCTAAGTGGAGGTGGGAGAGATATCAGGTGTTGATGGTTGTTTTGACCTTGAAGCATTTCACTGTGTATACCACCAGGTGGGTGTTAGAGTGTGATCCAAGAGGTGACTGGTGAACAGTCTGTTTCGTGGATGTTGAGGGTCAGTGATGGTTAGCTGTGTGGGCTATGGGGAGTTTCACGTTGATTAATAACTCAATATCATCACATGGAGTGGGTCCCAGAGATGATGGTCTTGTGGGATTGCGATGGAGTAGTGGAGGAACTTATGAGCTATAAGCTATTAGGAGTTGTTTGGTAAGCTGGAGGGCTTAACCGTCGTGTTAAGGTGTTTACTCCGTAGAGTTAGAGCTCTCTAGTGTTGTAGCCTAGAGTGGCGAACCTTGAGTAGGTGCTAGCGGGGTTAGCCGGTGGTGATGGAGGTGTCACCAGTTTTGACACCGAGTATGGTGGTGGAGGCAAGGCATCTTAAGGTGCTGGATCGCCGGATGAGAGTGATGAGGAGGAAGAAGGTTTCGGAGATGCAGGTTATGTGGGACTGCGATGGAGCCGAGGAGGTGACTTGGGAACCGGAAGCTATGTGGAAATGTAAGTTTCCTAAGTGGTACGGCAAATTGGAGATTTCGCCGGGTTTTCGTAGCGATGTATCCATTGTGTTGGATTTGTTGTTTTCGTAGTTGTTGTACTCGTTATTTTATGGTGTTATAATTTAATCGATGTACTTAGAGTTTTGGTGTATTCAATAAAGAGGTGTTTTTGTTGAATATTTTGCGTTGTGGCTGGTCTATATGGTGTTAGACTGGCAAATAGCATGGTGTGTTTACTAGTGGATTAGTAGACAGGTTAGCGGACTACTAGTTTTGGTGGTTCGTTAAGCGAAGTGCGGATGCTAGGTGTCGTGACACGCATAAGGGCTGTTAGTTTTCTGGATTCGTTTGGCAGACAGGGACGGATGGTCCCATATAGATGCATCGGAGTGTACTGGTGAGTCACTACCGAATGTACCTAGCCGGTTGGGTTTCTGTGTGATTCCTGATTGGTAGTTAGGTCACTGAGAGATAGATGGCTCTCTATGCGGTTCACGGATCGATCTTTGGTGTTGGATCGTGAAGTTGGTGTGACGGATCGATCTTTGGTGTTGGATCGTGAAGTTGTTATGCTCCTAGGTGTTGGAGCGGTTGGCCAAACCAAGTGGAGAACTATAGCACTAGTGCGTGAGCTATAATAGCATTGATAGCGGAGTGTGGGGGGTAGTTCGGTCGAAATGCTTAAAGACTAGTAGAGGTCAGGTATTGCTTTTACTCGTGAGAGGATAGATAGTCCCTCTAGTGCCATAGCTCGAAGGACGGTGGTCCTTAGAGTGTGAGTGGCATGGTTGGGTGCCTATAGCTCGAAGGATGGTAGTCCCGAGGGTGGAGTGGTGTGTTTATGTATCGTGACTCGAAGGCTTGGTGCCTAAGGGTAGAATTGTATGAGTTCGAGTAAAGAGCAATAAGTGATATGACTTGAGTCTTAAGCATAGGAAGTGAAAATGGACCCCGGAGATTAGTGGTTAATCTTGTGTGTTAACCGTGTTAGTCAGGAGGTTGTGTGGAGACTTCGAATATTAGTGTTTAATCTCGTGTGCTGACTACGTTGGTCAGGAGGTTATGTGGTAACCTCATGGATTAGTGTTAATCTCATGTGTTGGCCGTGTAGGTCAGGAGGTAGTGGGAAACCTCGGAGGTTAGTAGTAAACCTCGTGCATATGTTGAGTTCGTCGGGTGGGCTAAGGCTGGTGAAACCGTTGCGACTATTAGGGTTCATTGGAGATGAACGGTAACATCAGATTCGAGGACGAATCTATGTTAGTGGGGGAGAATTGTAACACCCGTATTCCTTTTAATTGGGGTTTAATTGGAGTATTTAAAAGTTAAAGGCTGCGTTGATTAAATCAGTTTTTCCTGCTGGGTTTAATTGATAGTTTAAAGAATTGTGGGGCTGAATTGAGAAGACTGAAAAGTTTAGGGAGTTAAGAGAAATTTTGGAGAATAAAACCCTAAACCTATTTAAACCCTAAAATTTGCAGAAACCCTAGTTGTTTCTCATAATTTTCGTGGCCACCTTCAAGTAGAGAAAGAGAGAGGTTGAGTGTGACTGAAAGAGAAGAAGGAAAGGTTGCACATGAAGGAGATGCAGATATATCCAATATGTCATGGTAGAACGAAGGTTCGACCTAGCAAATCGTTGTTAATAGTGAGGAAATTTTGTGGTGTTGTAGTTAACCCTTTTATCTAGAGGTACTACTTTGCAGATATTGATTTTGATTAATATTCTGAAAGTTATTCGCATTTTCGTGAGGTGTCCTTTTTCAGACGCAATCTGAACCAACATGGATTCAAGGAGAGATCGCGAGTTCATATATGGTCGGATCATCATGAAACTTTGGGCATAGCTTCAGTACATCTAGGGGTTGATTTTCAACGGTGCGATTGGAATGTGGACGGTTAGATTTCGATTTGTGATCCCATCTTTGAGGTTGATCGTTTCTGTTATTTTTCCAGTTTAGGTTGAAGGTTGTTTTGTTATTGTGGTTGGCTGTAGGGTGAGGATGGGAGATTGTGGTTGTATTGTTATGACATTTAAGAAACCCTAGAAATTCCTGGAAAGGAAAGTTTCTTAAAAAGGAAAGTACCATGGAAGAAATCGTTGTGAGCAGAGGTGAGTGCTTGCGTGTTAGTTGTAGTATATGAGGACTTGGAGTGGCTCTCATGTAGGTGTTGCTTGTGTGGTTTATTAGAAGTATGAATGTGTGTTGTTGTTTTGTGTTATGCGTTGCTTGTTGGTATGTTGTGTGGTTGTGGCTGACATTGATGAATTTCAGCTGTTGTGTAGTTTTGTACCTCATTCAGTATCTTTTATACTGAGGCATCTCCTTATGTGATGCAGGTAAGGATTGAATCTTGCTGGAGCTCGTGGGACCAAGGCTGTGGAGTGGGTGACATGATAGTTTGTTGGTTTATTTATTATTTTATTTATTGGTTGGTTTGAATATTATTTGCTTCCGCTAAGTTGTTAGTTTGATGTTGACTGGTGTTTGGAATAAATTAATTGGAGTTTAATTTATTCGGTTAAGTTGTTAAAAATTTTTAAAAATAGTCGGTTTATCTGTTGTTGAACCGTTCCGGTTTAGTAGTTTCCGGAACGGGGTGTTTCACTATCGCTTGCAGTTTTTCTGATAATACCTACAATTTCACAACATAATCTCCCATAAGCCGTTCATCGTTGGGTCTTATATCTGATTTCAATGCCAAGAACCTTCTAGATTCATTGTCATTCAATATAAAAACAAGACAACTATACAACACTTAGTACTCTTTCTCTCCCCCAGACTTATTCTTTTTTTATTCTCTTTTTTTTGTGAACTTTCTTTTTTTTTTTTCTTTTTTTTTTATGATTTAAAGGGGTAAGCGAATAATAGTATCACGGAAAAATCATAACCTCGATATGGCCTTTGCATGATCATCCCTTATATTTGTGTACAATAATGAGGTCACAGGAAATTTTCCTACCCTTTTACACAAAAAAGAATCATTTCATCTTTAAATATTAATTTATTTGATCAAGGGAGAGAAGTACCATTTATATTCCACATAAATTGTATCATGTCTGGTATGAATGAGGAGTCAAACCCTTGAAATATTGGTCACATTGATGAGATAAAACAAGTAGCTAAGGTAATGCGGGTTGTATGAAAGTCTCAAGTCAACCAGTCAGCCTTTAATTTTTCTATTAGTCTCGGATTCAAGTTAGGATTGAATCAATGGTCACTTAAACTTCTGCAAAATGTGGTGGTTTTTTCTATACTATTATTGTTTCAGACTAATTTTGACTCAATAAAATGGACTAATTTGACTCTTAAGAAAATAAAAGATGTAGTTAGCAACTACCTCCACCAGACTTAAACAACATTGTCCATAGTGTTATCAAGCATGAGGTTGGCGAAAATAAAATAGAAATAAAAGAAATGAAAAATTGAAAGAAAAATAAAAATTTACGAGTGGGTTGCCTCCCACTATGGGCAATGACTTCAAAAACACGCACATAGTGGGAGGCAATGAATGTCTTTCCAAAATCTGTTGGACGAGTGAGTGGCAATGGATGTCTCTCCAAAATCTGTTGTTTCATCCGTGTTGGAGTATAAGCCTTCGGTGCATGAGAACAACCAAGGGAGTGAGGAACATCAGCCGGGTAGGACGTTAGTCTGGGTGGAAAAAAAAAATTTCCTACAAAATCATCAATAGAAGAAGAAACAAGTGCCCTACAGTAATCTTGTAGCTTGGTTAATTGTAAAACAGTCTTTGTATTTTGAAAAGTCCTATTGATGATATCAAGTGGTTTAGTTTGTGAAGACAATGATTATTTCCCAAGTTCCAAAACATGTTATTGTTTTCAGATGATGAAAAGGTTCTAATCTGCTTTGAGATTTGGAATTTATAAGAAAGATCCATCGTCTTGGTTCTTGCTTGACCAACGGATCTTACAAAGTCTCTGTTTTCTATAATTATGAAGTTGTTTTATATTATTTAAATGTTATAATTTTCGATCCGTTTTATGTAAGGATTGAATCAAGGATCAAAGGAGAAAAACTTGTAGCTTTGGAAAGACATACTAAAGATCAACCCAGTATAAAACAAAATTTGTGGTGGTGAAGATGCTACGATATGAAGTATTTTAGTAACAAAAACAAATATGTATATACCATCGCAAAAAAAATTAAAAAAATGATAACGCAGATGAACTTAACCAACACCCATTATCATCACTGCAGAAGGTTTGAATTAATCAAATTCACCCCCGTAATCATCAGAAACTCTCAAACACAAGAATCAAAAGTAAATATAGCAGCATCATTAATTTATCAAAAAAAAAAGATTACTAACCCATGAACATAATCTGCCACCTCAGAAAATTCAGGATTAAGAAACACGACTCTATCCCAAGACCGAAGAATAACGGCATCAGCTACAAAAAAATAAAAACAAACAATATATCAAAATATCCATGTAAAACTGGAAAAAAAAAAACAGAAGAAAAAGTTTAATAAGAATAGAATAAAATTCACCAAACACAGAAATTATACTAATCAACATACCTCCGAATCTTGATCTGGCTACAGTCCACCATCTCAAACTATATAAACTCAATACAAAATCCATATGGATAGAAAAATAATTAAGTACGAAAAAACTGTCTGATGCTCTTTTTTGATGCAAATAGAAAATATGAGAACAACAAAAGGGACATAGTCTTTTGACAGTCACGAAGTCACCAAGTAAAGGTCTTAATCATACTCTAATTCATCAGGTGTGATGGGTCTCTTGAGATGAATCACAGACTTTTTCTCTACATGTCTTGATAATGCCTTCCTCATATCTGATAATCGAGATCAAACCATTTTTAGTTAAATCTCTAAAGAAGGTGAAAAGAAAGGTAAAGAGTAGAAGGATGGAATCAAGCCTCACCTAACCCGTCTTCCTCTCCTGAATAATAGCGTAGAACCCCCTTATAGATTATGTAGCCAAGCTGCAAAAAAACAGAGAGACGATTTTTATCAATGATGAATAACCTTCGAAGGCCTGTTGACAATAAGAAATGGATATATGAAGATTTGTGCAAGTCTCGTTTGGGAATTCTTTTTCTTCACAATACCATCCAAATTATGATATTTCTAAGCTTCTAATAAGTTCATAGTCCTAATATTTTACCTTTTCATATATCTTGATGGCTGGTGTATTAGACCAGCTCCAACGGTAAGAACCTCTTATGGGGTTTTTACCAATATTTTGTTATAAATTTTGTGCAAATCGAGATGGAAGAGTTTTTAAAATTAAGAGACTGGTTTTAAAAACTCTTATTTAAGAACCGATTTTTAAGAAGGGGTTCTTAAAATATGTTTACCAATGAAGTTTATATTTTTTTAATCCTAAGAAACTCTCCTAAGAACCCCTCTAGAATCCCCATTCGAAATGCTCTTAGAAGCTCTCACGAAAAGATCCACAAAGTCAATAGTTTTCTTACTTTGAAACTATCTAAATATCGGTTTTCCCACAAATAAATGGTCACCTTTGAAAACCAAGATCAAAGATAAATGTTTCGAATTCGTGAAACATCTCTTCCACATTCAACTTTTAGATCTTCCAAACAAAGTCAAACGGCTTGATTCAGTCAAATACCAGGGCACCACAAGAACAAAACAACGCAAAGATCTGATGGATATAGCAACATCTAGATATCGTACTTCTATCACATCTAGATTTCTACAAACAAAAAAAAACACTAACTACAGAAGCTAGAGCTGATACAAGCATATCAAGGAACGCCCTTTCCAAAGGAAAAGGATAACATAAAGAAACTTACAAGTAAGCGAATTTTATAGAACGAATAACACAAACCCTAACTTGATATGGATTAACTCAAACATATTGAACTTAATTTTTTTTTGGTAAAAGAAATAATGATAATATTAAATTCAAAAACACGTTGAGACTTGATGCAAATAACCAATAACACAAACCTTAACTTTAACTCAACGTGTTTTTTTTAATCTTTTTTTATAAAAGAAATAATAATAATCTTAAATTCAAAAACACGTTGACACATTGATACAAACAACAAATAACACAAACTTTAACTTGATCTAGATTAACACAAACACGTTAGAGTTAAAAAAATCAATCATACAAAGCACAAACAGCGCAAATCAGAATAAAAAATAAATCTAATGACAATATGCAAAATCAAAAAAAAAAAAAAAAAAAACATGTACCTTAAAAGAGAGACTTGCAAGAAACTGTCAAGAGCTATTTACGGATTTTTTGGAGATATCTTCAAGAATCTTCAAATTCAATAAAATACATGATTCGATTCCGATTATAACTAAATTTAAAAAGAAATACAAACCAACACTATATTAGAGTTCGATGATAGATATACTCTAATTTGTAAGGAACACACTAAAGATGGAAAACAAATTAGAGTTTGATACGAGTTTACCTTTTTATATGACGGAAGAAGTGTTTGCCGTGTCATGAAAACACTGTAACCCTAAACTATATATTCTCACAAAATAACATATATTATAAATAGAGAAAGTACGAAATACCTTCTCGATGGATTAAAAGATGCTTCCATAACCAAGCAGGCTACGTATATGTAGGATATTTTACGATTTTCTTAATGTATTGGATCTGTCTCTGCAAAGTCAAGAACACAAAGATCATCATTATAAACACAATCGTTTATAGATTTGGCAAGAAGAATATTAAATAATTAACAACCTTAAAAAAATCAAGAACAACAAAAGAGAGCGGCTACCAAACCTAATGATATTGATGTTGTAAAAATTAGTATTTATAGAGAGATAATTAGGTTGAACCTACTTTAATATCTATTAGACTTGAATTATACAATGATTTACGAACATAATACTGGGCTTTTATTCAACTTAAATCCATTTGAGTCAACTAACTAACTAAAACGTTTAATATTAATTAAAAATCTTAAACCGATTACATTATTATGAGGCATAATTAAACAAAATATGTAGGCCATTAAAGGGCTAAATTGTATTGTTAAGAGCATAATTCATTAATGGTATTTTCGTAATCCGTATCTAATTTTTCATCTGGTACCTTCTGATTTTGCCTTTAATATATTAATATAGATCTCTATCTAATAATTTACTAATCAACAACTCATGATCAAAAGAAATTTGATGGAAGTTCCAACTATATCAGATATTATACCATATATAATAATAGTGGCTTTTTCTTGTCCTGGACCATTAAGCTCTTTTTCAACTAAGTATAAGTAGAAGTCACTATTTTTATTAAAAATATTTAAATAATGAAATATGTGATTATAATATAAAATCTCTTTCTAGTAATTTACTGACTAGAAATATGTGATAATAATCTAAAATATTTAAATAATAATTTAAAATATTTAAAAGTAGAAAAATAAGAATAATATACCAAAAACCGAAAGCATGGCTGTCACTTATAATTTGATGAGTCCAGCAAGGTGACATGATACTTACCAAAAACATCACCCTTTTATGACTACATAAACAATCATCTTGCATATTTCTAGTCTATCACAGCCCAGAAACAAAAAAAAACACGCACACAAAAAACAAAAAACAAATATAACTAGAATGCTTAGGTCAAATTTAAAGCTATCATTCATATTTAATGAAACCTCAGAGAAATTATCAATCAAGAAGAGAAATTGTCCTAAAAAAAACTCAATGAATTCATCACTCTTTGTTATGATCAAACTTATGCGGTCATTTATAGTCCGTACAATCCGGTTCTGGAGGTAACGGCCATACCTTCTTAACCGGTTCGTATGGACTGTAAACAACCGCCAAAGCTTGAACATCACATAGAGTTGTCAGTTCATTGAGTATTTTTCATTATCCCACTCTTCCTTTCTTGAATGATCATCTACTTGATCTTTCATTAGGTATGAGTGATAGGTGCACCTTCAACTTCGACAGTGTTAATTATCTATGCCTTTTGTTTTGTGTGTTTGTTAGCCATGATAGAATAGGAATATGCATGAGGACCAGGGGCGGATCTAGAGGTTTGAGGGGTGTTTATGTCCCTCATGCTTTTTTTTTGTTTATATAAAATTAGTTCCATAAGAAGCTTCCGCTGTCCACCTGAAACCTCATCGAAGATTGAAATGATGTTCTCTACTATAAAGATTAATCAAAGAACCATTTTTCACTCTGCCTAAGAATAAAGCATCAAGTTCATATGGTTACTTGGCAGAGCTCTTCATTGGGTGTTGGTCTGTTGTGAAACTAGAGATCACTTCAGCTATTGCTGAGTTCTTCAGATCATGCCAGATTTGAAGCAATGGAATGCTATAGTTTTGACTCTAATCCAAAAGTTATCTAATATTTCAAGAATGACTAAATTTCGTCTCATATCTTGTTGCAATATGATTTATAAAGTTAATTTCTAGCTTCTTGGAAACTTATTGAAGACGTTGCTCTCAGAAGTTATATCTCATTGTCAAACTGCGCTAATTCTGGGAATCGACTGCCAAGCCATTTTAAAGGTCAATAGTCAGCTTCATGATTAACTTTATTTTACCATATTCAATAATCATGCATGTATTACAATAATAAAAAGCACAAACAAGAAATTTTCAAATGAACAACACCGTTTCTTCAACTTATCAACAAATAATCAAATAACTTGATAATCCATGCGTCAGAAGTTTCTGAAGCTTTTCTGACAGATTTCCGACGGGTACATCATAATCCATCATAAATCCATTAGAAAAGATATACGTTGATATAGCCGTTATATAGCCATTTGACATTTTTAAAGTTCTGATGTATTTTTTATGGATTATGATGTATCCGTCAGAAAATTCGAACATTAATATAGTTGTTTTATAGCCATTGAAGATTTTTAGAATTTCTGACGGGTTTTTTATGGCTACGAGTTTATAAATATGTTTCTACACATCCACATTCATTCACAACATAAAACACTTTTAAAACTAAAAAAAATAGAGAAGAGATGTCTTCTTCTGGATATTTTTGATCATGGCTTGACGAATCGATGATGGATCTGGAGTTAAACTTAATGAAAGACGAATATGCACGAGGTATTTTCAAATTCATGGAATTGGCAGGAAATCAACCGGGAGCGAAAAAAAGTTGTAAGTTGATATGTCCATGTTCATGAATTCACATAATATTAAGATTGAACATGTTTGGAAGCATTTATATTGCAATGGATTTTTGCCGGGTTACAAGATTTGGTATCTACACGGGGAAAGAAATTATGATTATGGTAGTACTAGTGAACCATATGTTGCGGATAGCTTAGGAGAACATAGAATGGAAGTAGATTTTGGTGTAGGTACCATTGAGATGGTGAATGATGCATTTAGAGAGAATATGCAGTCGGGCACTATAGAAGGAGATAGGATTGAAGAACCAAATGCAGAAGCACCAAAGTTTTTTAATATGTTAGACGCAGCGAAGCAATCACTATATATGGGGTGTAGAGATGGTCATTCGCCTTTATCATCTGCAAGTCGAATGATGACTATTAAGACGGATTACAATTTGGCGGAGGAATGTGTTGATGCGATAGTAGATTTTGTGAAATATATTTTTCCTGAAGATAACCTTTCACCAACATCATATTACGAGATACAAAAACTTGTAGATGGTCTTGGTTTGCCGTATCAGGTGATAGATGTGTGCATCGATAATTTTATGATATTTTGGAGAGAAGATGAAAACCGCAAAAGATGTCAATTTTGTCGTAAACAGCGATTTAACGAAACTAGTGGCAGAGTTCCAATTCCATATAAACGGATGTGGTATTTACCGTTAACAGAGAGGTTGAAGAGGTTATATTGATCGCCATGCACAGCAGAACCAATGAGATGGCATGCAGAGCATAGTCAAGAAGGAGAGATTACACATCCTTTAAACACAGAAGCATGGAAACATTTTCAATCAATGTATCCGGATTTTGTGTATGAGCGAAGAAATTGTAGATACATATTGTACAAAGGATAGATTAGTCTTTTACTATTACCTAATCACCTCTTGTAATCTCTATATATATTGTAAATCTCTCATTGAATAAAATCAAGTCTTTCACTCTACATGGTATCAGAGCAGCGATACCTTGGAAAACCTAAATTTTTCTAAGCCGCCATCTTCTTCTTCCTCTATACTCAACCTTTTCTTCTTCTCTTCTTCTTCTATCTTCTGAGTTTTGCACGTTTCCTTCTCTAATGGCGAATGAAACAATCAATCTCAATGATACTCAAACTCTCATTCATATCAACATGACCAATGTCACTAAACCCACCCACCAAATCAAAATTTTTAATGTGGATTCAACAAGTTTATGCACTCCTAGAAGGCTACAATCTTGCTGGTCATCTTGACGGATCCCAAGTTGCTCCGTCACCAACCCTCACCGTTGCAATCACTATCACCGATAATCCAGCGTTTACAATCTGGAAACGACAAGATTGGTTGATCTACAGCGCCTTGCTTGGTGCGATGACACCAAAGATTCAACCTCTCCTCTCGGAGACAGCCACGGCAGAACAGATTTGGACAAAACTCAGAGACACGTACGCTAAACCAAGCCGTGGGCACATTAAACAACTGAAACAGCAGATCAAAGAATGGAAGAAGGGTTCCAAAACAATAAATGAATACTTTCAAGGGCTCACCACTCGTTTTGATCAGTTGGCTCTCCTTGAAAAGCCGATTGGCCATGAAGATCAAGTTGAATATATTCTTGAAGGCTTGTCAGAGGACTAGAAATCACTGAAGGACTAGATCAATGGACGTGATAAACCTCCATCTCTAACAGAGCTTCGGAAAAATTGCTTAATAACGAAACCAACATCTTGGCCACGGTGGTGCCATCGGAATTCATTCCAGTTACAGCTAATGTTGCGGCTGCTCGTCCCTCCAACAACAACAACTACAGAGGCACTACCCGTAATTATCATCACAAATTACAGAACTCGTGGTCCAATCCCAGACAAAACAACTCATGGAGATCACCCTCGACTCCAGCTGGTTCCAGTCAGTTTACTCCACGGGGTTATCAAGGACTCAGTCAAATCTGCTCAGTGCATGGTCATAGCGCAAGAACCTGTTCCTGGCTACAGCAATATGCGAGCCTAGCTAACTGTGTTTCATCTAGCTACTCGATGTCTCCATGGCAACATCGCGTGTATCTTGCTACAGCTACACCACTTCAGAATCCGAACTGGCTGTTGGACAGTAGTGCTACGCATCACTTAACAACCGATATTCATAATCTGTCTATGCATAATCTGTACCAAGGAGGTGAAGAAGTTACAATCATGGATGTCTCAAAACTTTCGATTACACACACTGGTTTTAAATCCCTTCCCACCCTCTCCCGTCCTCTAGCTTTATCTGATGTTTTATATGTTCCGAACATCCATAAAAACCTCTTATATGTCTATCGGTTATGTGTTGCGAATGATGTGTCTATGAACTTCTTACCTACCTATTTTCAGGTGATGGATCTCAAGATGAGGGCCCTGTTACTCTCAGAGAATGTTAAATACGAGCTTTACGAGTGGCCGGCTTCTTCATCACAACTGACTGCCCTTCTAGCCTCACCATCCAAAATATCTCTTTCCTCATGGCACGCTCGCTTAGGCCATTCATCTCTGTAAATTTTATCAACCATTATTTCACAGTTTTCTTTACCTTGTCTTGATTCAACTAAAACATTATCTCCTTGTTCTCATTGTCTTATCAATAAAAGCCAGAAACAACCTTTCCATTCGAATGCTATTACTTCTACTAGACCCTTCAAATTATTTATTCAGATGTCTGAACTTCTCCTCTTATCTCTACCGACAATTACATATATTATGTTATCTTTGTCAACCATTACACCCGCTATACCTGGTTCTATCCACTCAAACAAAAATCCCAAGTCAAAGAGACGTTTATCGCCTTCAAAACTCTGGTGGAAAAGCATTTTCAAGCAAATATCATTACACTATATTCGGACAATGGGGGCGAATACCTTGCTCTACATCCATTTCTTGCGGCTCACGGCATCCCCCATTTCACTTCACCAGGACATACCCCGGAGCACAACAGAGTATCGGAAAGAAAATATCGTCATATTGTTGAGATGGGTGTCACGTTACTTCATCAAGCTTTCGTGCCCAAGACATATTGGCCGTTCTCTTTTCAAACAACGGTCTATCTCATCAACCGCATGATCATGCCGCTTCTTCAACATACATCTCCATATCAAAAGCTGTTTGCTAACACACCGAACTATCTGAAGCTGAAAGTTTTTGGAAGCTTATGTTATCCATGGTTTCGTCCTTACACATCAAATAAGCTTCAAGAGAGGTCTCTGCCATGTGTTTTCTTTGGCTATTGCTTTCACATTCAGTTTGGCCGTTTATATGTCTCAAGGCATGTAGAGTTTCTTGAGTCTCAATTTCCTTTTTCCACCAATCCTGTCTCCCTTCAAAACACCGACCTTTCCACTCCTCCTTTCATGCCACCAACACTCATCCCAGTTCAATCACCGCCACTCATACATGCTCTATCAAACACATCACCCCCACCTACGGATCCGTCACCGGTTCTCGTTGAGCTTCGCTCTTCGACTTCAACTATGGACTCAGGTAAGACTTTCACACACACTTATTCTCGCTGACCAAAATAGACACCATCTGTTTTAGGCCCTCTTCCATCCACCTCTTTGCCGCCTCCCCTCCATAACTTTTCAATCTCATCCCACCCAACAAATCGACCCAGCTCCATCATTAGACCAAATAAACCCACTACCACAGTCTCAGCCGCAATCCACACCATTAAACACAGCTCCAACCACAGTGACATCAAACACGCAAAAACCCAAACCACCACCAAATACTCATCCAATGCAAACTCGTTTGAAAAGACCACTCCCAAACCCAGTACCAAAACAAACGCACTCAGCCATTACCACGAAGTCCAAAGAACCAAACCTTGATATCACTATATCCAAGACCGTAAACTAGACCATGTGTAATCAGAATTGGCGAGCCGCGTGTAATGAGAAGATTAATGCTCAGTTATGGAACCATATCTTTGAGCTTGTGCCAAAGCCTCGTGATAAGAGTGTTATTGCAATCAAATAGATTTTTCACACTCAAATATTTGCCAAATGGTCTGATAAGCCGCTATAAACGCGCTTGGTGGCTCGAGGTTTTAATCAAAAATATGATGTTGATTGAGCGGACACGTTTAGCCCGGTCGTGAAATCGCTAACGATTTGACCTTTTTTCACCTTGCTATAACAGGTTCGTGGGAGATCAAACAACTAGACATCAATAATGCTTTCTTACAAAGAACTTTGAAAGATGAGGTTATGTCACTTAACCTCCTGGATATGTTGATCCCGATCGACCAGATTATATGTGGTGACTAAAGAAGGCTTTGTATGGTTTAAAACAAGTACCACATGTCTGGTACATGGAGCTCAAGAACTCGATAATATGGGTGCCACTTACTTGTGTGCCAACCCAGTATTTCATTCACGGATGAAGCACCTTGCACTAGATTATCATTTAATTAGAATCTTATACAAGGTGGAGTGTTACGTGTTACACACATCTCAACAAAAGATCAGCTAGCGGATGCTTTAACGAAGCCACTACCAAGATCATGTTTTTGGGAACTAATAATCAAGATTGGAGTTGCAAATGCACCTCCATCTTAAAGGGGCGTGTAGATACATATTGTATTGAGGATATATTAGTCTGTTACTATTATCTAATCACCTCTTGTAATCTCTATATATATTATAAATCTCTCATTGAATAAAATCAAGTCTTTTACTCTACAGAAATGAATATCTCGGATTATGTACAAATGGTTTTAACCCATTTGGAAAGCACCAGAAGGCAATATTCATTGTGGCATGTAATCGTAACACCTTACAATTTGCCTCCATCTATGTGCATGCGAAGATATCACTTTATGTATTCCTCCAGCCATTGATATATGAGTTACAAATGTTATGGAATCATGGTGTCGAAAAGTATGATGTTTCATGCCAACAGAACTTTTAGATACGTGTTGTTCTTATGTTGATCATAAGCAACTTTCCAACATATGGTATGTTATCTCGAGTTCTATGGAAGATTATCGTGTCCATATTGCCAAAACAACACTGATGCATTCCAATTGACGTACGGAAGAAAGAAAAGCTGGTTTGATTGTCACAGAAGATTTCTACCAAGTGCTCATCCATATCGTCAGTGAAGACATTGTTTACGAAAGATGAGCAAGTGTTTGATTGTCCACCTCATGAGATAGACAGTAGTTCTATATTGGAAAAGTTAAGAGATTTTGGTGCTGAAAGGACTCCAAACTATTGGGGTAATTGGCATGATCCAATTTACGGTGTGGGTGAAAATCATAATTGGCACAAAAAGAATATTTTTTGGAATTTACCGTATTGGAAAGACTATTTGTTGAGGCACAACCTAGATGTCATGCACATTGAGAATAACTTCTTTGACAACATCATGACCCCTGTCTTAAACGTCCAAGGAAAGACGAAAGACAACATGAAGTCTAGATTAGACTTGCCATTGATTTGCTCTTGTGATTTTTTTGAAGTTTTGCCAGATGGTAAATCATGTCCTTTTCCAGGCTACTGGTTAGAAGCAGTTAAGAAACAAGAATTTTTTTATTGGATTCGTGAAGATGTAAAATTCACTGATGCATATGCATCTAATCTACGTAATTGCATCAATTATGGAGAAGGAAAGTTTACTGGAATGAAGAATCATAATTGTCATGTTGTGATACAACGGCTACTTCCATTTTCCTTCGCCCATCTGCTATTGAAGGTATATATTGTTATTTCTATGATTTTAACTAATTTACTAACCATATATATTTATTGGTTTACTAACTAAAATAATAAATGTAGGAGTTGGTGCATTTTTCGAGATTTGTGCTCGATAATCATTTTCGAGATTTGTATTCGTTCTAAATACTTATAATATATAGATACATATTTATATTTTTATACTAACATCAATTTTTGATTGTTTTTGTAGGTTTGGTTATTCCAATAATGGAATAACAAAAATCAATAAACCGGATGCTTAATAGAATGGTTAAGCATCCATACGACACATTCTCGAGCATGCCTCCACAAGAGAAAGACTGATGGTTTAGGCAATTTGCGGTAAGCATTTACTTTTGTAAACTTTACTATCTTTTTCAATATGTTAGTTAATATAATATTTTGTTTTTGCAACAAGAATTTAATTGGGATGTCAACATCACATCATGGATTAGAGCTGAGTTCGAGATTAAAGCGGGCAGTATGTACTCGAAGAAGATGAACGAATGGAAGAGCAAGTGGAAGCGCAATAAGGTGCCAAATGAGATGGTTTACAAACCGGACCTCTGGAATCGGTTGATTGATTATTGGAAGTTAGAAGAGACTGAAGCAACCTCCCAAAGGAATTATGGCAACCGGATGAGCTTGCGTGGAGGTGCAGGAATTGCAACACACAATGCAGGAGCGACGAGCTTGTTGTCCCGGGAAGAGCAACTTGTAAGTTTTTATTTCTTTTTATTTTAATTTGTCTTCATTATTATTATTTTTAACTTGATTACTCATTGTTTATTTTACAGTTTCAAATAGATGGTGTAAAACCCTCGCATCTTCGGTTGGTGGAAGATATTCACACCAACAAAAAGATAAAACAAATAGAAGACCAAGTTGCTCGGAAACTCGTAGAGACCGTCAAGCGACAAGCAGAAAAGTATCATTTGTCTCAGCCAGAAGGAGAATGTTATTCCAGTGAGGTTCCTATCAAAAAGTGGAACGACCTTGTAATCGAAGTAAGTAATTTTGGTACTTTTATTAATTTATATTTTGTTAATTTATTATATAATTTTTACATTTCAATCGTCTTTGCTTTACTTTAGACAACTCCGAAGAGCAAAGGTCATCTTTTTGGGATTCTTAAGGCATATCATAATCGATCTTCTGCCACTTCAAGGTATTCCCAAGATTATGAGCTTAGGACGAGACTAGAAGAAAAGGTTACCGAGCTAGAAGTTTTGAAGGAAAAGATGGAAGAAATGAAAGAAGCCAATAAGGAGAGTACCCGTCGCTATGAAGAATTGGCTCAACTAAATGCAGCAACGAAGGTCGAGATGGAAAAATCAAAGGCGGCAATGGAAGAGCAGAAGAAACTAATGGAAGATTTCATGGCCGAGTTTTGAGCTTCTCGATGACTTTAGTTTACATATGCTTTCAATTAAATATTTATGTTTTCTTTTGGATTTGAATATTTTAATTTCAATAATTTAATTTAAATTTGAATTTGAATAATTAAATTTAAATTTGATTTAAAATCTTTATTAATACAGAATATGACAATATAAATATTTGATTAATCAAACAGATATATTAAACTAGTCAGAAATCCGTCAGAAATCTTGCCGTTAGAATTCCCTCAGAATATAAGCCATCGAAAATCCATCAGAAATTCTTCCGTCGAAAATCCATCCAAAATCCTTCCATTGGAAATCCGTTAGAAACAAAGCCGTAAAACATCTGCCAGAAATCCATTGGATATCCGATGATGTTTTCCGATGGTATATTCGACGATACTACTGACCACAGTTACCAGGCGGAAGTATGCCCTTCAGATATCCGTCAGAATTTCTGATGAATTTCTGACGGATTTACAATTTCTAACGCTCTAGAACTGATGGTCATTTTCATCATAAATCCATCATAAGCAGTTGTTTCTGACGGATTTTTGATGGAAATGACTGTCAGTTCTAGCGTTTTTTCTTGTAGTGTTTAAAACAAATAGTCGTAGTGCATGAGAATGCAACATAAGGGTAGAGCTAATCCTGACAAAATATATAACCAGAACAATGGTAAGAAAATTCAATTATTTTAATCTTACCTTCCACCACACACATATAACCACCATCCTAAAGCTCCCAATGCCACAGTAGGAACAATAAGGGCAAAAAACAAAAATTTGAACAAAAGATTATCTAAGAGAGAAAAAAGAAACAAAAGCTTGTTGATACAAATATTTCAGAAGAACTCCATTCATAACCATTATTCTACCGCGCTGAAGCTAGCTATCAAACCTGCATGGCCAACCGAAAGAACCTTCAAATCGTCCCCAAGTAAAAATAAAAACATTTGGGGGGGGGGGGGGTATTGGACTGAGTATTTGGAGAAATTTGAGTTTAAATGATAAATCATGTGATACTGAAACATAAATTTTAAAATACCTTTTAAAATCAAATATTATCGGATTAATGATTTTAAATTGAACACTCAAATCCACTGTTATTGAAAACACGATTAGAATTTGATTTAAAAGTTTCATGTGAGATTTGAGGGAATTTTCTATTTAAAAATACAAATACCAAAATCTCATGGTTTTAGCTGAGATTTCAGAAAATTTAATAACAAAATTCTTGGGGGTGTGTATTCAACTGAATATTTGGAGAGATTGAGTTTTAATGAGTTTTGAGATGATTTGGTGAATTTTGGTGAATTAAAAAATTTCTTATTAAATTATCTGAAATCTCACCTAAAACCATGAGATTTTAATCTTTGAATTTTAACTAATGAATCCCTTCAATCTTAAACTTTTAAATCGAATTCTAATCATCTTTTCAATAACAGTGAATTTGAATGTATAGTTTAAAATCAATAATCCAATAATACTAGATGTTCGGTCAGGTCAGCTGACATCGTTCTGGCATGACATTTGGAATTCGTTAAGGAAGTTTTATGATATAGTGGGTGATATTTGCATGAGCCTTAGACTTAGATCTAGTAACTGGACCGTAGGCAAGCTTGAAAGGAGAAAGAGATTATAACAAAGCTTTCTCTTAACTGAAGTTTCTTTTAGAGAATTAGGTTAACTGTTGTATAGATCCTCATACAAACTGTTTTAAACCTAATTAAAAGGAAAAATACTAAAACTTTAATCTTAATGTTAAAAGGAAAAACTCTAACTTAATTAAAAAGGAAAAGCATGAAAACTATTGTAATGCTAGAAAGGAAACACCAAAATTGTATCGTTACTAGATCTGTCAGACAAGTTAACCCATGTCCGCCTGGACCTGACAGTCGACGCCCGCCGATACTCCAGACCGCCGCGGATCCGCCCGCGAAGGACCGCAGTCACCTAAACGGATGTCCATACCCGCCCCACCAAACATAGCAGGTATGCGGGTCGGTCCGCGGGTATATTCGATTCTTCATCTTCATTTCTGTTCTTCTTGATTCTTCTGTTCGATTCTTCACTTCTTGATTCTTTTCTAATTGCTAATTGATGTTCTGTGTTACAATTTTCGAGTTTTATTCTGTGTTTATCTTCGTTTTTGAATTGGTGGTTTCTTGCAATTTTTCACAATTTCATTGTTAAATGTGCATGCGATTCAATTTTATGGTTTATTGAGTGTTTGAGATCATTATCAGGTTGGATTTTTAAGGTATTACCGTATTATGAAAACAAGTATCAGGTTTAAGAGCTTTTAGACTTTGTAATTTGTGACAGGTCCTGTTTTCAGAGCAGAAGACTCGTTCATGGATGGATTAACCACTACTGCACTTGCCATCGCTCACCAGCTATTTTGGTAACTCAATCATCTGTTTCTATATATGTTGAAAGATGTTATGAACTAGTCATGGATGGATTTCTGATTGATTCATTCATTTATGTGTGCTTAAATTGTGTGAGACCTTATGATCTCTAATATGACACAGATGGTGAAATAATGTCCATTCTCAGGCTTTGTGATTGCATAATGATATACCCATTGTCTCATCAGGTAGAATACAGTAAACTAAGATGTGAATTCATATTAATAGTAGTCACTATGGTCTTGCTATGTAAATGTTATGAGTTAGTTTCAGCTTCTTTTGGGAGTCATCTAACAAATGTATTTCATGAGACTCTCATTTTTTGTTGTTTCATTTTGCTGTCATTGCAAGGTTAAAATTGAGGATTAACCATGGCGATGGGGTAAGATTCTTGCAGTGATCATGGTATGTCTTTCGACATAGTTTATTTCTTTCTTGAAAACTGTTGTCAAAGATGATACCTTGGTCATCACTGCATATGCTAGAGACAAGTTCTTTCGACAGTTGAACATTCTTGATGCTATTTACTGGAATTAGATTTTGCAATTTTGTGCATTCTATCTATGAGTTAAGGACACCTTTGGCTGTTGTGATTGGATTGCTAGATATTCTTACATGCAAATGAGCAATATGCAAAAGTCACTCTGATCAGAACGTGCTCTACAGCCCTCCTCCGGCATCTCAACAACATACTGTTATGTGCCAAATCCTTGGACTTATATTTCGTAACCGGAGTCGTTGGTAAAGCTTGAAAGTAGAAGAAATTAAAGCAAGCTTCCTCTTAACCCAAGTCTCTCTAGAAAATTAGGTTAAATGTTGAAAGTTAATTATTATTGATGTTTAGAGATCCTTTTATATCTCTCTTTACAACCGACCTAAAACCATAACTGAAAGGAAAATTATCAAAGGCTTAATCTAATTTTAAAAGGAAACAATCGTAGACATGGTGAGACCTCGAGGCGAGCATCACAGTTAATCCAAGCTATAGACAAACAAGTTCGAAACAAGTTATCTTCTATTTGACAAATGGGATATCAACAATATGAAAAAGGCATGGAGACATGGTTTGCCACAAGATAAAATAGTCGACAAACTTCATATCTTTTTTTATTTTTTTATTTTTTTTAAATATCAAGTTTTATTTCTAACTCTAGAAACGGTTAAAAGCTCAAAAATGTGGAGCACCTAGTTGTAAGAATGTATTTTCGAGTTGAATAAATTTAACATTCAATTAAAAAAAAAAAATATATATATATATATAAAGGAAAACTAATTAAACCAAATAAAACCAAAGCACTTAACCTCGTATCACGTATGGTTTTACATATCATCGTAGGAAGTTTAGAGCATGAGAAGATTCCTTTTTATATTAGATTTAAGGGTTTTGGTACTTTTACTTATTTGATTATGAGTTAGGTCGGTTGTAAAGGACTCTACAAAAGGGCTCCTAAACATCAATAATAATTAACATCTAAGAATTAACCTTAATCTCCAAGAGAGAATTAGGGTTAAAGAAGAATTTTTTTTTTTGAATATAATGATAAATTAAACTCAACAGGAAAAAATAACGTTTTTACATCACTTGTTTTGAAGAAAATAAAGCTTTACACATTTTATTGGATTCTTGATGAGAGCCACATTTGTAACCCCTTGTCATACCACGTATCACCGAGTCGTCGAATGGATGAGAGATTGTTTCAAACTTGTCCTTCAATCCAGCGAATCAAGACAGCAGGTGAGTTTGGGATGTTCCCATGCGGTCTTGCATTGCGCTCCCTCTAAATTGTGTGAAGTGTGGCTTGGAAGACATTGTGAAGTATAAAACTCTGTATTCGATCAAGTTGTGAATCAGTGAGAAATGACACAAGCAAAAACCAATATGTTGTGTACCGTGATTTTAAGACGTTCTGAGCAAGAGCTTTCCATATTTCAGATGAATAGATGCATTGAAAGAACAGGTGATCTCGGGTTTCCATTCCGTTTGAGCATAGGTCATAAGTTTCCATTGCACCCACATTCCATTGGATCATATGTTCCCATGTAGAGAGGCGATTATGCATCGCAAGCCAAACGCAAAAAGAGTACTTTGGTGTCGCATGAGTGAACCAAACACCTTTATGCCAAGAGAAAGTTTTGCTCTATAGTCTTGTCAGATCTATGAAAATTGTAGATTCTATAAACCAATACAACCACATATTCGTACAACTTAAAACTAAGAGAAGAAAACAGAAAGAGGGAGACAGAAAGTGGGCTAAGGGAGCCACAAACAAGATAAGATGAAAAAAAGGAACTAGGAATAATATATTTTTTTTTTAGTGTTCATTGTAACAAGGCGATACATTAGTTTAACATACAAAAAAATTGAGATTTTTTAAGTAACCAAGTGATAAAAGTTTGAATGTAACATATTATAATTAAACTCATTGACATAGATGAAATATTTTCAAGGCTTCCAAGCTTTAGGAGGTGGTGGGGCTGGAGGGTAGAGAGGAGGAACACTACTGAACATTGAGTTCTTATCAATTTGGTAGCCTCCACTGCTGGTTAAGGAAATGAGAGCAGCTACGAGGCCTACGTTTCCAGAGAGAGTAGGCTCGCTCGCATTGTAATTGCTTCGCAAGTCATGGAACTGATCGAATTTGTTTGGCCCACCGACCATAGCTCCTGTGATGTTGTTTGGGTTATGATTTTTTGTGTCTCTATACTTCAATCCTTCTCTACAGCTTCTTCTCTTCTTGTCGTTTGGGATTGTGGCTCCTCGGTGGTAAACTCGTCTTGGAAATTTCTTGCCGAACCCAACCACATAGCTCATTTTTAAAGGGTTGTCTCCAAGAATGTAATCAATCTGATAAACCATACAACAACATCAATTGAAAAATTAGAATTTGTTCTATATTCCCCATATTTCTAAAAAATTCTTGGGGTGCGTATATCAATCCCTAGGTAGCGAGTTTACACTCTTGACCTAATATCATTGTGTCCATGTTCGGCTAAAAATAAGTTTGAACCAGTGCCTAACTAAATTAAAAAAAAAAAAAAATTATTTGGTATATATTTTATAAGTTTAATTTTGGACCATGTTGTACATAATTTTAAAAATTAAAGCTCTTAAAACCCCATAGAAAACTGATAGAAGTATGTTATCTATGTGCTTATGCCTTGCTGACACAACCTATAGATCGATCTTAACTGATCTTAACTGATATATGGGTTGCTGACACAACCCATAGACCGATCTTAACTGTACCATCACCAAGCCCGGATAAGCCATAAGTGTGCTTGCCCATAGCTCCCTTGGCCAATTCAGAAACTTTTCTATTATAAGCAGCCCGTTTTAGTTTCTTTATTTAAAGTAAGTCCAAAATTGCAAAAACAATTTTAAAATGAGACCCAAATACTAAAACATTTCTGTCTTTATTAAAATATTTATAAATTTTCAAAAAAAATACCAAATATTTAAATTTCACAATGTTTTACTATAGGGTCTATTTTTTTGTTCCCTATGATCTACAGTTATATAGTACCGGGGCCGGGCATCACACATGGATTTCTAGTAACCGAGGCAGTGAATTTATCGAATAAGGCATTATTTCTTACCTGAGACTGAGCAAATTCCTTGAGAACATGATTCTCCACAAAATCAGGGCCACAATACCATCCAGGGACTCCAGTTGAATTAAGATAATCCGCAAACAACGAAGCTAAAAAGGAAGCATGAGCAACATATTCAAGTGGCCTTGGTTTCCCCAAGTTAACTTGTATAAGCCCTCCTGAAAAAAAAATTATCAGAAACCAAAAATCTGAAAGTCCTTATCAAGACACACACAAACGCAAAAAAAAAAAAAAAAAAAAAAAAAAAAAAGAGTAATTAATTACCTGAAGTCCGGTTAAAAACATTGTACTGCTTGAGATAAGCACACATGGTGATACCAGTTGCATTATGGTACCTATTAAGCATGTTCTCGTAGGGAAAGCCAGGGTTCAAGAACAATCTATACCGAGTCATCAACAACATTGCTCCAGGTAATTTATTATTCCAGCTTGGTACCATCAACTCTGGTCGATTAGCAAAAGCTTTAGCCGTTTGAGGCACACTAGGCGTGGTGGCTAGTTGTATGTAAGTCTTGTTTCCAGTGGCGTAGTAAAGCCACGCACCGGCCCACATGAACTCGTCGAACATACTTGTTGAGTTGTAGAAGGCTTGAGATGTTGGCTGTCCATCAGAGTAGCGTCTCCGTCTAGACTTGCTTCTAAAGAATGGATATAGAACCTCTGCACCTTTTTTGAGCTTTTTGGCGTAGTCTGGTTTATCGTTAAACACGATTGAGGCCGCGGCTAAGGCGGCTGCAACTTCTGCGCCAAGGTCGGCAGCGGAAGTGGAGGAGATGACAGGACGGTCATATGACATGTCTTCTGGTTTTTGCCAACAGTAGATATCATCTGGTGAGTCGGAATCTCTCAGTCCTCCACCAACCTAAGAGTCATAGAAACAAAGCTTTGATCAAAAAGGTTAAGGATCTTACGGTCTAGGTTTCTTGGTACACACGTAAATATTGGTATGTTTCTTGGTATCCAAGAAATAACACTAATAACTAATATTGAATTACGAAAAAGGTTAGAGAATAAAAGACCTGAGTGTAGATATGATCAAGGCGAGTAGCAGAATTGTTGAAAGTGAGAAGAAGATAATCAGTGCCCCATTTGAGAACATCTCTCATGTGATCATACTCATTGATGGCTTTGTATTTGTGGCTATACTCAATAAGACTCCAACTTAGCATTGTCATTGAGAATGCCATCGGAAAATGAAACTTGACGTTGCTTCCTCCGTCGTAGTAACCTCCGACCAATCCTCCGACCACGTCCGGCTGCCCATCCTTCAGCCCCGAATCTCCCCTCCATGAAACCTTATTCTTCTTCGGTAGTTTACCCGCTACAATATCGCATTTTCATTATTCATCATTCTTATTTTTCAATATTTTACTCATTTTTACTCCACTAGTTCCTCTAATGATTACCATTTGGATTCTAATCATTCTATAGACATGTATTATAGACGACTGAATTACAATATAAAACTGTGGCTCGATATTGATGTTATTGAAGTGTTTTTGTTTTTGTTTTAATCATTCTACTTCATTTGTATGATCACTTTGATATGAACATAAGGTTTGAGTTTATTTATGTAACCAACTCAATATTTAGTCAATTTAATTTTAACTGTAATTTCTTTAGAAAATCTTTATTGAAAAAATTAATAAAATTATTTGTCATTTTCAGTTACTAAAAATATTAAAAGTTGTATATTTGATTCACATAATTAGGAAGTAGTATTTAATTTTAAACTTATTTTTGTATTTTGATATAGACATAGATATTGGGGAAAATAACTATAAATATATTTACAATGTAGGAAAAAAAGACAATTACAAATTAAGTTTTGTTTTGTTTTGTTATGAAATTATTGTTGCTCAAATATCAAAGCCGCGTTAGTCCCTTGGAAACCCAAATGAATTTGTGAGCATTACCAACAGCCAGCTCACAAGAGCAAAATGGGAAAATGCGAGTTTACGCGTTAGTCGGATAAACGTGCTAAAAATTGATTTTGGTATTTTATTGGAATGTCAACATTCACGTATTCTTCTTGAAGTCTACTACCACCTAAAGAATGTTTTTATTTTTGTATCACTAAAATACTAATAAATTAAATGCGCTTTAAACACGGAACTATTCAAAGTTGCCTCAGAAGTCAGAAGTCACGGAAATATTATTTGTCTTTTTATCTATCAGTTAGTAGAAAACTACATCATCATAGAGTATAGATTATTTTATAAAGTTGAATTAATCATCAAGTGTTCAACTTTTTCTTTGATCTTTTAAGAATCTCGTTTTCCAAAAAAGTTAAACTTTCAAATTTCCATACATTCAAGAACAAAAGAAATGTGTATTTATTAAGCCATTTACTTTTATAGTCAAGTTTTCTACAGTGAATCGTGGCTAGAGATTTATTTTGTTCTGATAAATAGTTTTCTATAGAACTGGATGAAAAATAAATCCGTACGAAAGTTTTGCAAGAAACTTATATAACTACACATATAAAAGATCTAAATGAATGTTTTTTATAAAATCTAAATGAAATTTTGATAACTTCAAAACTCTTGTTTTTTTTTCCAACAAATAAAGAAACCCGGTTGTCATTTGGTTTAATTTCGATTTTCATTTTGTTGATTTTATAATTAAATAAAACCGATACAATTACCTATCATCATTATATTATACGCAAAATGTAAAAATATAAATAAGACAAAAAATAGTTGGCAAAAAAAAAAAGAATAATAAGGATGACTTACATTTCTGGGCGTCGAAAAACTGAAGAGCCTTATGGAGGGCAAGAGTGTAATTATCTGGCGGAGGAGGCATAGACTTTTTACCAGGCAACGACTTTACGATAATGATCGGAAGAGCAACAACGAGAAACAAAACGATGATAGATCCAACGGTCCACATAAACGCCGTGCGGCTCACGGAAACACAACCTAGGTTTACATATTTCTTCTTCTTCTTCTTCCAACTATCATTTGGTGCAAGCAACCAACTCTGTTGCGTCTCGTCCAATTGGTTCCTATCGTGTTCAGCGGTTAGCCGCTGTGAGTGAAGAGCTCCTCTGTCCCACTCCGACATGGTCCTCCGTCGCTCTTCCTCCTCCGCGGCGGCTCGGTCGCTGTCTACGGCGTCCAATGACCCGCCCCATACGTTTCCCGGATGCATTTCTAAAGAGTTTTGGATGATTAAGTTTTTGGAAGAAGAAATATAGAAAGGATCCAAAGAGTTTTGATTTTTTTTTTGTTATGAGTGAAAAAAAGAAGGCTATTTAATTTGGTTTATGATGGGAGAGAGGGATTTATTAAAGTGAGTTGACCAAAAGTGTTTTAGGAAATGGGAAAGATGTTTCTATTTTGTAAGTAGAAATGGAATCAAAATTTTAATATTTATTTACTTTCGATCATTTTTGAAGACTTGTTTCAAATAATTTCAATTTATTGATGTTCTTTTGCTATATGAGATTATAAAATGGAAAGGGGAAATATATTTCTATACTCGAGTATAATTGGAATCAAGCTAGTCATTATTTTCGATCATTTTCGAAGACTTGATTAAAATAATTTTGGTTTATCGATATTCTTTTGCTATAAGATTGAATGGCGACCAAAAAAAAAAAAGATTGAATGGAATATGAATTAAATAGATGTCCTTCAGTTTGGTCCGATTTTTAAAAACTTTCTTTGAGTTTCAAGGAAATGTGACTGCTTACTTAGTGCATGTTTTAGAACTTTGGTACTTAAAAGAGAAAAATATTAAAATTTTGGTAAACGATATGGTTACAGCTTGGTTTCTACGTTCACTGGTCACGTAATGACAGGCCACAACCCGTGATGGGTGTTTTAACGTTATTACTTATTTGTACATGACAAATAAATACACAAAAATTTTGTTTATATTAAATCATGATTTGGAAAACCAAAAAAGAATTTGTTATTAGTACAACAATATGAGTACTATACTACACTCACGTACAATATTTAAACAAATGGAATGATACAATAACGAAAATAAAATGGCATGAGCTACAAATTTTGTTGGTTGCTTTTGTTGGCTTGTTTGTTTGTCAGTAGCTATTTGAGAATTGGAACGTATCTTTGTAATTGGAAAAAGGGTTTATCTGCTTATTCTCTACTCCAAATTCATACAATTTGTATATTTTTCTTTTGTATACCTTTTGAGTGAGATAAACAATCTTTTTAACAAATGATATGGCTTATACAATTGCTTCAGCCGATACATGAACTACCTTTGAATCTTGGCAGTTTCGTCTTTTTTGGAGGAAGGTACTGACATATTACCATTTCGACTCTTGCCTCTTGTTCCTTACGTCTCTCTGTCTCTCGCTCTTGTTCATATAATATTACCATTTCGACTTCTCTACTCTCGTCTCTGGTGGCTCTCTCGACAGATCTGGTGGCAGCTTTCCACCTGTACTTCTGTTTAGTTGGAGGCTTGGTCAAAGGCGGGTTGGATTTCCTTTCCTATGCCTCCTTTGTATTTGTTTTTATTACTCTCAGGCTTGCCGTCCAAGATCCTAGAAGGCGAGGTTTCTTCTAGGTGGTGGAGGCTGTTAGCAGGAGGTTGTATGGTCTCGGGAGTCCTCAATCCTGATTATTCTCCGTTAAGGTTGTGTCCAAGTTTCTTTTCTGGTTTTCTTTAGAGAAACTGCAAGTCCCCGTTGTTCTAATGATTTTGAGGACTAGCCATGGTCTTCGGTTTTCTCGGGGAAGATCTCCCAGGGTGCTTCCAGCGGTGGTCACGATCCCTCTACGTCTCCCCGGGTGCTCCCCAGCGCTGGTCAATATCCCTCTACATGAAGACTCTACATCTTCAATTTTCTTCATCAAATCTTCTCTATTTGGATCCTTTTCGCTTCATTTGATCCCCTTCACTCCAAAACATATAAGATAAGAATGCACATGCAAACAATGCTCCTAAACTCTAAACATGCAATACAAATGCAAGAAACCAATAAGAAATGCAAACAAAAAATGGTAAGAACTCAATATATTAACTCTCCCAAACTTATCTCTTGTTTGCCCCTAACCAAACAATAAAAGACAAATAGAGAACGAAGTGTAAAAGTGGGTATTCCAAGCCACAAAGTAAAAAAAATGGATTCAACACGAGGTCATCAAAGATAGTTAAACAATTCACAACCCAACACTTACTATTTAGTACTTCGCCCGAATCATATCAATCCAACTCCCTAATAATTCCTGAAACCAAAACGAACTTGCTATCGATTCCAAACAACTTTTCACATTCAATTAGCTTTCAAGTGCGGTCTTGCTAAGGAAAACTAAATTGTTTTTAATCGATTTTGGGTAAATGTTTTTTGAGGTAGTATCAAAAGAGTTTTATTTGGTGGGTTGCTCTCAAAACAGAGGACTGCTAGTTAACATCCAAAATTTATCTAAGAAGATGAACAATTGATGTATAAAAGGTTTT
The DNA here is from genome assembly GCA_028015245.1 of Cardamine occulta. Classification (NCBI taxonomy): domain Eukaryota; kingdom Viridiplantae; phylum Streptophyta; class Magnoliopsida; order Brassicales; family Brassicaceae; genus Cardamine; species Cardamine occulta. Next base: position 4,233,492 of record CM051367.1, read on the forward strand.
CTTCTCGTTATCTTACTCAATCTTATGACATGATTCTAGTTTTTACCTCTTTGCACATTCTTCTTATTCTCTTTTCAAACTTCAAACCAATAGAATATTTGGTCTTTCAATCCTTAACCTCATGATCAATCTATTTTCTTAATCTCCTAGGGAAAAAAATTTTTAATTCAACATTTAGCGTTTTTCTATCTAAAATGTTTTGCCTTTTTTTTTCAACACTTATTTCTTTTTACATTCTTAGGGAAAGGAAGCAATATTTTTGTTCTTTTTTGCACCTTAGAGGTTCTTGACTATTTGCCCCCACCCCACCCACCCCCCCTTGCCCCCCCCTCCCAAAAAAAGGTTCTTGACTATTACTTTATTCCCTAGGAGCTCATTTTCACCATTTTTATTTCCAACACCCAAATCAAATGTTCAACCTATCTATCCAAGTCTTTTAATTCATTCTTTAATTCATCTAAGTCTATATATATATGGGCGGAGCCAGAATGCTATTAGGAGGCAATTAACCTCCTACCTCAAGCATTTAATGGGTGGACTCCTAACCAAATCTAATCTATATGAAATAACTCTCTCTTTGCCCCTATATATATATATATATAAACAATTCTCCATTATTTGACACATAATTATTAACTTGAACTTAATTAACCTAAGAATCATAAAAGTATAAACATTAAAATCAGTAAAATTCATAGTTAATTTTAAAACACCAATGATATATACAATAAGAATTTTTAAAAAAATATATTACATCTAATTGAAAAAATAATTCAACTAATTTTATTAACATAATTTTACGTTTACGTAATATGTGATTGAATTTATTAAATAAAAAATGGATTTAAGAAACAAGAAACATAGAATATAATCAATATGCAAGTATAACATAAGAAAAATATGAAAAGTGAATGGACAAAAAATAAGAAAAAATAAAATATAAGTAAAATGTAAATAAAACCTAAGTAAAAGATAACATATAAATATTATTAAGTCTTAGCGTGAGTTTATTTGTTTTAGAAAATCCTTACTTGATATATCACAATTCAAAACCATAACTTGTGTCTTTACTTCTTCTTTAGACACTTTCATATTTCTACTACAAACACCAAACGGACCAAATCTGTCAATAAGAAAATCCCAATTCATGGCTAACTCAACTCAGTTTACATGGAGTAATATCTTTGAGACAAAATATAACTGTTTGATACAACTTTAAAGTTTGAAACAAGTCTTTAGCAAAGCCAATAAATTGGCTGAAAACTAAAAACTCAAAACAGATACTGTATCTCCATAACTTTTCAAAAAACAATCTTCAAGACACCATCAAACCTGTAAAAATTTTTTTCACATATTGTTAACAAACCTTCTGGAAAAAGTTAACAAAAAAAAAAAATTATTACCTCATCATATCACCAATACAATCTCATACTTCAGAGCTACTTCCCATCGTTGTAGCATCCTCACTTCCATCATCAAAGTTATCTTCAATATCACATAAAATTTAAAGATATAATTCATATGAAGTATTCAAGCAAAATAACTTAAATAGAAGACATAAAACTATTTTTATACCTTCATATTCTGCAAAATAACACAACCAATTACGAATGCAAAGCAAAACCTGAATATTTCTAGGAAAAACATGATTTTTATATGGAGTCAACACATAGTCTCATTACTAAACGCCGACTTTGATGCCACTTTTGGAAATAAGATAATGAGCATCAAGAGAAGGAACAAAAATTGAAGGGGGTGTGTGCATAGCTTCTCAGAAGCTTAATATTTTAATATAGCTTTTCAGAAGCTTAAGGTGATATTCAAAAATGTGGCATTTGTGAAAATTAAAAATATTTATTATATAATATAAAGTATATTTAATATAGAAGGAAAGCTATATTTAATATTTTATGTATTAATATTAATATATATATATATATGGTATGAAAATAAAACAGCTTACTAGATAATAATAAAATTTGATTATTTAAAATATGAATTATCAAGATGATACATATATTCATCATTTACGTAAACTATAACATATTGATTATTACTTTGAAATTAGAATTTTATATAATTAATGATATATATATAATATAATATGAAATGAAGTAAGAAAATTATGTAACAAAATCAGAAAAAAAAGTAAACCAAGAATAACTAATGAGTGAGTAATTAAATCTAAAAGCCTATAGACAAACATGACATGGATAAATTAGCCCAAATAAACATGTAGAAAATTATTGCCAAGAGTCAAAACTGAACTAAATCTGTACATATTTCATTTTATCAGTAAGAAAACTGGGACTCCTAAAATTAGGGGTGGACAATTTATCTTGGATCCAAAATCTGATCCAATCTGAAAACTTGGATATCTAGAGTGTATGCAAATTCGGATTCGGGTAATAAACTTTTTGGGGATGGATATATGGATCTGAGGTGAATATTTATTTTAATATTAAAAAGCTACAATTATAAAAAAGGTCTATTGGTGATTTGAAAAACCTAAAATAGTTTTAGCACATAGATCCATTTAGTTGGCATACATTTTTTATTTACTAATGTTCAACTTTACAATCATTTATTTCATTGACTATCTCTAATACTCTAGATAAAAGTTTGCAAAATTGACATCTTTTAATCATTAACTTCAGTTTAAAAAAAATTTTGCATCATTTTACAATTTCATCTCTTTGTTTTTGTGAAAAATATAATAGTTATAATTCTAAAAATTAATCATAGAATCGGATATTCAGAATTTTTGGATCCGGATCATGATAACAAACTACAGATCCAACAGATCCGAATATGGATACCATGGAAATGCTGGATATCTAATCCATGCTTAAAACCTATTTTAAAATAAATTTATGAAATTGGACATGAGACATTTATCTTTAATTCATAACAGCATGGGCCGAGTATGGATGATAAGTTGTGTTGGAATTAACTTTTTTACCTTTTTTAAAATTTCAACTAGTGAAATCCCTTTTTTATTTAACCAGTAGAATATAATCCAAATTTGCAAAGCTTAAGTTCCAGAAAATAGGTAGCGCACATAGCTATGAAACGGAATATTAATATTCGTATCATGATTTTGTTGACAAGATGCGCTGAATTGATCTTATAAGATCTGGTGAAGCGTGTGAAAATTTCAAAATGATCTATATTTATTGGGCTTTTCACTAGCTATGTTCGCTATTCCCTATGTGGTCTTCGACCTCATTCTCCAAACTTATTTATGTTCGAAGATTCAATATAGAAAATTAATCGTCTTTGTTTTCGTTTTGCGTGGTAAGCAAATTATGTTTTCTTTCACGTAGCAAATTTTCGGTTTAACATAAACTTCTTCAGACACATTACACGGCTCAGTGGGACACAGTATTTGGTATTCTTGTAAACACAAGTCAAAAGAATATCAAGCTATTCATCTTGAGATATATTTTTCTGTAAGCGCTCGAATATCTGGAAATGAAATTGCGGGCTAAATTTTATAAACGCAACACCAAAAAATGCAAAGGCGAGACTTGGTCTCTGTCCTTAACTCAATAAATCGCTGGTAATGTGACCGTTCGGTGCGATCTTTGAATCTCAGGATACAATTGCAAACAATTTCTTTTCGCAACACTCGAAAGAGGAATTCAACGAACGATAAATCTACGATACTCTCGAAGAAACTAACGTTTTTAGAAAGAAGACGAGAGAGATTTTTTGTTGGTTTTCAGATCGATGATCAAAAGAATTAATTATGTCTCGAGTTTCGAAATATATATATAGGATGAGATGGCGGTTTCCGCTAGAGATATTCTCGGCGAATATTCGAATATTTTTTTTTCGAATTATCTCGGCAAACTCGCGCATTGGAAAGGAATATTCATTTTTTGAATTATCGCGGCAAACGTGCGCATCCGAAAAAAATATTTTTTTTTCGAATTCTTTAATGGACCTCAAAATTTCCTTACGAATTTTTTTCAAAAAGAAACGTACGCGCACGGAGGCCTCTGGAGGCTCATTGCCACGAGCCACAAGCCGAGCCGGCCGGACGGCGGCGACGACGGCGCGCGCGTATGGTCCCCCTTTTCTTTCTCTATAGTCATTTAAACAATTCTATGACTATGACTATATATATATATCACACCAAAACATAACTTGCAAGCAATGTGAGATGTTTTCTCTTTCCGCTTACAAAATAAGACTTTACCATTTATTGGCTCATGCCCATTTCAATTCAATTCTCACACAATTTCATAGATCCATTTGTCTTATTAAAATTGTGGCCCAACAGTTTTAACTATCAATTCACTCGATTTGGCGGGAGAGGAATGGCAGAAGACACGGGGAACCGCCTACACATTATGCTCAACTCACAAAGTACATAGAAAAGCAAATCCGTAATAGGGTATCAACGATTTGTGCCATGGGAGATACTCGGTTGGACAAATAAATACAATTATAGTTTGTAACTCGATAAAACATATTTCTATTTTATATTTTTACTTTAAACTTGTTATAGCAACTCTATAAACTTGCTGCAATTGATGTTAAAAAATTTTTTTGAATAAATTTTACATTCTACTCAAAAAAATGAAAAAAAAATCGGTTTAAATTCATTCCTTTCCACGAGAAATGAGTATTAGAAATCTCATACTAAATTAAGAAAATCTAAAATGTAGAAGAGGTAACTCAATGACTTCCAATAAATTTTGTCTTTGAGTTTGAATTCTATAAAACTTAATTATTTGAAAACGATTGTTTTGTTTAAAAATACTTCGTTTATCAACCAAACTATCTTAATCTTTTTTCATGTTGTACCATGAATTTTCTGAATGAGGATGTTAAATCCGTAAATCGTAAGACTAGTCAAACGCGCGTGTGTAGCTCCCTTAAACTGTTCTAGTGTAACTATTCTTAGAAGTATTTGATTTTACTATTTTAGTCTACTCTCTGGTATTTGAATGTTCAGGTAACGTTTTCAAAATTGGAGATGATTAAACTTTGTTATTCGTAAACTTATATATAATCTTAACAAACAAAAAGTAAACTTATATATTAAAAGCTTGTAAGTAGGCCCCGAAATGTGGAAAACATTGTAATTTAAATCCGAGCTAGTTTTATAAGAAGACGCAATGTGTATATATATATAATATAATATGAATATAAGCCAAACATACTTATTATGAATATTAATTGGAGAGGAGGTGCGTTACCATCCATATGGTGTGAAATCTATGATTTTTGGACCCATTGTTATAAACGAAGGAAGAAGACAAAGAACATGAAGACATGAATAGTTGAGTTTTAAAAAGTAATAAATAAATATTTTAATAAAAAGGAATGGTTGTCGTTTGAAAATGGGTACGAGTAAATAGTGTTGCAGACTCTGCTCCAACAGTAATTACAACAATACAATATGCAACCACGACCCACTTGCTTCTATTCATTTCTCATTCATGTTCTCTCACCAATTTGACCAAATTTTTAAATGTTATAAGTTCACAATTTCTTCTCTTTGCAAGCTTCTTCGTAATTAGGTTATAGATTGTACGTAAAAACTGATGACCTATATCAGTTTAAATCGTAGAGACCAACTAAATTTTAATTCAGGTTATTTTGATACGGCCGGCCACATAAATGGAGTCTTTAAACCGCATATAACTTATTGCTTAGCCTAACTTTTACCAAAAATTAAAGACTAGTTATGGAATAACAAAGTTTCAATTCTTGATTATCGCTTACACCAATTTTTAGAATATGTATGCTAGTACATAAGGTACATATAAAAATTTAATGTAGTGGTTGTGTTGGTTTGATTTGGATTTATATTTGGTTGAGGATGTACCTATTAAAAACTCACAGACACTATTAATTTATAATGTAAATGAGCTTGAATAAGTAATACTAGAAGGTTGTATATGTATATTTATTTTCTTTGGATGTGAACATTCATTTGGTGTCAAGAAAAAAAAAAATTGAAATATGAATGTGCTTTGAATACAAAAGAGCTTGAGCAACTTTGAAGTGAGCTTGCCAAAAATATTGTACTGTTGTTATACAAACAAGACATTTCCTTTATTTGAAACTCTGCTTAAACTTCACTAGGTTTTTTTATCTGTTTTTTTTTTGCCTGTTGAAGTATATTCTGCTCAATGTTCTATTTGGTAAATATATTCACATTTTATATATTTATATATATATATAAGAAATTTCTACAAAACCTAACTAAAATAGGGTATCCATTTTTTGTCATAGAACATTATCGTAGATTAATTTTAATATATGCACCAAAATGCAAATCAATATCGATATATAGTCGTCTTGACATGTTCTTGAATGTAACTTCAATTATTAACACCAAAATGTCTAAAAACCCAAATCATCTAAAAAAACAGTGCCTCTGTCCCTAACCCCATACTCAACTGTTCAATACAAAAACTTTAGTTAATGTTTTCTTTTTCCTTAACATTTCGAAATACAAACTAAAAACGCATAACAAACACTACAACCTAATCTTATGGGATAGTAATAATGTTGGGGTCAATCTTATAAACTCCAAAAACATAGTAAGCGTTTATATATCAACAAATAAACAAGTTTCATAGTCGATGTCCTAATTTTCCCGTAGAGGAAAGTATATATAGATATATAGAGAAATGTTTATATAGATATATAGAAGAAAGACATAGTCCGTGATCACTTAGTCTCTCTCTATCTCTATATATCGACACACCATAAAAGTTGTTCTTTCTCTCCGTTTCCTTAGCCTCTGCATCTGGGCGATTTTTCTCTTTCTATCTCCCTATACCTAAGGGAGTACTGATCCTAAACTCATCATCTTTCTATGCCTTCCTTTTTTCTTTCACTTATTTTTTTATTTTCTGTTTTTACTTAGCGCAAAACTAGCGAGTCAAAAGACACTTGCATGAGCGAGGCTAATATGTATTATAATATTGAAAAAAAAAATGTATTAAGAGAAAGAGAGAGAATATGAGAAAGAAGGGTGACAGTAGATTCGTGTGGATTTTTGTATAAAGAATACATGAAAAAATGGGTTTGACCGAAGAAACTTTGAGGCTTTACTTTATTTTATCAACTTTTCTACTGTATCATTAATTTTAGTTTTTTTATCAACCGTATCATATTATATAATCGTATTATGAAAGAGTATAATAATGGTAACAACAAAATGCTTCGTTACTGTATGTAAATCCCTAGACAAAAAGAATAAGAATAAAAAGAGCAAAATTCTTCATCCCAAGATCCATCAGGAGAGTCAGAGTCAGACCCCATCTCTCATTTCCCATCTCTCCTTTTCACATTTATTTTCCTTCTTTTTTTTTCTCTATATCTAATATTTTGAAATTTAATACTAATAACAATACATTTAATGTGATTATTGTAGTTAGAGCCTATGCTAGGGTCCAAGGGTTCATCCCAAGATCCCCTATTCTTCTCCTTAGAAACTATCAACTTATTCACATGGAAATCAATTCCCTCTAGTACCAAATCCTTTTACTATTGAAGGTATGTTTATGCTCTATACTTATTAATAAGTAGATAAATTTTAAACAAATAAATAACATTAGTTAGTAGTACTAGTCTTATCTTATTTATGAGCTCCTTTTCCTACAAAATAATATTATTTAATTAAGTACATATATGAAATTTAAGCATAAGATGAGCTTTTTGTCCATCGAGAGCCTCAAAACCCAAAAGTCTCTTCTTCACGAGATCCAATCTTTTGCTTTTTAGTAATTAATTACATCTTCTTCCTTCTCCTTCTCTTCTTCTTCCCTCTCTCACACCTACCTATCTAAGCCAACACAAAGAACACCATTTTGATCCCATCTGCTTTATTCCTTATATTTCGTTAGTCCATCCAAACGCATTCCAACTATACGGTACAAATTCATTTTCTTTCCCTCTTTTGTTTTATTTTTATAATGATTTTTAAAAAACTTCTCAGGTTGTCTCTATAGACTCTTAGGTCTAGTTACCAAAATTTGACTAGCAATCATATAAGCTACAAAGCCCTCTATATCATATAGCTACACATATCTCTAGGTCTGTGATGATCTTTTATATCTTCCAAGCATATATTATATTTAGATGCATACCTTTATGTTTGACTTTAGAAAAAAGCACATTCATGTTACTCATCTTATTTTTGTTTCCCCTATTTGCTTTCAACAGTTGACAAGCAGGTTGGATCAGTGCATATATACATATATATATATATAGGGGAATATATACGACACCAAGTGTATGTGTGTGTGCATATATATTAGAGCTAACCAAATATTTTTAATACTACTAATTACTTAGTTTCTCTTATTTTGACAGCTTTTTGTATGAAACCCCAAATAGCAGCTTAGAGGAAAGCAGAGAAGATCTCCTTTTATTTCCTCTCACAGAAACAGAAACAATATTCAAAGAGGAATTTATTTAATTTTTAGCCTCAGGTAAATCTTTCTTATTTCAGAGATCTTATAAAACTTGTCTATATTATTTTCTTTCTTTATTTTCTCACTTGATTATAAAAACAGATATTATCTCCAAAATCACCAATTGATTTTCATAATATCTTCTTTCCTTCTCCAACAAAAATTTCCAAAAAACCCTAAATTTTCAATTTAATGGCGGCTTTTTGTAGGGAAATAATAAAGAACCTAAAAAACTCATTCAAGTCATAAAGAAATGGCATCTTCATCAACAAACTCACCATGCGCAGCTTGCAAATTCCTCCGGCGAAAATGTCAATCAGAATGTGTATTCGCTCCCTATTTCCCACCGGACCAACCACAAAAATTCGCAAACGTTCACAAAGTGTTCGGAGCAAGTAACGTGACAAAGCTTCTCAACGAACTTCACCCTTCACAACGTGAAGATGCAGTGAACTCTTTGGCTTATGAAGCCGACATGCGTCTCCGTGACCCTGTCTACGGCTGCGTTGGAGTCATCTCTCTTCTTCAACATCAGCTTCGTCAACTTCAAATAGATCTCAGCTGCGCTAAGTCTGAGCTTTCAAAGTACCAAAGCCTTGGTATCCTCGCCGCAACTCATCAGAGTCTTGGCATTAACTTACTCGCCGGAGCCGCCGATGGAACTACCACAGCCACCGTGAGAGACCACCACTATCATCACCACCAGTTTTTTCCTAGAGAACAGATGTTTGGTGGACTTGATGTTCCCGCCGGTAACAACTACGACGGTGGGATTCTTGCTATTGGACAGATCACTCAGTTTCAGCAGCCAAGAGCTGCCGCCGGAGATGATGGTCGTCGTACTGTTGATCCATCTTGAGATTTAGGGTTTTTTGGTGGTTCATCGTCGTTCGTTGATCGATTGCTGCTAAATTTTATAATTTTAAAAAAAAAATTGATGTGGAAATCAAAAATATTTTAATCGTACGGTACGTTTCTCTTGATGACATTAATTTATGTTTTTTATTACTATTATTATCACTTAGATATATCATATATATATGATGATGATAGTCACTTTTGTATTTCTTTCAATTTCATGGACTTGTTCTCTTAATTTATTTAGTTTTCATTATAAAATATAGTAATTAATTCAGGTAACACTTACTAGCCTTTTCTAGGCTTTCTTTCTAATTAAGTCTCCTTCATCTATTTATGATGACTCTATTTATTGTTGTGTGAAATACTAATTGTCACATCAACAATTTTACTATTTTGTTATAGTTATATGCAAAATCTTAATTATAATTCTACTGTTATTACTCTATATGTAAATATGAAAATTCACCAAAATTGTTTGAACCTTTTAGAAAATCTACAAACATAAATTTGTTGAAAGAATTTGAACAAAAAGATATGGTCAGTTAGCTAATGAAAACTTTAATCCATTAATAATTAAATAATGTATGTTTCATGGCAAAAGCATTATTTTCATAAAAAAAGCTGAAATATTAAAGAAATTTACAAAACAATCTGATTTTTCTACTCTATTTTAAGATTGAATTTTATTTTTACAAAAATATCCATAAAGAAAATATGACTTTAAAAATAAATATAAAGATTAAATGTAAATACAAAAAAAAACTAATAACATATTTTTGTGAAAAATGAGATTTCTCTGGTTTGTTCACATGTTTTGATTATATATATATTATAATCACTGCAAAAATTGAGATATAATGACCATGCACCAATGCAACTTCAGTTAAGAAAATCAATAAAACTTGTTCGTATAAAAATAAAACTAATATTAACCATCAGTTCTCAATTATTTTATTTTTTTGAATTGAATGTTAAATTTATTCAATCCGGAAAAAATTTTATACAACATAATGCTACTATTTGTTTCCAATTATTTATGGCTACACATTTAAATAAAATCGAACTGATAAGCAGATTGAAATAAAATGTTAAAAATATTTTTAAAAATAGTTTCTTTCTTTTTCTCTGATTGCTTTTAAAAGAAGGAAACGTTGTTATTTAAAGACGCGTATACTAATTTTCTTTTGCGTTTTACAATGCAACTGTATCTAGTCAAATGCATTATTTTTGCCAGCTAGTCAATTGCATTTAAGATACATAACAATGATGATTATAGTATCTGTATATTTACACTTTAATTGAAATATTCATTAATAAAGATAATTAATGAGAAGTATCAACACAATTCCCAGTGTTGACCAAAATCCCCCAAATTTTCAGAGTACTTTTGAAGAAACCCTAAAGTAAAGGATTGTCAATATGGTTTGTTCGCCTTGCACTGTCGCCCGCACGGTTGCATTGCATCATCTATTTTTTACTTTTTTACACGAAATAAATACAATAAATTAAGTTTTTCTTTTTCTTTTAACCTTTCATTGCCAAAATGGTTAATTTACCAAAGCAGCCATTGATCTCGGAACTACTATTGGCTGATTAATTAACACAATATTGTGTACTTTCCATGTTATTTTTCTTTTTGTACATATATTAAAAATAAAATAAAAATCCTTTAGAGCAATTTTTCTTAAATACTAACAAAAAAAAATTAGAGAAAACTAATAAAAATGTACCTGTTTGAAATTTTATTTTCAAATAGGGCTTCTACGGTTTCAAAAACCCTTCCGAGAAGATCCTGTTTGAAAATAAATTTTCAAAAGGGTGCAAAATAAAAAAATTTCCAAAAATTTAATTATTATATGATTGCAAAATAGTTTAAGTAACTTTTTAAAATCGAAATAGTGCATATTAATGTTTAGAAAATATCATATAAAAATGAAAATACTATCAAAAATATCATTCCTGGATTTGTTTTTGTTCTTTCAAATGGTAATTGTACTATATAACTTCATATTAACTAAATCTTACATAATAACCATTTATTTATAGTAACATTTCTTTGCTATTTAAAAATGAAAATGTAATATAAATGGTACCTATTAAGATAAATAAATTTAAGCATGATTGGTTTTTGAAACAAATGAGTAAGGGGTCGTTCGTTTGTGCATCTGAATGTTCCATCTAGATGCAATCACGAGATGTTTTTTCTGGTATTCATGGCTTTCAGATATTGGTTCGGTTCAGATCTTTTAGGTTTTCGGGTTTAGAGAATTTAAGACTCATTCTGGTATTTATAATTGTTGGGTTGGGTTGGGTTGGGTTCCATCTAAGTTCATGTATCCAAAATATTGGAGAGAATCTAAATAAATTTGTTACATTTTCACAAGTATAACTAAAAATTTTGGGATATTTCACTTATTTTATATGTTTTGGTCATTTTTGTCTTTAAACAATTGATATTTTTATATAATTTGTTGGTAATTGAGTTATATCAAATCTAAATATGATTACTATTTTTTTGATAAAAAATATTATTTAGAATATTTCGGATACCGACTCGGTTCTCAGTTCGGTTATTCAGATATATGAGTTTAAGATCCATTCAAGTATTTTGTCATTCGGGTTCCCTTCCTCTTTTTAAGATCGGGTTTGGATCTGTTCTTCAGATTCGGGTTTTATTGTCCAGATCTATTTCAGTGTAGTTAAATATCTTAGCTAGATATAGTATTTTGATGTATTTGCGAAACTACATGCCTCAAGAGTTTACCTAGGACTTAAAATAGGCATGGGCAAAAAAACTACATGATAGTTATAAAAGTAAAATTTTGAGTAAACCAAAATTGTAAAAGAATACTTAAGAATAGTGTCCACGAACCAAACAAGCCGATGCCATGACCGAATAAGATTGTTAATGAGAAAATATTGATCCCAGTCCCACATTTAAGAAAATGGGAACTTGTCAAAATTTTAAAGCTTAAATCAAGATAAAAGAGTCAAAAGTCAAGAGAACCTGAAAAGGATGAATAACATCGTATTAAAACTTAAACCAAAACATTTTTCATTATTTGTTTACTAGAAAACCTATCAAACAAGGTTCATTTGAGAATCTATCCTGCCAAAAAGTTAAAAAGTTTTTGAGTTTTTTCCATTCATTGTTTGTCAATAATCTTAAATACTTTTGGAAACATATTTTTCATTTAGCAAATCATTTACCTAAATCTATACTAAATTGCTTGCTGTCATTTTTTCACTAAAACAAATCAGAACTTATTTTTTCATAACTCAAATCATCCGGATCGGAGCACAACTAATTTTAAGATACGTAAATTCGTTGGGTACAAGCATACAAAATGAAGTATTCTGAGTGAAATTTACGCTTCCGTCTCGTACAAGTATTACTAGACCACTCCCATTGTGTTAACAAAGAAACTATATTTTTTTGTTTTTATCGTCAAACCCCATATATTAAATTATCTGTTTAAACACTTTCAGTTAAAGAGAGTCAAAAGATAACCAATATGCTTATATGAAAAAAGAAATACATAGCCTAATACAATTTTAACGATCCATATTATCTGGACAACAATAAGATAAGATAAAAAGCAACTACATGACAAAAGTCTAGAACGAAACTCTAGAGGATAAAATATAAAAACTCTTAAATATGTGGAACTCGCCGCAGAAATATGCCACTTGAAGTGATATAAGGTTAACCGATGATTGATGGTCGATTTTCAAGAGATATAATACCACAGGAAATACAAAAGTATTCGTTGTATTTTGAGAATCCTAATTTGTGTCTAAAGTGGCAAAGGATTTGATCCCTGAAAAAAGTGGTCACACGTAAGACGAGAGAAAACTTTCGTGAAACCTGGAAAAAAGGGGGCTTGGTTGTCGAAGACGGGAGAGCAACTAAGTAAATGCAATCCACTTAACATAATTCTTCATGAAGAAGGAAGATACCGCAATTCTCTTAATATTAAAGGATTTAGTAGGAACTAAACTCTTCATAAGAGATATACTTAATGGAAGTAACCGGTTCCAGAGAAAGAGGAATAATTCTATATTACTCTCCATATTAGAGGAAATAGGGATAAAAAAGTTCTTCAATCGGTTTATCGTCCACGTAGCTTAGCATAGAGCTAGAAATTTCTTTAACACCCCTAAGATATATTTTCAAAAATTGAATGATTTGGACATCTTGTACTTTCTTCTAATGAAGATCATATACACAAACAGAATTGTACACCATTTGTAGATCAACCATTGAGACTTAAACTCGGAACTCTTTCCTCTCATTGAATGAGGAAATATCATCAAAAAAAAAGAGTTACTCCTAAGGACAGATATATATAACAATCCAAAATTAGTTAACTGATCTGAAGTTCTGAACCCAACATATAGTGTATGTAATGTGCCACATATTGAGGTTAGTTTCAACAAGTGATGATTCTAATAGAAGAAACTTTCATTAAAATTTATACTTACTCTATTTTAGAAAGAGTGTCGTTTTACGATTTTATGTTCGTTTTACGAGTTTTTCTTTGTATTTATTTTCAAACTAAATTTTAATCTTATTCAAATGATTTTAACTTATAAATTAGAAAAAAATTATTTAATGCATTAAAAGGATCATAGTAGAAATTTATATACATATATTAATTTACGTTAAGAAAATGCTAGAATGCTATTGTTTTGTGAAGTAGCGCTAGTTTTAAATATGTACAAAATGAAATTATGGACATGACCAAAAAACGATATTATGAAATGCTTATTAAATATTATAAATATATAGAAACTAACTAAAGCCAATTGGTTGTAAGGATCTATCCAAATCTATTTGACAAATATATTTTAATAATGAAAACTAAAAGTTACATATTAATGAAAAAAATGGGGGGAAAGTATGAGAAGTGTACTTATCTTATAGTGTGATGGCAGAAATAGGTACATGTTAAACCCTTTTAACAAAAATAAACAAAAATAAAATAGGTACAAGTTCGTGGAAATTTTTGCTCCATGATTCAATCCAAAAGCCTGAGTTCTGTGATCTTCTCAATTCATTACAAACTATTTGCTTTATGATACATTATCTTAAACTGTTAATTTACACTCTCTCTCTGTATCTCTGTCTGAACAAACAAAGCGACCCCCACATAATATGAGAGACAATGTTCATCCATGGGACATGTTTCTTTTGTATAACCATTATTTTAAAATTTTACAAAAATACAAAATTGGGTGCAGTACTTTCAGAAAAACAATTGAAATATTTATCAAATGTTATATAATATTTCATCCTGCATAATATATATAATAAAAAGGAAATCCTCGAATTGCAAGGTGATGCATTAGAAAATACAACTATTTATACTTTACATATCTGTTATGTCAAAATTAAAAAAGATGTCTTCACATGTGTTATTAGGATCCAGTCTGCAAAAATTATAAGACAAATATTTGAAACGTTGCTTAGTCCATAATCAATTAGTCATGTTAATTATTATTTCATCTCCATTCTGTTTGGATGATAGTTTTGTTGTTGTTGTATATAGTTAATAAATAGTTTAATACACATGAAACTAAGCATCCCTTTATACGTGTAACAAACCGCTAATGCACTTTTAACATACTATTATAATTTATTCATCTAGAAAATCTTATAAAACCTAAATCCAAAAAATAATAAATGTCTTGTACAGAAAGATAGAGGCAGAATATTGGGTGAGCTAATTATTAAAGAGCATTGTTAGAGAAAGAGAGTTACTAAGCAACACCGTAATATTTTGATTAGTTTGGCCTAACGAGATTATGTTAATATGATGACCAAACAAGCCCTCCTTAGTTTCAACATTCTAACTCTGCAAAGGAGATAGTTGAGGAAATCTCTTGGTGTGATATATGTATATGGAGGAGTATATATATAAATATAGCAATGAATGAGTTGGTTTTGATAAGAGTGAGAGTGTGAGAGAGAGAGAAAGAGAATGAATAAATGCGAAAGCTCTAAAATAGTTAGGGGAGGAGAGGAGACTGTTAAGCAAGAAGGGTTTCCCAAAAGAAGAAAGCCAAAGAGACGAAGTAGAAAAGGACAAAATTATCGACAAAAAGGCAAATGAATAGTGGTGGTTGAGATATGAGCCTATTCCATTTATTTTCTTGGCCTTGTTTGTATTCAATATTTTATATATTTGCGTGTGTGTGTGTGACAGATGGCTAAGGATATGTCATTAGAGATGGAGAGATCATCATCTCTCATTTATTACCTTCTCCATCGATCCATGTTCACAATTTTCTTTATTTTCTTTGAATTTAAAAGTTAAAAGTTTTAATTTTTTTTTTGGTTGCAAACAAATTTATATTGCAATATTTGCAAACCATCAGAAATGTAGTAAAATATATAGGTAAACATTTGCAAAGAATCAGTTTTAATTATGAAAATATTTTAATGTAAATCAAAATTTGTTCCTTATCCTAAAAAAATTGCATTTTCTTATAGTATGATTTATTGCATTATATATAGATTATGATTAATTCTTTTTATTTTGATAAAGTAGTATGATTCATTCTTCCGTTTCTCATCAAATGCATGGATGAAATTTGGAATACATTCATTCTAATATTGATGACTATGCATTCATTTTTGAAATAAATACATTCTTTTCTTAGCTTACATTAAAAAAACGATTAGTCTAAATATCCCGTACTGCAATTACTTGTGTGTTTAAATGTGTGTGTGGTGGCACTAAATTAAAAGTTAATTAAGATGGAGAGAGATCAATAATGAAGAAAGAACACAGCAGAGAAGCTGCTTTGCTTTTCGCTTATATCACATCACGCACAGAATTTATCAGATGCTACTGATTTGAAAGACGTAGTCAAAAAAATTTTATTTTTTTATTTTTCTTGTTTCATTATTTTATTTAATACTAAATCATTTTTTAAAATAATATAAAAAAGACAGAGGTTAGGATGACAATGATGACGTACTTTCGCAATGATGCTCTTTGTCTTAAATGCATCGCCACTGTTTTACTCTCTCTCCTTTTCTTCGTAATGTAATTGTACCGCTGACGCAATGCACATTCAATTTTGATTTCTTAGTTCCTTTTGCCGATGTGAAATCAAATGAATGAATGTAAGCTTCGTTTTCTAATTAAAATATTTATAACAAAGTTCCGATTCTAAATATATTTTAGGTGCTAACTTTGAAGGTAAACTAACATTTGATTCTCAAAATTATTTAGTGGGTATCCAGACGCTACTTAGATGTCAATTAAATTAAATTTAATATATAGATACGTCCATTTATGTTTGTAAGAATTTTAGTTAATGTATGTTAGTTCAATTGGTAAAATGAAATCACTTTAAAGTTTAAACTCGACACAAAATTATCCATTGATTCGATAGTTAATTGAATTTACACAAAACCAAATTATTCGGTATTACCTATTTTTTTTAATCATATATTTTAAGTTATTGGTTAAGTGATTCTCATCTAAAAAAAAATCAGGTGCGGAATATATTTAATTCTAAAAGACGTGATTAGATTCCTAAATAACAAAAATTCTCTAAGTTCTGAAACAAATGATAGTCAATTTTCTGGCTTTCCAGTCATCTCGATAAGATCTGAACAATTCATAACAAAGAGGACGTCTGTCAAAGAAATACTGCCAAACTGTGCATAATCCATACAAGAGCTTCCATGAAAAAGGCATTTACATGATGCCACACAGTCTGAGATGCTTAGCCAAACAAAATGCTTGAGTTTCCATGTAGTTTTTAATTTCTATTTTTGCGCCTGAAGTGTTGACACTCTATCTCTGAAGAGGGTGGTCACATGGAAGATAAGAGAGAGCTCACGGCCTAATACCTAAATTTGATGGAATAATTTCTGGATTTTTTCAAGGTCCAACAATATATGTTATTTGATGCAATACTTATTGGTTTAATACCTAATATCAGAGTAATTTCTCTGAGGAAATAAATTTCCGAGACGATCAACTTTCCATTTCTCGGACTCAAAATCAATCAAGGTATTGACAAATACTATTGGATCTCTATCTTCGGTAAGACCCTTTGGAGGGCGAGCTAGCTCATTAGGTATCCGAAGCTCTATCTAAATACTCGTTCTGAACCTTATTCAATTGTCTTATGAGTCCCGACCTCAGAAGAGGTTTAGCTGCCAGCATACTTCGTCATCCATAGGATGGACGATTATATACTTATATATCCAAAGGACTACAAGACCTAAAATATATCCCTTTCAATACTCGAGAGAGTAAAGAATCGGGGAATAGTAGTAAACTCCATAACTGTTTGGTAGTAGGGCGAGATTGAATTCTTCTAAGGTCCAAAAATCCAATCCCCCATCTGTGAGTGATGTACACAATTGATCCAATGATACAAAATGGATTCCTCTGCTATATGTTTTCTAGATCCACAGAAGTTAGCAATCACACTACTCAACTTTGAGCTGATAACTTTTGGTAGTAGATAACACGGTGTTACATATGTCGGAAGAGCTTGCGCTTGTGATTTGATTTACACCTCTTTCCTTCAACACCTCTTTCCTTCATTTATACATAAATTTAGAGGTCCAATTAACCAAGCTTTGGAGTCGATCTCGCACAAATGAAAATACTTGGGCTTTGGAGGGACTTTTGCTCCAAAAATAATAAAGGGTTAAGAAGTTAATCTGTTGACCTGAAGTCTCGCCATAAGAGCGAATAATTTTGATCACCTCCTTACTTTACTGTACATCCGCTTTGCAAAAGAACATGTTATCATCTTCAAAGAGGAGATGAGAAACTCGGGGGCTTGCACACGAAATGTGCATCCCTTGAATCTTCCTCTTGGTTTCAGATTTTCGTAGTTGCGAAATTAGAGCTTACGTACATAGAATGAATATGCACATAGAGATAAGATCTCCCTGATGAATCCCGCTCAAAGGCCTAATTCGGCCTCTGGGAGAACCGTTGATGAGAACCTGGTATGAAACGGATGTGATGCACTGCATTATCCATTCAACTCACCTTTTCTATCATGGCTCTAAGGAATGACCATTCAATTATGTCGTAGGCTTTGCTCATATATGTTTTTAGTGTCATAATTTTTTTTCCAATTGGCTGGATTAGATCAAAGGGGATGGAAATTCTCATGAGCTAAAAGAATGTTGTCTGTAATCGATCTTCCTCCCATGAATGCAGACCGCGTCTATGATATTAAATCTGGAAGGAACTTCTTAAGACGTAGACTTAGAAACTTTGAGATCACTTTATAGTTTACATTACATAAACTAATAGGTCTGAAACCTATAATTTCTAGTGGTTTATCCCATTTAGGAATGCGACAAATATTTATTCATTAATCTTCCCATCAAATAGTCATGTCCTAAAAAAAGATTTACTATATGATGAGGTCCAAGCTAATGGTCTTCTAAAATCACTGCAAGAAGATAGCAGACATTCCGTAGGATCTGAAGTTTTTCTTGGCTTTAAAGAGAAGAGGGCAAATGTAACCTCTTCCTCTGTGATTTCTCAGGTTAATGCTTCATTCATTCTTGGCATCACCATCCTAAAATTTATCATCAATTGTTTAAATGGACATCGGGATGTTGGGGAATTGAAGAGATTTTGGAAATACTTCACCGAATCACCGCTAGTTGCTCTACACCTTATTCATTATCGATCCATGTGCCTATATGATCAAGTAAGGCGAGAATTCTATTCTGCTCTCTCTTTTTCTTTGTTGATGCATGGAAGAATTTATTATATTTGGTATTAACATTTATAATGTTATGAGATTTATATCATTGAGTTCAACCCAATTAATTTTATTAACATATTGTCTTACTAATTTGACACCCCCAATTCTATTATATAACATAAGCCCATAAACAAGGAAGATTCATATATATATATATATATATATATATATATATATTTAATTAATAAGAAAATTGGCAAAATTTGTAACCTTAACTTCTTTTTTTTATGTTCCTAACTTGTTTTGTTGCTAAAAAACAAATCTATTTAAGATTAAAGAAATCTATTTATGTTCCTAACTTGTTTTTATTTTACTTGACCTTTCGGTTTTCTTCTTCATTGATTCAACATGTTCTCTATCACATTCAAGTTTGTTTATCTTTGAGGTAAAAATCAGATTTTGTGTTTACAATGATTTTAATTAAATTTTATTGATATTTCACTTATAATTAGAAATTTAGAATTGCAGTAAGATTTATGGTCTTAAAGAGCATCAACATCAATGATTTGTATTCCAATTTTGTTATAATCATAATTAATGAGTTAAAATTCTCTTCTCATAAGCAAGTAGTTACTATTTTGTTTTTATTTAAAATCAACTTTATTGTAGTTTAATATGTATAGTTGTCAGTTTTTCATAATTCAGTTTTAATGATTTGTTGCTAATTATATGTAAAGCTTTGACTAAATTTGTTTTAATTGACTCTAGAGAAAAAGTTGTTTGAATGTTTCAATTGCTTAATCATGTGTTCAAAGTTCCGTTAACTAGTTTTTTTATATTTAAAGTTATCTCTTTTAGAAATATATTTATCTAACTACATTCTACAAAAAATGTAAACTATTGTAATGTTTTCTGTTACTATGTTAGTATAAATTTTTTGGAGAAGAATTATCATTCGTAGATAATAATTATCATAAATCATTTGGATTGTATATACATAGTTAACAAATTATCAATCGTAGTTTTTTTGTTGTTGGCAGACTAAGCAATGGTAGATTTGCACAAATATTTTATAAGAAAAACTCCATATCCATTTCCATCTCACAGTGAATTAGAAGATATTTGTAACATCCGTATTCCTTTTAATTACGGTTTAAATGGAGTATTTAAAAGTTAAGGGCTGTGTTGGTTAAATCAGTTTTTTCTGCTGGATTTAATTAATAGTTTAAAGAGTTGTGGGACTGAATTGGGAAGACTGAAAAGATAAGAGACTTAAAAAAAAATTTGGAGTATAAAACCCTAAGCCTATTTAAACTCTAAAATTTGCAGAACTCCTAGTTCTTTCTCATAATTTTCGTGGCCACCTTCAAGGAGAGAAAGAGATAGGCTGTGTGTGCGTGAAAGAGAGAAAGAAGATTGAACAAGAATAAAATAGAGACAGAACTGATAGGGCGTGGTAGAAAAAGGGTTCTACCTAACAGATCGTTTCCAAAGGTAATGGACATTTATGGAGTTATAGCTAAGCCTTAGATCTAGACGTACCAATTTGCGGTGTTGGATTTGAGTTAATATTATAAAAGTTATTCGCGTTTTCGTGAGGTTCTCTGTTTCAGAGGCGATTTGGACCAATTTGGATTCAAAAAGAGATCGCGAGTTCATCTATGGTCGGATCATCACGAAACTTTGAGGTTAGCTTCAGGATATCTAGGGGTTGAATTTCAATGGTGAAGATTAGAATTGGACGGTTAGATTTTGATTCATGACTTAGGTAAGGACTGATTCTTGCTAGAGCTCGTGGGACCAAGGTTGTGGAGTGGATGACATGACCAGGGTTCTTGTTGGTGTCATTGATTATTTAATTATTTTCATTAATTGGATTATTTAGTATTCGCTTACGCTAGGTTGTTAGTTTGATTTGACTGTGTTCTGGAATAAACAAAATGGATTTTATTTATTCAGTTAAGTTTTTAGAAATTTTTTAAAATGCTCGTTTTCATGGGTTGTTGTAGTTTTAACCGGTCCTGGTTTAGTGGTTTCTGGGACGGGGCGTTTCAATTTGGTATCAGAGCTGACAGGGCATGGTAAAAAAGGTTCGACCTAACAGATCCTTTGTAAAGGTACCGAAAATTTATGGAGTTGTAGCTAAGCTTTATATCTAGAGGTACCATTTTGCGGATGTTGATTTGGATTAATATTCTGAAAGTTATTCTCATTTTCGTGAGGTGCCCTGTTTCAGACGCGATTTGGACCAACTTGAATTCAAAGAGAGATCGCGAGTTCATCTGTGGTCGGATCATCACGAAACTTTGAAGTTAGCTTCAGGACATGTAGGGGTTGAGTTTCAACGGTGCAGATTAGAATTGGACGGTTAGATTTTGATTCGTTACTCAAGCTTTGAGGCTGATTGTTTCTGTTATTTTTCAGATTTTTCCAATTTAGGTAGAATGTTATTTTGTTGATATGATTAGCTGAAGCGTGAGAAAGAGGGGCTGTGGTTGTGTTGTGGTAACCTTTAAGAAACTCTAGAAGTTCCAGAAAGTCTAGATCTTAGGAGATTGGTTGGTTGAATTGTTAGGAGACCGCGTAAAGGCTAAGGTGAGTGCTTGTGTGTTAGACTGTGGTTAGTCTGAGGACTTGGAGTGGTCTTCGTTTCCGTGGTTCTTTTTGTTGGTCCAATAGGAGTAATTGATGTTTATTGTTGTTATTTATGGCATGTGTTGCTTGTCGATATTATTGTGTTTATTGATTGTTAGCATTCGTGAATGTTAGCTTTGTCTAGTTCTTGCCTCATTTAGTATCTTTTATACTGAGGTATCTCGTTACTGGATACAGGTAAGGAATGAGTCTTGCTGGGGCTCGTGGGACCAAAGCTGTGGAGTGGATGATATGACCAGGATCCTTGTTGGTGTCATTGATTATTTAATTATTTTCATTCGATGGATTATTTAGTATTCGCTTCCGCTAGGTTGTTAGTCAGATTTGACTGGTGTTTTGGAATAAACAAAGTGGATTTTATTTATTTAGTTAAGTTGTTAAAAAAATTTTAAAATGCTCGTTTTGCATGGGTTGTTGTGGTTTTAACTGGTCCCGGTTTAGTGGTTTCTGGGATGGGGCGTTTCAATACTGATCTACTATGGGATCATGCAGATCGAAAAAAAGAGAGAGTATCATCCGAATCAAAGAGATGAGGTAATTCAAAAATACTTGATTAGAGGTCATTGCCAATCTTGTGGTCATATTTTTAAACAAAGCCGATGAAAATACATTGAAGCGATTTAATTAATCCATCATGATTTGATCGATGCAGAAATTGGTAGGAGTATAGCGTAAAAAAAGAAAAAGCTTTTTGAATGTGTTGTTACTTGTTCAGAGATAGTGTAGGTCAATGAATAAGAAGTGATGCATTTAACACATATGTATACTCTAGATGGATTAAGATCAAGAGTTTTATAGAACTTGTGGGAGGCGTTGATAGTTTTCACAACATTTCAGTTATGAAGTCTGAAAATTTGATGAAAAAATCCAGTATTTTAAGCATGTTTTTCATAAGCAAGATGATACCTCAAAAATTGAATATCGAATTCGGCTGAATCCTTCAATTGATGCTGCCAGATACTTATTGTGACAAGGTTACATTTTTGTGGTCAGGATGGGTCTGAAAAATCTGCTGATATAGGAAATTTTGTGGAACTCTTGAAATACACTTCTGATCAGAACGAAGTCTTGAGTAAGATTATTTTAGATAGTGCTCCTGGCAATAGTCAGATGATGTCTCCTAAGATCCAGGAAGACATTGTGCATTGTTTTGCATAAGAACTAGTAAAACATGTTATTGAAGAAATATATCATAATATTTTCACTCTGTCGGTGGATGAGTCTACTGACGTTTCTGATAAAAAAACAAATGGTAGTAGTATTTTGTTTGTTGATAAAAGTGGGATAGTCAAAGAGAGATTCATGAGTATTACACATGTGAGTGAGATATCTTCATCATCTTTGAAGTCTACTATTGATTATTTGTTTGCTAAATATGGATTGAGCATTAAAAATACTAAGAGGACATGGCTATGACGGAGCAAGTAATATAAATGATGAGTTCAATGGTTTAAAATCATTAATTCAGAGAGAAAGCACATCGGCATATTTTGTTCATTTTGTTTGCTTATAAACTTCAATTGGTAGTTGTGGTAGTTGCAAAAGACCATTTTGAGGTTGGTAATGTTTTTCATATGATTTATCTATTTCTAAATGTGGTGGGAGCTTCATGCAAAAAGAAAGATATGATCCGAGAGAGCACAAAGAAAAGATTCAAGAAATAATTAATAATAGTGAGATCAGTACGGGAACATGATTAAATCAAGAGATTTATCTTCAAAGACCAAAGAATACTAGTTGGAATTCCCACTATAAAAATCTATTGCATTTGACTAATTTTTCTTCTTCTACCGTTGAGGTTCATGAGTACATTGAGAATGAAGGCGTAGATAACTTGAAAATACGTCAAACACATTGTCTCCTTAAATATTTTCATAGTTTTGATATTGCGTTTTATCTGTAAATGATGATACACTTTAGGACTCACAAAAACTTATCTATGGCACTGCAAAGAAGAGATCAAGATATTTTAAATGCTATGACATTGGTGAAATCAACTAAGATGCAACTTTAAAAGTTAGGGATGAAGAATAGAATTCTCTCATGATGAAAGTTTTTTATTTTTGTGAAAAATGGTCTTGAAAAGGTTAAAATTGAGGAAGATTTTGTTGACTCAAAGAGACAAAGAAAGAAAACAAGAATATCAAATATGCATCACTAAAAGGGCAACTGCTTATATGCTGTTTTGGATTTGCATCTTCGAAAAATTACTGATCGCTTTAACGAGGTGAACACTGACTTGCTTATTTGTGCTACTTTTTTATCTCCTCTTGATTCGTTCTCTCAGTTTGATTACTCAAAGTTAATGAAGTTATCTAAGTTATACCCAAATGATTTTAGCTCATAAGAGTGCATATCTCTTGAGAAAAAATTAGATATCCACATTGGTAATATTTGAAATGATGAAATATTTTCTCATTTTAAGAATCTTGGAGAACTTGCTTGAATGTTGGTGGAAACACAAAAACATATGTCACATCCTTTGGTTTATATGCTTTTGAAGTTGTTTTGATTTTGCATGTTGCTACTGCAACTGTTGAGAGATGCTTTTCAGCAATGGAGATCGTGAAGTCATATCGACGCAACTCGATTGGAGATCAATTTTTGAATGATTGTTTAATTTATTTTGTCGAAAAGATGTAGTCAATACTATTACAAATGAGATTGTGATGAAACAATTTCAGGATATGAAAGATCACATGATGCTTTTATAGGATTTTTTAAATATTTATATTAAAAGCTGATTTTGGATTCTTAGTTAAATTTTGACACAGGAAAAAAATATTTTTGTGTCCACTACTACTCTTGTATCACTATATCTATTTGTAAAACTCTCACTAATAATTAACGTTCACATTCTATATGGTATCATAGCCATGATA
The DNA here is from genome assembly GCA_028015245.1 of Cardamine occulta. Classification (NCBI taxonomy): domain Eukaryota; kingdom Viridiplantae; phylum Streptophyta; class Magnoliopsida; order Brassicales; family Brassicaceae; genus Cardamine; species Cardamine occulta. The sequence goes on from CM051367.1 coordinate 4,258,039, forward strand.
ATCCTAAAAATCTTAATTGTTTTTTGAAAATAATACTTAGCCGCCACCTGACGTCCAGCGAGGCTATCCTCACCATCACTCATACTCTTTTTTAATATCAATACCTCTAATGTCCTAAAACTTAATTTCACAAACGATCTCATGTGGAATCTCCAAGTTCATGTCTTGCTTGATGGCTATGATTTTGCCGGTTATCTTGACGATTCCTTTGTCGTACTGCCAGCCAACACCACCATCAATGATGCTATCACCACCAATCCACAACTCACGATATGGAAAAGCTAAGATAGGCTCATCTACAACATCTTCCTAGGCACGATCTCACTCTCCATTCAGCCTCTTGTGTCTCCCTATAACACCTCTGCTTAAATTTGGCATACTCTAGCCTTTACAAATGCGAAACTGAGTCGAGGACACATCAAGTCGTTAAAAACTCAAATTAAACAAAGAACTAAAGGAACTAAGCCCATCGATGAATATATGAATGGCTTGACCACTCGTATAGATCAACTTGCAATATTTCTCAAAAAAATTGGAGCATGAAGATCTAGTCGAGATCATTGTCGAAAATCTTCCTAAGAATACAAGCAAGTTGTTGATCAAATTGAAGGCACATACAATGCAAAATGGAATTGCCGAAAGGAAAAATAGAACGCTTAAGGAAATGATGAATTCCATGATTATGGTGCACCACTTAACTTATGAAGAAAAGAAGAGGTGGTCACCGTCTAAGAAAAATGAAAGAAAGGTATGTAGTGAAAGGTCTGAGGAAGTTGGACAATAGGATTGCATGTGGTGCAAATACCTCTAAGTTTGACATTGATCTTGGCTTTCACTCCTATACAGGGAATAGGGTTGTGCAATCTTCAGGATTTAGGATTTGACAGAGGGACTCAAAGCACTTAGACCCGCAACAACCAACAAGAAAATTAGGAACCCAGCAGGAGGAGCTAAATGGGACGGGTAATCGCGCATTAACACACCTAAACCAATCTTCGGCTAGAGAAATTTGGATGTAAAACCATACCGTAATAAAAACATTGGGATTCAACTTTTAATCTAGAGAATCTATTTCCTCGTCTAATAAAAATTAGAATACAAAAGCCTTTGAAGCTCAAAAGAGAGTATTGATTTAGCAAGATAAGGCAAAACAAGTTTCAACACAGAGAAAAGTGTCTTACTTTATCAAGTGGAGCTTTCTGTTTTCTGTTTCTTGGCTTTCTCAATCAGAGGTTTCAACTGTTTCTTCTCTGCAAGAAGTTTGAGAAAGTTGAATAAAAACGGAATGTAGTTATGCTTCCTCCTAATGTTCTCCGTTCTCCATTTCATAAACTTCTCTTCCTCCATTACAATCTTATCACTCACAGCCTCAATCCCATTGCTCACTTCACCAATCAATACTTCAAATGCTTCTGCATCGGCTTTTTCTGCACCAGCCACCTGTTGCAACAGTTGTTCCCTTTGCCTTTGAAGCTCCTTGAGTTCCGCAGTGTAGATATCCTTCCTGTTTTTTATGACAGCCAAAAGATTGAACCTAATCTCGCTCTGTGAGTACCTCTCAATCCGTTCTTGGATCACTGGTTGAACCATTTGCAACCATTCAATACCACTTTGGTCCCCTGGGCATGGACCAAGACTGATAGGTCCTTCCTTGAGCCCATCAAGCTCGTACAAGACTCCATCCACAGGTATGTAGCTTATGAAATGGTAAACGTCATCGTCTTTTGTAGCAGCTTTTTGTTCCTCTGGGACAAATGGTTCAGGCCTTGCGAAACTGTTGTGAGCAGTACGTATTGCTTCACTGTTATTGATAGCCAAACCCTTAAGGTCAGATGGGAAGTTCTTCGTGAATTCTTTCAGGGTAGATAATTCAGGACCAATATCAACCTCTGGAGAGTTCAAGAGGATAGCCAGGATCGCTTGGGTTGCACAAGCATTGTTAATGACCTATAAAAAATCAAAGTTTGAGACAAATATTGAGAAGAAGATTCAATCAACTAAAATCTTACAGTTGTAGTATTAACACAAACCTGATTTGCGAAAAATAAGTTAGAAACTTGATCTAGGATTGTTGGACGATCATCTTTTTCACCAGCTTGCCATTTGAAAAGAAAGATCAAACCATATACAGGTCTACAAAGCAGCCACATGGTTGAGAAGCACATATTAAGAACAAGTATAGATATAACATGCAAGAAAAAATCTTAACTCATACTATGACGGGTTCTGACTCCCGGAAAAGAGAAGATTATAACTTCCATCCAAATAAAGAATACAGAAACTTCACAAGGGGATAAATAATTTTGGACGCAACCACACACCTGAGGTTGTTGAGAGAATCAAGATCCAGGGAATACAATTCTTCAACCTATGAAAAAAAGAGTCAAACTCAAAAGGGACTGGAAACAATTCGAAACAAGTGGTGAAAGCTGACACAAGAAATAATTTCAATAGCCAATTTCATCTGTTGAGTATGCATTTACAGATTGAGAAGGAACGAATAAGGATATAGTTATACGACAGAGCAAGGCATGAAATAACACAGAAACCTAATCGAGAAAAGTTCAGATTATTTTGCTTTAGGATAAAGTTTACTAAATTTTAGACTAAATAACATAGCAACTTACACCAAGAAGCACAATATATCCTTTGTCAACATTCATTGCATCATCATTCCTATATGTTTACTCCTTATATTTTAAAGACATGGACATGACTTGATAAAGTAACCACACATCACAATTAAAGTTCTCCAACCATATGTCTCATGCAAGGTTATGCATCGCTCTATACCCCAACAAATGAAAACTAAATTGAATACACTTAAAGAGTATTACCTGCACTCCTTTGACTAGCATTTGTTGAATAAGCTCTGTAAATACACCTGCACTTGCATACATACATACACAAATATAAGCAACACATAAAGATTGATATACAATAGGACAAATCAAGAATACAGATATTTCCACTACGAATGACTGACAAAGACTCCACCACTGAATATCAATCAAACACAGACTAAAGACAGTTACAGTGTACAAGAACCCTTCAACACATCAATACCAAATACCATAACTACAAATATCATTCAAGCCAGATATGAAATATTTACAAATTACTATAACTCTCTCAACAGAAGCATATAAAATAACCTTATACCCTTGAATAAATAACTCCAGAATCTTCAAATTTTGAGATAATCTTCCATGACTAATGGTACCAAACCCACACACACTCACAACACTAGGAACCTAAGTTTCACAATGTTTCATCCAACAAACAAAATATATGATAAACTAGATATAACATCTAAAGCATCGAATTCAAGTTCTACTTAACAACTCAAAGCAGTGAGAATCGATTTAAACACGAAACCCAAACCCTACTAAGAGAAATAAAGCACTTTGGAGAGAAAAAACGTACCAGGATCCGACTCAATCGTGCACCAAGACATGACGAAAACGGGCTGTGACTCACAAAGAGAAGTTGAAATCAAAGAGCAACCACTAAAGATGACAGATTTAAGATGAAAAACGATGAACTTACGAATTTAGTGAGCTAGAGGGAAAAAGGAAGCGCCTTGAAACCGACGATGATAGATCTGGTGATGATTGAGATCGATTTCGTGAATCCGATTTGGGAATTAGGGTTTTAACTTCGAATTCTTTTTCACTGCCTTCGCCAGATTTTTATTTTCTATGCTTTTTTCTTTTGTTTTTTAAATAGTGGGTTTGTTTTTTTCCGGTTTAGTTTGGTTTTGGTGGGTTCGGCGTAATCGGATTTAAAAAAAAAAAAAGACAAAATAAAAAGAATATTACTAATGGAGAACAAAAATACACTAAAACTGACTCAAAGACGCATACATGTTATAAAAAATGATAATTTGTTATAAATATAAATATAAATAAAGACAAAAGTTTTATATCCATTTTCATGATCGATTTATTAAGAAAATTGATAATTTATCAATAAATATAAATATAAATAAAGACGAAAGTTTAATATCCATGAAAATAATCGGGTATTTGAATAAAGAGAGACAATGCTTGTGTTCAAATGATTTACAAAAATCGATACAATCGTTTATATGAAATTAAAAAATAACTTACTACACTTGCACAAAGACGGTAGACTCTGCACATAATTTATTCGAAATGTGAAATATATGCATGTATTTTTTGTTGTATGTCTCTTTTGTTGATTTTTTATAACACTTTCCCTTATAAACCAGTGTCACTATCTCTTGCTTGACGTCTTTTTTATAACACTTTTCCTTATAGAGCTGTTCTCTCTTATCATGATGTCATATCATTCTCTCAATCTCTAATATTGTAACACATCATCAGTTATTTTTTATTATTTATATTTTAATTCTCATAATAACTAGCATTCTTTCATATAATAATTTTGAAAGAATTTGAAAAGTCATTTCTTTAGAAAAATGATCTAAAACACTCTAATTTAATAATTTTATATTTATTATATTTATTTATATAGTTTGGAAAATTATTTAAAATAAATCAAAGTACTAATAATAGTTATTATTAGTTATAAACTTAAATTAAAGAATTTCATGTTTATAAATAATATATTAAATTTTGTATACATCAATTTAAAAATATTATGACCTATAATTTAAAACATTAATAAGGATTAGTTCAAAAACATTTACACAAATTTTAAAATACATTAGTTAATTTGATATTTTTAATTTTATATTTAGACAAAAATATTGAATTTAAATAGGTTATATGAACAAACATATACATTTTGATTATCAAAAATCAGTGTTCGAGCGAACGAGGATATAGTGGAATACTCAAGAGGATTCTAGAAGCTTGAATGACAACTCCAAACTTTTAAAGGGCATATGAGAATGCATATTATGAGAGATATGATATATTATCTCAAACCGTTAATATGTTAAAACCAATCTTGGAAAGACAACACAATATAAAGTATAATTTATACTATAAGTGGTTTTAACCATAACTTTAAAAAATACTATTAAAGACAATATTTTGAAACATTATCCTTTATATATATATATATATATATATATATATATATATATATTAATAAATGATAATATAAAATATCGCAAATACGACTCACCAACTACTCAATTAAAAAAAGGGATAAAAGAAAACAAGCTAAGGTTTTTTCCATTTCATTCAACTACATTAATCATATATTACGAGGATTACAAAAGAAAATCAAGCTCTCTTTAACTTACGGATGATCATAAATTAGAAGAAATACAAAAGAAAATCAAGTGATTAGCTTGATTTTTTAAATCCCAAAGTTAAAGTAACTTTAAAAGAATTCCTAAATGGCTAAAACCCTCATCGTCTAATCCTTTTTCTTCTTCAGCGTGAACCGCTTTCTTTATTTCTCCTTCTCTTCAGCTTCTTCCTTCAGAATCTTCTTCTTTTTTTCAATGACATCATAGTATATCATGAATCCAACTTTTTGTCCATCGAAAAGATGGAGAAACCCTTTCTCCATCAACACAAATTCACAACCATACTCTCTCTTTGTGACATACTCAAATGAATCCCTCACTTGTTGATGATGAATATCATGTTCTTCAAGAAACAAAACATCCAAAGGTATGTGAGTTATATAAAGCCACTGACCATACTTAATAGCTTGCCTTTGAGGATGAAGGTAAAGCTTAGCTATATCTTCACTAATGAAGGAGTAAAAAATGATATTTTGTTTTTCAAGTATCTATTCAGCAAATGTTGGTATTTTGGCAGCTTCAATAGTCTTCTTTATCTTTGGTTGGGCTGAAGTGAAAGAGGCTGAACATTTGAAGGCAAAAAGATTCATCTTCATTTTCTTCATGTTGAGCTCAAATATATAATGAGAGAGTTTGCTCTCCATCTAGGGTGTACACATCATAACTTTAATTATATAATGAAAAAAGCTATATTATCAAATAATTTTTTAATGAATATTACTTAAATATAATAGTTAATGAACATCATTTAGATAGCTAATAATAAAATAAATCAAAGTAAAAAAAAAGAGTTTAAGGAGATAAAAACATAAGTTAAAATTTGAAGAAGTAGATCAATTAGTTTTAAAAGAGAATAAATAAAAATACTTGTGTGTAGGATTTGTACATTGTTTTAACAAAAAAAAAATCATAATTTATGATTAATAGTTGAGTGTCCAAATTATCATCATATATAGATAGATGAAACCACTATTTAAGAGTTCGACACATCATCACTTCTCTTAATGGCATATTAATTTATTTATATCACTTAAAATATATCATTAAAAATCAATAAGTGGTTCATCTTTTTCTTCTATTTCATAATTCCAAATCATCATTAATTTTTGTTATTTCTCTTTAGTAATTAATAAATCAATTTAATCTTAAATTATCTATCTACTAGTATATAGAAATGATAGGATTCTTTTGTGTCCAAAAATCATATAATATAGTTCTTAATAATTATTTTTATTGATTTTGATATTTAATGAAACATATATTACCATTTCATTTTCCATCAAAATTCATATAACACCTGAGTTTTAATGGTACACTCTTTTACCTTTATGACTCACTACTCCGTTTAGATTTAGGTTTGTGAATACCAATTCTAGAGAAATAACCAAACAATAACTTGAAAAAATAGCTACATAATGTTCTTGTCCATTATGTTAACTCTATGGTGTGGTTACCAAATGCACACAAACAAAACATGCGATATCAGAACGCGCCGTTCAGGTACTCACTATCAAAAACAGTAAATCCATGTATTGATCATTTGTTTGGAAAACACTTGCAATGTTATTACATGCATTAAACGTAATAAGGTTTTTGTTCAGGTTACATGGTAAAAGAGAGAAACTAATTTTTATCAGCCGAGGAAGTCTTTCATCGGATCCTCATGATGAACTCTCTTCATTCTGTAAGCTTCCATCTCTTCTGGAGTCACCTGTAATGAAACAAGAGAAGATTATGATTAATTTATGTTAAATCAAGAATACGATTTAGATGTCATTAGAGTGTTAAAATTGATCATTACATCGTTGGTGTATTTGACATTGTATTTGCGTTTCCTCTCATCCTTTTCTTCCCTCCTACTATGATCCTCCTGAAGAAAGCACAACCAAGTGCGTCAGATATATCTTGCAGAACAAAGAAACCGAGAAAATGTATAAATGGAAACTATGGCTTCTTACCTTTTTAAGAGCATTCGCAAGTGCCTCCTCATTCAATTCCAAATCTTCGGGGATATCTGTTCCCCATGTCGCCATTCTCTTCTCCTCAACCTTCTTTGGGCTCTCTGATCACCACAAAATAAGTGTCAATAGACATTACTCGGGAACAACCATTTCATTCAACGCAACAAGAAGAAAATAAGAGATTGGATGTTAAACACAAACCTTCAGTGGCTTCTTTGCGAGCAATATTAGCCTTCATCAGATCAAGGGAAGCCTCTGCAGCTTCAATTCCAGCCGCACCTGTGCAGTAACTGTTGCGAATAGTCTGCTGGCAACATTTGTATCCCCACTGATGATCTTTCCACCATGAGCCCCAAACACTTGTATGGTTGTTCACGTGAACATCTTCTTCATATTTGCTCTTTGGCAATATCACCTCCTGTCCCTTTATGATCCTCCCAGCTCGGTCATACTCAACTTGTCTTTCGCTTTGTCCAAGCAAAAGCTCCATCGGAATTTCATCTCCTGTAGCTGCATTACCATACTTTTCCATTATTGTGTCCTTTGTCTGAGATTTCAGCTTGTCCTTAGCAACTTGAAAGTTCTTATAGAGCAGCTCAGCTTGAGATGGAGCTGCTTGCATATGCATGTCCTGTCCCTTGTCAAAGGCTTCCCATGAATGGATGTTTAGCTGTTTGAACTCCAAAGCTTGGCCACTGTTTCTATATTGATTATCTCCCTGTAAGATGATAAGAAAAAACGATAGTTAGTATTTAATATCATCTAAAATATAAGACACAACTACATGAACTATGATGAACAGAAACTAACCAAATAGAATTTGTCATTTGGATCTGCATCTGGAAGTGGGTCTTCACGCATAGATCGAGTTTTAGGGTCATAATGAGCTGAGTTAACGTCAAGGTTCAACAGGTACTTTGCAGTGTCTTCTCTGATACGCAGATTCCTGAAATCATGAAAAGGTTACACCATTAGTGCATCAAGTAAAATCATCCAACCAGTTAAACCTGTGTGATGAGAGATAAGATCTTTTGTAAATGAATAAGAATGAGAAGTCCATACCTAACAGTTCCTGTGCTACCACCACCAGTTGTTCGAACACGCTTTTCAACCTTGGCAAAATCCATCTGCCTGCTCTCATCAACCTTGGCTTCATCGACCTTCAAGTCGTCATCATCTTCTTCCCCATCACTGGTTACCTCATCACCATTTTCATTATTGTTCTTCTCCTCTAATTTCTTAAGTTGCTGCTCCTTCAGATACTTCTTTCTTGCATCCTCTTTTGCTTCATATAGATCTATCACACGATGGTAAGTTGAAGGATCATAACCATTCCATCTGTCTCTCTTGCCATCATAGTCTAGTTCAAAACTCTCAATTTTCTCATCAGCTGCAATGTTCTTATTGGTGTATTTTGCTCCAATCTTACGAGGTCTATCAGTACACTCCTTCGCTTTGTGCGTTATTGCGCCACAGCTTCAAAAAGAAAACGGATCAAGTCAGAGAATGAAACAAATGAAAACAAAAACAAAAAACGTTTTAACATCTTCCAATATAGCCAAGGGTCAGGGAAATCACATGTTAAGCTTTGGAATGTCACAGCAATCACGGGAATAAAACATTCAATGAATTGAATAGTAAACCTAAAATCTGAACTCAAAGACACAGAAAGACATACTTTTGACAAGCTCCCTTGCGGTATTTTTCAGCTTGAAAAATCTTTGCTCCTCTGTCATACCATGACTTAGTGTAATTAGGATCACTCTTCCATTTCCTTTGATGCTTCAAACTCTGTCAATATCAAACATAGAAACAGAGTATTTAGTTTGTATGTTCAAACAAGACAATTCAGAGAAAGCATTAGAACCATAAGAACGATAAAGCTTACCGGTTTTTCAGAATTGAGATACCATGGAGCAGAAGACATATACTGAGGAATGTGAGGATTAATTTCCTTTCCATCCTCATCTACCTCAGCTGGAGCAAGCCCAGCTTTACGAGCTTCCTCTAGTTCAATTTGCTTCCTATGATCTTCCCTAGACTTAAAAGCAACTGAAACAACCCCAAGAAACATGTCAGAAAACATTCAAAACTGAAAATACGATTAATTTGCAGAATTTAACCAAAATAACAAACATCAAAACAGTAAGAAACAATATATATTAGAAATCACAATGAATCTTCCATAAAGATGAAAATTTTGCAAAATTGAATCAAAAACTAACCTAATAACAACAAACTAAGCTCAAATCAAATCAAATCAGAAATTCTAAATATAATCCAACTAAAATAACCCCAAAGCACTAAATCAATAAGTAAATTAAGCTTTTAATCAGACTCTGAAGTATCCAATACCAAAGCAGAAAGAACACATGATACGAAAACTTCCAAAACATAAAGAGTATATCTTACAAAAAAAGACGAGGGAATTTTCAAAAAAAAAAACATCAAAACTAATCCTAAATATCCCAGAAATCAATAGATCTTTAAGAAAATCGATCACTAACGAAGAAAACTAAATCACACAAAGCATCAAATTCAATACGAATAGCAAACTTTGAATCACAAATTGGATCTCACTAAAATCAAATCAGAGAAAACACATGATACGACAACTGCCAAAAACAGTAAGAACCCTAACTTCATCAATCGAGAATATTGGCAACCAAAGGGAAATTAACAGCCAAATCGATAACAACGTTAAAGAAAATTAGAAGAAAAATTTGAAAGAATTAGTAACCTGAAGCCGTCGCCATGATTTGCCGATCGTTGAGCTTCGACTACTCTCTCAGGATAAAGAAACAAAAAACAAAAAAGGTGCGAATTGCGCAAACGGAGGCGAAATCTGCACAATAAAAAAAGAGGAAGGCTCAGGCGGTTGGCTAAGTTTGACCAAATATGGGCCGTTAAAGTTCATTATGCCTTCAGCCCATTTGGCCCATTTGGCCCATTTGGCCCATTTGGCCCATTTGGCTCATTTGGCCCATTTATTAATCAAACTCTTTTTATATCCCAAATACCCAAACTCATATGGTACAGAACTACAGATAAAATTTTAGGCATGCTATTTTCGTCTATGTACTACTAACTATTTTTTTGACTGTTTATTTTTCATTCAACTATGATTTTTTTAATAATTGCATTGGGTCATTGTGTTTGTTCTTCGTCATGTTCTTCATGTTTCTTTTAAGAGAAGTCAGATATATTTTAACTCTATTTCTGTTTTAATTTACTGTGTTTTAGAAACAGACACAAACAAGAAGAACAGAAGCAAATTACCCATCTGCAATCCAATGAAGGTGTTATTTAGGTGAATCTCTATATTTTATTTCTTTTAGATTAAGCATATTTTAGAGGTGAATCTTATATTTTTTGGATTTATTTATTTTGATTTTGATTTTGATTTGTCCTAACCGTAATGGTATACAACTATTAGTCTAACTATGTGAAAAGCGATCAAAAATCTATAATTGAGTTTGTGTTGGAATACTTCATCCTAAAGGTATAAACACATGTTTTCTTGGTTTTTTTTTGTTAAAGACACAAGTTTTCTTGATTTACCTTAGTTTTTTTTTGTTTTTTCTCAAGCTCTGTTATTTCTGGCGTTGGATATAAATTTATGTTCTACGATTTGGCTTGGCGTGTCATTTAGGTGTCCTCTTGCTCATTTTCCTTTGGCTAATGGGTTGATTTGCATATTGGAAATTTTGTTTGGACACAATATGAAAATATACCAACTAAAATGCTTGGATTAACTCTTATCAGTTAAAATGAAGCCAATGATAAATATTGTGAATCAGAGACTGTATCACAGATTCTCACATGTGTGGGGTTTACAAAATTGATTTGTAAACATGTGAAGTTGGCCTGTGTTGCCCAGATGCGTTAGTTAGACTGAAAGTTCCAATGAACTTCCAGTCACCAACCGCCAAGGTATTAACAAATTTGACAACCAAATTTTTGTTAACACTAGCATGGATTTTAGTTCCTTGAAATGAGTAAAATATGTACATTATATTAGTAAACGATTTAAGTATAAGTATGGAGATTCTATTACTAAATGATTAACATGAGATAGAAGAAAAAACCAAGTTGGTTAGATTACCTGTAAATCTCCAAGAATACTCTCAAAAGTCTCACCAGACTTTTCACTATACTGTTTCCAAGAGTGAAAAACTTTCACTTAAACTCTCAGGTTGATCTGGACAATATATGCCAAATTAATTTGGTTCAGATCAACTGTAGAGTTTAAATGAAGGTTTTTCACTCTTTGAGACAATATACTGAAAATTATGGTGAGACCTTTCAGTGTATTCTTGGAGATTCACAGGTAATCTAACCAACTTGTTTTTTTCTTTTATATGTTTTATATCATTTAGTACTAGAATATTCATACTTATACTTAATCGTTTACTAATATAACCTACATATTTTTACTCATTGCAGGGAACTAAAATCCATGCCAATGTTAATAAAAATTTGGTCATTAATTTTGCTAATAGCTTGGCGCTTGGTGACTAGAAATTCATTGAAACTTTCAGTCTAACTCACGCATCTGGGCAGTACAGTGCATTAAAAATCAATTTTGTAAACTCCACACATGTGAGAGTTTGTGTTATCGTCTCTGAGTCACAGTATCCCATTTTCTCTCATTTTAAATGATAGAGGATTACTTGGTATGTTTTCATATGTTTATTTTACGTAACTACTATTTGGTTTTTATTTCTCTTGCCTAAAATTGGTCATGATTGATTAATCGGCTTAGATTTGGGTAAACCGAGCAACTAAATGAGGCCGGATTGATTATCGAGTGAAAGTATTGATTCTGAACATGTTATAGATGAATATTGAACTGATTAACCATAAAAATGGGGCATGGTATGCAATTATGAATGATTGGTATGAAATCTCCTAACTACAAAAAGTTCCTTTATGTAGGCATGGCCAAAATTTAACCATAACGGGACTATTTTCAACCGTAACTGAATCGTAACCGTATAAAATGGTTAAAAATCGTAACCGTTAACCGTAAAAATATAATAAGTTAACCGTAATTTATTAACCATAACCGTTAATTAACTGTAACCGTATAAAAATCGTTGGTTAAGCGTATGGTTAACTTTAAATTATAACTGTTACCGTTTTGAAAGTAGAAAAAATATACACATAATTAATTATAGCCGTAAATTAAAAACACTACTAATATTAATCTTTATTTTAATCACCAATTAATCAAATTGTATTTAACCGTAAATAAGCATAACCGTATATAACCGTAACCGTTTTAACCGTAATTGGTTGAATCGTAACCGTATATTAGATGGTTAAGATTAAAGTTAAAAAAATAATTATATCCGTAACTAATGGTTAATTAAGCTTAATCTTAACTTTAATAACCGTAACCGTGATCATACCTACTTTTATCGAATCAACATCTACCAAGCAACTATTTGTAACAAAAAAATCAATAATTTATTATACAACAAAGTCTAAGACACAATAATGTAGTTTACAGGAGGAGAATGAGACTATATCAAAAAGATAGTAAATACCAAAATTATATTAATTAAGAAACGAAATTATAACCTAAGTCTAAACTTGCAGCTACTATTTTGAATCTTAATAACATTATTTGTAACCAAACTATCAATAAGTACACCACATCTAACCAAGAATCTCACTTCGAAGAGCTTCAATTTCCCGAATTTAACCCGAACCGGTTGGTTGACTCTAATTCTCAATGGTATATTCCCGGTTCTTTGTTGCTGATCTTCTATTGTCGTCCTTAAACCCGATGCATCCTGAGTTTGACCAGTCATTTCTACGAATATAACTGTTGTATTTTCATGGCCCTGGTAGAATTTTGGCAACGACCCTATAAAAAAGCCACAAAATCCAGTTAAATAACAATTAGGGTGGGTAAAAAAACGAAACCGGACCAAAACTCATCAACCCGACCAAATTTTCTAATGACACTAATTTGCAGTATCCAAACCGAACCAAACTTTACGAATCAAACTGAAATGATCCAAAGTAAAATTTATTTTAAATATATGGAAATCCATTTAAAATACTTTAAATATATAATTTTTGTTTAAATCCGAAACCGAACCAAAGCATAGTTTTCCAGTTCGAACTCAACCAAAATGAAATATCAGTTCTATTTGTGGTATCTTTAAATTGACCCATTTGGTATGTTGGAAACCAATTTCAACCAAACAAAAAAAAAGCCTCACAAGATTAGAATTTCAACCTTCATAGTTAATGAACCAAACCAGAGGAAAGCGAACCGGAATCAATCAAATGAAAATAAGTTTTTGAAGCCTACCTAAGTTTAGGAACCAAAAGAAACCGGAGTAAACCGAAAGTGACGTACCATTGCTTAGTTGAGTTTCCATGTACCACACGGTAATCTTGCTCCCATCTTCATAGTAAATTCCAATTTTCTCATTCGGATTCGTAGCCGTTATGGTCACGTTAAAAGATGTGGACAAACTCAAATCTTGGTTCATCGTAAACCGAGTAAGCTGTAGCCGGTCAATAGAGTAATCCGGTAACTTCGGTTTAAAGACAAGGTAGAGAATACCAATCGTTGCGCCTACTACAACGATCAAGAGCAATAAAGAGCAGAGAGTGTAGCACACGCATCTACAACAGCAGCTTCTTCTCTTCTTCGGTGGAGCCAACGGCACGAACCGTTGTGGCCGTTGGGTTAAAGGGTCTTTGGACGGGTCTCCGTGTTCTGATCTTGAGGCAGCACGTGGAACCAGAGGAGCCGTTGGATGCGCTAATGAAGCTTCTGGGTCGTGAACCGGATGGATCTTAGGGTGATGAGACATTTTGGAGAATCTTGATTACACCAAAGAAGAAGAAGAAGAAGAAGAAGGCTTTATTTGTAGATCTTTGTTAGAGGTTTGGTTAATATAAAGACGAAGTGTGGGGTTTAAAGTCAAGAAGGAAGACCTTTTCAATGGAGAGACGAAATTAAAGTTTATATATATATATATATATATATAAGCTATTTTGTTTAATGTTTTTGTATGGTTTCTTTTGTTTATTTGGAAAAGTAATGGAATAGTGAAAACTAGTATATTTGTTTCCATACAACGACACGTTACACGTATATTTGTGAATTTGCTTGTGTGTTCAGGCAGCGGTCTTTTGTGGAAATTGAATTTGATGTGTACCTATCATATAACAAATTCATTAGTTGGTAACGAAGTTTTTTTTATGTAAATTCATGTATGTGAATTTGTAATTTGAAAGATGGGAAAAATATCTTGACTTTAGGAAAACAACCACACACCTCATCAAACAATTAAAAAAAAAAATAATCTAGCCATTTCAGATATTTTCCCTTACAAATTACTATTTCTCTTTTATTTCCTTTTAATCTTTCTTATCTTCATCTTCCACTTCTACTCCAATTATGTTTTATTCCCTAATGTAATTGTTTTTTTATTCTAAAAATATATAATTGAATATAACACATCAAATCGTCTTTGAGAATACTCAGAATAGAGTGCTTTTTAATATTTTTATTGGGAGGTACATATATAAAGTCAACTATTTTGTCTTTCGAGGAAGACATGGTTTTGTTGACCTAATCTCTCAAGACTTATGCAGCAGTGTTCTCATTTATCATTTTTTCTTATTTATTTTTTCTTATTTATTTTTAAAACATGCCACTAGATTTTGTTATTTTTTTTTGACAACTTTTATTTAATATTTTCGACCAAATAAAATTGCCATTCGATATCCCCAGGCCCCCAACGATTATTAATTTATCAATCATTGTCGGAAACATTTTAACGAAAGTTTCTAGAACACTAATCTTCTGTTCTTTACTTCTTTATATTAGAAACCTACTTTTAAACAACCAATATTACACGTACGATTTGTCATAGTTTAATTTTTTTAAAGCGTAGTTTAATTCTAGTTTACAAATTAGAATTAAAAGTTTCATAAAATTGAAAAAAACTGATATGAAAAATATTACGTTGAAATCGCAAAAGAACACCGAGACTACGACGGTAGTCATGAGTTTCTTAGTTTTGGCGAGTTATTACCATCAGTTCGTGAAGGATTTTTGCAAAATTTTGGTTAAACCATTGACTTGTATGATGACTAATGAGACTATGAGAGAATGACATCTAAAGTGAATAATTATTATGTATTATATAGAAAATTTATGATGCTTCTAAGCTTAAAACACGACCACTTGTCGATGTTGATAGATTTGATGATTTATCTTTCGAGATAAAACTGCAGTTTGCAACAATATTGTAGGAGACCACATTTACTTCTTCTTTTTATTTTTATTTTACTGCAATTTGATATTACTCAAACTCATTCTCGACCTATATGGGTTGACAGGAAAAAAAAACCATCCATTATATAAAATTAGGTTAGAACTCATCCGATGAACGGGTTCTAACTTTTAAAATAAATTATACTTAAGTAAAATTAATTACTAAAGTAAATATTGTGCTTATAATTTATCTTAAAATAAATTTAAGGGAAAAAGACTTTGGTTATTATAATATTTTACATGAATAAATTAATTTATATATTATAATTTTATTATTAACATATTAAAAATATATACCACATCTATTAGTTTGCTCCACTTTGTCATTTGGTTTTTCGGTCGCCGTGTGATATATGTATTTTAAAAATATCAGAAACCAAAAAACCAAACCGAATCCGATCCAACAAAAACCCGAAAGGATCCTAAACTTCTTTATCCGAAGAACCAAACTCAAACTAAACCGAAAACTGAATGGATACCTAAAATATTCAAAATACAACTATATATCCAAAGCCATTAATAATATATAAACTTGATATAACTCAATTATATATCCTACAAATATAAACCCAAAAATATCAATTTTTTTAAAATCAAAATAACCGACATACGCAAAATGCGAAAATATTTAAAAGTTCTAAGTTATATTGGTGGAAATTAACCAAATTCTATTCAAATTTAACCAATTTTTAATATTTGTTTTCTATTTCGTGTATCCAAACCTGATTCGAATACAGATGAATAAAACCAAACCGAATGGATTATAGGCCTCTAAACCCAAAAACCCGAGAGACATGAATCAACCATAACGCATACACTTAGTATGAGATGTAAAAAAAGATCCAGTGACTGACGGCTATGTTCTCACTCATATCTAGGTGAGATGTTGTTCTCGCAAGATCTTAATTGTCCAATCCGATATCTTCTTGTTGAGATTGTATCTCGGTTCCCAACATAATATATTTTTCTTCTCGCAGTTTCACTTTGCTGAAATCTTTCACTATTTCTTGTTTGATTGCGTTTTTTCGACAACATCTTCTAGCTTCATCCTTCGTCCACCAGTTCTCAATTTTATTCTTGTCTCATGCCTTATACCTAAATGTTTAGTTTTCACTTTCTTTCTTTTCCATTGTCGGATTTTTACCCACCATCATTTTCAATCTCCAACATAAGTCTCACCGACTTGTTCTCTCCTCTAGCTAGATCGAGATAAGTGTATGAGAATTGACTCCGCATGAGCAACTCTCTAAAAATGTATTTTCACCTTGTTTTTAGACTTATTTTCTTTGTCATAGAACAAATTTTGCTTTCTTCGTTTGAGAGAAATCATTTACACACTTTTTCTCCTCTATAGAAAAAACATTTCCTTTAATTTTTATGTTCAAGAGTAGTTTGTTTATTTGTTTCGTAAACCGAGAATATCATGCATTTTTCTAACAAATTTCTTATCTTATGTTAATTATATGTAACTCCTGTTGATAAACCCGATAAAACTGTTTAACAGTCATTCTTGAATATCATTTAGTACTCATAACATTCTGCATATTAGACCATCTCTTAAAATTTATTTAACACTTAACCAATTAGAATAATAAATTAGAGTGGATGATACCAAATTAATTTTGTTCATTCTGCAACCAAGGTTTATATAATAAGATAAAATAAATTAATAATATTTTTGGTTTCTTTTTTTTTTCTTTTAAAATTATTTCATAATTTTAATTATTGATTAGATAATTTAACAAATTTTTGGTTTCATTTTTTTCCTTTTAAAATTATTTTTTAATTTTAATTATTGATTAGAAAAATAAAAAAATTCTTGGTTTCTTTTTTTTTTATTTTTAAAATAATTTCTATATTTTAATTAGTTTTATTTTTGTTTTTAGATTTTTTTAAAAATTATTTCTTAATTTTAATTATTTTTTAATCTTAATTATTAATTAGATAAATTAACAAATCCTTTCTTTCCATTTTTCTTTTAAAATTATTTCTTTTATTTTTGTTTTTGGATTTGTTTTAAAATGATTTCATAATTTTAATTATTGATTAGATAAATTAACAAATTTTTGGTTTCATTTTTTCCTTTTAAAATTATTTCTTAATTTTAATTATTGATTAGAAAAATTAACAAATTTTTGGTATCCTTTTTTTCTCTCAAAATTATTTCTATATTTTAATTAGTTTTATTTTCGTTTTTAGATTTGTTTTAAAATTGTTTTTTAATTTTAATTTTTTAATTATTGATTAGATATATTAACAAATTTTTGGTTTCCTTTTAAAATAATTTCTATATTTTAAATAGTTCATTTTTAGATTTGTTTTAAAATTATTTTTTAATTTTAATTATTTATTAGATAAATTACCAATTATTGGTTTCCTTTTTTCTTTTAAAATTTTTTATTCGTTTTGGTGTTTGTTTTAAAATTATTTTTTAATTTTAATTATTGATTTAATAAATTAAATAATTTTTTGTTTCATTTTTTCTTTTAAAATTATTTCTTAACTTTAATTATTGATTAGAAAAATTAACAAATTCTTGGTTTCATTTTTCTTTTTAAAATTATTTTTTTATTTTTCGTTTCTGGATTTCTTTTAAAATTATTTATTAATTTGGTAAATTAAAAAATTATTGGTTTTCTTTTTCCTTTTAAATTTTTTTTTTATATTTTTAATAATTGTATTTATGAATTTGACACATGGTAGTATATAAATTATTTGTGACACATATCATGATCTCGTGAAGTATAATTTTGACACGTGTCGACTTCTCGTGACTGTAACTCAAATTTATATAATAAGATAATTAAAAATAATTATATACAAAAATTCAACTATATATTTTAGGTTTTTGTTTGGAACAGGATACTTTAATTTATAAATAAAAAATTCAAAAATCCAATAAATCGAACCATAACCAAATTGAACATCTCTAGTCACAAGATTATAAAAGTTAATAAAATCTAAAATATCTTTAAGTACAAATTTCACATTATTTGGCAAACATTACAGCTATATAAGATTTAAAGTTTAATATAAACACTCAACTTTACTCCTACTTTGATTCGGATAGGTTTATCTATTTTTACTGATAAGTGTTTGAAGAAAAAACGACGATCATTGAAGCCAAAACGTTAAAACATAGAATATCATATAGCCTTAGTTCTTACTCCTTCGGATACACAAAGCAGACAACTTCAGACATTAAACAAACTATCCAAATTGTTTACAATCTTCTCTTTGTTTATAGGTTTTACTCGTCATAACTATTTTCAATCAATGCACGACCGGTTTCAAAGGATGAGCTCTCAGTTTCGAAAAATCCAAACTTGCATCAAGCTCCTCGTCCAGCTCCCCAATAACACCTCTGATCAAAGATAACAACAAATTTAGAACAAAAAGGCTATTAAAACGTTAGAGAATCGCATATGCTGAGCCAGAGGATGAGATTTACATGTTGTCGCCTCGGATAATGTACAAACCCAACACAAGTTGTTGTACTCCTTCCTGAAATATCAAGACACGTCAAACACCAAACATATTAAGATCTTACCCTGACTAAAGAGACAGTGGAAAACATAGTTTAAGGTCTCAATGTTCACTCAAACAATTCATGATGATTTACCACTTAAAAGCGACTTTGTTCAAAGTTATCCACCAGATCCTAATGGAACTTCGTTAATGAGAAACTAAAGAATGCAACTCTTTTGAGATCACATGCCCTTCTCGGTTTCCTAACATGTTTAAGATAGAAATACCATGGAAACTGAAAGATTTATCTCCACATATCAAACATTTTAACAGAAGCATTTCTGCTTCCAAGCCAAAAAAGCTCCATGGTTGAGCCATTACGAATAGTCATCCCTCCCAAGAACATTGGTCTAGTGCACTATTAGCATGGCCTAACATAATCTTTGTGCAAAGCAATAAAGCAGACAAGAATCAAAAAGCCTTTAGGTTTTTTATGAAAACAAAAGGAGGTGATCATGTATAATTACCCACTACTAATAAAGATTTGACTCACCTAGAACTAGCTAAAGCTTTTGACAATACATTCCAAAAAAATTCAATTCAATTGTAATTTTCAAGAAGTACTAGAACTAGATTTGTTTCAGACCAAGCTCCATCACCATATCCATAGTGGCTATCCGCACAGTCTAATCTAGGTTTTCCCATTCAGAGGTCAATTGTTTCTTTATCCACCATTCTATCTCACTCCAAAAAAGTACTGCAGGGACCAGCCTATCTTAAATGTCAGAATATGTTTGTTCCATCATATTCTGTTGAGAGATGGCACTAAGCAAATAAATCAAGCAATGTATATCATTAGCAAGAAAGTACTACCAATTAAATGACCAATACCAGACGAAGAAAGATGCTCAAACAATGAACAAAAGTTAAATTACCATCCTATTGAGTTTGCACCTCTATTTCTCTAGTTTTAAGCGATCACTACACACAAAATATGGAAACATCAGGAACTCTGCTACATGATAGAAACCTCATGAAAGCGACACAACAGTTAAACGTAGTAACTCAAGCATACAAGCCATTAAACATTGGGATGAACAAGCTTATTCACTTCGGTACTTAAAAACCAGAAATCAGAAGCTAACCTTAGTAGAAACACACATGTTTATGAATACTAATCAATTTTACAGAAAGATATATCTCCAAGTATCCATCATTTAAAAAAAAAGCATCTCTATTTCCAAGCCAAAAAGTTATGTGGTTGAGCAATTATGAAAACTAATGCCTCCAACTAACATTGGTCTAGTGTAGTATCAACATCATCTGACACACTCTTGGTGCAAACAAGAAAACAGACAGGAATCAAACCTTTAAGTCTCTTTATGAAAACAAAAGGAGACAATCATGTATAATTAATCACTGCCAATAAAGATTGACTCACCTAGAACTAGCTTAAAGTTTTTCACAAATACAGACACAATTTTTTTCATTAGATTATAATTGAAGAATTACTAGCACTAAATCTGTTTCAGTGTAAGCTCCATTGCCATATCCATAGTATCTATGCACACGTTCTAATCCAGTTTTTTCCATTCAGATACCAATTGTTTCTTTATCTACCATTCTCTCACCAAACAAAGTACAATAGGGACCAGCCTATCCTAAATGTCAGAATGTGTTTGTTCCTCAGTACTCTATTGAAGAGATGGGACTAGGCAAATAAATCAAGCCATGTACATTATTAGAAAGAACCGTACTACCAATTAAATGACCAATACCAGACAAAGAAAGATGCTCTGACAATCAAACTAGCATCCTACTGAGCTTGCACCTCTATTAAACTAGTTTAATACAATTACTACACACAAAATACGGAGATATCAAGAGCTCTGCTACATCATAGAAACCTCATGAAAGTGACACAACAGTTACATGTAGCGACCCAAGGATACAAGCCATTAAACATTGGGATGAACAAGCTTATGCAGATCATAAGCTGGCCAATATTTGAAAGAAAAAAGTATTGCACCCATTCAATTTGGTAAATCAGAAGCTAACCTTTGTGGAGAAGACGCGTTCATGAGATTCATCTAGGATTATATTTGTAGCCTGGTCAAAACCTTTAAGAACTCCCTGAAAATATACAAAATCGACATTGTTCTCTTTGCTTAGAAATTTGCTTTGATATATGGAACTATATAACACAGAAGAGAAATAACATACCACAATGTTGCGTCCATCATTAGTAATTACCGAAATAATCTCTGCAGCATCAACCAAAAGTATAGATTTTTAGACAATACATGATTACAGAACATCAACAAATCAATTTAGAATGCTACTTAATGACCAAAATTGACAACTTACGATCAACAAGAGACTCAAGTCCAGTAGTTGTCGCCATGATAATACTTCAAATGACCTGAAATTACTGAAATATTAGACAAGGAAATTCATCGAACACTTGGTGGGCATTACGGATAACAAAATAAAATCTACAGACTATGTGGCTCTCCGGATGAGAGAGTTCGCCAAACTTTACAGAAACTCAGAATTACGAGAAATAAAAGATAATTCCAGCGTAATTTGACCTAAATCAGAGAGGGAAGGAAACGAATGTAAAATTGGTTCTGGTTCCTGGGAATATCACATCGTAGAGTTTAAGCTATTTAGAATAGCGAATGAAGAAGACGAAAGGGATAAAAGCTCTAACCTTTGCTGCTTCCGAATCGAAATCAATAGCTTGGCGGAGCTTTCTGATTCGTAAAGCCCTAAACACCTTTTTCTCTCACTGTTTTCAGAGAACTCGGGCTAGTGTCTTTAAGATGTGTAGGTTAGATCAATTTTAAATCCTTATAAAATTTTGAGAATAAATTATCCTATTACTTCTATAAATTAATATTTGATAAATTAATAAAAACTATTAAATAATAAAATTTACTGGTCCCAAATCTAATCAGTATAAAAATAAAAAAAATTCGATAAGATAATAAAATAATAATTTTTTTAGAATCTTTATGAAAATATATGGACTCATATATTTATGTTATATATCTTTTTGTCGTTAAAAAAATTTGGGATAATGATAAAAATGTAATAGAAAATGTTTTGCTATAAAAGTAATTGAATTATCTTATATTCGAATGAATTACTATCGTTTCGATCGTTTATATAGAGATTAAAAAGTAAATTACTATGTGTACATAGTGATGGAAGGCTCCACATAAATTATATTTTAAGGGGCTAACCTAATATCTCTCTCTCTCACTCTAAAATATGTTTAAAAGAATTAAAAGAAAAAACTATTTTTCTGATAACAAACACCTTCGATTTGATCTTGGTCGGTGGCCAACGCATCTCTTGTGTCGGTATTGTACCTCTGCTTTCTGTATATATATCTAATTATGTATATATATATATATATATATATAATTTTTGTTTTTAATCCAAAATGGGTTTCTAATTTATTCATCAGTTTGAATTTAATTATCATTAGAAAAGTCGATGATGATGATTGTTTTTATCTCGAATGCGACTCTGGGTCTGTTGCAACATCAATAACAAGTGGGTTATTCAAGCAGCACCAATGGTGGTATATTACAATAACCGCTCGTGATGTTATGCAGCAAAGTTTCATTCTTGTTTCATTAAGATATGATCAGTTCCAATGTGTAACTGTGTTTCTCTCTCTTGTGTAGAGGTTTCTTCCGGTTTATTCTGTTTTTGTGTTGGATTGTTGACAATACTAACAATCTCTTCTCTCAAATACGCCGAGTATGGAATCCCGAAATCTCTTCCATAATAGAAAAAATGTTAGCCACCCATCAGAAGCCAAATATACATAGAGATCAAAGACAAGGGTATCAACAAGGCAGCATGGGAGTAAAAAACAAAGCTTTCGGCAAAAATAATGTTGGTTTTCATGCGTGAAAATTTCTGGAGTTTTCATGGAATGGAGGATAACGAGGAATAAAAATCGCATATGCTTAAGTTCGAGTACGAAGAAGGAATATAACAGGTTGATAATCCACTAGCGAGTAAGGCTTTAGTTGAAAGCATCGTCAAAAATCGCTTCTATCGGTTTGTCATTCTTTTATTATTGATAATTTTACTCGATGTATTTGTATCGTGTTTGTATGATCTCTGTGTAAACTTTGTTTTCAATAATAAATGAAAGATGTTGAAAAAAAAAATTCTAATTTACACATATGTAATATATGTTGCAGCTTTCCTTAATTTTCATAACACTACCCCTTGGAGACCAATATTACTATTATCTTGTGTGTGCCACTATTATCTTTTGTGTTATATGTTTGTTGCCTCATTAAAAAACTTTCTAAGAAAATCCATTGGAAAAAACCATAGTATGTTAAAACAGTACAATCACGCAAACTCACCCTTGAATGATCATGTTAAGAACTATCATAAGGATGCAGTCTCTCCAAGGAGTGCGGTTAAGATTGATATTTCAAAGGCTATCAATTCGTTTCAATGGCAGTTTCTGCACGTTAACTAAATTTTGAGTTTTCTAATACACGGAAGCAAAAACATGTCAATAATGACATATGGATGGAACTGGCCTATACTTAAAGAAGCGTTTATAGAAGAAATCAAATTAATAGGCAAAATCAGACAAGTATGTTGCAGTGTTGAGATTGGATACTCGTGGATGTATAATCATAATGGAGATTTACATACTGAAGTTGTGTTTTTGAGTTTGGTTCAATAAGATAAAAGACACATATATCTACTGAGGTGACCAACACAAGTAGTACGGAGAGATAAATTTTGGATCTTGAATTTTTTTTTTTAGTTAATTGTCTTGCAGTTGCTCCAAATATAACTAAGAGCACATGAATAACCAAGATGTAAATCAAGAGAGAAGACAATGAATCATGTACTCTTCGATTGCCCCTTTACTCGACTGGTATGAGCTTTATCTCCCTTGGCATTCCTGATTCCTCTTCTATACATTTCGTTCTGATTATATGTATATAAATCTAGCTAGGTACTTAATGAATGAGAAAGGAAGGGATGAAAATGTTGTCATGGTTAGTGTGGAAATTTTGAAAAGCAAGAAATGATCTATGCTTCACTAATTCATTATGTACGTGGATAAAGCATTAGTGTATAGTCCATAGGCGTAACCACAGATCTAAAAGATTCATTAAAATGAGCAAGTGCATAATACATATGAAACCAAACATGAGGAAATAACAACAATAGACAAAACAAAACAACAAAGTCTCCTTATTTTAAAATTAAAACCTAACACGAGTTGGTGTTTATTGTCCGAAATGTGAACTCTGATCACATAAGATTGTTACTACCACATGATTCTTGCGCCTCCAACGAACCACCTCTCTTAACAGTAACATACTTTTCAAAACTTGGTTCAATAAGATCAGCTTTCTTCACAGTAGATGTAAATCTAAACTGACTCGACTCAGAACTCAAATTAAGAACAGCCACTGCTTCAACAATGGAACAAGCTTTAGTCACACATAAAGGAAGCTTCATCTCAGCTTCAGCTTCATCTCCACTCTTCCCATGAAAATTCTGAATATCTTTTATCAACAACGCTGAGTAATTCTTATCTTCGTTTGATACCAAATCGAAATCTCTAGATTTCCTCAACGATCTGCTTCTGCTTAAAACTACTTGAGGAGGTTTCGTAAGTTCCACAATGGCGGTAGCACGACTTGGACTTGAAGCTCTAATCATCTTCTTGATGTTACAAGAACCATTTTTTGTTGAGTTTTGATCAATCTCTCCTAATGGATTTCTTCTGTACGGTGATTGTTCTGAAGCTTTCCGTGAATTGCTCCGGCTAAGTGACGGTGGAGGATGAATATTGCTCGCTGCTCTTGCCGGAGATTTTGATCTCGGTGACGATGCAATTCTACAAGCTTCTCCGATGTTTCTCTTAACTGTGATTCGTTTATTTGACAGCTCTACATTGTTGGTTTTTTCAGTCGCCGGAACTGTAACAAACTTTCTTGGTCTAGTATTGTTTGAATTTACAGAACTACCATTCAAATTAGGGTTTGGTACCTCCGTTCGTTTCGCCGGAGATCTGCTTACACGTCTACTTCCGCCGCCGTTGTTTCCTCTTTCTCTGCTTCCGGAGCGATGATTCTTGGAATCTTCTCTTTCTCTGCTTGGAGTTCGTCTTCTTCGTTCCCGTGGCGAACTATTCACACGGTGGTGGCGGTGTCGACGAGCTTCTTCTTCCTCCTCTTCCTCAGCATCTCCGCCGCGGTTTTTCTCGTTTTGGTCAAAGTCAAAGCTTCTTTTTGAACCAGAGTATCTTCTTGTTTTAGCAGCTGAGTTGTTTCGACTTAGCTTACCACATTGTATTAGTATAGCATCAACTTCTTCTTTAGTACAACTTGAGATTCTCACGTTTGGTTTCTCAGCAGCCACCGGAGAAGAAACTGGATAAATCGAAGCATTATCTGAGTTTGTCTTCTTGGATATTTCTTCATGGCTTCTTCTGTGTTTTATTACTAATACTTCCTTCTTTGTATCATCTTCTTGATTCAGTTTCTCAGATTTTTGTTGCGGTTTCGTTTCTTGAATTGACTCAATCACTGATTTGATTAGTTTGATGGGATCTGGAGGTTGAACAGTGCAAGAGATGCCATTAGAGGGAGGAGGAGAAGAAGATGGTTTCTTGCTGAGGCAGCAACCCATTTTTGTCCAGAGTGTTTGGAGGAATATAGAAAAATTCAAGTAGAAAGCGAGCAAGAACCAGAGATTTTGAGGGGAATGTTTATGTGTAAAAGACAAAAAAATTCAAA
The DNA here is from genome assembly GCA_028015245.1 of Cardamine occulta. NCBI lineage: Eukaryota > Viridiplantae > Streptophyta > Magnoliopsida > Brassicales > Brassicaceae > Cardamine > Cardamine occulta. The sequence goes on from CM051367.1 coordinate 4,283,830, forward strand.
ACTTCAAATTTTGAGAATAATATTACTGTACTTTTTTTGGGGGGTAGTAAGATTTGTGACAGATACAGACACGAATCCTTTTATTTCAGAAAACATTCGGATTCGCCCCTTTTACTATAAATTATGAAACTTGGGGGTGACATTTAAGTATTGAAGAATATTGGGGTCAAATTGAATGTATTTTATTGAGGATGATTTTTCGGTCAAACTTTTTTTTCTTTCCTAGTCACCAATTTTTTATCCATCCATTTCGATCAATTCTTTTTACAATGAAACTGAAGTACTTTCATTATGTTTTTTTTTTGGGTAATGTGAAAGACACAAATCCTTACTTTTTCAGATTATTATTAACCAATTTGAATCGTGTGGGTGTGATTGTAAGTTTTGAAAATGCTGGGGTCAAGTTGAAACTGTTGTATTTTTTTAAAGACAACGGTGAGAGAGTGATTTTGAAAATGGAACCGTTATACACGACAGTCAATGTCGTATTATGTTTCTCTGACCCTTTCCCCTTTTTCAAAGCAAAATGGTTTTCTTCAATTTTCCTTTACAAAATTTATAATTCCAACGGCAATTTGCATGTGTGATAGTTTTGTTAGGCAACCCAACCAAAAGAATCTAGATATGTAGGAATTTATTCAAATATTATATGTAAGTTTTCAATTGAGCTATAGATAAATAAATTAATTATCCGTGCGCCAATATTTTACGGTGTGATGAATCATATGTGTTTATTTTTTGAAGTATTTAAACACATAGTATTTGTTGTATTTTGTGTATCGTGATTTGTTAGTATAGTAAGTATATATATATATAATATTAATAATTTGTGTGTATTTTTATGTAAGTATTAAATATATATATATATATTAAAATTATGTGTGTGTTTATTAAGTGTGTGATATATATACACATGTCTTGAAAATGCCTTCAGATTGGCAAAGGCCTCCAGATTAGCATGATGGGTTATTGGGCTCAGGTCCAGTCATTTATGTCGAAATTGTTTAACACAAACATTACAGATTCGTTTTCTATTACTAATCAATATTTTATTACAAACAATATCTGAACCGACAACATACGGATTGACAGAATTCAACATCTTGATGATAGCATCAATGAATTCTTTCCTGAATTTCTTCTTCTTTTTGTACTTGGCTGAATGTTTCCCGTTGCTGAAACGTGATTTATTATGAAGTTAGCACCATAATCTAAATGGATCAAATGTTAGTAAACAAGTCATCAATATAACTCAAAGATATAAATAACAGGTTATTAAACTGAGTCATATGTTGAACATACCTAAGAGTGTCTTCTTTATTTTCAACCTCATTCTGTGTCTACAATGTATAGCTGCATAAACTTAGGTGGCTCCTCTTCATTTGATTTTAGATTTCCGATTAAAAGATGATTTTCTCCTTGTATCTGAAACTTTTGAGGACCACCACCTTCTCTAACATTGTTTTGAGTATTTCCACCAAGAGAAGTAAAAGAGAACATCATATTATAAGCTCTGATATTCTCTCTAAAATGTTTACTAGTCTCATCATCACTTGTTAATAATGCATATAGAAGTTGTGGAGAATTCTTTAGAAATGGCAATTTGACTTGTCCTTGCAAGCAACATGATGAAAACTTAGGTGTCCTTTCTTTCTCTTTTTGTCAACACGTTCATTACACCACATAATAACACCACAATACTCACAAGAGTAAACAGGATCACCATGATCAATGTACACTGTAAATATGAAAGTATAAATCAGTAAAAATAGAATTAATAAGATTTTTGTTTATGTTACCTATTAAAATACATGTCTGATTCTTTCTAGAATCCTTCTTTTAACTGTTCCTGAAATTCCTTTTGCTTGTATGATATGGTAGGACAAAAAACTGGTACCAAAATTGTGTCAATGTCTGAAAGACAAAAAAGGTCTGTAACAAAATTAGATATGGTTAAAGCATAAGTTATGAATAGCTAACAACTACAGGATTAAGGTTTTTATTTAAATGTAGCTTGTCGAGCTTCAGTACACTGAGTATTAATAGATATTGTTTTTGATTTCAGTAAATTTGAGACCACAGTGTTATTGTGGATCATACTGGATCTAGCATCTGACATTGGAGAACCTTCAATAGAGAAGGGGACATTTGGTAAGTCTCTAAACAATCTCTTATTATGTCCTTTAAATGTTGCTGGTGTTCTTGTAGTTTCTTTGGTAGTGAAATTAGAAGAAGGATTAGAACCTAAAATACACAAAATAAAACACGCTAAATTAAATGTGTAATTACTATGCAACTTATAATAGTTTAACATACCACTTAAAGGCGTTTCATATTTGTATTTCGAAGATATTCCAATACAATCTTGAGCTTCAGTTTTATCGGTGATGTCTACAGGAAGAAAAAAGAGATTAGTTAAATTAGAAGATTATTTGCATATAGAGTAATTGTTGTGCATACAACAGAAATATGAATATACCCCTAAATACTTCCCTTGTAGTGGCTGGAGATTGGAATGAAGATTCTACATTACAGTGCTTTCCTCCTATTGGTAAATCTCATAAGTTTGTTAGGTCTTTGAAAACTCTGCTGAATACTGTTTTGCAAGGTATACAATGTTTGACAGTGGAAGAATTAGAATTAGGATTTCGATTTTCCTTTTGGTTGGCATGTTTAGACCCTTTTGTAGCACTGAAATGGTGTATTGGCTCATTTGTTTGATGAGAATTCTTAGACTCTTTTCTTTTTTTCATTGTCAAGAAGATTGTTAAGCTGTATCCGAGATTTTCCTTAGATTAATATAGAGATTAGTTTTCTGTTTGTAATTTTTTGTACATAATCGTGTTATTAGATATAGTCAAATCTCTTGATATATAAGAAGAGTAAAAATAGTAAGGAAAATATTTGTTTCTTGGAAATGATATTCTGGGAAAGATTTAGTAGAGTTAGTGAAGGAGTAAATGGTTTAATATATTTACTCTTTACAAATATATATATATTTTTCTTTATATTGCTTTTGAACTTCGAATTGATATAACTGTATCTATTTTTACTTGGCGATTTCAATTTCATTTACAATCAAGACTTTATAATAGATCTTTCTTATGAACTATTACTTACGTTTGTCATATTGTTTGTATATTCATCTAATCTTTATTTTCTTTATATGCAGGATCAAAATATCTGTATCTCGGATAATATCTTACCACTACAGTTTCTCATGTAAGTACTTGAATCTATAACTTTATATACGTGTATTGCTTAATCGTATAAATATTTGGTAAACCCTTATTAAGATTAAACTTAACCATTAAAAAACAGTTAAAATAGAGAAGTAACAGGTATTTTAAAATAAATCCATAATTACTGAAAACCCAAACAACATGAAAGTTCAACCTTATGAAAAGAAAAAAAGAAAACCAAACGAAACAATATATAAAAAAAGCTATGAAAAAAACAAAAGGAGCTGGAGATTACTCCTTGTATCTCTCCTGCTTAACCTTTTCCTCCTTAACAACAGCACCATTAGTGACATTGGTAGTGCTAAGTTTCCCAATTTCATCATCATGCTTCTTGATTGACTCATCTTTAGTATCTTCATCATCAATGTTGACAATCTTGTTTCCAGTAGCTTGATTAAGATCATCACATAGATTTTCCCAAGTGCAAATCTTTTTGGTTGAACTGGATTGTTCTGTTATTTCCTTGATCTCATCGCTAATCCTCTTAGAAGGAGTAGACCCTTATTAAGATTAAACTTAACCATTAAAAAAACAGTTAAAATAGAGAAGTAACACGTATTTTAAAATAAATCCATAGTTACTGAAAACCCAAATAACAAGAAAGTTCAACCTTATAAAAAAGAAAAAAGAAAACCAAACGAAACAACATAAAAAAAAAGCTATGAAAAAACCAAATGGAGCTGGAGATTACTCCTTGTATCTCTCCTGCTTAACCTTTTCCTCCTTAACAACAGCACCATTAGTGACATTGGTAGTGCTAAGTTTCCCAATTTCATCATCATGTTTCTTGATTGACTCATCTTTAGTATCTTCATCATCAATGTTGACAATCTTGTTTCCAGTAGCTTGATTAAGATCATCACATAGATTTTCCCAAGTGCAAATATTTTTGGTTGAACTGGATTGTTCTGCTATTTCCTTGATCTCATCGATAATCCTCTTAGAATGAGTAGACATGGCCGAATGAGCTCCATTGGAATTTTCACTACTATTAGTAAGCATTAAGACGACCTTATAAAATATAAGATTAGAGTTAATACATTTTGTTAAACTTGTCTAACTGAGGAAAATAGTATAGATATTAGTCAGTATATAAGTTAGGGATATTGACCTGATCAGCCGAGCCATTAAAAGATTGATCATTGAGCGATTCAGAATCCAAATCAAACTCTTTTTTTAGTGATTTCATATCCTAACCACACACGAGAAACTTTGTAATAGTTTTTTCCGCCATGAAGATTTGTGTAATCAACTTCTGTCAAAAACAGAAATGACTTCCCACACAAGTTTTTGAGAGCATCAGGTATATTGGTTGGATCTTCAACCTTAAGAAATATAAAAACATGTAGACACGGGTTAGCATAAGAGTTGACATTATAGATAGTATAGCTAAATCTATATATACCTCTTCATAATTCCCATTTAGTAACTCAGCTGCATATTTAGTTATAAGCTTTGCTGCGAAACTGTCAAATAACATCAATTTCGTGTCACCAGTCTGGTCGGTAACGTGAACATGGACCTTGTACATGTATTTGATATGAATTAGTCAAACAAAAAATACACAATAATTTACTTTTATAAACTTTGGTTCAGATATACGTTGCTGTTACATTGGTAATAGTTTTTTTTTGCAGGTTTCACACCAAAATGTTCGCTTCTTACATTTTTAGGTACCTTAATCTGACTGTTTGGCTCCCTTATTAAGTTGAACTTCTTGTTACACTCATTATGGCTAATATAATACCACCCTCTATCAGTATCAATGGCACAAATGGTAGCCAAGATCCTCCATTTTCCGATCTAAATGTTATATAATTTTAAAAGAGAGTGTATTCAGTAGATATAAACTACACAAATTATACAAAAATTATAGATATAAATATTTAACTTAGACCTCTAAGGAAACTAGTAGATACGCAATGGACTTCCTTGGATAATCATTGAAATTGTCACATTTTGCAAATACCTGCAAATATTGTTTGAATGAAGGTTCTGTTAGAGTGAGAGTGATTCTGTCACTTGGCAACCTATATAGGGAAAAGTAGATAAGAATTAGTTGAAAACATGAAAATATATTCGTAGAAAATACAATAAACTTTCTTCTTACATTGCCATAATTTCTTCAACTTCTGGATATTCCAGAGGATTAATCAACACATCAGATGCGTCCCAACCATTTGTTATACTTATGTCTCCTGTATTAAATTCAAATTATTATCCAAGTAAACCAAAAAAATATGAGAATATTAAATACAAATACATGAACCTTTGAAAGAGAGAATTTTTGCAAATCGGATAAGTACTCAAGTTTTCTCATCAGTCTTCACATTTTGGCAAGCATTATAAACTGTTTCACCAAACTTTCCCCATAAAGTACATGGCATGTACTCATCACTAAATAAAAATGGATGAACCTATACGTTAGTATTTACAGAAGATGCATTTGAAAATCCAAAACTATTAAAATAAATCTTACTTTGCATCTCGTATTTCATAATCAAGCTTCTTTGCCTATTTCCCCCTAACATATATATTTTCAAATCTACCAACACTAACAATTTGGCCTAAAATATCTGCACATAAATATGGATTTTGAACATTTAAAAACACTGATATAATAGAAGATATTATAATAAGTAAACATCAAATAAAAATTAGGATACCTATGGCAATATTTTTGGGTAAGGTTTTATCTTTGACAGCTACAAAATCAGCTAACTCGAGGTAAGCATTATCAGACATGGAATCACTTTTACTAACTTCAGTGTTGTTAGTAAAAGTGAATTTGATGTCAAGATTTGACAGCTTAAACTTTGGATTGCAATCTGACATGGTAAATGTGTCAATGATTCTCCATTCACCGAGTTTAAGGTCTTTATGAAATCGATTGATATAAGCTTTCTTAATGGTTCATTGCATCTTTGAATCCTATAAGAAAAATTAACAGTTAGACACATGATACATTTATTAAGTTGTACAAAAAACGATTAAAAGATAACTTACTGTTTTATCACAAATGATCATGTCTAATGTTTCTCCCAATCCAAGAGGGAATTGAGTCCACATGAAGGATTTTGACACAGATGCACCATCCTCTCTTGAAGGCTTTGACAGACTTAAGGTACATTTCACCAAGTAAAGGAGCCATAATGCTTGTTTTGTTTAGGGTTCTAAGAGTTATGGAGGGTTGAATGGATAAAAAATTGGTGGTAGGCGTGTTTGATATTTATATGAGATGGCTATGATCGATTAGAATAGGGTTTTCAATGGTGTGGAATATTCTACAAATCTAGTTTTATTTAAAGTTTTTGTTAGAAAAATTTAATAGATAATGATTAGGCCATCCATTCATCAAATTTATTAATAGGGACATAACTCTTATCACCATCTGGACAATTAAGTCCATTAGAGTGCATTTTTTGCTTGAGCCTTTTGTAACTCTCGACTTTTAGTTCATTGATAGACATTGGTGCTTCTACAAAACACAAAAAAAAACAGTTATACATGCAAAACAGAAATAAAAAGTAAGACTTTTAGACTAAAAATGGTTACAAGATGAACCAAATAACGGATGTGGTATATATTTTTAATATGTTAATAATAAAATTAAAAAAAAAAATTAATTTATTCATGTAAAATATGTTAATAACCAAATTCTTTTCTCTACGAAATATGATTTCTATGTTTCCCCCTAAATTTATTTTTATAAGATAAATCATTAAAACACATATTTACTTTAATAACTAATTTTACTTAAATTTAATTTATTTTAAAATTAAAAAACTCGCCAACCCGCCCATCGGGCGGGTCTTAATCTAATTCTATATAAAATCCAATTAAAACTTATGAACCTTCAATATATTGTGAAAATTCCATATAAATCTGCTTTAAAGATTTAATATCCAATAGTGTAGAGATTACTTTAAGCTCTTGACCACCAAGATATTCTATATTAGAAAACCAAATATTCCATCTATCAAAAACCTAAGAAACTAATACATCACTATATAAACCCCTCAATCTAATGACCATTTCCTTCACTCTCAGTTAAGTATTCAAAAGGAAAGCTTCTACTTTACCTCTTACTAACCTTTCAGATCTGAAGCCATTCAAGACGGTTTGGCGCATCCAAGTCAAACTTTTTCATGTCTGGAAGCAATTTATCACACAATATGGAAAAAACGTTGGAAATGGTGTTAGCTGATGAAAGAGTAAGTTTTGTTCACTTTGCAATTGTTTAATATACTTTTCTGAAATGTAATATGTGGATACACGGTGGCAAAATACATGCATCGGTTTAGAGAACACTTTTCATCCGTTTTGAAAAATTGATAGCTCTTGGTGAATGGAAATTCAATCGAAAAATTTCCACTTACTCAACCAAGAGTAGAATATATACCTACTAATCATGTATTCTGAAAGAGCATAATGGAAGGACATGATTTAAGGCTATGAAGGTGAAAATTAACATGAAAACAAAGAAAGAATCATTTGCTATTGGAATCAACGCATGAAGACAAAAGGAAAACAAAGTAATCAAAAGGAAGGAAATGAACGAGAGAGAGAAAACTCAAATATGGGAACTGATTTTTATCACAATATTCAAGCCGTTTATTGAAAGATAAAACTTGAAACCCTTTACTGGAAAGGGAGTGCCCTAAGCGAAATTTAATCCCTTCTTCACCACATAATGAAATTTATGTCACATATTTGAGAGAGCCAACATCTGAAAAGTCCCTAAATCTAAAATCAAAATCTGAAAACCCCTTCACTTGTAAAAAGACAATTTTACCCTTAATGATCTCTAAAAACAGGTTATATAGTTTTAATTGTAAGTGATACCAAGCAAAACACTATGGCTCAGTGGTAAAGTATTCTACCTTCATCATGCGACGAGTTCGAATCTCATATGTGTGGTACAACTAGGTATAACTCGGTATAACTGAGTACAACTGGGTACCAGTTGTACCGAGTAGTCCGAGTAGGTATGATATTACTTAGTATTACTCGGTATAACTTGATATAACTGGGTACAACTGGATACCAATTGTACTGAGTAATCCGAGTAGTTATAGTATAACTAGGTACAGCTAATACCCAGTTATACCCAAAGGGTATTTTCGTCTTCACAGACTGAATGAGGGATACGTAGATTAAGTAGGGACATAAGAGATTTCATTTTCCCACTTAGGGACATCTGAGACGTTTTCTCTATTTGAGATCTAGTAACTTATTCCAAGCATAAAGAAAAGAAAAATTATGGCCGAGTATATAAAAATTATGGCGGGACCGTGTTTTTAAACATGTATATATCCAACATATTAAAAATATTAAAAGTAATCCTTGATAATTTATTATCTTATTATATAAAGCTTAATTGCACTCACGAGAGCTCGACATGTATCAACATTATAATTAACGAGATCATGACATGTGTTACTTATTCGATGAGATTTTAACACATGCAAAAATTAATATGTTATTTTTATTTTTATAATAGAAAAGGAAAACAAATAAAGAAAATTAAATAAGAAAATAGATAATTTTTCCTTTATTTTTTTAATATAGATTAAATTTTATTATCTCAATAAAGTTTAAAATTTATTTTTAAAATTTAGGTTTTTATATTATTTAAGCTCCATGGATTTTTTTACCACATGATTTTTAATTATTTGAATGTAAATAATGATTATTCTATGGGATTTTGGCACGTGTAAAAATATTAATTATTTTTATTTTCCATGTTAGAAAAGAAAAACTAACAAAAAAATTAAATAATAAAATAGATAATTATTTGCTTTCTATTTTTCTAATATAGATTTAATTTTATTATCTCAATAAATTTTAAACTTTTCTTTTCAAACTTAGATTTTTATACTATTATATTATCTAACCTCCAAATATTTTTTATTACATGTTTTTAATTATTTGAATGAAAATAATTATTACAATAAGCATGATCATGATATTTTTTGCTTAATCGGTCAGATTCTGACCTGTATAAAAAAATATTGTGTTATTTTTGTTTTCCTTAATAGAAAAAGAAGAACTCCAAAAAAAATTAAATAATAATCTATGTAATTATATTTTTCCGTTTTTCTAATACATATTAAATTTTAGTTAATAAACTTTTATTATGTTATTATTTTAAATTTTATTATTTTATTATTTTAAATTTTATTATTTTAATAAAATTTAAAATTTCCATTTCAAATTTAGATATTTTGATTTTTGTATTATTTAAGCTCCAATAATGTTTTATTACACGCTTCAAATTATTTGAACGAACAAAATAAATAAATATAATCGAACCTAATATATTATTCTAAATTGGTTAAATTTTTAATAAATATTAGAGTAAATTGATTGGATTAACCCGTGGATATTTCCAATTTAATGGATCAAATTAACTCATATATGTAATTAATTTTATGGATCAAATGGTTATATAAATCGAAAACTCATAGATAATTTCTTTCGTTGGAGCCAATTAAATCACTCAATTTTGTAACAAAATATATTTTCTACTTATTTCCTATAACAAAATTTCAGAATTTTATTAAAAACATTTTTTACTTTATTTTAATAAACACGTCCCTCGGACGGGATCTAAACTAGTTGTGTATAAATAATAGACTTTAACCAATGAATAATCATACTTCGACCAACTCCATATTTTTAGGGTAATAGCAGAGCAGAACTACAAAAGCAAAAGTATTTAACAAAATAACCTTGGTATACACTAATATAGCAGAGATGGTAGAAAAATTACCATTTCATTCTATCTTCTTTTTTTTTTTTCTTTTTGTCTTTCTCTATTTAGCTCTCCGATTTCTTTCTCACCTCTCATTTTCTAAATCTCCGTTATTTCAGCCAGCAGTAACTCCAGCCCAATCTTTTGTCCGAATTCTCGCCACCGACCTGCAATGTCGCCATTTCACATGATCTCCATCCGATTTTTATTCTGAATTTTATGTAATTTTTCGGCTACATTGGTATCTTTGTTTTTAACATGCTATTTTTACACTGCAATTTTGCAATGGGAAAATGTCAAAAAAAAGCTTGGAGTTTCAAATTGTGTACGTTTAAATCCTGGATTTTAAAAATATCATTTAAATGCTGAACTTTTAAGCTGACTTTAAAATAAATGATAAACTTTTGTTGACTATGCCATCTTAGGCATGTTGTTAAGTACACAAACATAACCCGATTATGGAGTTATCTTACCGTTAAAGAAATCTATATTTTAACATTAAAAAATGTCGTTTTAACCAGCTGACTTATACAAAATCTCCAAATCGAAAATCAAATCCCTAACCGTAGAAATTGATTTCTCTCATCTCTAACCCTAGAAATCGATTTCTCTCATCTCTAACCCTAGAAATCGATTTCATTCATCTCTTGTTAGATTATGTAGATGACCCGAACCCACGGGGGGATACTTGTATGCTTCGAATCGCTGGTCATCGAAGAGCAGACATGGCAAACAAAGTCGATGAGACAGTTCATAAACCACCTAACCCTGAGGTGGTTCAAATCGAATCAGAACATGAGGCTGAGGAGGTTTGAATCGCACCAAAAACTGAGGCTGAGGAGGTTCTAATCCCACCAGTTACTCAATCCAAACTAAAGGAGAGGCTGAAGAAGCACAATAGAGGACGCAAGATGTTGTAGGTATTGAAGAAGATCATGAGGCTGTGAGTGGGGATGATTGTGAGATTGCTGGCGATGAAGACTGTGATAAGGTTAGGTATGCAAACGAGGTAGACAGGAACAATAAATAAGTTCATCCGGAACAATGTAACATTGTGGATGGTCCGGAAGCAGATCGTTCATGAGGTATATTGGAAGAGGATTACGAGGACTTTGAACTGAGTTTGGAGTTGGTGCGAGAGAAAAAGACAATGGAAACGAGAGTGATGCATATAGTGGAGATGATATCTGGGATGAAGAGGGGATTCCAGAACCTGTGTCACTCAGTGATGATGATGAAGAAGTTCCTGTAGACGAAGGCGGTGGTCCTACATAAGTTGATCCTGAAGAGCTGCTGATGTTGGGAAAAACATTCAATTGCCTAGAAGATGAGGTCAGACTGGGTAATGATACTTTCTCATCAATGGATATGAATGAACATGCTTGTGGTTGCATGAAGTGGCATATGACTGGTATCCCATGTGTTCATTCTACATCTGTCATAAAGTTGAAGATTATGTCAGTGACTGGTACACAACTAGAATGTGGCAAGAAACATACCACGACGGTATTAAGCCTGTTAGGGGGGGGGTGTTTGGTGGCCAAGAACAGGGAGATTGGGTGTGTTGCCACCTCAATGGAGAAGAGGAAATCCTGGGAGATCAAAGAATCATGATAGGGGGAAAGGAGTTTTTGAAACTAATACCATACTTTCACGCATTCATCGAGTCTTGACATGTTCAAATTGCGAGGAAGAATGGCACAATAAACAAGGATGTACTAATCAGTGAGCTATAACTCCAGCAAAAAACCAAGAAAATATAAGGTAATATCTTGTGTTTTAAATTTTGGCGGTTTCTCTCCGTAAAATGAATATTGATAAATTGACTGAAACCAGGAGCCGAGGATTACCACACTTTGAATCTTTATCCAAAGACATGTCTTTTTTATTCCTAATTTCCAACATGACACTGGAATTGGACAAATTTCTCGAGAAAATAGACACAGAAAGAAATGGGCTTTAGGCCCAAACCTGAAAACAAAGCCCAACACTAACATTTCCTATGAATAATAATATTTGAAGGTGAAGAAGATAAGGAGGTGTGCTTGGTACAGTACTCTTCTGACACCATAATTGTGGTGAGTAGGTCCCTCACTCTCTCTTCTTCTAACTCTGCTCAGCTTCTGACCCGGGTCCAGTCGGGTCAATTCTGACCGACCCGGGTCCCTTATAAAAAGTGCAATCTCTCTCTTTCTTTGAAAGCTTAGACAGTGACGCAAACTGCTTGGAGCAATTTTAATGCGACTGAAAGCGAAGTGAGACACATTTTCTCTTATCTTCTTCTACTTCCTCTCTTTCTCTTTCTTTCTCCATAAAGATTCTGACTTTAAGCTTTTTGGTTTACTTCTTCTTGGAATGTTTTGCTTCTTCAGGAGTTTTGAGTCTTCAATGCGTCTCTTTCTTGTTTGTGCTCTGATGATGGTGTAAAGGACAAAGCTTTCTCTGATTTGAAGGTGACTACAACATAGTGTGAAAATTTGGGGGAGGAGTACAAGGAAATGGAGATGGAGAAGGATGAGTTTGTGTTGCTTAAGCTCAAGATTTATAGCTGGTGTAGTAGTTGGAAGTGAGAAATTTGAAGAAATTGTACGGAAATTAGGGTTTTTTTTTTGTTTGTGTTTGAATCATGAATCTTTCAGCATCTGGGTTTGGTCAACAGAGTCATGAAGGTTGAGAAATTTACAATTTTTATTATACCCATTTGAGTCTTTTCTTCATAATTGGATTAAAGTTTTCATCTTTGTAACAGGGGAAAACAACAAGTGTTTGAATTCTGAGTTATGGCATGCTTGTGCTGGACCACTAGTCTCTCTTCCTTCATCTGGGAGTCGTGTTGTCTATTTTCCACAGGGTCATAGTGAACAGGTCTCTTAATCAAATGGATTTGGTGATTTGCCTCTTTAGATTGCTGTATTGTCCAAAGCTAAGGAGGATTTTTGGCCTTTTTTTCTATGTATAGGTTGCTGCTACTACTAATAAGGAAGTTGAAGGTCATATACCTAATTACCCAAGTTTACCACCACAACTAATATGTCAGCTCCATAATGTTACAATGCATGTGAGTTTAGTTAGTTCCCTGTCACTTTCTTTCATTAACTTGATGTAATTTTGGGATGTTGTTTTGTAAGTATGGGGTTTTGGTTTGTATATTTTAGGCTGATGTGGAGACGGATGTGGTTTATGCTCAAATGGTACTTCAACCATTGACACAGGTAGCTTACTGAATTTATATTTTTAGTTTTGGTGATTGTAATGATATTTGAGTTCTCATTGATTGGTTAGTACTGGTATTGCTTTTAGGAGGAGCAGAAGGATACATTTGTACCGATTGAGTTGGGAATCCCGAGCAAGCAACCTAGCAATTACTTCTGTAAGACTCTCACAGCTAGTGATACTAGTACACATGGAGGGTTTTCTGTTCCTAGACGCGCTGCTGAGAAAGTTTTTCCTCCTTTGGTAGGTGCTTTTGCTAAGCATACTTGGTAATACTAATACTGTGAGATACATATTCCCTGAGATATCTCGCCTGTTTCTCTTCTGCAGGATTACTCACAGCAGCCACCGGCCCAAGAATTGATTGCAAGGGATCTCCATGATACTGAATGGAAGTTTAGGCATATTTTTCGGGGTAGGTTTCACTTTTTCTCTCTGCGTCAATCCTTTAATCTACAATATAGTTGCTTTATCCATTTTGCTGTGTAATGGTGGCTGTAACAATTTTATTTTGCTCTTAAGTATGTTTTAGAAGATATTTCCTGCTCATTGTTAAATGCATGAGCAGGGTTATGTATTCTGTCCTGGAAATGGAATATGCCTTTATCGTATGATTAATTAATATCGTAAGTAGCTCGTTCTAGGCTGTAGTTTTGAAGTATCAATAAAAATAAGGTAAGTGAGCAACAACCATTGGTGTTACAATAGATTGTGTATGAACCCCATCATCTAGTAGGTACCTCGGTGTAAGGTCTCAAAGAGATTCAGAACCATGTCCTTTTATCTAGACAGTATACCCATCTTGATAGGCGTATGTTTGGAGCTTTGTAATTTAAGTATAGAAGATTAGTTTTGGGGAAGTCTAGAACACGCTGATACTAACTAAAGACTTATGATGTTTCCAGTTAATGATAATTTACTTTCAGACTGCTTATCTGATTGTTTTAGGGTGCATATATTCAGTCGCAGTGGTCTTACCTTGTTTGATTTTGTTGGATATATACAGTTTATGCGTTTTACTAGTTTATATAACATATTGACTACTAAAGTCCCTTTTGCTGCTATTGCTTTGTCGATTTCTTACATTTCTGTGGTGTATAATTGCAGGACAGCCCAAACGGCATCTGCTTACGACTGGATGGAGTGTCTTTGTCAGTGCTAAGCGACTTGTGACTGGGGATTCTGTCATTTTCATCAGGTTTTACTCTTCCCATGTACACTCCTTTTGTGCATGCTGATTATTGATTACCATATTAACCTTATTCCCTGTTTTCAGGAATGAAAGGAATCAACTTCTTTTGGGGATTCGTCATGCCACTCGACCACAGACATGTGTACCATCGTCTATGTTATCTAGTGATAGTATGCATATTGGACTCCTCGCAGCCGCTGCACATGCTGCTGCAACTAATAGCTGTTTTACAGTTTTTTATCACCCAAGGTTGAACCGCTTCTATAGCTTCTTCATCTCAGTATCTGATTAAATTGTCCACTGATATTATCTTCATGTTCAGGTCTAGCTCATCTGAGTTTGTGCTACCACTTCCCAAGTACATTAAAGCAGTTTTTCACGCACGTATTTCAGTCGGGATGCGCTTTCGTATGCTTTTTGAGACAGAAGAGTCAAGCGTTCGAAGGTAAAGTTAACCTGAAATACGATTTGAAATTTCTTTCTGCTATCTTGATGTCACACTCTCACGTCAACAACTCATATTTTGACAATGACGGAGTATTTTCCAGGTACATGGGTACTATAACTGGCATTGGTGATATGGATTCTGTTCAGTGGCCAAACTCTCATTGGCGTTCTGTGAAGGTAATTCATATTTAAATCCTTTAGTTACATAAAAAAAATCATTACCTGTAAGAATCTGATGATTAATGCCTCCATCTTGTTTCAATAGTTGAGTTTATCTATTGGTATTCTTTGTATGTTGAGGGCTTTGGCCATGTTAGTTTTGACACCCTGTTCAGAGAATGCATGAAAGTCTAATAAAAATGTTAAAATACTTGCCTTTAAGCCGAGATTTTTTTCCAAAATTCCCATTTAATATTGAAGATCCGAACATTCTTGATGTAGGTTGGTTGGGATGAATCATCCGCTGGTGAGAGACAGGCAAGGGCTTCTCTATGGGATATTGAACTTCTTACCACTTTTCCCATGTATCCATCACTGTTTCCTCTCAGGCTAAAACGTCCTTGGCATCCGGGCGCATCATCAATGCACGGTATCCACTATTGCCCCCTGTTTGTTTTCTACTAAAGACCCGGGCGGCAGGATCGTTGTTAAATTTCTGCTCCCTTTTTTCTCAAAAGTTTACAGGATATTAGACAATCATGCTTAGACTAACTATTTGGCTTGGTATTTTGTTGAAAACATTTGTGTGCGGTAGGGGTGGGAGATAAGATTGGAAGCCTATTTATTGTTTTATGAAAAGAAAATTATTCATTTAATGTTCTATGAGACAAGTTGTAGATGGTAAGCCTATTTTTCTCCATATGGAACTGTTGCATGCCTATAGTGATGTAGGTGTAAAAATTTATTTGTGAGCATGTTAGACTAGATTCTTATGTCAGGTTAGCTTGAGGGAGCCTCAGTTGTTTGTCGACTTTTGACAGGTTTTAGCTGATGAATCCTTGTATATTACTTTTTTTTTTGGTTGTTACTTCATTCGACTCTAACATATTGATGCTCATTGATTGACAAGAATTTTTACCTGTCGCTCAGATAATAATATGATGGTTGAGTAGATGGGAATTGTTTATGTTTTAACCCACCGTGGTTAACAAAGTTCATTACCACCATAAAAATTTTATTGGTAGATATTATTGTCAGTGATTGCATTTTTTGGTTCCTTAGAACCATACAATCCATTTTGGTATTTATAGTTTGAGGTCCCCAATTATGGCTTAGCAACTTGACTGTGCATGATGAGTTGGTTTTTTAATGTTTCAGATAGCAGAGGTGACATGGCAAGTGGCCTAACATGGCTTAGGGGTGGAGCTGGAGAAAATGGCTTGCTTCCGTTAAATTATCCGTCTGCTAGTTTATTCCCATGGATGCAACAAAGGCTAGATCTCAGTCTACTAGGAACTGATCAGAATCAGCAGTACCAAGCAATGTTAGCAGCCGGTTTGCAGAACATGGGCAATGGAGATCCTTTAAGACAGCAGTTTGTTCAGCTCCAAGAGCCAAACCACCAATACCTTCAACAATCAGCTACTGTCGACAATTCTGGTTTCCTACTTCAGCAACATCAACAAGCATCGTCTGAGCAGCAACTTACACGTCATCTTCTGCAGGCTCAGACCCAGGTTGTTACTGAGAATTTTCCTCGCCAGAATCTGCGACAAGAAGCTGTGCAACCACAGCAGCCGGACCGTGTGTGGCAGCATTCTGATTTGCTTTCACCTTCATTCATGAAATCAGATTTTACCGACTTAAACAATAAGTTCACATCAACAACTAATCCAGTGCAACAACAAAACTTGACCCTTCAACAAGGCTCTGGAGATGGTGGCAATCTCTTGAATTTCTCTATAACTGGTCAGTGTGTACAGGCTGAGCAATCACCAACACAAGTTTGGTCTCTTACTCATACTCAGCCTGAAGCTAACGAGTTTTCTGAGTCATTGTCTCTTCGACAAGCGTATGGTGGAACAAGTCCTTCTCTTGAACCTTCAAATCCCCAAAACCTCTCCCTTTTTGGTGCGGACTCTGGACTTTTTCTCCCCACCACGGTTCCTCGTTTCAGTACTTTGTCAGCTAATGCTGACACCTCCGCAATGCCGCTAATGGATACTGGATTTCAAAACTCTTTATACGGGTCCGTGCAAGACACTCCCGAGTTATTGAATGGGGATGGACAGACAAAGAACTTTGTTAAGGTGCTGTTTTTAGTAATTCTTACTTTTCATCTGTTCTTTGTTGGAACTACTGTATAACCGTAAGAGTATTATGTGCAGGTTTATAAATCAGGTTCGGTGGGGCGTTCACTCGACATCTCTCGGTTCAATAGCTATCATGAACTGAGAGAAGCGTTGGGTAAAATGTTTGATATCAAAGGGTTGTTGGAAGACGCCTTTAGATCAGGCTGGCAGCTTGTATTCGTGGACAAGGAGGATGATATTCTTCTTCTCGGCGATGATCCTTGGGAGTTAGTACTCACTCCCTCTTTCATTTGTTGAAACCAACATATATATAAGACTTGGATTTAACTGAAAAATGGTGAAATTTTGCGCAGATCATTTGTGAATAGCGTTTGGTACATAAAGATACTATCGCCAGAAGATGTTCAGAAAATGGGTGAACATGGCGAAGGCAGCAATGGTTCCTTGGCACAGAACCTGACCCATTTCTAGACCGCTGCAATTTATCTCTTCGGCATCTTTGTACTGTCTCATTTAAAACGTTTATCTAAACTTGTCATCTCTCAAGTCGGGACTCAGAAACCTTCCAAGGCATTTCGTTTAGTCTTGTAATCATTATATTCTTATTTTGTTGTGTGATAATGCCACTTTGTTAGTACGTTGTCAATCTTTTTATATATGTAGTTATGGAACACACCATTGATCAATGTGGATTTAAGAACACATTCAGACAAATTTTGGCTTTGACCAAAATAAGGAGATTATATAAAGTTGGAAGAATAAGAACAAAAAAATCTTTAACATTGGGACCTAAGAGTAGAGGCATCTATGTTCTGTCTCTGTCTTCTACTCCTTTTCTGTATAGATGCCTCTACTCTTAGGTTATCGATCTTTACTAAGCAAATCATGTTAGACGAGCAAAACCAAGAACCAAAACTATAGGATAGATCCAGAAAGCGCTAAAGATTACCTAATTGTTTCTCCACACTCCAAAACATCAAGCTTTAAGCTCTATACATACAAAAAGATGGCCATAACCAACAGAAACAAGATGAAACTACACACACTCTGCAAGAAGTTTACAATGCTGGTAAGCTGTTCAAACCAGATTGGGGTCAATAAGAACCATACACACATATTCTGCGACCTAACTTAGGATCTAGCAACTCAGAAAAGACAAAACAAAATGGACATTGCTTAGATAATCAAACCATTAGCTCCTAAACTAAACATTACCAAGAAGTTTACAATGCTTAAAAGCTGTTAAGCCACAAACTGGAGTCAATGAAATCCACAAATTGAGTTCTGGAATCAACCACTAAGTATTAGCTCCTAAACTATCCACATTGATGTCAAAGAGAGTGTTAAAATTAACATCATCATAATATAATCACACTTATATAATAAACATCCAACTACAAATCACAAAGCACACATATTTCAGTATATTAGGTTTAGATAAATCCATAAAAAAGACGAATTTACTGATTAAGCAAACATAGATAGACATAGAGACAATAACGTAAAACATAAAATTCACAAAAGGAACTTTTTTGTTTCACTGTTTTTGGATAATATAGCATTAAGAAACAACCTCAAATTAAGCAGCTTCCTTGACAGGAGCTGGAATTGGATCAGGAATCTTCACATAACCAAGCTTCTTAAGACTAGCAGCATCAGATTCTTCATTCTCATAATCATCATCCTCAAAATCAGAGCTATGACGATTCACAACAAGAGCCCAAACAAGGTACATAGTAGCAGCAGTTAAAGCACCACAACCAACACCAAACAAAAGAGCCACAACAACGCTAAGGATATCTCTAGTTCGATCTTTGAAGCTATTATTGATATTCTCAGATACGAAAGGGAGAGATAATTGTGAGGAGATCTGTGGCTTCTCGACGGTGGAAGGAAGAGATCCGTGACGATTGACGAAGATTGGGATGGTGTGGTAAGGATTGAGACGGCGGATTGTGAAAACGGTGACGAATCGAGTCGAGGTGAAATCGGATTCGAGGTTAGAGTTTTCTGGTGTTATTGAGAGGGAATAGGATGAGATTAGGAAGGTTTTGCAAGGACGTGCGGTGGTGGTGATGGTGGGGATTGAGAGGAAGGTTACGATGATGGTGATCGTAAGGAGGAGGTAAGAGGAGGATGATGATGATGACGCCATTGTTGTATCGTCGTCGTCGTCGTCTCTTCTGACTTCTTCTTTTGATTATTTGAAACGATGATGGATCAAACCTAACCAGATTGATTCGGTGAACGAAGATTGTTTATGAAGATTTTTTTTTTTTTACTTTTTTTTTTAATTGTGAAATAACCCCTATATTTTTTTATTTAACCTATAAGGTCCCTCTTATATTTTTAATAACATTAATGTGGGTGCTAAAGCTCACAAGTAATATTTAGATGTGTTAGGAATGATTTAGGGGATAGTTTCTCTTCGAGATAAAGACTCTTAATAGTTGAATGAATCAAAATAGATTTTATTGATATTTTATCGGAATTACAAAAAAGATGATAAATAAGGAATAAAGTGAGAGTTCTCGGCGAGAGGTCGTAGCCTCGGTTCTCAGTTCAAAAACAAGATCCTCTTCCTCTACGCCGTCTTCCTTTTAAATAGGACTTCTGACTCTGACTTCTTTCTTAAATCCCATCCGTGATCTATTGCAACTTCCTCCGAAATATCTTCCCTTTTGTTCATAAAATAGTTTGACTTGATCTCACTCGACGTTCAGCGGAAGGTTGCTTCGCAGCAGGTTTTTACTTTAGATAGACTGATTATATTTACTTTAGTTGGACCTTTGTCTTTGTCCCGATAAATGGGCTTTCGTTTATCCTCTGGTCCAATCGCATTTTGAGGCTAAACCCAGAACGAGAATTGGGGTGAATTCCAGATCCAATAATTAACACATTTGAGAGACCCAACATTTTTTTCTTTCTTGATGTAAACTGAAAACCTGATCAATTGATAAATGATTACGATTAGGTTCGAAGCTGTTGACAAGATTTGGAGTAATTTCTGATGACGTAAGCTTTCTAAGTAATGTTTTCAAAGACTCAATGGAGATTCTAGCGCAAGAAGAGATCATTGCTACTGAAGCTAATACTGGTTCACAACCCACACTATTAAGTGTGGTTGCACGTGCACCCGTAATAATATAGCTAAATGAATATAGACATAGAACAAATGAGGCAAAATGACAGTTTGGTTAAGTGTGCACCCTTAGACACACATGTGCACCATATTATATTTTTGCTGGATCCACCACAAGTCTAGCTCATGAAGCCAATTCAAATGAAAGCTTCAATAAACAAAATTTATCCAGATCAAATGATTTCAACTTTTATGACATAGAAAGAGAGTACTTGACACATAGACTCAAATGTTGTCATGCTTTGCCTCTCGGTTGATCAGTTTTTGGTCATGTACACTGTTGGATGTCTTTGCTTCCTCTGGGAAATTGAAAGCTTGTTTAGTCTTGAGGAATATGCTACAACTTCCATTGGCTGTACTTGGTTTTGGTCAAAAGTTATATTTTTGAATATTCATTCAAATGTTTTATAAAGTTTCTAGAATATCCATTGAGACACAAAAATGTAAATTTAATTGTATAGTCAAGGTCTTATAGGTCAAATCTTTTAGAATTAAAAATATAGATTTCAAAAAGACAAAACTACCGCAATCATAAGAGAATATTATAATGAATAATTGTAAAAATATTGATTTTAATGATTAAAAAAATTTAAATTAAAATCATCAAAAATATTATAAAGAATAATTTCTATACCAACCTTTTTTCTCCTACTAGAACAACGTTGTTAAGTTTTGATTTATGCTCAACTAATCAAAATTTACAACGATCTTTTAGTTCTAAAAAAATAGGTATGTTCATAATTGTTTCATAATGTTTTCATGCAAAATTATTTAAGAAAGTTGTTTAACACAGTTATGGAGGAAGTTTTATTGATTTTAGTGTATAGTTTTTCTGTAAATTTTTCGGAACAAGTTATTTTACAGAGTTGTGTTAGCAAATTTAATTTCATACAATTATTAAACGAGTGTACAGTTGTTTGATAGAGTTTTCTACAAAAGTTAAACTGCATAGTTGTTTGAAAAATTAGGTTTGCACACAATCAACTGTAAGTAATTTCATAACTTTTTCGGAAAAAGTTTTATTGATTTCAAGAAAATACAGTTTCTTAATGAATAGTTTTCTGTAAAGTTTTCAAAAAAGTTAATTTGCAGAGTTGTTTGGCAGATTTAATTTCATACAGTTATTAATCGATTTCAGTGTACAGTGTGTGATAGAGTATTCTGCAAAAGTAAATCTTCATAGTTGTTCTAAAAATTAGGTTCGAACAATCAATTTTAATGTATAAGTAGCTACATAAAGTTTTCGGAACAAGTTGTTTGGTAAAGTTTTTGTAAGAAATCAATTTCAATGTACAATTATTTAGTAGAGTTTTTGAGAAAAGTTTATCTGCAGAGTTGTGTGCATAATTAGTTTCAGAGAGTTATTATAACTATATTACAGTATTAATTGTTTCGTAAAGTTATTATGCACAATTATTATATTGATTTTGTTATTTACTATGAATTAATAAGTTATTTAAATTTTAAATATCCTAAAAATAAGGGTGTAGGAAACAATTAGGTTTTTGTTTACACTATAGCTGATGGGTAAAAACTAAACAGAAATAAAAATAAATCAAAATTAACTAGAATGCATAGCTTTTGAGGAATAAATGACAAGTTTTGGTACAGAATTATTCAACTAATATTTATATTTTTTTCAACACACTATGATGCAGGGATTACGTGAAGAGTCTGGGAGTTAAAACTTTGAACAAAGGAAAGTGGCAAGGATCGACGAATTTGAACGGGGATGTTGAAGTTCTTAGTTTTGCTTTGGACAGATTGTAAACTGTAATAAAGAGAAACCGTAACTTTTAGACTAGAATTGTAACTCTTAAATCTGTAAGTTTTGTTTTTTTTTGGATTTTTTTTTTTGCAAATTAAAAAATGACGATGGAATTAAAAATACTCATGGATCCTTTTGACTCTTTTACATAGTGAAAAAAACTAATTATTTAATTTGAAAAGGTTTAACCTATTTTCCAAATTTTATCATAAAATATATGATGTACTATTAAAAAAAAATCTTTTGACATAATTCAATAAAATTACAAATAATAAAGATAATGAACCACAACATTCTAAAATTGTAAAGACAAAATAATTTTTAAGAATTAACAATACATCAGTGTGTGGCGTCCATTTTCTACATTTTGTCCTTCTTAATTTTCTTTTATTTAGATCCTTTTCTTTCAAACCAACATCATAAACACTTATTATATAAGGGGATTTGTTAAAATATGACGTTTTTGATCAGATTTGACCATTTATACATTTTTGAAAACTGTGATGAAATATACTTTTTGAATTATAGAAACTCCATTATACTTAAAACTGCATAAAATCAAAAACTTTATTCTTTAAATCTTCTTTTTAATTTTTTATGAACATGTTTTTTTTTTTGAAAAAATTGTGTTTTTATATTGCTATGACTAGTTTTGGAAAAAATAACAATTTATAAAAAAAGGTATAGATGGAAAAAATTGAAGCTAGATGTCCTTTTAACCCAAAATTTCCATTATTTAAATAAAACAAAATACACCAATTATTTACATCATTCCATTAATTTAAATCTCATTCCTTATTTTTTTTTATTTTGATTTTTTCTTTTCTAACCAATTTCATAAACACCTATTATTTAAAGCATTCCATTTGTCTTCATTTTTAATTATATTATGTGGCAATATTTAGTTAGTTTCCCAAAACAAATAGTCAAAGATTCATTTTTAAGTAAGTTATACATTTTGGTCATATACCTACACCCTATTAATTGTGGAAGGATAATTAATTTGAAAAGCTAATATATATAAACTTCTTGGGTGAAGAAATTTTAAAGAGCATACAAAAACAAAAAATCCTCATCCAAATTATGAAAATAATCTTTCTTTTCTTCATTATTATTACTTTGTGTGTTCGATTGAACACCACCACTATCAAATTGTTTCCTAATATAACATTATGTTTCAAAAACTCATTTAGCAGCAATAATGATGTTCTCAAAATTCATTGCATATCTGATGAAGGTGATCTTGGGATTCACTTTTTGCATCGTTCAAACTTATATACTATTAAGTTTGTGGATAAATTACTCGGTGTTTCTAGATATGAATGTCAACTAAGACATGGACCTGATTTAGGATATTCTAGAAACTTTACAGCATATATTAAAGAAGGTGTTTTCGAATTCCATGATACATACCTTTGGGAGGCTAGAGATGATGGGATCTATCTTTCAGAAGATGGTCATGCTGCAGTGTATAAGTATGATTGGATTCTTTAAGCCATATTTGTCTGTCTTCTTGGTATCAATAGATTTCAAGATATAAATCATATGAAAAATATTTAATACTCTATGTATTGGATGTTCAATATTACAATAAAAAAAATGCAATAACCCAATTAAGTTGTTGCTAGATATCAATGTGATCTAAAAAATTCTCAATCGTATTATCAATACAATTGTTTGATTACCCGTCAAAATGCCTCTCAATTAGATTTTTAATTAAAAAAGAATTGAATTATGCCAAACCAAAAATTATATATTTGTTTGGACAACCTCTGCCTCCGCCGCCAAGGTTCAAAACAGCGAGATTCAACGGTGACCAAACCACCAAGCCGATAACACCACCATCCGATCCGGTTGTGCGTCAAGCGGTTGATCGACGCACAACCCATATCTGGGAGCTCCACCGTTCTCTTGTGGAAACTCCAGTCACTCCTGACTGACGAATAGCCCGCGGCATTAACCGTGACGAGTCTTCCACACCACAACCACCATAGATAGAGTCGATGACACTCACCAGTCTAAAACGATATGCAAGCCCTGCCATGAAATTCAAGAGCAAGAACATTAAAAAACAAAAAAAAGCCATGTGACACTACACTCTCATTGTTTTCTTTACACAGAACACAACTTCCTGCATCAACCTACACAACAAAGCAGGGTTGAAAATATGATAGAAACAGATCACAAAATATGATTATGATTCTGTTTCAAGACTTATCTTCATTACCTCATTGTTACTCTGAAGTACTCTTGAAATAAGCTTCAAGTTACGTTCTTCTTTTGGATGCAACGCCTCCCAAATACGAATATTGGTCATCATGTTGATCAAATAAACACCAAAGAGGCTTACATTTTTCCTCACAACTTCTCCTTTTTTCGTCCTTTGCGTGTACTCATTCTCAAAAAGGATGGGTTTAGAAGCCAAAATAGTTATCAAATGTGGGAAATCTTCGTCCACATGACAAACAAAAGCTAGCAAGTAAGGCTCTTTAGAACATCTCAAGTCATTAATTCGGAAAGGTCTCTTATCTGTCACTGCAATAAGATCATTGACCTCTAGCTGCTTTCGAGCTCCATTAGTCATATTCTCTGACGTTTTCTCCAAAGTAACTTTATAAAAGAGGTTCTTGGGATGTTTAAAATCTTTATCTGGCTTGATTTCCCAAAATTTGAAAGCTTGTGCATGGCGTATCGTTGGCATACTTGACAACAAAGCAGCATGTGTTTCTTCAATATGAGGATTCACAAATGACTCAAAATACTTTTTTGTTGATGAGAATGTGTTAGGAATCTTCCCTACCTATCGACCAAAACACCAAATTTATAAAAATTAAGTATATATCTTTAAGTTCCTAAGAAAAGTTAAAAGACTTAGAAGAAAAAACAGAACCTGTCCTTTGTAAAGATTTGAGTTTAGGACATCAAGAAGAGACCAAGAGAAGACAACATCGACTAAGTCTCTTCCCTTGACAATTCTCTCATATGTCTTGTCTTCTTTTGTTACCCACAATCGATGCATCATCTTAGAACTCTGTTCCTACAATCTCAAGATCTCTAAATTTGAAGACGTTACATGAATATATAAAGGAAGATTGAATATACTGTCTATATATATTTGTGAGGAAGGAGGAGACCAAAGGTTGAGTGTTGGAAGTCCAAAAGATTTGTTCTTTTTCTTTACCCTCTCGGAAAAGGACCAATACTAAACTAATGCATTTTACTTTAAAATTTCCAAAACATAGAATCTTTATGATTTTCTCACTAGGTTTTATGCATTCTCAATTTGAATTTATGTTTTCTTTTTCTTTTCCTTTCTTCTTTGATAATTTCAATTTATTATATTAATATTCTTGTTTAAAAATATAGATATTCTTAGAGTTAGAGATTCTTTCATTCTAAATTCATATCTACACGCCTTAAAATTTACCTGTTAGTAAAACTAATGTAAATTATTCTTAGGCAAGTTTCCGTTTTAAATTTGTAAGATACGATATAAATCCTAAAAGGTTTTGTACAGTAGGAAATCGATTTAAAGTTTAAGAATGGGCTAATATGAATGAATTTTTAAATTCGGTTTAGGTTAGGTTAACCGAATGGCTAATAAGAATGAATCGATTGACATTTTTACAAACTGAACCGAAGTTGAAATTGCCGAACCGAATTGAACGGACGGTTCAAAATCCAGTTGTATCATAACTAAGTCCAGTTCTGTTGTGAGTCAGCCTCTTGAAAGCTTCATACTGCTTCTTGCAATGGTATACTTGCTACCAAAATTTTTTCCACGGGTGTCTTTCCCCAAATGTTTCATAGAACTTGTCAATAATCGCCTGTCTCCCAACATCATTTACATTCTGTTTTCTAATGTTTCCTTTCAGTTTCTCTTCAATTCTTAAGTTGAGGATACACACGAGTTTGCTCATCACTCCATGCAAGACTCTTATTTGAAGATACACAGTCTTTTTTGTAAAAATCAATTTTAACTTTCAGAAAAAATATTCACTAAAATATGAGTTAGAGAGGAATATACTCACATCAGTACCAGGGATATATGTCATTGTTTCTCTGAAAAAGTGACAGCAACAATCTATAAAGAAGAGTTAATTTTCAGTCCATGAACAACTCAGATCAAAAACAGATTTTTAAAAAAGACAGAGAGCTCACTAAGATGTGCATCTCTATCTATGCTTACACATGAATCTACAACAGAAACATCATGGAGTTTACTTAAACGCACATTAATAAATCGACCAACAGTTTAAAATTAAAGCAAAGATCTAAATTTGTAAAATTTATAAATATGAAACAGAGCAAAATCAGCAAAACAAACATAAATAGCACTCAAACATCAATATAAATACTCTTTAACCAGATAGACATAAGCTCATAAGCAGCATTTCATCTTTCAACTACAGGTTTCAAAACATTGATATATCATGAAACTAAAAGCAACCCAAGTATCACTTCACAAACAGCAACAATAACAAATACAAAACTCTGCATATATTATCAATATAAACAGTTATCTTCTAGCAATTATTATCAATATATGAGTCTGAGTCACGTTAAGGGACTTCTACTGCTAAAACACATTGTCTCTGCACTAAGAAAAACTAACTACAGATTGGAAAACATAAAAACTCAATGATTAACTCCAGTTCTAGTTCCACACAAGAGATGTATACAACCCCACGAAATCATCATCATTCAAAATGTAGATTGGAGATAAATCTAAACCAAGACTGTCAATAGAAGAGATAACTAACCACGACCACATATTAATCTCTTAACAGCAGAAAGAGATACTCCCAAACAAAACACACTGGGAAAACTCTTCTTACAATCCTTATAAAGAGCAAACAAACAATATCATTAAACTTGAAAGGTGCCTTTTATGAAAAAGATCAGATGTATATAAAAGTCTGTTGAGTAAGATAAAAAAAAAATGGAGACTGAGCTCATATTCTCAGCAGACTCAACCCAAGATTATGCTTCCTAGCTTATTCAAAAGATCATCGAACATAAAATCAAAACCTAAGGATCATAGTGAGAGTGATTTCAACATAAACAAACAACAAAGACCCTATCTAACAACACTAGCCTCAGGCAAACAATAGCTTTAAGAGTTTAGATAATTGCCTCAAACAAATACAGAGAACGAAACAAGATCATCAAAGGTATTGGCTCATACGAATAGGTGATCAGATACAAGTGGATAGATTTATCATCAAAGTTAGATATTAGTGAAGAATGTTAAGACTCGAGGGTTTATCAAAGAAGAACAAACATCGATTAAAAGAAGCTAATAAACATCATCATCACCAAAACATCAAAATCAAAGCAAAACAAACCCAGATCAGAGCTTCTCCTATGAAAATATAAATCATCTAGCTAAGTTCTTCTCCTACGATCAGAGCTTGACACACCCAGATCCATAAATTCTCTATCTATCGATTACAGATCCATAAGTTCTTCTCCTACGATCAGAGCTTTGCAGCGAGTGTAAAATCAAAATCTTAGGAAAATAGAGAGAGCATCAAATGACATGTGAAGGGAAAGAGTATGATACGAACAACCGATGAGCTCCGATGACTTCGACGACTCCGACAACTCAGAGAGCTAGGATTGATGAGAGATCGAAATCGAAGTCGCGAAGAAGAGAGAGAAAAGGGTATAATTTTCGTGTGTAATTTTTTTGTTAAGTAATGGGCATATTTGTCATTAGCATTTTTAGCTGATTCAACTTCAGTTAAATGATCCAATTCGGATCAGCTAGCTGAGTTTAAAATTTTTGCCTATTTTTTTGAAACTCAGTTATATGATTCATTTGGATGATTTACATTTTGACAATTAAACAAACATCAATTCTCATCCTTATCTGAATGAATCAGCTGAATGAACAAACAAACATGCCCTTAGTTGCAATACTCAGAACTTGGTTCACCTTTGTTTCGACCCAGTAGATAATTTATTGTCACCCATAGACCTTTACACACATCAGTTGCCGAAAATTTCTGTGGACGTTGCCGTGACTGATTAGAATGACATAATATACATATATAATAAAGTCAATACATCGATATAAATTTATTTATTTCCAATTCATCCTCTTCCCTTTTAACTTTTGATTTTGAACATTTACTTTACATTTTGTTAATATTCCATTAAGGCCTTGAGAAAGGTCTGGTTCATGTTCATATGCATTCCGGTGCCTTAATACAGCAATTCTGCCAATTAATCTGTGTTTATAATAAAAATATATTAGATCTACTTGATGGACCAGTTACAAAATGTTTTAAAATATTTTTTTACTAAATTAAAAATTTATTATTAGTGATGAATTTTAAAATTGTTTAAGAAAAAAAGTATAAAGCTTTTTGCTTTTAGAAGAAAGTTATTTCTATACTTTTCTTTTTATACGTGGATAAATTAATTTATGTTTTTATATTATAATTTTATTATTTGGAAAATAAAGATCTTATTTGGAAATAAATATTTTATTTGGAAATAAACTCTAAAAAAATTTCTTAAAAATTATTTGATTTATATATTAACTAGTTTAAGGCTGTTTTATGGACAAGTTTCTTAAAATTAAAAAAAATTGGTTTAAATAATATATCTGGAAATTGTTTAAAAAAATATATTTGGTTAGAAATGAGAGTGATTTAATAAGTTTTTTTTTAACATCAAAAAATTAATTAAATTTTTATATTACAATTACAATATCATTATTAACATATTAAAAGTCTAGACTATGTATAATACCTTTTGGTTTCATCTTGTCCTTTTTTTCGAACACCGTGCAAGATATGGAAAACGGATTCGGTAGCCGACGACTATACTCTCTCTTATATATATATGAGGGATAATTTCTTCTAGAAACATATATGTTATCCAATTGTTCTCCATGATTCAGATCTATCTCGATTTCCAACCAATTATATATTTCTTCTTGTACTTTCACTCGCCAAAGGTTTTTGCCATTTATTTGTCTCTTATTGTTTTCTGAGAACATCTTATGGCTCAGGCCTTCCGTTACAAGATTTTTTTAAAAACAATTCATATCTAAGGCTCTATATATGAAGTTGTTTAGTTTTTCCGGTTTTCTTTCTTTTCCATCTATGTATTCCCATCTACCAAATTTTTTAATCTTTAACCAAAGTCTCACTGCCGTCCTCCCATTTCCGGATTTATATATCTCTTCTCGTTCAGATTATATCTCGATTCCCTACCATTCTTTTTTTTTCTGGCGTTCTTCGACAACATCTTCTATTTCAACACTTATGTTACAAGCTCCATATTTTTTTATTCATATCACTCACTTTGTTTATGAAAATATTTGGTTTTTGCGGATTTTTTTTTATCTTCGGATTAATATCAACAATCATCTTCAATCTCCATCAAAAGCTCCACCGCCTTTATTCTTCTTGTGGATCAAAAATTTTGTATGTAAATTGGCTTCAGCGAAAAAAATTATCTCTGAGTTTTCAATCTATTTAACTATTAGATCCATAAAATTAATTACATTAATGTGTTAACTCGATCCATTAAATTAGATGTGTTCATGGGTTAATTCAATCAACTTATCCTAAGATTTATTTAACATTTAACAAATTAGAATAATATATTAGGTTCGATTATACTCATTCAATTTTTCCGTTCAAATAATTAGAAGCGTATAATAAAAATTTATTAGAGCTTAAATAATATAAAAATCAAAATATCTAAATTTGAAATAGAAAGTTTTAATTTTTTTGAAATAAGAAAATGTAACTTATATTAAAAAAACAGAAAGAAAATTACATTCATTATTATTTAATGTATTTTGGATATTTTTCTTTTCTATTAAGAAAAACAAAATAGCACAATATTTTTTAATGCAATTATGCGGTATTAGCAATCGGAGCTTTTTTTCAGACTAAACCGGCAAACGATTGACTTCTAAAATATTTTTTCTTAATTTTATATAATTAAATGCTAATTAAATGACTTAAATAATATTTTTTCAAATGTTGTATACAATAATACAATAAACATTGTAGTCCGTCATTAACCTTTGCCGACTCAAATAGTTAATCAGATTTATATTGTTGACAATCCATTTCCTTATATAAAGATCTCTTCCGAGTTAAGCCAGCGAGTAACAAAAAAGAACTTTAAAACCTCAACCTCAAATCATCAATGGCGATCTCTGAATTTCTACCAAAAGAATACGGATATGTTGTTCTCATCCTCGTCTTCTACTGTTTCCTCAACCTCTGGATGGGTGCTCAAGTCGGTAGAGCTCGCAAAAGGTTTGTTCATTCTTCATCTTCTCCTCTAAATCGAATCAAGAACATCTAGATCCGTAAAATTTATAAATTTCTGTGAACTAAAACTACAAGTTTATCCAATTTCATAGTCTGATCTATAGATTGATCAATCTTGATGTAGGTACAACGTGCCATATCCAACTTTATATGCTATAGAATCAGAGAACAAAGATGCTAAGCTTTTCAACTGTGTTCAGGTTAAAAAGACTTTAAAACCCATCTTAAATGATTATGTCTTCTTCTTCTTAAACTTGTTTTGATTTGTGTTCTGAATATTTATGGTTTGTTTGTAGAGAGGACATCAAAACTCTTTAGAGATGATGCCAATGTTCTTCATACTTATGGTACTTGGTGGAATGAAACATCCTTGTTTATGTACTGGATTGGGTTTGCTTTATAGTATTACTCGATTCTTTTACTTTAAAGGTTACTCTACTGGTGATCCTACCAAACGTCTCACTATTGGGTTAGTTCTTCTTCTTCTTCTTCCCCTCTGTTAATTTTGAGACTCTTTTTTTTCATTCAAGTTTGTGATCTTTGTAATCTCTCATGTTTCAGGAAATATGCTTTCTTGGGATTGTTTGGTCTTATGATCTGTACCATCTCTTTTGGTGTTAGTCTGATCCTTGGCTGAGTTACGACTACTTTGGAACCAGTTTTTGTTTTTGTTTTTTGTTTAAAAGGTTCTTATAAGTTGTTTTTGTTTACAATATCTTTAGAATTTGTTTCTTTTGTTGCTTACAGTAAGTTTTTGTTGTTTTAATAAATCATGGCGTTTATGAAGAACAATTAACATTCATATTATTCAGCAAAAATCTGAAACTTTTCTGATAGCTATAACAAAAATGGGTGGGCAGTTTTGATAAAAGGAAACAAAATTTGGTGAAACTAACAGTTTTAATAATTTATTATTCCATTTTGTAATTAAAAAATGTTTTGTTTGTTTTGACTTTTGATCTCCTCGATAACCACTCCGGCACTTCCACTGTTTGTTGTATAACTTAATACGATAAATTAATATTATGTTAGTTTGACAAACTAATACGAAGAAGAAATATTTGTTGTGTTTTAGATTTTTTTTTTTTTTTTTTTAATAAAACTGTTGTGATTTTAGTTCTTCCTATTATTTATTTGTGTTTCATTACGCAAAACTTTATCAGGCCCGTTTTGAGCAGACATTAGATGAAACATTAGTTTAAGTTCCCCATTTTTGTGGGGGTCCGTTTGTAGTGTTTTTTTCTTCTATATATATATAGATATATATAAATATATTCCTATATAAAAAAATAAGTGTATATTGTTAAGAAAAAGAAAGAAATTAAAAATATAAGTGAATATTTTTTTTTGTTTTTGGATAATTTATGTTTTCTTACCAACTTTTTGTTATATACTTGAAACTATATTCTCTTTGTTTTTGGATAATTTATGTTTTGTTACCAACTTCTTTTTTAATATATATTTGAAACTATGATTATGTTTTATTATATTTGTTATGACCCATTTTTTATTTTGTTTAGGGTCCCGAGACCGTCCATGAACTTTATGAAACACCGGCAAAAGTGTGACATCTACATGCCATGTGGAATGATATCTGACACAAATAATAGTTAGATACAACCTACATTTTCATTATAATATGATAGATTTCTAAAACGAAATGATATTTTTTATAGAACAATTAATATGGAAATTACAAAGAATAGCTATGGAAACTGATTAATAGTTTGTTACAATCTACATTTTCATTATAACGAGTTCTCTCCCAAGATACTGTTTTTGGTTGTACTCTTCATTTTTATTGATACTAGATATGGATCCGTGCTATGCGCGGGTGTCTTATAAAAGTTTTACCTATATTTCTATCTTTAAAAGTTTAAAATCTTATTGTTTGTTATCTAAATTATTTATAATTTTTGTTGAATTATATCAAAAAAAAAAACAAATTTAAGTAGTGCATCATATATAAAATCAATTATGCAGTGTTTCTAATGACTTACACTTATGCTGTGTTTGATAGCATATATAAAAAAATTGTTATTGTTATATTTACATTACAATGTAAATATATGTCAACTTTAATGTCTCATTTGGTCATAAATATATATATAGTTCAATTATTTATTTTTAATTTTTACCAATCTTTTTCTTCTTGCATATTATTTTATATTTTATTTTAAATTGTTATTAATGTTATAATTAATGATCTGTAAAATAACTTTCAAGTAGTATCCATTGTTTTTTTTAACTTTCACCAAAATAAGAATTTAAGAATGATTTATTTTTAACTACAGTTTTTAACTATACCTATAAGTACGGATACTAATGTCGTATTCTAAATGTAGTCTATGTGTTGAACTTCTAATTTTTTTACATTTCACTTCACACACTACTTCTTTCTTCATCTGCCAACAAATTCAAATTCTATAATGTAAATAAATTTAACTTATCTTTAATAGTTGTTTTTCAAAACTATCTCCTTCCCATGTTTTTGTTATGAGATTTGATGGATGATTGATTTTGACGTCTGCAAGTTAAATTCCAAGATCTTTAAAGAAACTTGTATAACATTAAAATTTCTATCAGTTTGGATATTTTACCTTCTTTTTTGGGATGTAGATTGTTGAAAATCTCTTTGTAGACAATGTTTTTCGGAGCTTTGCTTTGCTTAAACACTTGATTAACTTCGTGCTCCATATTTTTAAACTTTCTTTTGATGCCATTTTTGACATAAAGTTGCTATACGCATATGTTTCGTTTTGTTGTTTGATATGTTTTTCTTCAAAAGAAAAGAAAAAAAATTGTTGTTATTCGTTCACTATGTAATATTTTACCTAATTTTATAATTATGTGATTTTATTTTCATCCCAAATATTAATTTTTTCCATATAATTTAGATTAAAAACATTTGTTTCATATATATGGTGGTTTAAATTGATTTGCTTTTGCCGTTGATTTAACTGTATGATAGGCGAACAAATCGAACATAGCTATTGCCAAGTTAAATCCAAAAGATATAACTTTGGAATTTATAAATCCATAACGCTTTTACACCAAATAATTTAGATTTAAGTTTGTCTTTACAACATCACACATATATAAATTTTCTATCAAATATTCATGGCATATCTTTTCCTATTTTCTCTTTTAATTTTCTTTATAACTTTAGTTTAAGAAGCATATACAACAAAGATAAGATGGAAGGAATAACTTCATGCATGCAGATTTAAAAAGGATTTCAAAACTATACATGTAAAAACAAAACTAAAGCTCTAAGCCAACAAAAAGGCAAAAAACTGTTAAACACTTATTTTACTTTTCCCTAAAACGGAACACGAAACACGAAACACGATCTGTGACTTCCTATGAAACAGAGCTTCTCTGTTTAGCGAGCAACAACACAAAGTTATAAAAGATAGGCGTCAGAGGGTTGGTTGAAGATTTATGGAAGTGAGGAAATGAAATCTCCAAAAATATGGATACAGATACGTTCGACTACATAATAACACATAGCAAAATAACAGTACAATATTTTGAAAACAAATACAATTACAGTTCACGTGACTATTGTTTGAAACAGATCAAACAACAAAGAGAGAGATAAGTGAGTGAGAATCATCAGAGAGGCTCTTCATCAATCCATCATCTGAACTATACTCTGCCGTGTGTCCTCCTCCCTGAAAACCACTCAAGAAAACCTCTATACCTATTCCACAAACATGCAGAAAGTTAATGGAGAAGCATAACTTACTTCTTTATTCTGCCCTCTTTTCTTTTGTTCTTTACAGTTTCCACATTAAGAGGGATATGAATGTTCTCTGCATCATCCACTCTTCACTAGAACCCCACCAAAAGTTTAGTACGAAGTTGACTTCTATGTTGCTTCTGCAAAACACAATTTTGCTGAAACATGGTAAAGTAAACTTTAGCTGCTATGAGGATAGTACATGAATGAGGATTCTTCATTTGCTCGACAAATGTGTACTTTTCCTCTCCAAGAACGTGCTCATATACAAGTGGCAAGTTCACCCTAACTAAGGGAATCAGGGTTCAAGTCATCAATGGAATTCATATGCAGCTTCTCCACCACATGGCAAAACCAAATGGTCCATGTTCCTCCCCTTTGCTCTTCTAAGGGCGATTATCTGGAGACACATATAAACATGTATAAGGGAACAAAAAAATATTTGGACAGTAACAACTAAAAGACACAAGTAACCGAGTAGAGGACAACATACAATGCAGCTTTGCAAACGGGACATCAGTTAGACGTGCCCAAGAACAATCAACAACAACTAATCCTTTCCTTTGAATCAGACTATAGTCTTCCCTTGAAACACACTGTCTACCAACTGGACTTCCAAAATTATAAGACTCATATATATTGCGGTATTAACATTATTTTCATATGCTCTCAAACTCCTTGACATTTTTCTTTTCTTGATTTCATATGGACATGGGTCAGCTTGAAAAGGTTAGAATGTAAACTCGAGATATTTATTAAATTATGTAACAAAACCATATATTCAAAAATTTCCGAAGAACACTTGGCCCTTTTAGAACATTTTATCAAAGGAGATAAAAGTATATCATAAACATAACACCATCACCACAAACTACAATAAGAACACAGAAACAATTCATAGATAATGAAACAGAGTAGCAACAGTTACATCTGTTAGGTAATTCGATTAGGAATAAGAACTCTAGTTTAGGAGTTCTAATAGAAATAGGAGTTGGCTATTTCTAATAGGAATAGGAGATGTCTATTCCTATATAAAGCTATGTTGAGAGGTGTTCAACAAGCAGAAATTTAAGGTTTTAGTTTTGAGCAGTTTCTAAAATCAATAAAAGATAATATGTTCTTTTACATAGTTCTTTGTTCGGTGTTACGAATCATACGATTACATTTGGTATCAGAGCCTTGTGTTTAATCTAACGACCTAAAGTAACACAAGACCGAAGACATGGAGGGAGCCATCATCGCAGCACCACAGGAGAAGGAACCCAAGATCACGTCAGTTCAATGCCCAATGCTCACCGCCACTAACTACACCGTATGGGCGATGAGAATGAAGGTAACATTGAGAGTTCATAAAGTTTGGGAGGCGGTAGAACCAGGCACAACGGATGCAGATAGGAATGTCATCGCAATGGCCTTGCTCTTCCAATCCATCCCGGAAATCTTAATCTTACAGATTGGCGAGTTAGAGGAGGTTCAAGCTATGTGGGAAGCAATAAAATCTCGATACTTGGGAGCAGACCGAGTACAGGAAGCAAGACTTCAAACTCTTGCCTCAGAATTCGATCGTTTGACCATGAGTGAAACCGAAAAGATTGATGATTTTGCAGGGAGGATCTCGAGCTTAGCCTCTAGATCAGCAGCTCTAGGACAAAACATCGAAGAACATAAGCTTGTGAAGAAATTCTTGAATAGCTTACCAAGAAACAAGTTTATTCACATCGTTGCTTCATTAGAGCAAGTTTTAGATCTCAAGACAGTTGGTTTTGAAGACATAATTGGTAGGTTAAAAGCCTATGAAGAAAGGATAGGAGAAGAGGATCAAAGAGTTGATCAGAACAAACTCTTATTCAATGCCTCTTACGAGCAAGCTTCAAGAGGCGGTTTTAATGGCCGAGGTAGAGGCCGAGGAAACCGTGGAAGGGGCTGTGGAAGAGGACATGTTAACGCACAGCAAAGAGACAACAATGATCAGAATCAAGATAAAGACAAACAGAAGAAGGATCGATCATATGTTACTTGTTGGCGTTGCGACAAGAAGGGGCACTTCGCTAACATGTGTCCGGAAAAGGGCAGAAATCATCAAGAAACGAACCTAGCAGAAACAGAGGAGGCTGATGCAGCTCTGTACATGCACGAGATGCTATTTTTGAATGAGCAAAAAATATTTCCAAAGAAATACGAAGAGGAAGAAGCAAGTAAGCTAAGTACTTGGTACTTGGATAATGGTGCGAGTAACCACATGACGGGAAAGAGATCTTATTTTTTAGAGCTAAACGAAAATATAAGAGGCAAAGTCAAGTTTGGAGATGAGTCATGTGTAGATATCAAAGGAAAAGGATCAATAATAGTTCAAGCAAAAACTGGAGAACAAACAATAATCAATGATATCTATTGGATTCTGGACCTTAAAAGCAATATAATCAGCCTAGGACAAGCTACAGAAGTGGGTTGCAATGTAAGACTGAAAGAAAACTATCTTACCATGCATGATTCCGAGAGAAGGCTGCTCATGAAGGTACTTCGATCCCCTAACCATATGTACAAAATACAACTCACAATAGGAGTTCCGGAGAATCTGCTCACCAAACTTGATTATGAAACATGGCGATGGCATGCGAGACTAGGACATGTTAATTTTAAAACAATGTCAATAATGTCCAAGAAGAAGCTAGCTCATGGGTTACCCAACTTCGAAGATGAGAAAAGAATATGCGAGTGCTGCCTTGTAGGAAAAAAAACTCGACAACCATTCCCACAAGCAACAAAATTTAGAACAAAACAGAAGTTAGAATTAATTTACGGTCACTTGTGTGGCCCCATCACACCATCAACCACAGCAAGAAATCGATACATATTTGTATTGATTGATGATTTCTCAAGATACATGTGGACTATCTTGTTGAAGGAGAAGAGTAAAGTTTTCGAAAAATTCAAGAAATTCAAAAGCTTGGTGGAAAGTGAAACAGGGGAGAAGATCAAAATGTTTCAAACCGATAGGGGAAGAGAGTTTACCTCTATCAATTTTCAAACATTTTGTGAAGACAATAGCATCTCAAGACAACTCACAGCCCCTTATACACCTCAACAAAACGGTGTGGTCGAAAGCCGCAATCGCACTTTACTTGAGATGACAAGGAGCATGTTGAAAACAATGGGAATGCCAAATCACCTATGGGGAGAAGCAGCAAGACACGCCACCTACTTGATCAATAGGGTAACCACAAAACATTGAATGATCAAATGCCATACGAGTCATTCAAAGGAAACAAACCGAACCTGGATCACCTTAGAATCTTTAGTTGCAAGGCATATGCAAGAGTAGAAGCGATCAACTTAAAAAAATTGGATGATCGATCTAGACCTCTTGTATATCTTGGAACAGAACCAAGTACAAAAGCTTATTGACTTTACAATCCTTCCACCAATAAAATTTATGTAAGTCGAGTTGTAGTTTTTAATGAATCAAGTAGCTGGGAATGGAGTAAGCCACGTGGTGATGATCAAAGTGTGCAGCCTGGAATGTTCACAATGGTTTGGAGAGAAACCATAGATGATGGAACCAATTTTCGTTCAAACAATGAAGAAGGAACCAGCTCTATTTCGAGCTCTGTTTCAAACAAAGATTCACGAATCACTAAAGGCCCATAAGAAGTTTCACAAGACTCTGATCACGAAAACAATCTGGTTTTAAGGAGATCAAATCGCGAAACAAGCAGACCCAAATACCTTGAGGATTACGTTTTGCTGGCGGATATACTTGGCGAAGAATTGTTACTTAGTATTGATGGACAACCAAGCACATATCAAGAAGCTGAAGGCTCAAAAGAATGGATGGATGCAGCACAATCTGAGATAGAATCAATTAATAAAAACAAGACTTGGAAGCTAGTTGACAAACCATCCAACGTGAAGCCTATAAGACTTAAATGAATCTTCAAAATCAAGAAAAATTCAGATGCAAGCATCAACAAGTATAAAGCTCGCCTTGTAGCAAAGGGATATGTTCAAAAACATGGAATTGATTACGATGAGGTGTTTGCGCCTGTAGCTCGGTTAGAAACCATTCGTTTTCTCTCATCTCTAGCCGCAACAGGAGGCTGGGAAATACATCACCTTGATGTCAAGACTGCATTTCTACATGGCGAATTAAAAGAAACAGTTTATGTACATCAACCGGATAGTTTCGTGAAAGAAGGAGAAGAAAGCAAAGTTTACAAACTTTACAAGGCGCTATACGGGCTGAAACAAGCTCCGAGAGCTTGGAACACCAAGCTAGATCAGATTCTGCGAGGAATGAATTTTGAAAAATGCTCTAAGGAACAAGCAGTGTACCGAAAAACAGAGCATGCTCAAGATCTGATAGTAGCCGTGTATGTTGACGATTTATTCGTCACAGGAACAAATTTGAAGGTCATACTAGACTTCAAGAAAGGAATGGCTAGCAAATTTGACATGACAGACCTTGGAGAGCTTACATATTATCTTGGAATCGAGTTTTTCCAAAGTTCTAGTGGAATTACTTTGAAGCAAGAAGCCTATGCTCTCAAACTCCTTGACATGGACATGGGTCAGCTTGAAAAGGTTAGAATGTAAACTTGAGATATTTATTAAATTATGTAACAAAACCATATATTCAAAAATTTCCGAAGAACACTTGGCCCTTTTAGAACATTTTATCAAAGGAGATAAAAGTATATCATAAACATAACACCATCACCACAAACTACAATAAGAACACAGAAACAATTCATAGATAATGAAACAGAGTAGCAACAGTTACATCTGTTAGGTAATTCGATTAGGAATAGGAACTCTAGTTTAGGAGTTCTAATAGAAATAGGAGTTGGCTATTTCTAATAGGAATAGGAGATGTCTATTCCTATATAAAGTTATGTTGAGAGGTGTTCAACAAGCAGAAATTTAAGGTTTTAGTTTTGAGCAGTTTCTAAAATCAATAAAAGATAATATATTCTTTTACATAGTTCTTTGTTCGGTGTTACGGATCATACGATTACAACATCGTGACCCATACCATTTATTATGAACCAGCACAAACTCAGACTCTTCAATAATGATCTTGTAGTTTGTCACCTCATCGTGACCTCATCAGTGATTGCCACCCTGCAAATTGTATACATAGATTATTAGGCTTAAGCAAATAATGTATCCTCAATAACATTCCATACAATATCTAGTCATATTTTTATCGAATACTGAACTTGGGAAATCAAATGAGAATCAATAGGATTAGGATAAAGCAAGATTCTTTTTGTGGAGACCGAAGAGAGGCATTTTAACTTTAAACACTTTATTTCCATCTGCATCCTTGATTGGAAGCAAACAAATTCAAACTAAGACAGGAGCAGAGAGCTTGTTCAAAAGCCTATGAAACAACTTGTATTATCTTTCTGACTCAAGAAGCTTCTCCACATCCCTTAGGTATATAATTAGCGGATGTGTTTCTGATTCAAATACCAATACCTGCAAACAGACTACAGTTTTGGAAAATCGACTAAATAACAATGTAGCAAAGGTTTGATTTTTACCTTGTAAAGTGACTGCAGTCTGCAGGCAAAGTTCTTCGTCAAAGCATACATTTGTACTGCGTTTAATGGAATCTAGAAGCGATAAAAGGCACAGAACCGCCACAAAGCATGCCATGAACCAATATGAACCATCAATCTCAAAGAAAAATTGTCTCCTAGGTTGCACCGAGACGGATACGGGGAAAGGAAACGGGGACAGGAAACGGAAAATTCAAAATTTTTAGAAAACGGATACGGCATGGGTACAACAACAATAATATAAAAAAATATCCATAAGTTTAAGATAGAAAGATAGTCATTAGTCACAACATAAAAATAAAAACCCTTTAGTTTAATTTAAAAGCAAACTATAAAATAATCTAATCAATGATCAACTCGCTTTCTAAATCCGCCTGATCTAGTGAAAGATCCGCGAACTCCAACATTCCCACGTCCCCCATAGAATCAAATGTATCGCCACCAACATCCCACATCTTGGTCCTTTCATCTTTATATTCATTGGAGTTCCTTGATAAAAGACGTAGATTGTTGTGGATGAAAACCAAGTCTTCAGCACGACTTGGAGCTAATTTGTTCCTTCTAAGCGAGTGGATGAAAGAGTAGGTACTCCAATTACGCTCACAACAAGAAGATGAGCTCGGTTTCCCAAGCAATTTAAAAGCCAAACCTTGAAGTATAGGAGTCTGAGCACCAAAGTTAGCCCACCAATTTATGAGTTCCATAGTAGACATCGTTGAAATGCATGTTAAATCCGAAACAGGACCAATCTTCATAGAAAACGATGCATACTCATCCATAACTTTATTATGATCATCAGCATTAGGAAACAACCTTCTAAAACACTTCATCCTTTCTCGAGAGATTTCTCCATCCCTATGTGGAGCAACTCTTGCAGGATCCTCAATTAGCCATGCATCACTATAAAATCTACGACATACAAAGTATTATAATAGTGACATGAAAAGGAAAAAAATAATAAAAACAAAAAAATTAAAACATATACCTTTGATTTAAAGAATGAGCTACACGATGTAGAGGAGTGTTATTCTTCGCCCAACGAGCAACTAAAATCCAATAAACAACGTCATAGAAGGGAGAAGCTTCGGACGGTTGACGTTGTTCTTTCTTGTAGATCTCAACCTTGACCTTCTCAAACATGGAATCCCACATCTCATACACCAAGTGAAGACATGGTTTGTCGGTGTCACAAAACCTAATCATGTCATATATAGGTCTTGTGAAATCAACAATATAAGACACTTGATCCCACCACCCATCATTCAAAAGCTTCTCCTTAACAATGCATGCTCTCCATGTATCATCTTCTTTATAAGAAGACCACTCTTCACTTATTGCCATGGCTTGAAGACTCCTTTTGATTAGCTTGAATCTCTTTAGCATCACAATAATAGAAGTAAAGCGAGTGTTAGCAACTAAAAGCAACTTAAGAGGAGAAAACTTGTTGAAGATTGATAGCCTCATGTTATGGGTCATGATGAAATTTTTGATCATCAAGGCATCTTCAAATATATGTGATCCAATAACACTTCACATATGTTTCTGCGTTCACTTCCGTATTCTTTGCAGCATAAATGTTCTTTAGTGCAAGATTGAGAGTGTGGACTACACATGGTGTCCAATAGATGTGAGGAAACAAACCCTCAATAATCTCTCCAGCCGCTTTACATTTTGCTGCATTATCTATGACGATCTGCACAACATTTTGATGTCCCACCTCATTGATAACTTCTTTTATCAAGTTAGAAATAAGGAACTTATCTTTCACTTCGCCAAAACAATTCACAGCATTAAGAAAGATGAGACCAGTTTTGGAAGTAGCTATGAAATTAATCAGAGGCTTTCTTGTAGGATCGCTCCAACTAACTGACACAATCGTCACTCCTTTTTCTTTCCACGTTAATTTAAGAGGTTGCAATAACTTATCAACATTGTTTCTTTATTGCACTAGTAGAGTCGTTAGTAGCTTCTTATAACCGGGAGAAACATATCCATCAATCTTGTTACTGGCGGCAAACTGATAGGACCTAATAAAATGAGGATTTCTGGCAAGATTAAATGGCAAAACTGCAGTGTAGAACATCCTCGCAATTTCTTGATCCAATTGGTCTCTCACTTCAATACCAAATGCTCTAGTGATAGGTGATAATGCAGACTTCCTTTTCTTAGAAGATTCTGAATCACAAGGCAAAGGAACTTCTCTAGGACCATACTCACTTTTTTTCTTCTCAAAGTCGTCTTCCAACTTTTTCATCTCAGCTTGTTGGATCGTACTTGCTTTCTTAGAAATAGCAATACCAGCGTTCTTTATCCCAAGTAAATGCGCTCTCACTCTAGAATAAGAGCCTTTTCTGAGCTCCTTACAAATATTACAGTGAAAGCTCCAAGTTCCTCCGATTGTTCCTTGTTTATCTAATTTAGTCACATAATTCCACAACGAAGGTTCTCCAGAATTTTCACTTTGATTTGATGAATTAGCAGATTCGTTATCAACATCATTACTTTGTTGTTGAGAAGCCATGGTTCTGCATTATAAACCATACCAAAAAACGAATAAAACAAACGAAATCAGGTGAAGACTTAGACTTGTTAAGAAACAGAGTTCAAATTTTTAATATATAAATACAAGTATACAACTACAGTGGTGGCTTGTTACAAAACACTGAAACAAAATTCTATTATTCTATTATTAATACAAGATGTAGAATTTCTATACCTTGTCAGAACTCCAAACACTGGAACCAATGTCTATGAACTATAAAACTCTTGTTATGGTGAAGAAGACTAAAGACTAAAGAGATGAAGAGTTTGACATGTAGAGTATTAGGATTTTTCAATTGTCACTTTCGATTTTTTTAGGAGGCGAAGAGTTTTAAATTTTTTCTATTTAAAAAATAAATTAAAAATACATGTTTTAAATACATCAAAAATACATTACAAATACATGGTTTTTACACTGAAATGTTTCGAATACGCCGTCCCCGTTCTGCTGCCGTCCCCATTTCTGCCTCACCGTCCCCGATCTGCAGAAAATTTTTGAGGATGTTTTCGGACCGTTTCGCTGTAGTCCCTATCTTTGAAACGTCCCCGGTATGGGAACGTCGTCAAAATTGCTGTCCCCATGCTTCGTAGATTGTCTCTCTCTATTCTG
Source organism: Cardamine occulta (assembly GCA_028015245.1). Lineage (NCBI taxonomy): Eukaryota > Viridiplantae > Streptophyta > Magnoliopsida > Brassicales > Brassicaceae > Cardamine > Cardamine occulta. Next base: position 4,326,609 of record CM051367.1, read on the forward strand.
CATCCCAACGATAGCGCATGTACCTGTGATCCTTTGTTGCAATCTTCTTCCTCTGTTTTTGAAGATACGATTTAAGCTTCCTAGATTCTTGGAATGCACAAAAAGAAATGATGCACTACAAAGCACGAAGATGGCAATTTTGACGACGTTCCCGTACCGGGGACGTTTCGGAGATGGGGACTACAGCGGGACAGCGGAAACATCTCCAAAATGTTTTTGCAAATCAGGGACGATGAGACGGTGATGGGGACGGCAAGGCATAACGGAGACAGCGTAACCAAAATATTTCGGTGTAAAAACCATGTATTTTTGATGTATTTAAAACATGTATTTTTAATTTATTTTTTAAAATAGAAAAAATTTAAAACTTTCCCCCCCTAAAAAAAAAAAAAAAAACAAAAAAAAAAAAACATAAAAAACAAAAAAAAAAAAAAAAAAAAAAAAAACAATTTTTTATTTTTTTTTTTTTTTTTTTTTAAAAAAAAAAAAATAAAAAAAAAAAAAAAAAAGGTTGGAATTTTTTCAGTGTTTTTGTTTTTATTATTGTGATGTGGAAGATTAAAAAAAAAAGGATTTTAAGAAGAAAAAATAAAAATTTTTGTGAAAAAAAAAAAAAAAACGTAGCATAGACCATGGAACAAACACACCAAGAACAAGATCAGGAACAAAGGCTGAGAGAAGCAATTTATCATCATTTAAGGGAGTGAAAGAGGCTGAGGTGCAAAGAATTACAAAGTGCATCCACCTTTCTTGCCGGTTCTTCAAGGAAACAAGAAATTTTTTATTTTTACTATCACCAAGCAAATTCAAGAGGCCCAAAGAAATCACTAAATGGGTATGAGCTCCATTTGTGCTCTTTTTTCCTTCACCAATTTTTGTCCCAATGGGTTTTGTTGGTAAGGTTCTTAACGAGGCAAATGGATCGCATCATCATCGGCCCATTCAGTTAATTTTCCGCAAGCCCAACAACACAATTTTCGGCCAAAGAGTTCAAGAGACATTTTCTGATTTCCAAAACTCTGTTTTAATGTTGTCTCTTTCTCTCTCCTTCATGCAGACTATCACTTGTCTTTTATTTATTTTGTGTTGAACATTTTTCAAAACATAACATGATTGAATCTGAATTTTTGAAACTGGAGAATTTTCTCTTTGAATATTTTTGAGAAAGAAATATTTTGTCTTCTAAACTTCTTGTGTGTGACTCCTTGAAGCTTAGAGTGTATTACACTTATCATAGATCCTTTCACAGATCTGTGTGGCATCTCTCAATCCATTACCATTTCATATCATCTCTTTGAACCTGCTGAGAGTGACCTTAGTCCAGCAACAGCTTCACCATCGCCCCATCTCGCCAACTTTTCACTCGGATTTGTTGAGAGTGACTTTTTAATCCAACAACAATTCCTCCAACAAGCTATCCTTTAGGTTCTGATTTATTTGGTGCCCATATCATCAAGCCATGGCAATAAGTAAAGAGTGGTCTTCTTATAAAGAAGATGATACATGGAGAGCATGCATTGTTAAGGAGAAGCTTTTGAATGATGGGTGGTGGGATCAAGTGTCTTATATTATTGATTTCACAAGACCTATATATGACATGATTAAGTTTTGTGACACCGACAAACCATGTCTTCACTTGGTGTATGAGATGTGGGATTCCATGATTGAGAAGGTCAAGGTTGAGATCTACAAGAAAGAACAACGTCAACCGTCCAAGCTTCTCCCTCCTTTAGCGTTGTTTTTGGAATTTAGTTGGTTCTTGAGAAAAAAAAAATAACACTCCTTTACATCGTGGCCTAGTTTTTTTAAATCCAAGGTATATGTTTTAATTTTTTTTGTTTTTATTATTTTTTCCCTTTTAATGTCACTATTATAATATTTTGTATGTAGTAGATTTTATAGTGATGCATGGCTAATTGAGGATCTTGCAAGAGTTGCTCCACAGAGGGATGGAGAAATCTCTCAAGAAAGGATGAAGTGTTTTAGAAGGTTGTTTCCTAATGCTGATGATCATACTAAAGTTATGGATGAGTATGCATCGTTTTCTATGAAGATTGGTCCTTTTTCAGATTTAACATGCATTTCAACGATGTCTATTATGGAACCCTTAAATTGGTGGGCTAACTTTGGTGCTCAGACACCTATACTTCAAGGTTTGACTTTTAAATTGCTTGGGCAACCGAGCTCATCGTCTTGTCATGAGCATAATTGGAGTACCTACTCTTCCATCCACTCGCTTAGAAGGAACAGGTTGGCTCCAAGTCGTGCTGAAGACTTGGTTTTCATCCACAACAATCTATGTCTTTTATCAAGGAACTCCAATGAATATAAAGATGAAAGGACCAAGATGTGGGATGTTGGTGGCAATACATTTGATTATATGGGGGACGTGGGAATTTTGAAGTTCGCAGATCTTTCACTAGATGAGCCGGATTTAGAAAGTGAGTTGATCATTGATTAGATTATTTTATAGTTTGTTTTAAATTAAATTAAAGGATTTTTATTTTTATGTTGTGACTAATGACTATCTTTCTATCTTAAACTTATGGATATTCTTTTTATATTATTGTTGTCGTACCCATGCCATATCCGTTTCCTAAAAATTTTGAATTTTCCGTTTTCCGTCCCCTTGCCGTCCCCGTTTTCTGTCTCCGTATCCGTCTCGGTGCAACCTAGATGATGTATTGGTTACTTTGAAGCAAAAAGTGATTTAAAGACCTTGAGAATGTTGTACTTTTCTATGAGTGTTTGCTTTCGGATGTCCGCTGCATAAGAAGAGAGAAAACGATTCAGTTAAACATTGGCAAATATAAACTCAAAACTGTTATGTTCAACTCAAAAATGGGATTTTTGAGATAGTAAGGCTGCAAAACAACTAGGATCATTCAAGTGTATCAGTAGTGAATAAACAAAGAAGCCAGACTTGAAAATAATTTTGACCTGGCGAACATCTTCTGGATGACGAGAGCAGGATAGTGTGAGAAAATCAATATTATTCTTAACTCCCAATGTGCTATAACCAAAATATTTGAAAATAGCTAAAGGAGTCGAGTAGATAAGCTCGAAATAATAGAAAATACTGAGGAAATTGGTTATTGAGGTATGTAGAGTATAACATTATTTGATTTCAAACTATGTGCTCATTAGAGATCATAAGAGAGATAGGATTATTTTGAACATAAACTACTGTTATAGATTTAGTGAGAAGGTACCTAATAATGATTCATTGCTTAATTGAATGATATGAAAACTGTAGTATATGAGTCAACAGCATTTGTGATAGTAAAAACCGGCTGCTGCATTGTTTGGGAGGAGCTGGAGCCATTTAAGGAAACCTCATGTGTAAAGAAATGGAAGACCGAGTGAATCACCTGTGTATATGAGAATCATCACCGAGTTAGTCTTATGAAAATGAGACTAAAAGTAGAGATTATTTAAACAAACAGTACTCTGAATCCCTCTTTGACCCGGTAACCATCTCATAACAATACATACAGATTATTTCATATGGGGTTGGATACATATACAATTCGATGGGTACGTGTTGCACAAGTAGGTTTAGAATAGCTTTGCTTTTTTTAAACCTATCATTCTTGAGGGATTTTTATTGTGATTCGATATTAAAATGAATTAGAAAAGAGTAACCATTGTAGATTTCGGAGGGAAGATGAAAAATAACACTTTAGTTTTCGGTGTTAAACGAATCTGCAAACGAATAAGAATAAAAGTAAAGAGAGATAGAACTTATGATAAATACAACCATTTCATGACTATCTTCCTCATATCGTTCACATATGTATGCCAGTGTTTTGACTTTGAATCATAATAGGTATTCGAGAGACCAACGAAACACTATAATTTTCAGCGAAAGAAATAAACCATATTTAGATTTAGTTGAAGTTTTGTTTAACCATAACTTAGTCGGAAAAAGATGCGTAATTCTGTATTTTTTCAAACTACGAAATCTAAGATTACTAAAAACTTTCCCTTTTTCCTACTCTGATTCTGATCTTGAGTTCTAGTATTACCCTATATAATCGAAAGCAGACAAAAATAATATAATTCAAGAATGAAAGAAAAAACACAGTCTTCGCTTACTTCAAAAATTGACAGTGAACCGGTTTATCTTCATTCTTCTGTGAACTCTTGAGTTATCCGTCTCTCGATGCATTTGTTTGACATAAAAAACAATCAGAAATATTGTTATTTTCAGAAAAGATATGTGAAATCACAATCTTAAGTTCTTAACACCGGTCTATTCTTAGTTATCGATTTCCTCTGCTTGTTCTTTTCAACAACAGACCAATCCTCCTTCAACAACTCTTCCTCTTGCTTCTTCTCCACCTTTATCATCATCAGTTCATCACCATTCACCAATCATCCCATTCTCCTTCTCTTTTTCTCCCAATTCATTTTTCAAATCCAGGACGTGAGTTTTTCTCTGCTTCTTCAATATACTTCTTATATGAAAAGCTTGAGCATTTCCCCCATTCTAGATTCTCTGTCATGGATTTCCTAATTGAAATTGATCGATAGAAAGATAAACATGGTAGACTGATAGAAAAATGTAGTATAAGATTTTGACCTCTCTTTGTAATCCAGATCCATCGTAAAACCATATTGGATAATCACACATCCAAAGAGCAAACTCAAGAGCCAAATGCAGGACCAAGCATTAAGAAAAAGGATTATTTTTGTTTGAAATTTACTGCAGAGGAAGGAAGAGTACAAAGATATATAGCCTGGATTATAAATGCTTTAAAACAATAGAGGTAAAAAAAAGGTGAAAAATGTACATACCCGAATCATCTTATTTTTAGTATCATGAATCCTCGTTTTGATTAGCAAGACCATTGATCTTTCTCTGTACTTCCCTTTACAACTTACATGGTCGCTTAAATCTATGTTTTAGGTCGTCAACATGAGGCTTCTCCATCGCTGAGTTTAACCTGCAAAGAGAAATCCCGATAATCTCATTGTTGTTAATTTATGGTGGTTGCTAAGAATTCCAAGGATTAGATGGCCAGACACAAAGGAACGTTACGATGGCTAACAGTTTTGGATTCCTAATTGTGGAAGAACATCTCTGGAAGGGTTTTGTACACGTGTCATTATTTTATTCGCTGACGTATCACAAATGGCGCAGAAAATAAATGACCCAGAAAATAATAAGTAGAAGAAGTAAAGGGAAAGATCACGTGAAAGAAAAAAACTCAAAACTTCTCCGTACGAAAAAACCTAATTTGATCTCTTCTCGTTCCTCTCTAAAGAAAAGAGTATCAGCCATCGTCTCCATTTCGGCCAACATCCGATGGCTCCTTTAGCACCGGCGTTGTGCCTCCTTTGTGTAATTTTTTGTTCTTTTCGTTTATGTGAGTAGAGCGCAAGGTGATTTCAATTTTTCGAATAGATTTGGGGTTTTTTGAAATCAAAAGTGACGTAGATCTGATGGCTTCATGGTCTTTCTAGTCTTGCTCGATTTATTATCATTGCCAGGTCTTTGTTTCTCGCTTTTGGATTCCCCTTTGGGGATAAGTCAATTCGTTATCTCGGTCGGTTAAAAGTTGGTAGTGCCAGTGGTTTCTTTCCGGTGTGATGATGGATGCCCCGGACTCGCTGGTCAACGATGCGGTTGTGGCTGCTAACGCCTTCGTTGTCGTGTCACCTTCCTATTTCTACTGAGGTCTCTTTTGGCTTAGATTTTTGTGTTGTCTAGTTTGAGAGTTTGATATGGCTTGAGCGAAGGAGTAGGGGTTAACCTAGACTCTAGTACGACAGTTTTTTGTGCGTTTAGGATGTGCAATCCAGAATTAGATGTCTCTTTTTCTTCCTTTTCTCTCCTTAAGGTTTATTTTTTGGCTGTGTTGCTTGTGTAACATCCATAATCCATTAATTGGGTTTTAATTGGAAAAATTAATAGTTGGGATTGGAATTGATTAAATCAGTTGTTCCTATTAGGTTAATTTGATTAAATCAAAAATTATGGGACTTCTTTGCAAGATTAGAAAGCTAGAGTGAAATTTTAGAAAAAAAACCCTAAATCCTATAAATCTTCGTCGCCAGCCTAACTCTCGAAAGTTTTGCGTGGCCACCCTAGCCTTGTTCTCCAAGGTTGCTCATCACCACCATCGACTAAAACCAAGAGGAAGAGTCGAGCTTTGTGGCGTGAGGAGAAGAACAGAGTGGTGGTGGTGTTGATCATGTTGTGTGAATTGATCGTTGCTTGGACAGTTCCATCGTCGCCGTGAGAGAGAAGCTCGAGTCTCCATCTTGGTAAAAATCTCTTTTCCTTGTGTTGTTCTCGTTGATCGGATGTTGGTTGTTTAGTTTCGGGGGTGACGTGATGGAGTTGATGTTGTCGCTGAGAGTGGTTGTTGCGTCGAGGTGATTGGCGGCGAGGCGTGAGACACGGTGGTGTTGTTTGGTGGTGAGCGGCCATGTGATCGATGGTGACTTGATGGTGGAGGTTTTTTTTCTTGGCATGGAGATCGTGATGGTGTGGTGTGGTGGAGTTTGATGGTGGCATGATGACGTGAGATGTGGTGGATTTTAACGGAGGTATGATGATCACGTCGGTGGTGTTCTGATATTGTGTGTCCGTGACGGGGAGCTGTTAAGACGTGATCGAATCCAATTTGGTAGTTGAGTTCGTGATCGGGGCTGATCGGTGGTGATCGTCATGGCTGTTGGTTGCGTGACATTGATCCTTGTCTCCATGTTGTTGCAGAGGTTTTACAAAGAAGACAATTCAATTATTGATGCAGGAAGCTTAATTATAGTTACATTGTTAACGTAATATATTATTATTATTAGGTTGTGTGTTTTCTGTGATTATCGCTGTTTATTTATTGCTGCAATAAATTTTGAAAAATTGCTGTTAATTGTGAGATTATTTTCTGTGAATTGCCATTAAATTAATTGTTTAATCACGCTTTTGGTTGTTTAAAATGTCATTGATTGATTTAATTCATTATTTTACGGTGAATTAATGTTTATCATGTTGTTGTTTTGCTGTTTATCGAGTCCGACCATTTAATTATGCTGGAGGTATTTTCGTAATTTTTTTCTAATTGACCTAGTAGACGGGTTAATTGCCTCATCGGTATTTATTAAATACTGACTACGTCTATTCGTAATGGTGCAGGTAAGAGAAAGGATAAAGCTAGCTGAACCTCGTGAAACTGCGGGACGGTTCAAGATGACATACCGAGAAGATGTTTTATTTATTTATTATTGCTGTTGTGGTTGGTTGTTTCCGTAAACCGTTAGGTTGTTAGTTGGTTAGAATTTATTGGTTTATAATAAATTTTTACTGCTGAGTTGTTTATTTGTTTTATCTGTTGGGAGTTATTAGTATTTATGAGAATATTAATATGAAAAATGGGTTAGAGCGTTTCAATTTGGTGTCAGAGTGGAGTTAATTCTAAGACTGTTAGATTTATTGCTGCGTTGCTTTGTTGTTATTCTTTGGGGTGTTTGGGTATTTCATCTTTTGGCCGATAACAGTTCCGCGGTAAGACTTCCTTGTTGTGTTTGGTTATTATTTTTTTGGTGGTAATTTATTAACCACGTGGTTTTGCAAGATGGTGAATCCTGGTAGATTTTGGGGTCGTGGTGGCCGAGCCAGTCGTGGAGGTCGAGCGGACAGAGCTGGAGTGGCAGCAGAGTCCTTTGGGAAGAGTGTGGAGCAGAGCATCACAATGGAGCAGGTGAAAGTGGAGCATCTTATTGGGGGTGTTCAGGCTAGTGTGATTGGTGGGAATGTGATACCTCAGCCGGTAGCTGATCCAAACCCGATGAGAGCGGTGCTGGGGCTTCTGACGCAGCTGTTGGAGCGGTTACCAGCTGCGGTATCGGCTTTTGTTCCGGTGGCGCCACCGGAGGCTCAGTTTTTGCCAGGGGGAGCAGTTCCGGGAGTTTCGGAGGTTGTAGCGGAGGTTTCTGCACCATTCTAGCTCAGGGTGCTAGAACACATGCAGCGGTTAGGCACCATGTACTTTGCTGACGGTGCCAAGCCGGTTGAGGCAGATGAGTGGAGGTCCAGACTAGAGAGGAACTTCCATTCCATCAGATGCCCTGATTGTTATAGAGGCCAAGTTGTTTTCGACAAGCAGGTAGGAGGTTAGTTTACCAGGGGGTGTGACCGGTTTCCAGGAGCATAGTGGCTTCGGCTATTCAGGTTAAGCGGCTGATTGAGCAGGGTTGTGAGGCGTACCTGGCGACTATATCAATGTTCGGTGAGATGAGGGAGTCGGCATTATAGAACATTGAGGTGGTTCGGGAGTTTGAGGATGTGTTTCAGCCGTTGAGAGGATTACCGCCGTCGAGGTCGGATCTTTTCACGATCGAATTGGAGCCAGGAACCTCATCGTTGTCTAAGGCTCCATACAAAGATGGCTCTAGCCGAGATGGCTGAGCTGAAAAAGCAGCTGGAGGATCTTTTGGAGAAGGGTTTTGTCCGACCAAGTAGTTCACCTAGAAAGCACCGGTCTTGTTTGTGAAGAAGAAGGGCGGGAGTTTCTGGTTGTACATCAACTACAATAGGCTCAACCGCGTCACTGTGAAGAATAAGTATCCACTGCCGAGGATTGGAGAGTTGTTGGATCAGTTAGGCGGAGCTACGTGGTTCTCCAAGATTGATTTGGCATCCGGATACCACCAGATTCCTATAGCTGAGGTGGATGATCAGAAGATGGCTTTTAGGATGAGATACGGGCACTACAAATTTGTGCTGATGCCGTTTGGGTTGACTAATGCGCCAGCTGCGTTTATGACGTTGATGAATGGGGTCTTCAAGGAGTATCTGGATGATTTCGTCATTATCTTTATTGATGACATCTTGGTGTATTCCAAGAGTCCTCAGGAGCACACGAGCCACCTGAGGAGTGTTTTGGAGAAGTTGCGGGAGTAGCAGCTGTTTGTTAAGTTGAGTAACTGCAGTTTCTAGTAGCGGGAGATGGGTTTTCTGGGTCATGTTGTCTCAGAGAGCGGAGTTGCTGTCGACCCAGAGAAGATTCGAGCGATAGAGGAGTGGCCGAGACCGAGGACTATGATGGAGATTCAGAGCTTGGGTTGGCTGGTTATTACCGGAGGTTTATCAAAAGTTTTGCCAGCATGGCTCAATCTATGACTAAACTTATCGGGAAGGAGTTTCCTTTTGCGTTTAGGATGTGCAATCCGGAATTAGATGTCTCTTTTTCTTCCTTTTCTCTCCTTAAGGTTTATTTTTTGGTTGCGTTGCTTGTGTAACATCCATAATCCATTAATTGAGTTTTAATTGGACAATTTAAAAGTTGGGATTGGAATTGATTAAATCAATTGTTGCTATTAGGTTAATTTGATTAAATCAGAAATTATAGAGTTTCTTTGCAAAGATTAGAAAGCTAGAGTGAAATTTTAGAAAAAAAAATCCTAAAACCTATAAGTTTTCGTCGCCAGCCTCACTCTCGAAAGTTTTGCGTCGCCACGCTAGCCTTGTTCTCCAATGTTGCTCATCACCTCCATCAAGTAAAACCAAGAGGAAGAGTCGAGCTTTGTGGCGTGAGGAGAAAAACAGAGTGGGGGTGATGTGGATCGTGTTGTGTGAAGCGATTGTTGCTTGGACGGTTCCATCGTTGCCGTGTGAGAGAAGCTCGAGTCTCCATCTTGGTAAGAATCTCTTCTCCTTGTGTTGTTCTCATTGATCGGATGTTGGTTGTCAAGTTTTGGGGGTGACGTGATGGAGTTGATGTTGTGGCTGAGAGTTGTCGTTGCGTCGAGGTGGTTAGCGGCGAGGCATGAGACACAGTGGTGTTGTTTGGTGGTGAGCGGCCATGTGATCGATGGTGATTTGACGGTGGAGGTTTTTTTTCTTGGCGTGGAGATCGTGATGGTGTGGTGTGGTGGAGTTTGATGGTGGCATGATGACGTGAGAGGTGGTGGATTTTAACTGAGGTATAATGACATGTCGGTGGTGTTCTGAGATTGTGTGTTCGTGACGGCGAGCTGTTAAGATGTGACCGAGTCCAGTTTGGTAGTTGAGTTCATGATCGGGGCTGATCGGTGGTGATCGTCATGGCTGTTGGTGGCATGACATTGATCCTTGTCTCCATGTTGTTGCAGAGGTTTTACGAAGAAGATGATTCAATTATTAATGCAAGATGCTTATTTATAGTTAAGTTGTTAATGTATTATTTTATTATTATTAGGTTGTGTGTTTGGGAATCTAGGGTGTAGACATCCCGAAAAGTTTCTGAAGTGGCAGAAAAGTTATTTCGGAAAGTTCTACTTGTGGCTAAGGTGAGTACAGTACCGTGGTCGGATATTTTTACGGAAATATTTCTGGGATAAATACGTGCTAGGATTTATTTATGTGTTTTCTGTGATTATTGCTGTTTATTTATTGCTGCAATAAATTTCAAAAAATTGCTGTTATTGCTGTTAATTGTGAGATTATTTTTTGTGATTTTTTCGTGAATTGCCGTTGAATTAATTGTTGAGAATTAATTATTTTAATCATTTTTTGGTTGTTTAAAATGTCGTTGATTGATTTAATTCATTATTTTGCGGTGAATTAATTTTTATCAAGTTGTTGTTTTGCTGTTTATCAAGTCCGGCGATTTAATTATGCCAGGAGTATTTTCATAATTTTTTCCTAATTTTCCTAGTAAACGGGTTGATCGCCTCCTCACTATTTATTAAATACTGACTGCGTCTATTCGTAATGGCGCAGGTAAGAGAAATGATAAAGCTATTTGAAGCTCGTTGAACTGTAGGATGGTTCAAGATTCTGTTTATTTTGTTTCGTCTGTTGGGAGTTATTAGTATTTATGGGAATGTTAATATTAAAAAAAAATGGATCGGGGCGTTTCAGCTTGGGTTTAAGTTTACAAAGTTTCACCTTTCTGCCGGTTCTGGTGACTCCCACGGCTCTAATCGAATCGCATCCGTCACCATAGCTTCCTCCTGAAGTGAGTGGTGAGTTGATTGGGCGGCTCTCTAAGCCTCCTCCACTAGAAATTAATGCCAGATTTGGTCGAGGTCTGGTTGTTTGTTGCTTTTCACTTTGCTTGACAAAGGATGCACAAGTTCCCTATTTCTGAAGTCTACTAAATTCAAGTGAGGATCTTAAGTTCTGAAGTTGTGGGGTTGACGTTTTATCTATTCGTCGAAGCAGTTTCAGGTCTTGTGTTTAATCTGGTTATGTGTGTGGAGGGTTGTTACTTTTGTTTATTCAGTTAGGCTCGTACCATAATATTTCTCTCTTAGTCTCATTTTTATCGGCTTTTGACTCTTATGGTCCCGAACTTTCCCATTCGGGTCCTTAGGCTTAGCCTCTTGGTTTATAAATCCTCTCAGTGTCTGTGTCTTTTTATAAGTAGTTCATATTTTTGGTTGCTGATTTTTGATGGTGATGAGAGTGTTTGTTCTCACGTACCCGTAGAACCCTTGAGTTTCTCAAGGCGATCTCTGTAATCTTGTTGTTATCAATATAATTCCAGATGATAAAAAAAATGTAAAGAGAAAGATTAAATATATTTTGAGGTGAGGTAGAGTAATGTATGATGGATAATTGGAGAAAGTGGGGGATTTATTATATATAAAAAAAGGACATGTGTCACTTTTTGGAGCGCTGACATGTCAAGCTGAGGGTGATTTTCTTAGTTTTTATATATATGATTATTACCGATATTTTTATAAAATGCAACAGATCCTTCTAAGAGCTAAGTTAATTATTTTTCATCGACTTAGTAATTTATGTCATTTAAAAAATTTTGAATCACAATATATGTAGAAGATTTCCAAAATTTTATTAATTATATGTATTATATAACAATTCAAAATAAAATCATATAAATGTGTAAAGAGATTCATATTTTTTAAGTATATTGGTTTAAATTGGGTAGAAAATTTTAAGAAATTTGAAGTTAGTGTTAGTTTTCATACTATTTAAATCTTGGGTGAATTGGTGAAAAATAGTCCATCAAAAATCTGAATTCACGAAAATATCGTTATCAGCAACTATTTTATTAATTTAAGACTTTTAAGTATTGTATTTATCCCATTATTCAACAATATATATATATATATACTATGTTCTATTAATTAGTTGTTTTTCAATTCCAGTTTAAAATTTATTTATTTTAATTTTATTGATTCTGTTATTTTAATATTATGATATTATTATTTATCTTACACGCATACCAGTCAAGAATCAATTTATTAGCAGTATATATATATTGCCCGATTAACAGTATATATAAAATCTTGATCTAGTTGTACATATAATATAACGATCTATTCCAACTCACTTTTAGCTATACTTGAACTTTTGAACCCCACATAATCAAATATTATTATCCACAGATTTTTATTGCCTTGGGCTCTTTCCCTATGTATTGTTTAACTTTTTAAAGGATTTACTTTTGGAGACAAGCCAAATGGGATTCAATCGTGTAGTTGGTAGAAATTAAAGATTGATTTTAAATTACAAATTGAGAAACTCAAGCCACCATGTGACTTGTCCCACTTAAGTCCATTTTGTGTATCTTCTTTCACCACACAACAGTATATACCATATTCTCTTATAGACAACTTGATCCCCACCACCACCTAATGATGGATCCATTTTGCAACATTGTGAATATTTTAAAAGATCTATTCGAAATCAAAAGGAAATGATTGAAGTAGTAGCATATGCTTCTTATAATTTGACTGATTTTTAATACAAGTTTTTAACAAGACATTCAAAATTGTTGTTTTTTTAAAAAAAATTATCTCCAGTTTATATTTTACTCAAAAAATGATGCTACATTAAATATATATATTAGAATATCTTCCGTGCTATGTACGGACGTGGTGTTCTTAAAAGTTTCCTAAATGATATTTTAATTAAATTAAAATAGTATTCTAATAGCAATATATCAGTATTATATTAAATAAATGTTATTTTGATGGTTATTATTTGTAAATATAAAAGAAATTTAAAACTGTTATTTTTTTTTGTAAACTCCAATATGAACCCATAATAATATCACTAATTCTATGAACATAGAAATTATTAAATCAATCAACTAAATTTAATTGTAAAGTCAAATAAAATTATTTACTTTTAGTTAAATACATTTTTATTTCATTTTAAGAATTTATCCTTTGGGTGAAAATTTCAAATACGAGATATTAGAGCTCTAATCTTCTATTTTTTTTAAAGAATTTCGTTGAGAAACATATGTAATCTAAAGGCATCTTAAAATTGAATGCATTACATAAATTAGTATGAGGTAAAGAAAAAATGAAAATGAATGAACAAAATTTGTCATATACCTTTATTGACACACGATCAGATGAAGACGAATAAGAAGTGCCAAAATGGAGATGAGAAATAAAAAATTGTAATAGAAATGAAGAGGAATATGAGTTACAGAAGAAGAACAAATAGAAAGAAAATGAAGTTATAAATGAGTTGAATAGGATTTATAAATAGTGGAATATTTTCTACTTCAATGTAATGTAGTGGGAGTGAATTTAGGAGGTGTAGGTTTTTTGAAGCTAATTAGAAGAACTTGAAAAAGAATATGAAATAAGTTACGGAGAAAGAATTAAGAAATATTTATTCTTATTTTCGATCATCTATTTTGATATATTTTGATTTTTAATTTTTAACAGAATTTAAATTTAAAATCAAAATCTATGTGGCATATTTTTATTGACCATGTGACTTGTGCTTTATAAAATAAATGATATGTGACCGGATCACACTTTTATTTGACAATGTGTGATATCTATTCATTTTGCATCATATTAAAATTGCTTTTGATCACTTTTCTTTTGCATTTCACATAATTTAGTATTGTAAATCCGCACTTGAGTCTTGCATTCATATGTGTCGCATTTTAGGATCATATAGTGCCCTTTATAACATATTGCATATATTTTGAGTCTTTTTTTAGGTGATTGTGAGACTTGGAGCATGAGAGAGGGAGTTCAAGGAGAGCAAAAGATAATTTTCGAGGAATATTGCAGCTGGAAACTGTGACCACTACCAAAGAGGGTCTCTAGGATCCACACAGACCAACATGAAGATACAACAACTCTAGTGACGAAGGTGGCAGTCACTTGACCGACCGTCAAGTGAATATTTTACCTAGAAGAAATAAGAGACTAATATTTGCTTTCCAACGTATGAGTAAAAAAAAAAATTTAAAGATATGGTGAAACGTGGTGAAGTTATTCTGATAATAGATTTATAAAATGACCCTCAAAAGATATCATGTGGATTTTGTGATGGAACAATTGGTATTGCTAGGACTTGTGCGAGAAATTTGGTATTATGGACAAGTAAAGACAATTTTGGTGCAAAATTAGTCCAAAAAATGAACGACATGGTTGTTATATGAATTCTTTAAAGCCACATAAATTTGAGGAATATAAGAAAGAGTATGCAAACAAAGAGTCAAAAGAAATTTGTACTAGCAGTTGCTCAACTACAAGAATGCACTGGTGGGACAACGATGTAGCTGAGAGAAGAAAGCATAGATATAAGTGAATTACAACATGGTCATCCATGAAATTCTACATTAGTAAGCCCATAGAAGAAAATTTAAGTTGCGGAATTTTGTCTTCTTCACAAATAAAGTATAAAGAGAAATATTCTCCTAATTTCACGCCGTTATCCTCACATAACTCTTTCCAACCACTTCCCAAAGCGACCAACCCTTTTTTGTTCAATAAATATCCTGAAAAGTTCTTATTATCACCCAATATTGTTATCCTCCCAAGTTAGTTAATGCCGTTAGCACTTTTGAATTCACTTGGAAGATGCTACAAAGTATTTGAACAAACACATCTTAGTACCATTTACACTTAGAATTCAAGACATAAATAGACATGCCTCAAAAACAAGAGTTGTGTGATGAAATTACCATTTTACATGCTCTAAGATCTTCAGGCAGGAGTGCTAGTGTTACTTGTCTTGCTGAGGATGAATATATGGTATTCAACAATATGAGCATAGGAGTTGATTTGTCCAAAACTAACTCAAGTGTAGTGGATTCGCCTGGCTTTAAGTCATTTGCTTCAGCAAAATCTTTCCAGCCCTTTCCTACACTTATTTGTTTGTTGCTTTCTCGTACAAGATTTGCTTTCCACTTTTTACCATCTTTTCCCAAGAGATGTATCATTCCATATTTGTTCAAGCTATTCTTCTTCAAAAATTTAGCAGGAAGACGTTATAAAATATTTGAAAGAGGAATAAAACTAATACCATCACATTAACTGTTAAAACCAATATGGTATAAGAGAAACTACCTCTCCGAAACAAGAATGATAGTATGATGAACTTACCAATCTACTACATTGGAGGCTGTTAGGGGTGGTTGTTAATATCATGCATTGGTTCTGGCTTACCTAAGATGTTATATCAAACCAACCCAAAATAAGATTAACGTAGTTTTGGTATTACTTCTAAAATATTATCCCAAACATGATTATACTATACATAAATGCGTATTCCAGAAAAAGAATTTCATTTAGTGAGTTATTAAACCACAATATGAAAATTTGTATGAGTAAAGTAAGATCCTGAATTTATACATAGATTTACCTCCGTATGATTTGAAGTCATGACATGATCAGAGGAAGAGGCGGCTAGCTCTTTATCGGAGGAGATAAAAGAGGTCTCCATCACAGAATCGGAGGAAGAGGCATTTAGCTATTGATCGGAGGGGACAAAAGAGACCTCAATCACAAGATCCTAGGAAGAGACGGCTATGTATTTGTCAATTCAAGAGACGATATCTAAAAGAGAAAGAAAAACATTTAATTTAGGACAGACCCAATCTTGACATAAAGCCTATGAAGCTGTTGTTTTATACTGCATATTTGTATTTAAAATTTAAAGGCAATATTTTTAATGAAATCTTGTCAACTGTAGTGGTAAAGACTTAGGTGGGGTTATTAAATATTGTATTTTAATGGAATTAAGTGTATTTTAAATTTCAAAGAAAAATCCAGTGTTATTCAGTTGTGTAGTTGAAAATATACAATAAAATTCTCTGTTATTGGATATTACAGACTTTGAGTTCATAAGAGAAGTCACATGGGCTTTGTTTCAAATACACCTTTTGATGATGGGTCTAAGCAGAGATACACATTCTAAGTTTGTGAGTATCCAAGAAACACACAAGGTGCAGAGTGTTTGTCATGTTTATTTTGAGCGTATGGCCTTGGCCTTAGCCACAGATAGCAAAAACATCTAAAAATTCAAAGTTTTCTGTAGTTAGGAGGGCAATCAAAGAGGCACGCAAATGCAGAAGAGAAAGAGAGAGTAGGTGTCAGAAGTCTGTTTATGAGATACGTTGCTGCAAAAATTGCATACGGCCAATACGTAAGTGGAATAGATGTGTGTGAGAGAAGAGCCAACACAGTCTCAACTATATGCATCCACCTCCTCTCAGCAAACCCATTGTGTTCAAGAGTGTGAGGAGGAGTGGTGAGATGTGTGATCCCATTAGAGGGCAAATAGTCGGACATAGCTATATATTCACTCATATTGTATGAATAAAGTGTGACAATGCGAGTTTGAAAACAGTTTTCGACAAGTGCTTTGAACCGTTTGAAACATCAAGTGAATCTGATTTTTGGCGGAGAGGGTAAAACCAAACATAGTAGCTGAGATGATCTACAAAGATGATATAATACTTAAATCCATCAATGGAAAGGACAAGTGAAGTCCACACATCTGAGTAAATTATTTTAAGTGGTTTTGATGACTTAAGAGATGAATTTGAGAACGTAACTTTATGGATTTTATTGATAGAGAAAGCATTGCACAAAAGAGTAGAATCATTTTTCGACAAAGGAAGAGAAAATTGAGAGACAACTGCTTTTAAAATGGGAAACGAGTGGTGCTCGAGTCGCGAGTGCCAAATGGACAAAGAGCTTTTTGTTAAGAGAAAGAAAAAGAAGGAAGTACATGCTGCTCCGACCATTCATACCACCATTATTAGTTTTTTTTTTTCCGGTTGTCAACGGTGCCTCTAATGTTAGATTTTTCACTTGAAAAGTAGTTGGAAATAATTCCGCAGAGAGAAGATCATCAATACAAAATTGGCGAACTGATATAAGGATTCTAGCAATTGATACTGATAATTTAATTTAAATGCCTAATTAAAGAATATGATAAGATTTTAAAATTAGTAAACATAATAAAAAAATTTAAATAGCATACAACTTATGATAGTAAACAAAAATTAAAAGAACAATAATTTTAAAATATGTTTTGTCTTCTAGATATTTTTGTTTTATACAGTTTTCTGAACTTTTTTATAAATTTCTTATGGACATTTAGTTAATGAGAAATCAATGATATGAGGAGATATAGCCTATCATAACAATCAGTTCGGGAAAGTCATCGCTATCATCCCGAAATAACATAAATGGATAAGATAGAGCATATTTTCTGTTTTTATAAATTACATCTTTTTGGTATTCGAACATATCGTGCTGATAATGCATTATATATCTAGATATATTATATATGTGTTCTGTTTATTTTTTGTTATATATATGTATGTATATATATATATATATTATATTTTGTCTGAATAGTGGTGAGAGGTGAAAGACTTGAGAGAACGTGATAATGGAGAGGTGAAAGTGTGAGAGATGAGAGAAAGTGACAGAGAGATGGAAATAGAGAGGTGAAAGTGACTTTCTCTTATTCATATCATTATTCTTACATTATATGCACAAGTTGTATTTATAACCAAAGTAAGTCGACAAATTTACCGACTTAGGCTTCGAATGAATATAGTGGATGGGGTGGACTAAACCATTAGCAGACTAAACCATCTTTTTTTAGGGACAGACTATAGTCCGCTGCGGTTTTACTTTATTTCTTTGTAAAAACAGACCGCAGTTGATCCACATCAATTTTTTTTTTATATTGTTTTGTCTACACCACTGTTCACTATAATAGCGTATGAATGGTAAAAAAATGGTTTAATCCGCATATTGTTTTGTCCGTCCCATCTGCTGCGATCCATTCAAAGTCTTAAATAAAATCATGGAATTGTTGGAGATAACCCCTTCACCGTTTCGATGTCGGGTTGATGGTTCTTCGAGATCATCTGACCCTACTACAAGCCTAGGTTGGTTATATCTTCAAGGAGATGATAATGTAATATTGTTGGGCGTAAAATGCAACCGGAAAACGCTTTCACCCCTGCATACGGAATTAGATGCACTACTATGAGACCTATGGGCACTGGATTCTATTCTCTAGGAAAATTTTTTTTGTTAATTATTTGAAACAGATTGTGCAGAACTCGTCTCCATGGTGCAATCTCTAGAGGAGTGGCCTGCTTTCTTCAATCAGCTTGGTAATTTTGCTCGTCTTTGAGATTCCATATCTAGATTTACTATCTTTCGTATCCGAAGATCGAGAAATAAACAGGCGGACTGCTTCACCTGAACATCAAGAGTTTTATTTTCTGAATCTATGTTTGTAAATACTTTTTTTCCAGTATGGGCAACAAATTACGGAATAATTTTTTAATTATTCAGCTAGATTTGAACTCGCAGTACACCGCATGTCAATTATTTTTTTCAACCTAAATTAAATGAAAACAAAAATAGGTTCGATACAATCTATCAAGATCAAAACAACAACTATTTATAAAGCATAAGGTTGTTTACAACTATTTAGAAAATCAAATTTTGTTTGGATCAATCGGTATGGTAGTTTTGAAGATATTTATTTTAACTAAAAACAGATTAGAAAGAATACAAAGGAGGAGGAGGTTAATAACTTCAAATTGAATAAAGGTTGGTATTTTGGAAATTGTAATAACTTGACCAAAAGTTGAGATATGAATCTCATATTTAAGCTAAATAAATCTGCAAAAAAATGATATATTAATTAGACGAATTTTGGAATCAATATTTCAAATCAACGAATATAATAATTGATTGGCATATATTTACTTGCATGTGAACATTCCTTCGTTGCAAGAGAAACGATTGATCAACAAAACAATAATTCTTCTTTTTCACAAAAAAAATTATACTTCATGTAACAGATTACAAGTAACCTGCAAAAAATAATATAGTTCTTTTACAATATATATATATATATATATATAATTTAATAGAGTTGTTAACTCTAATTTATTGAGTGTACAAATATAGAAGAAAACATTTCCGGAAATAATGCATTCAAATCAAAATAATTAATGGGACATAATTTTGAATTTGTAAATTAATTAAAGAAAATTTTACATTTACGTTTTTTTTTATTATTATTATAAGATATGCCATTTTTTCGAACTTTTCAACTCATGTCATTTTTACAACGTACAGTGACTATTTTATCATTCTTTTATATTTTTCTATTTTTATCCTTTTCCTTTCTCTCTCCTGCATTTTTTTCCATATACAAATACGATTGACTTGTCCACAGAACCATATTTGTCCGCATTATCGTATTTGTCCATGGATCGTACTTGTTCACAAAGTAATTATGTTGGGTCTAAGCTATATATTTGTCCACCAAAAATGACTTGTCCATCATTTTTTGTCATACAATCAATTTTACATGTTATAAAGAAAGATTAGTTTGTCTACGAAAAAACTTTCAAGTGCCTTTGTTTCTCGTAGACGAAATTAACTTGTCCATCATTTGTTTTCCGTAGACGAAATTAACGTGTTCACCATTTATTTCTTGCGGATGAAATTGACATGTCTTTTATGGATGAAATCAACATGACCACCCATATATCTTGTGGACGAAATCAACTTGGCCACCAATGTCTCTTGTGGACAAAATTAACTTGTCCACCATTAGCAAAAATTTTCTACCATAATCAATGATATTATACTTTTAAATATGTGGACCACAAATAATGCAGGGGTATTTTGAGAAAGATATATCTCTCCTACCATAAAAAAAGGCATAAGTGAAAGAACAAAATAGAAATGACATTTTTGAAATATCATAATTTTTTTTGGCATAATCCTTAAGTTTTATGATTTATTAGTTTTAGTTTTATTATAAACTGTTTTTTTTTTATTTAGGTAGATGAATATTTGGATATAAGAATAATTACAAAGATGTTTGGATTCATAAATTCCTCAGTTGGACTTCAATTTTAATTAGAAAAAAAAACATTAGCTTACCTCTCTCATATCGAAATATCCCGAATTTAATTTTAAGAAATCAATCCGTCAGCATCCATAATGAGTTCATACATATGGCCATATGGGATTAAAGTAAACTTAAATCAACCACCCATTATAAATAAAAATACTTCTATTCATCATAATAGACAACGTTAGATCTTTTACAAAAAATTAGAAAATAATAGACAACGCATAGACATCGACATCAAAATTTGTAACGTCATGAGCTGTTTACTATATAATCACACACTTACCAAAATGAATAAAGTATCCAAAATGGAAAGAACATGTTGACGTTGTTGACCAGAGAACAAAACAAAAATAGAGAAGGGTAGAATCGTCATTTACTACTTGATGGAGAAAAATCTTTATTCGTCGGCACTATATAAAGGAGCTAATCTGCTTTGTGTTGTTACACCGAACCCTTTTCTTCTTCGTTTCAGCTTTCTCTCTCTCTCTCATGCGTCTCGTCTTCTTCTGAATTTGTGACACCAACAAAAAAAAAAAAATCTAAATTGAAGAAAAAAAAAATGCTCCGATCACGGAATTGTAAGATCTCCGCCGCGAACGACGCCGTTGTTTCTTGTCGTCTTTCAATTTCTAATCTCAAAGTTTTATTCGTTTTTGAATCCTCGCCATCAAATAAATCGATTAATCGTTTTTCCGATAAGCTTGTCCGTTAAGCTTCTTCTTCTTCCGATCTCTACAGATTTTATATTTTTCCTCTTAAATCTTCATCCATAATTCGATCGTATAATTGATTTGAAACTGCACAATTCGTTCACGTATTTCGGATTTTTCCTCTGTTTCTTTGCATCAAATCTTCAAATGGATAAGAAGATTTCGTTTCCAGATGATCTTCCTGAAGGTAAATCACGATTGTTCTGGTTCTTCATAAACTTTTACGATTATGCATTACGATTTCGGAAATTCTCTGTATTCGAATTCTCAAATAGATTTTAAGATTCATTAGCGAAATAGAATTAGATCTATTCTTCTTTTTGAATGTATATGTAGATTTACAATGTTGTATGATACAGGAATATAAGAATCTGTATGAGTTATCAAATTTTTTATGGATTCTAATATGTGTTTAATCTTTGAAGCAGGAACAATCTCTGAGCTTATACAGAAGCAGAAAAATGTGCAGCCTTCTGTAATTGTGATTGGTAGTGGTATATCAGGTCTTGCTGCTGCTAGGAATCTCTCTGAAGCATCTTTTAAGGTAATGATACAATTGAATTTTTGTAATTTTAAGGTATTATAAGCTAAAAATATTTGTTTTGTGTAGGTGACTGTTCTTGAATCACGCGATAGGATTGGTGGTCGTATTCATACAGATTATTCGTTTGGCTGTCCTGTTGATATGGGAGCTTCATGGTGAGTTTTGTTCATTCATCTTTCAAATGTCATTCTTGTTTAGATGATTGGAGAAGTATTAAATAGCTTCTGTTTTATATTAGCCTTCTAAATCTTTCTCAAACGATGTTTAGGTTACATGGAGTCTCTGATGAGAACCCATTGGCTCCCATTATACGCCGTCTAGGGTTGACTTTATACCGAACTAGTGGGGATGACTCCATCTTGTATGATCATGATCTAGAAAGGTAAATCTTTCCTGCATTTACATATCTGTATTTTTATATTATAGTCCATGGTGTAGCCGTGTAGCTCTTGTTTGTGCTAAGGCTTACACAAATATGGTGGTCGCTGCTAGATCTTATGGTTTCACTTGGTTCATTCAAATGTGGCAATGGTATTGTAGTAGATGGAGCTCAATCTGATACCTGACCTAAATTATAATTTAACAAGTTAGATAATTGTTTCAAAACTGAATGGACTTGATCAAGCAGGGAAGACTTGTAGACTAATTTTAAAGCCTGTGAACATTAATAACGAGAATTTGGCTTTCTTTTTTTTAGTTATGGACTTTACGACATGCATGGGCATAAAATTCCACCGCAGTTGGTCACGGAAGTTGGAGAAGCATTCAAGAGAATTCTTGAAGAGGTAATCTTCACAGATACTAGATTAATTTTCTAATAGCCAAGAGCAGTAACATTCACAAGAGAAGTTGACACATGCTTACTTGTTTATTTCAGACGGAGAAAATAAGAGATGAAACTGCCAATGACATGTCTGTTCTTCAAGGAATATCTATTGTCTTGGATAGAAATCCAGAACTAAGGTACCAAGGGCAGTAACATTTTTACTTCGTAAATTTATGTATATCGATTATAAAATCTGTTGCTTTCTTGTATTATCTAGGCTTGAAGGAATGGCCTACGAAGTTTTGCAGTGGTATATATGTAGGATGGAGGCATGGTTTGCTGTAGATGCAAATTTGATTTCACTCAAATGTTGGGATCAGGTAAGCAAGCCATTTAATCTATATTTGGCCTGTTATGTATAGTAATGATATGATTTGCAGAAGCAAAAAGCTTTAGATGAAATCTGGAAAACTCAAAATAGTTCATTGTTGTGCAGGATGAATGCCTTTCAGGTGGTCATGGTCTAATGGTGCAGGGTTATGAGCCAGTGATCAGAACAATTGCAAAAGACCTTGATATTCGCTTGAGCCATAGGTAATTCAAATCAACCTCTGATGTGGTGACACATTAACGTTCAGTTCAGCTATCTTACTTTAACGTAATCCCATGTACTTGGAATTTGATTCACACAGGGTTACTAAAGTATCTAGAACATCAAATAACAAGGTGATAGTCGGAGTCGAAGGGGGAAACAATTTTGTTGCCGATGCTGTTATTATAACAGTTCCCATTGGTGTCCTCAAGGCAAACCTGATTCAATTTGAGCCAGAGCTCCCACAATGGAAGACTACTGCGATATCAGGTCTCGGCGTAGGCAATGAAAATAAGATTGCTTTGAGATTCAACAGAGCGTTTTGGCCCAACGTGGAGTTCCTCGGGATGGTGGCACCGACTTCTTATGCCTGTGGCTATTTTCTGAATCTTCATAAGGCAACAGGCCATCCGGTTCTTGTTTATATGGCTGCAGGGAATCTAGCTCAAGACCTAGAAAAGCTATCCGATGAGGCTACAGCAAATTTCGTAATGCTGCATCTTAAGAAAATGTTTCCCAACGCACCTGACCCGGTAAGCAATCATCTTTTACTCTCTGTAGCTTCCTTGTCTTATCTTTTTGCACAATGTAGATAATATCTCGATTGGTTGAAACCAAAACAGGCTCAATATCTAGTGACACGGTGGGGATCGGATCCAAACACATTGGGATGTTATGCATATGACGTAGTTGGGATGCCGGAAGATTTGTATGCGAGACTAGGAGAGCCGGTGGATAACATATTCTTTGGAGGAGAAGCTGTAAACGTCGAACATCAAGGATCAGCTCACGGAGCTTTCTTAGCAGGAGTCACGGCCTCGCAGAATTGTCAAAGGTATATGTTTGAACGACTCGGAGCTTGGGAGAAACTCAAACTTGTTTCTCTTATGAGGAATAGTGATAGTCTCGAAACTGTAACTGTGCCTCTCCAAATCTCCAGGATGTGATTTGATTTACAAAGCTCTCTCTTTCTTTCTTTTCCTTAACAAGTTTTCTTGTGTGTCGTCTGATTAACAGACAAAACAAATAAATAAATATTCACACTTATGAAATAAAGTTTTCGTTTTTCTTTTTTTTTCTTTTATATATTTCTCGACGGGTTGACAATTGTTGTTTATAATTTAAAAAATGACCTAAACATGTTTACCAATCTACTAGTATAACCCTTTTCCAAATTTTTTCGTTGTTTTGTTTGATAGTTCAAAATTTTCTTTTTGGTCGTCGTCAATTGATTTTAGAATTTTAGTAAATAGAGAGGAAAGAATCCAACAAGGAAGATAAATTAGTGATCCTTAGCCCACTTGTCCTCTAAATCGAGCATGTTGGACAATGCCTCAGTAAGCCTGCAGGAATCGAATGGCCCAAAATGATCCAACATGTGGCAGAAAGGCATATTCACAGCACATCACAAAATTTACATAAATAAAGTGGTCGCTGCTAATTTTGTTTTTGTTTTTTCTGTCACTTGGTTCATTTCTTGTAAACGTGGCCAGTTGCCGATCTAGAAGTTTAAATAACCTAAGGCACAATTCTAAAAAAATTGAAAATTTTGTTATTTTTCGTGTAAATATATAAGAAGTCTTAACATCGGGCTAATGAGAGAAAGTTCTCCCTGACACGAATGTCGAGGTGATGATTGGGGTAAAAAGTTTCAAATTTTTTGTTATGTGAGTTGTACACATAGGACAAGTATTTATAGTTAAAATTCTTCTCATTCGTTTTAAATTTTGGTGGATGAAACTTATAAGACATCCACTTATTTTTTGTTTTGATAAAATAATATTAAGTATTTATTGTATTTGGATTTATTTTAATTTAATAATTATTTTGAAAGGTATTAGTTTTGTAAATGTAGAGTGAAGAAGACGAGTTGAAATGAAAGAGTTTGTTATTCTTCTTAGTTAATTTTGTTCCAATCAAACTCTCTTATATAGAGAGAGTGTTCCGATTTACTCTTAACCAATCAATCTAACTTAAACTTGGTTATACAAAACCGGAAATACACTTATATCCCCACTCAAGATGCGAATATTGATTCAAACTTATAGATTGTTGAACAAAGTCGTAAACAATTTTTAATAAACAATTCCAGGAATATTTCTTTCATTTGTAAATTTACATATTTTTAATATATATATATATATATTTTAAATTGATAAAAAAAGACGAGATCTTTATTGAAGAACGATAGAAAATACAATAAAATACTTAAGGTGTTTTTAAAAAACGAGTTGGTTCTAGAAAGTTTGAGACTGATAGTTTTATCATTGATGGGTTTCTTAGCCGCTAACTCTTGCTTGGTGATCATGGAATTGCTGCAAGAGGCCTAGGAATTTTTTTCTTTTGAGTTTTAGGAGGCCTTGGAATTTGTCTACAACGAGTCTCTCCCAGTGCCGTGACATGACTTCCAATATTAGATCCACATGGTCGAGAGGGCATTGCAGGCATGGGTGGTGGTCCTGGTGGATGTAGGAATTGACTTGGGGGCACAGTTGCCACTGATCATAAAAAGAATTTAGTTAACGTAAATTGTAAAAGACATATATTACCTTTTTTTGTTCAAAGTTATTTTTTGATTGTTTTTAAGTATTTGTTTTTTACCCAAATGACTCAAATTCCTTTATATATATGTACATTTTTTCATATATTTTATCATTTTAGTTTACTCTAATTAAATATATAATAATACAAAAATACAAAAAATCCTTATCAATCTGCTTAATTGAATAAATATTTATTGAATAGACTCTCTTCTATCACCCGATTAGTTTATAGCCAATCTTTAGACATTGATGTTAACTAAATAAAATAGTTCGAAGATGAAAAAACCAAATAAAATAAAATTTGAGACGAATAATAATAAAAAATCTATTATGAAATCTAGTCAATTCATGTTAGTATAATTTTGTTTTTTTCTTTTGGCCTATTTTAGTTTTTACAAAAGCTTAAATGGTAATTTGTATCTAAGATGGCTACAACAAAAACTTTTTTGAATCTTGTCTAGCAAATTAAAGCATATAGATGCAATAAAAAAATTTACATATATACCAACCATTCATAGCGTTAGTTAACATATGAAAAAAGAATTTGGGAACGAGAAGGTACTGACCTAGGTGAGGGAGTGTAGTATCGAGTGCACGAACCTGATGAGAGGGTAGACATAAAAGGATAAGAAGGAAACTCAGAAGAAGAGAATCTTGTGTTGTTTTCTTCATTATCATTGCTCCTTATCTCTCACATGTCGACCATATTTATGATGAAATTATTGGAGGAAACAAAAAATAAACTAAAGTCAATAACTGCAGTAAGACTTGAAGTCAATAAAAAAAGAGAAATCATTCGACAACTTTTGGTTCGACGACTTTTTCTACAAAAACGCGTCTATATTAAACAACTTGTCAAAGGCTGGCCCAGCCCAATCATTCGGAGTACCATTGCTCTCTTGCTCTTGTAAAAGAAAAAAAATTGTTCTAGTTTTCGACATTCGATATTATTTGGTTTCATATTATTTTGAGTCTCACATGGAACTGTTCTTTTCAGGACAAAAATTGTCCTTATTTTTGTTAATAAAGAGTTTTCATTCATTTAAATTTTGTGTGTGGTTTTTTTGATACGATAGAGACGAACATAAAATAAAATGGAGAAATAAACCAAACTGTTTGAGTTACTTCTGGACTCTCAAACCAAATCAAAGACATTCCTGGTTAGCAAATAAGCTTATGAAGATGAGAGATATTGCTTTTGACTGGGTTCATATCAGAGTTGGGAATGGACTATCAACTAGATTTTGGAATGATCATTGGAGCCCATTTGGTAACCTAGTAAACTACCTAAATGTTAAAGATGTAATTAAGAGAAACCTCTTCAAAATCACCGCATGCTGCTTGATATCACTCGGCTCCAATAACATTTTCCCATGTACTAGTTATTAACCTTTTCACTGCATTTTTAGAGGCCCTGCTTTGTGCTATCTTGTGAAGGTAACTGGTTCTTTGATCCCCCAAACAAAGCCATTGAACTCTTGATTTTGCCTAAAATTCTTGAAGATATGCAAGAACTTCATTCTGACTAGGATACCATCTCGAGTCTCTTAACACATCATCACCATGTGGCACAAAAGGGAAAGTCAGTGAAACCCATACATTCTCTTTGGAGGTTGGTTCGGAGAGACTCGTAGATGCTCGAGTGCACTATCGATCGGGTCGGGTCGAGGCTAAGCGGGTCGGAATCGGCTTTAGGTGAGTCGATCGAGAGACCTCCCACTTGCTTCTCCCGGTCAAAGACTACAACAGTATGACCTTCACATTTGATCTCCCTAGTCGTTACGAGACTGGCTACTCCTGTTGCCATTTATAATAATTTAATGATATGTTTGATTTTTGTTTACCTATAGGAATCTGCAACAAAAAATTTTGAATTTGAATGGTGTGAAGTTTTGACATGTAGATTCGTTAAATTGCTTAAGTAGTTCAGAAGTACGAAAGCTTAAAACACCACGAATTTAACGAGTTTCCCTCAAGCTTGAGGGTACGTCTCATGTGGAAACCGACTCCCACAAACATCCACTATAAGAAATCAAAGTTTAAAGTGTTACTACTCTCTCTTGAATCTCTCTATAACATATCTCTTTGTTTTCCTTTGCAGGTACTTTGATCAAGTATATGCGAACATCAAAATCTTCCTACCCAAGGATGAGAACCCGAAAGACAAGAATCCCGAGAAGAAGAACACTTAGAACCCCTCCCAAAACTAGAAGAACAATGTAAATACCTAGAACTCTCTTCTCTCAAAAACTCTATTCCTTGTATCTTCTGCTTTTGAATATTGGTGATGATTCTTCTTGTGAAAACCTCTCGAGTATTTATAATGTCTCGAGAACCGACTTGAACTTGATTTGCCCTAGCTCCATTTCCTTTTTCCACAAGTAACCTTCTTTCTTCTTAATGGATCGTTAATCCATTCTTCTTCTTTGATCTCTTAAGGTCAGGCCCAAATGTTTGGCCCAATTGTGTGATAACCCATTAACTCGAAATGAATGACAACACCGATTCTCCACAAATTTCCGCCTTTATCTTCATTCCAAGAAACTATTATTTTTGTCTCCCTCTCAAAACCGAAGAATAGAAACCTTTCATCACACTCTTCTATGGATGCTTCCGGCAGCAACTCCAACAAGGCCTCTTCCATCACTCCTCCGAAGACCCCTTGTTTCCCCTATCCTCCGAGAATCTCTAGAGCCGGCATCATCGAGTATGTTAGGTCTAGCGCTGCCAGGATCTGAAAAGATGTAAGCCTAATTGTCACTTGAATCTTTGTCTTAAGACTGATCCTGAGTTTACTTAGTTTCTGAGTTTATCGAACTAATTTCTTGTTCAAACTTTTACCAATGTAGACGACAAAGAATGTGACGAGTTTGGTTCTCTGCCTCGTGAGCCAAAGTAAACCTCCTTGGTTCCTACTGACTTCTGAATTGACCATCTTTAGTCCCTGGCTTCCATGATTTGATTCCTAAGATGCACGTAGCACTTTACTGATGCTTTTCATTCCTTTTTCATGCGAGATAACCCAACCAACATAGTCATCTCCATGTATCTCAACTTCAAATTATATGGTAATGCCAAGTGCTACAAGGAAGTTTTTGAAGTCTTTTCAAGTAACCCCTTTGTCATCATGCCTGCCGAATTTAAAGTTGTATGCACCTTGACTAGATCAATTGAGCCGCCCTCTACTAGATCTCGTATGAAATGATATTTGGTTGCTATGTGTTTAGTCCTATCATGATGAACTGGATTTCTAGCTAGGTGAATGATACTTTGAGAATCCCAACTTAGCTTGAACCTTTCTGAAATAATCCCCAATTCATTGCACATTTTCTGTAACCAAATTCCCTCGTTAGACGCTTCCATGAGTGCCATGTATTCAGCCTCTATTGTTGATAGGGCTACCACATGCTGAAGGCTGGATCTCCAATTCACTGTGTTCCCTCCTACTTGGAAAACATATCCTGAAATTGATCTTCTTCTATCTAGGTCTATAGCATAATCTGAATCACAAAACCCTTCAATATTTAGATGATCTGACTTGGTGAATGTTAGGCTAATGTATGTTGCCCCTTTGATGTACCTTAAGGTCCACATAAATGATGGTGTGTATAAGTTTTCCTCAAAAACCACACGATGAATATAACTGCAAGTGCATAGCAAAATCAGGAGTAATACTTAAGGTATTGATCCCACAACGAGTAACATGTACGAGATTGAATTCAAACAAAGAAATCAAACTAAGACGAAACAATGAAATGGGTTTTGTTTTGATGTTTTCGATTGAATGAATGCAGCAAGTGAATGAAAGCAAATAAATGAATTGGTTGTAAACTTATGATTAAAGGCGTTGGGTGTCTAGGGATTATCTAAGGTTTCCATGGCTCTATACAAATCAGGTGATAGATCTATATGCAATATGTTTTCATCAATGGTTCTCAACTACGAACACGGATAAACAATCAAGCCATAGTTCATGAAATGAATGTCTAAAGTCACCACTTCCCATTACTCAACTTATGTAGGCAACAACATGCTTAGTCCAGCAGGATAAAAAAGTTTGATAAGTTCACAAATTCATATATCTCAACTCACGTAGGTTATAAGACGAAGCTTCGGTAACACTAGTTCTGGAATATAGGTTTATGCGGGTAGCGCTTCTACTCCCTCAATTCAGTGCTTGGTGATCAATTCAAGCAACATGAATTAAGTAAAAGATGTCCCAAAAAAACTCAAACAATAGATGAAAACCAGATATAACAACCTAAATGAATGCAACCATATAATCCCATCGATATCACCCCATTAAACCTAACAAGAAAAATACTCACTCATGATGCAAAAAAAGGCAATAAACATTAAAAAAAATCTTAAAACGATTCAATATATCAAAGGGGGTTCAAAGGAAACTTCTCTAAATGTCACAGAAGATAACTTGTTTTCCCAATAAGCAAATAAGAGAGGAAAAACAATGAAGAACAAGGATGAAACTTCAAAGGAGAAACTTCTAGGGCTTGGGTGATGAAGGAGGAGGCAGTGGTGGCTGATGTGTGATGAGATCGTGGATCTCCTTGTCTATCTCCTAGAGAGGCTCTCTCTTTAGGGTTTTCCCACAAGTGGTATTTATAGGCTCAGTTCCGGAATTATGTCAAAAGATGTCAAAACTATGCCGTTCTAATAAGTGTAGGGATGAGAAGCTAGACCTCGATCATGGATAGGTGTGACCAAGGTGCACAAGAGGCTAGGCCTCGGTCACGAGGCATTGTGACTGAGGTGATAGAGCTTTTGGCTTCAGTCGATATGTCTTTACTCTTCAGCGTGCATCTTCCAAACGCCTGCATGGATTGCTTTGATTCTTGTCCCAGGTGAATCTTGAATCTTCTAGCTTTCCATAGAACCCAAGAACTCTGAATTTGGTTCATGGAAAGGTCTTCAAATGTTGCCAAACTTCTGATTCTCCGAAACTGTCCACAAACGGGTTTTGACCTTCTTTATGTCTTTTTTGCTCTAAAACTAACAAATGTCTCTAAGAAGTGGAAATGGTTGAAAGTGGTATTGAAGCTTCCATAATTATTTGTTTCTTCATGTAATCTCTAATAAAAACATATGAAATACAGGCAAAAATACGATGATATCATTAACCGCAGCCCAATGTTCTCTTCCTGGCTTAGTCATAAACCTGCTAACTAGACAAATAGCGTATGCAAGATCAGGTCTTGAACCGATCATAGCATACATGAGACTCCCAATGTCACTCGCATACGGAATGGAGCTCATATGTAGTGCTTCCTTAATTAATTCTTCGTGCGTTAGACTTCTCAGTTTGAACTGAGTGTTGATTGGTGACACCACGACTTTATATCATCCATATTGAATGTTCTTAGTACCTGTTTAAGGTATCTGTTTTGTGATAGCTTTAGAGTTCCTTTCTTCATGTCTCTAATGATTTGCATACCTAGGATCCTAGTTGCTGGTCCTAGATCCTTCATCTCAAACTCCTCACTTAAACTCTTCTTCATCTTGTTAACCTGTTCCGAGTCTTTTGCTGCTACTAGCATATCATCCACATAGAGTAAGAAAAATACTTGGCATCAATAGTTGATCATTTGTGGTAGAGACAATGATCATTGACACATCTTTGAAATCTCTAAGACTTCATAAAGTAGTCAAACTTCTGATTCCATTGCCTTGGAGACTGTTTCAGTCCAAAGAGTGATTTCTTTAGAAGATATACCTTGTCTTCACTTTCTTTCTCTATGAAATCTTCCGGCTGATCCATGTATATGACTTCATCCAGAATACCGTGTAAAAAAGGATTCTTCACATCAAGTTGTTCTAACATGATCCTGATGGATACATGCTTAACAACCGGAGAGAAGATTTCATTGTAATCTACTCCTTCCACCTGTGTAAATTCCTTAGCTACAAGCCTTGCCTTGTACCTAGGTCCTTCAACTCCTGGAATACCTTCCTTGAGCTTGAAATATCCATTTACATCTGATTGTTTTCTTTCTATCTGGTTTTGGGACAATCTCCCATGTCTCAGTCTTATCCAGAGACTGCATCTTCTCGATCATAGCCTGTTCCCATTTTTTCCAATTTTGATCTCTTATAGCTTCATCTACGGTTCTTGCCTCATCAATATCAATCTCCCCTTCACAAGCTAGTGCATAAGCCACAAAATGAGAGTCTTCATACCTTCCTGGTGGTTGAATGTT
Organism: Cardamine occulta; assembly: GCA_028015245.1. Classification (NCBI taxonomy): domain Eukaryota; kingdom Viridiplantae; phylum Streptophyta; class Magnoliopsida; order Brassicales; family Brassicaceae; genus Cardamine; species Cardamine occulta. The sequence continues at coordinate 4,358,107 of CM051367.1, forward strand.
ACTTCCTCTTTCTCTATCTCGAGCCAGCAAATAGCCTTCTAGAGAGTCATGTCCAACCTCCTGATTCCCTTCTTTAGAACTTGAGTCTTGTTCTTCTTCAGTTTCAAATTTTTTGCTTTTCCCTGATTCTTCTGAGGATACTCCATGATATGCTTCAAATTAACCCTAAAGTTGCTCTCTCAAATTATGAGATCATATGTAGTACTTAAGGATCGAAATCCACAAGGATTCAAGTTCACACAATAGATTTCAGTTATTGAGTTAAGCTAAACTACATAAATTGTAATTAAAATAACAAAGGGATGCAAATAAAATGGTTGAAAATTTCAATTGATGGAGAAGCTAGACCTATGTAATTCCGTTAAGGTAAATCATAATCGTGAATCAGGCAGATTCAATTAAGGAACTAATTAAGTTCCGTTCTAAAACTCAAAACACTAATATCTAATCAATCAACTCTCGTTGCAAAGACTATCTATGTCTAGATTTCTAGATTTCAAATCTCTTTGTAAACCTAAAGAATAAGAACATGCATTAATCTCAAGTTTTGATAAGTTCACAAATTTCTTAAACCAAATCTCTTGGCGAATAGTAGTTTTGCTCATCTAAGACTATGTTGGGATATCGACGACACTCTCATGTCTATCGATTATCCTAATATCTAAATTCCAGGTGATCAATCTACAACTAGTATTAATATCAAATCCAGATGAAGAACTAATATGATTATCCTAATAAATCTACGTCTAATTCAACAATTTATCTTTAACCTTTAGAAAACCCTAAGTATAAAGAGGAGATTACTCAGACATAATTACTAAAACATAAACCATGGCCTGAATAAATTGCATTAAGAAAATAACTAAAAGAATTAGAGAGTTTGAAAATTTCTCTCTACAAAGTAAGTTCAGATCTGTCTCTCCTCCAAAGCTCTCAAAAATTGCTTGCTAGAATAAAGTGCAGTCTCTAAAACTAAGAAAAACCCTAGATATAGTACAAAATACGAATAGGACTTAAATTGTAAATATGTAAAACTTATGGGGTAATTTTGTAATTCTTAAAACTTGACATAACTCGTGATGACTTCTATTCGTGATTGGTGTCGATCGACACTAATGGGTGGTGTTAATTGACACCAGCTCCGAAGATTATCTCCGAGTTGATCTTCTCAACTACAAAGCTCCATATGGTCCAAAATGTTTCAACAAAGTACAGCTCGTACTTGTACCTATAAAAACTCAATATACATAAAAAAGACTCTAAAAACAATACTTATATCATGGTTAAAAACCATAAAAAGCATAAAAACCATGATATATCACTCCACCTTCACCGGTAGTTTCCTCACTGTCTAAAACTACTCCACCTTGCTCAGTGGACCTTGAGCTGTGGCCTTTGATCCTTGGATTAGCTCTGTACAAAAGGTCACCTTCTTTGACTTTTTAGACTTACTCTTCCTATGTGCTTCAGTCTTTTCCTTCTCCTTGTACAGAGTCTCTTCATCAAATACTACATTCCTGCTGATAGTGCACTTTCCTTTTTCTAGGACCCGTACCCTGAATCCTTTAGTTCCTTGAGGATAACCCAAGAAGATGCCTTTGACAGCTCTAGGACTCATTTTGTCCTGTTGTGTGTGTACATATACTACACAGCCAAAGCGTCTAAGGTCATTATAGTCTACTTTTAACCCAGATTAAAGTTCTTCTGTCATCTTGAATTTTAGGGATCTGTGCAGCAGATACATGGCTGTTGCTGCAGCTTTTAAACAAATCTTATCTTATCAACTATCGTTATATTCATCCTTTCTGATACACAATTCTGCTGTGGTGTATAAGTACAGGTCATGTGTCTCTTCATTCTGGATTCTTTGCATAGCTTGTCCATCTGGTTGTTGCAGAATTCAAGTTCATTGCCTGTCCTTAAGCACTTGATTTTCTTGTTGGTCTGATTTTCCACCAGAGTCTTCCATTATGAGAACTTCTCAACCACTTCATTCTTACTTCTTAAGAACCTGATCCATACTTTTCTTGAGTAATCATCAATAAAGGTTAAAAATTACTTACAACCTGAAAAGCTTGATTCGTTTGAGACTGATCCCCACAAATCACTGTGGATATATTCCATAATAGAAGTCGTTGTGCGCTTAGCTTCTCGAAAACTTTGTTTGTGAGACTTTCCTAAAACACATTCCTCACAAAAATCCAAAGTATAAACTTCCTTGGCGTCTAAGTAATCTTCTTTTACCAGAATGTTTAGGTTTTTTAGAGTCATGTGTCCTAGCCTTGAATGCCATCTGTTTGTTTTGTTTACTTCGGCTCCAGCAACATATACTTCTCATGTAAGAACTATACCATCCAAGTAATATAGTCCATGATACTCTCCTGCAATCACTTCCTTTCCTTGCTTTTAGAATGTTACCTTGAAGTCCTCACCAATATAGTTGCAACCATTCTTCTCAAACTGACCATAAAAGATGAGATTTCTACCCATTGTAGGTACGTATCTTACCCCTGTAAGTATCACAGTAGTACCATCCGGATTTAGAATCCTCAGCTTTTCTATGCCTTTCACTTCACTATCAGTGTCGTTTCCCATTAGAACTTTTCCCCCATCAACTTCTTCAAGATCAAATAGAACGTCTTTATCTGGGTGATGTGGAATGTACACCCAGGGTCAAGTACCCACTTATGCTTTGTGTTGTGAAGGCTAGCTATTAGTATCATAGGATATTTTTCCATAGCCATGTTTGCAGCATTCTTAGCATTCCTCCTTTCTAGACAGTCTGCTTTAAAGTGACCTTTCTTGCCGTAAACCCAACACTCTCTTGCTTTGGTTGTCCTTTTGGCCTAGACTTTGATCTCCTGTCTTGACCCTCTGACTTGTTTCCTCCTGGACCACTGTTTCTGTTATCTATTCTGCCTCGGCTCACAAACAAACCTTTTGTGTTTGGTCTTGATTTTCCTATCAGACATTTCTCCCTTAATTCTATCTCCTTAAAATATGCAGAACTCGTCACATCATCAATGGTTAAGGTTACGATTTTTCCAACCCGTTCTTAAGAGTTTCTTGAAGTGAATCGTATACTTCTCGAAGTGCAGATAAGATTTTCATCTCTAGCAGTAGTTGTTGCTGTGTAGTCCATATCACTATCAATTGACTTTATTTGTTCCTAACATACTAATAGTTGAACACAATTAGAGAAAGTTAGTGCCACGAAAAGAATATAGGAAATGGATAAGTGCTTACAATTGTCTCTGCAAATTCTAGCTTCACAGGTCTTTCCATCTGAATGTGTGTGTCCTTGTAGCTAAACCTTGCTTCTGGTCACTTTTTAGGATCAGAACTCTTCTTTTTCTACAAGTGAAATAAAAAATTGTCACTAATATAAATACTTCACCTATCATCAATTCCATCAAACCATAAAAATAATATAGATATACCATCTCATGAGCTAGGCGACTCATGCCTTTACGGCTGGTTGTGTGAGAAATCTTAGCCTTCCTCAACTGCCTGTACTTATCACTTATTGCCTAATAAAGTGTTTTATGAGATGAAGTCAAAAATCAATATAACAATATCATAAAACATAAAAAAATTCATTTAATCTACACAACCTCAAAATCAATGTCTGTTTTACTCTTCACCCAATTATTCCAAGCCGTCATGGATTGGATGTTGCTTAGCTTTAGCTTAAGTCTTTTTTTCTTATTCTTTGTAGCTCGGACATGAGAGAGAAGCCTCGACTTAGAAGCCCTCCACAAAGAACCCATCTGCTTAAAAACAGTCTCTTTTTGCCAAGCTTCTGTCAAATTGAACCTTGCCTACAACAAATAAGTTCCATTGATTAAAAAATATAAATATAGAATAAGATAAGCTAGTAAGATGAAAATACATGAATTTCTTCCCACATGTGTAACTAGTCTCATCAGGCAGCTTCCTCCAATCACCAAGAAGTACAGAAACATGCTCCCTCACAAGAGGACCAAGGAAAGAGCATAGTATAACTGAACCAGGTTCCACATATTCACATGTAGATGTAAATTCGACTTCTATCTTCTCCTGAATGTGTTTTGCAACTTTACCCATCCGAATTGGCCCTCTTGTTTTTCTTTTCTTTGTCTCTACTTCCTGGGTTCGAATTTCTTCTGTGGGATGCTTCACATTAACCTCTGTAGCTCCCTCTACATCTCCCTCTGCATCCATTTCTCTAGGTGGAGGTTGTTCAATCTCTTCCTCCTCTTCACCCAAGTCAGAACCAAGTACATGAGCCACATTCCCCTGATCTTGTTGATCAATCTCATTCACAGCATCAATAACAGTATTCCTCCAGCGTCTATGGGTTTCCAGTCCTATATTAGAAGTCAACTCTATGCCTTGTTGACGCAGACTGCGGCGGGGATGGTGCGAAAGCGACATGTTCAGTCACCTAAACTAATAAAAAAAATGAACACATATTTACAAACAAACCAGACAAACAAGAATGCAAAAACAGAGATGTAGATGAAAACAACACTACAAGAAAAAATCTAATGTTGCAACATAAATTTGCAATGTTCCTTTCCGTTATAATTTTTCAACAAATTTTGCAGCAATGGATATATGTTACAATTTTATTACAAATTTATTGTAATATCACGACAAAACAAATTATTGCAAATTTCGTTAGTATTTTGCAACTTTTTAACGTTATATGAAAATATCTTGCAAATTTTGCAAGAAACATTCCATGATATTGAGGTATGGCTGTTTTGCAAGAAAACTATAATACTTTTGTAACATTATTTGCAAATAAAATTAATCACATTTTTGCAAAAATTGTTATAAAATATTAAAAAACAAACATTTTGCAACAATTACTTTTTATTAACAAAAAATACACATTTATTTTCTACAAAATTTGTTAAAATATAATATCGTATGTGCATTTTTTTCTCACTTAATTAGATAAACATATCAAAATGTAAACAAGGTGTGGGCAATTGATTTCTTTTTGAGTTTCAGAGTTTTTAATCTATTGGATATGTATCAATAGATACCATATTATACTATAAATTCATGTATTCAAATAGTTTTTATTTGGATATCTATCAACAAATATACAAATACATCAAAATTCCGTAATTAAAAATAATAATATTTGAGATGTCAAAAAAGAAAGAATAATATTTTCTTATAGTTCAACACTATATGTTGCCTGCCTTTAATTTTTCTTTTTCTTTTTTTACTCTATTTTCTCTTGGTAATATCTTTTCTTTTCTGGAGATCTTTAGATAATATCTCACCCAATTATTTAGGAATAGTATCACGATTATATACATCTTGTTATTAGGTTTTCTCATTTATAATTTATATAAATAGTTTCTGAAACTTCCTTCAATTTTGTAACTTGTTCTCCGAAGTAACAAACATTCTCACAAGGTATAGCTTCTCTGGTTTATCTTTTTGTTTAGTTTTAATCGTTTTCCAGATCGATTTTGTTATGAGTTGTTTTATGGATTAATCATTCTTTGATTAATTAATAAAAACAAATGAAAAGTGTTTAGATTTTACATTCAATTTAAGATAGATCATTGATTCATTTGATTCATTTTGAATTTGTTTTATTTTTGTTGAGGTTTTTTACTTTGGTTCTCTAAATGTTTTTTTAATATGAATTACGTAGTGGTTTACAGTTGAATTGCTAGATGAAACTTGAAAGTATTATGTGTTTCAGAGATGCATATGCCATGTCCATATCGTGTAAGCAACATTATTTTTAATTCATTTTTGTCTCTAACACTTTCTTATAAATTTTCTATGTTTATATTTTGTAGAAAGAGAAAAATGGAAGATGCATCGTATATTGAAGTTCTTCAAAGACACACAGGGAATTTTATTTAGTTATTATATTTAACATTGGATGCTTGTGTAGTATTTATTTATTTAATACATTTCTTATTTTTATTGTGTATTTATTTAATGATCAAATTCAATATTTAATAAATTATTGCAGTTTAAAACCTTGTATATTATATAAAAATATAGCGAAAACAATGATGGAAATATGAACTGCAAATTTCTTTATGATCAATCGACTCGCAATAAAACTGGGCAATATTACAACAAAAGTTTTTCTATTTATTGTTTCAAAATTTCTGCAACAAAGGTATCTTGCAAAATGGTAGCACAAATTTGCAATAGTATTTGCTATACGTTTTATGTAGTGATGATTTACAACAATAAATTGTTGCAAACGCGCGTAGTAAATAAACAACAAAATTGTTACCAACAAATTATCGTAGTATTACGATACATATAGCGAGTAATTAATTTATTGCAAATATTGTAATGTCTATGCAACAATTATGAATTTGCAACGCTTAATCAGCAACAATGTAAAATTTGTGGGATTTTCCTTGCATTTGTAGTGTTTGCAACAAAATATTGATTTTTTGCAATAATTTTGATCTCTTGCATTATTATTATTTTCTTGTAGTGCAAGTAACAATAAATCAATACTTTAAAACCTGAACTAGTAAAAAACATGAACACAGATCAATAAGAAAACAAAACAGATCAATAGATCAAAACAGATAAAGTAAGGAAAACAGACAAGTAAATCAAAACTCTAATCATAGAGGCTTGAACCCAATAGAGAAGCAGACGGAAGTAACATGAAATTTAAAATAATAGAGGCTTAAACACGATAGGGATAATCAAAGATCCAATCAATCCAAGTGAAACAATTAACCCAAAATTAAGCGAAACAAGTATGAAAGGTATCAAAATCGAAATAATTAACTAAGAAATTGACGAAGAACCCTAAACCATCAATGTCTATCACTTATGAAACCTTACACTGTCTGATCTAATTAGGCGAGAATGACGGCGAAAATAAAAAATTTAATTGACCACGACAATTTAGTTTTCCAGTAATTGAATGTGCGGGTTATTTTAATATTTTCGCGGGTTACTTATGCATAGCGTTTAGAGCAGCTCCAATAGGAGAGATTCTTAAATAAGGATTCTAAAAATTTTTAGAACCTCTTCCTTAGAACCCCACACATTTGTGTGTTAATTTTTAGAATCCATATCTAAAAGTTTTTATTTAAGAACCCCTCTCTCCTCTTTTAAGAACTTCTCTAATATTTATCTATTATATATCATTATAAAATTTTAAGAACCCCTCCTCTAAAAATCTCCATTGGAGATGGTCTAAGACGCTATGCAATAGAAATTGGTGTTATTAAAACCTATACACTAAAAATTCATCTCGCTTGAAATTTTATTTTCAAAAAACAATACATAGCGTTTACATTTTCGCAAACGCTATCATAAATTCAGGGTTAAGTCTAATATAGCAGAACCACACCAACCGCTATCTTCTAATGCTAAGGATACTTCATATTTTTGTAGTGGTGATGTGTACATTCAAACTGTCAAGTCTAAAACCAGTTGAAGAAAACTGTCTAGATTTTCATCTATACTCTTGTTTTCTTCAAACTTGAAGCATGAGTACCTCTACTTCAAATAAATCCTGTTAGGTAAGGATTTTGTTTGATACTCATTTTCTAACCCCTGCCATACCTCTAGAGATGTTCTTCCCTTCATTACTTTCGGAAGAACTGGATCCTCCAAGCTCATGCAAATAAGATTTCTTGCTATTGTATCCTTAGCTGTCTGATCTTCTTTTGCTTTAGCTTCGTCTTTTTCAACTTTTACTTCAGCTGATTCCTTCTCATAGTCTTTGATATCAGTTTTTCCTGAAGTAGACGCTGGGTTTGCACACATGACTCAAAACCCAGTAGTTCTAGTTGGCATATCATCTTATACTTCCATAAACCAAAGTCCCCTTTACCGTTGAACTTTGCCACATTGAACTTGCCAATGTTATGTTCCATGTTTGTTTTGTTTCAAGGTGAAACGACAAACAAGCTTGATTTCCTTTTTAGTACCTGATAGCAGAACCTGATACTAGATCGCCTTCTACTTCACCTGAGTTCTCTAATACCACTTGTGAAGTTTTGACATGTAGTTTCGTTAATTATCTTAAGTAGTTCACAAGTAAAAATGTTTAAAACACCACGAATTTAACGAGTTCTCCTCAAACTTGAGGGTATGTCTTGTGTGGGAACCGACTCCCATAAATATCCACTATAAGAAATCAAAGTTTAAAGTGTTACAACTCTCTCTTAATCTCTTTATAACCTATCTCTTTGTTTCCTTTTGCAGGTGTCTTGTACGTGCGAACGTCAAGATCTTCCTACCCAAGAATGAGAACCCGATAGCCAAGAACCCCAAGAACAAGAATACTTAGAACTCTCTTCTCTGAAAAACTCTATTCCTTGTATCTTCTGCTTCTAAATATTGGTGATGATTCTTCTAGTGAAAACCTCTCGAGTATTTATAATGTCTCGAGAACCGACTTGAACGTGATTTGCCCTAGCTCGATTTCCTTTTTCCACAAGTAACCTTCTTTCTTCTTAATGGATCGTTAATCCATTCTTCTTCTTTGATCTCTTAAGGTCAGGCCCAAATGTTTTGCCAATTGTGTGATAACCCACTAACTCGAAATGAATGACAACACTGATTCTCCAAAAATGGTATGTTTGATTGTGTACTTGTAAATTGGCCTTACGTTACGTACAGAGAGATCAGTGTAGTTAATGTAGCACGTGACAAACATCAGGGATTTGGTCTAATGGTATGATTCTCTCGCTTAGGGTGCGTAAGGTCCCGAGTTCAATTTTCGGAATGTCCCTTTAATCTTATAAAATTCATAAGTCCTCAAACTTTTTCATACAAAAAAAATGTAACACGTGACAATGTCATCATTCACAACACGTTCTAACACCATACCACAATTAATGTATTAATTTTACTTAACTTTTGATTGCATAACTGAGACATGGGACGTTACCTCATTATTGAATGGCGAACAGAGAAATCTGTGGTTGTGGCTGATGAGATCATAACCAGAGTAAACCGAGATTGATTTGGTCAAAGATTGAATAGAGTTATGACATCGTGTGTTCTCTTAAGTTAATGGAATTGTCTTCCACAAAGTCATCACGTCTTATACTTGTTAGTTGGCAGTTACATTCTCAACACCTGTTTGTGTATTTAAAAAGCTGATTCTTTTGTCGAATGGATCTGAAGAAAAAATTGTAGTAACTTGTTTAAGTCTTTGAAGAACCAAAGTGTTCTTGTCTTTATTTTTGATCAACAGTGGAACCTTAATTGGGACCTATCAGTGGCTATGGATATGCTTTTCTGCCCATGGTTTTTATTATTTTTTTTTGTTTTTAAGAAAGTTTTGGGACAAACCTATAGTCTTTTTTTTTTTTTTTTTTTTTTAAAACCTATTCTTTCGGATCCAGATCTTTTGTAAATTTCTCTTAGAACTTTCGCAATCCCTTTCAAATAGTCTCGAAGCAAAGAAACCAAACTTTTTTCTCTCTTTTGAAAGGGATTTGGAATACCACTAACCTAAAAACTACTGTACTTAGTTCCTGGCAATAATTTTATCTCTAAAGATATGTATAAGTAATTACAATACCTATATACTTTTGTATTGTAAATTTATCTTAATACCAGAAACTAATTTATCAAGATCGGGCAATGTATCTAGACAATTGTAATCTAGAGTCCAGTAGTGGCTACAAAGTTATGATAATTTATCTCTAAAATCTCATCATTGACAGCAAAAAGATTTCACTAAAATATCATCAACTATTTAATTATTTCTAAAACTATAAATAATTTATTTTTCTGGGAAAAAAATCATGAACAAAACATGTAACTTAGTTTAATAGTAGTTAGACTTACCCGTTATCACGTATTTGTATTTCACACATTAGACTTAACAATTATCTTACACTTTTTTATTTAAATATGTAGCTTAATTTATTTTTACTTATCACCATAGTAGTTATATTTGTCACCGTACTTGTATTTAATTATTTCTAATTTATAAAGTTAAGAAACTTAATAATGTTTCTAATTTTTATTTTATTGATATGTAAACGAGTCAGTCTCTTTCGGTGGTTGCGACCATTTTGCGATGATGCTATTCGACAGTAACGTTACCAAGATAGAATTTCCACTTACAAATTCCCATGTGGATCAAGCTACAATCGTTGTTGGTGAAATGACATGTAGAGGCCAAAATCTAATCGGAACCGTATTTCGGAACGTAACCATACCATTTTTAACTGGAACTGAATAAAATGGTTAAAATCGTAACCGTTAATCATAAAAATATATTAGTTATATATGGTTAACCACAAGTTATTAACCGTAACCGTTAATTAACCGTAACCATATAAAAATCGCTAGTTAACCATATGATGTAACCGTAAAATTCTGACCGTAACTGTTTTCATGTGAAAAATAATTAGTTTTTTAAATTAGTTTTGATAATGTCAAAGTTTTTTTTTTTGTTTCCATTCTTTTAATAACTATATTTTCTATAAATAGTTTTCATTCAGAATTTTAGTTTGTTTGTTTATGTAACCGTATATAATAACTGATTTAACCGTAATATTTGTAACTATGTATAAGTATAACCGTTTTAAGTGTAACCGTTTTAACCGTATATAAAATGGTTAAAGTTAGAGTTAAAAAAATTATAACTGTAACCGATGATTAATTAACTATACACCTAACCTAATGACATCTCTCAACAACAACAAAAAGCCCCATAAATTTATCTCATACTTTTCTTAATTTTGTGTGGAAGGTAGAATTTATAGTGTTGGTTTCAGGTCGTACTCATATTATTTTTTTCCTCTCCCTGATTAACAACATTAGAAAAAAAAAAAAACTAGAGTACTACAAGTAAAAGACAAAGCTCTAAAGAGAAAGATCACAAATTTAAACAAAAAACAAGGTAAAGAGATAGATCACAAATTAAAAAAATAAAAAATAATACACAATGCATCGATGCATATAACATTAAGTCTTCTTTTTCTTTTTGATAAATATGCTTATAACGTTAAAGCCTAGAACTAACATGTTCAACACCGCGTCGATGAACTTTCTTCGAACCGGCATCGTCCTCATCAACTACTAAGGTCTTAGCAACGTTTCTCAACTTAGACTTGAGGATCTTTCCATTACTATTTTTCGGCAACTCATGAAAGAACACAACCTTTCTCGGACACATAAAATGCGGCATATTCTCACGGCAATACTTAATCAAATCTCCTTCTCTAGTCACCAATTCATCTACTCCCTTCTTTAGAACAACAAAAGCACACGGAGTTTCACCCCAGAGAGGATGAGGCATAGCCACAACCGCGGCCTCGAGCACTTCCTGATGCATGTAAAGAACTTTCTCAACCTCAATACTGCTAATATTCTCACCTCCTGAGATAATTATGTCTTTGGATCGATCTTTGATCTCTATATGCCCATCAGGATGAATCACACCTAAATCTCCTGTGCTAAACCAACCGTCTTTAAACGCTTCAGATGTTGCTTTAGGATTCTTTAGATACCCTTTCATTAAACTGCTTCCTTTGATTACAGTCTCTCCCATTGTCTTCCCGTCGCGTGGGACACTCTCTAAAGTTTTCGTATTCTTCACGTCAACTTCATCTATGGTTATGTTTCTTACCCCTTGCCTTGCTTTTAGTTGCATTTGTTGCTGCTTTGGTAGACTTTAAATTGTATATTTTGTATTAATTAATATGTAATTTTAAACATGGTTATATATGAGATTAATTGTGATTATATATTACCTGTTCCATTCGTCCTGCCACTCACAATAGAGAGCTGCACCCGAAGTCTCAGTAAGTCCATAACCATGCATCACTTGAAACCCTAACTGCTCAACCTTCTCAAGAAGTGTAGCTGGAGGGGACGAACCTCCGGTTAGTACCCGAACAGGCGTTGACCTATGTGTCAGGTTAGTTCGACGACCTTCGAGGAGAATTCTAAAGACCGTAGGAACACAAGCCATGTGCGTCACGCCATGCAAATCTATATTCATATAAACTTCTCGAGCAGCAATGTATTTTATGCAAACATTGGTAGCCCCACGCGCAGCCATAGACCACGTGTGCGTCCATCCATTGGCATGAAACATAGGCAGGGTCCAGAGATAGACCGGGAAAATCCCCATTTCCCAGCCTATAATCGCGCTCAAAGCGCTCAAGAGATAGGATCATGCTCGTTGCGGACACGGAACATACTTTTGGCCGAGGAGAGTGTAGTGTCTCCTCTACGGATGAGACCCTCGTAGTCTAGTTCCTTGGAGGAAGGCTTTGTAGTGGAATCAATCTCGTTAATGAATATGATCATTGGGTGACGTTTTGAATCGTCAAACGGTAGGAGACAAATAACTTCTTGGATGATAGGAGCAAACTCTTGGTCCACGAATACGATCTTTGGCTGAGCGTGGCCGAGGATGACGGCTATGGTTTTGGCGTCGAGACGGGTGTTAATAGGATTAAGTACAGCTCCGGTCATGGGAACGCTAAAATGCATCTCGTACATGGCAGGTACGTTTGGGGCCAAAATCGAGACCTACACACAAATATAGACGTAAAACTTACAATCCTAACAAAAAGTAAGAATTGCACAAGCAAATATGACAGGCAGAATAAGAAAAAGGCAAAGTGGTATGAAAGAAAAGGTAAAGAAAAAACAAAAAAAAGGTAAAGAAGAAGTCATACGACGTCGTTTTTGGTGATATTAAGAGAGATTAGAGATGTGGCGAGACGACAACAACGGTCATAGGTTTGAGGCCAAGTGAAACGAGTTTGTCCGTAAATTATGGAAGCTCGATTTGGATAACACTCCGACGCTCTCTTCAAGAAAGTGATGGGAGTTAAAGGAACGTTGTTTGCTTCGCATAACGCCAGATTATCCATCTTGTGTATTTGTGTGTGAGGGAATAGGGATATGCAGATCGATATTATATATAGAAGATTGTGAGAGGCCTCTCAAAACATATATAACCATCATAAAAAATGTAGTATTCGCAGACCATTAAATGAATTTCAAACAGATCATATTTCATGCCTAAAAGTTTGGAAGCTGTCACAGAAAACATCTAAAGCTCCCACAATCTCAGTTTAATTCTTTTTGGGTTTACTACAAAAACAAACATGACATTGTAGAAGTGGGAACCACCTTAAATAGGAATGGAAGCAATACTTTAAAAAGCGAAAAGAAAAAATATTGTAAACGGAGGAGTAAGAATATTGTAAAAATTATATCTTTGCTGCCTAACAAGAAAATGCATAACTCGGCATATGTATTACACTGAATCTGCCTTAGTAATAAGTTTTGGACATTGAAAGTTTGAAACCTACCCAACGTCGAGAAATACTCAAATTTGACCGGGTTTTCTCAAACTATGTAACAAATACTCAAATAAATAAAAAAAGTTATTATTTAAGAAACTAACTATATATATTAGTTTATTCATATTTCTGTATTTTATTCATATGCTGCATCATCTAATATATATATTGTTCGGGAAAATTTTAATCTTTTCGGATTGAGAAAGTTCTACTAATCGAGAAGAAAAAATAATCTATTAATCAATAATATTTGAATTACAATGTGTTAAAATTTGATCTTTTGATATATTTTCTAAGGTTGTATGATTTATTTTCTATAACTGAAGGCAACTACACAAATAATGTAAAAATACAATGTCATTTTAATTACTTTAGATTTTATATAATGATATTGATGTTTATTTTTTATTTTTTTTTAAATGTTAGTATAAATATGCAAATCACTGATAAAATATATATATATATATATAGAGGTCCAAATCAAGTTTATGAATAATTTTTAAAAGGAAAAGACACAATACAGTCTTTGACAAGGACATGAATGGATGATATTAATTGTTTCAATAAAAACATTAGGCACGAACCATCGGTCAAATAGTAGAGTGGGGCATTCATATTCACTATGAATTTTATTGTTAATATGCGTTTGTAATCAAAGAAAACAATAATGGATCGATCTCGCCAGATTTTTTGCGACCTAAAACTTAGGTTTCTGATGTAGAGAAGTACCCTCTTTTGTTAAGTGGATCCAACCACTAAAAGAATAAATCCTATGCAAACAATAAACAAATATTTGGTAGTGAGAACTTTTCAAAGCTCAAATCAGTAAATAGACCACAAGACTTTGTCGAAAACAATAACAAAGAAAAAAAATGATAAGAAGAAAATTAGGTTTTCGTGATGCCGGGTCTACTAGAAAAAGATCTGCAGCGTAAAATGGTTTTTTTTTTCCTTGGCCAATTTTGGTGAAAGATTAAAAAAAAAAAAGTAAGTGTCCTTTTTATTTTTTTAAGAAGAACAAGAGAGACAATGGCGTAAAGGTCACTGAAAAAAGCTATATAAAAAAGCAAACAGATACCTTAAGTAAAGAAAATCGTATTAATACAATAAACTATATGAACTCCAGTGTTTTTTTTTTTTTTTTAACAGAGGAGGTTCCAAACGTTTAATCACCGACTAATCCTTTCATGTTAAGTGTAGTCATCAATGATTTCATTTATAGAATTTTCTAATGGACGGAAAACATGATATTATTTCGACTAGCTAAATAGAATGATTTAACTAATTCTACATTTGAGGAGAATAGATTTTTTTCTTAAACCAACATAACAATTTATTCTTTAACTCGGAACTACTATACTACCACAACTTGGTTAACTCGAGTGTTTAACCTATCATTTGTGATTGCTGGACGATATTAAGGCATTTGTCTTTCTAATGACTGTAAATTTACCACAGAAAGTAAACAATTTGTTTGAGGGATCGCGCTGACTTCTGGCCATCTGGCTGGCCTCTCAGTTACTAGTAGCGCTTCTTTTGTCAAGTAACAATTATGTGATTTTACACACTTTGAATAACCAGCCTAGAGCATTGCCAAAAACATCAATATCTATGCTAAGCAAATCAAATAACGGAACAAGTTTATGCAGCTACGAATTTTAAACATGTATGGTTGAAAATTCTTAGGCCTTTTCGCCTAATTATATTCTTCATTAATAATAAAATGTCTTTCTCATATTTACATTTTAAATTTTGTTATTTTATAAAATTTATTTAACCTTACATTAACCAAAGTAATAGGCGGTAGTTCTTAAAAGTCATAACTTACATTTTAAAAGTTGTTATTAAATAAAATTTATAACTCTATAATCAAGATTTATGACTATACAGTTATATATAACATTTTATTAAGGATCTGATGTATGTGAATTCAGATCCTTATTCTTTTCTGTTGTCAGATTCATCCACCATTATTTTCAATTTCCAACAGAAGTCCCATCGACTTGTTCCGTCCTCTAGCTAGATCCAGATAAGTGTATAAAAATTGGTTCCGCATGAACAACTCTCTCAAAAGTATTTTCGCCTCGTTTTGAACTTATTTTCTTTGTGAAAGAACAATTTTTGTTTTTTTCCTTTGGAAAAACTTATTTACACACTTTTCCTCTATAGAGAAAAAACATTTTCTTCAATTTTCATATCCAAGAGATGTGTTGTTTATTCGTTTTGTAAACCGAGAATATCATGCATTTTTCTAACCAATTTCTTATCTTATGTCAATTATATGTAACTTTTGTTGATAAATCCAAAAAAATTGTTTAACAGTCGGTTTTGAATATCATTTAGTACTCCTAACATTTTGCATATCAGATCATCGCCTAAAACTTATTTAATTCTTAACCAATTAGAATAATAAATTAAATTGGATTATACTAAATAATTGGTTTTTCATTTTGCAACCAATGTTTATATAATAAGATTAGATAAATTAACAATTTTGTTTGTTTTTTACTTTTAAAATTATTTTTTAATTTTAATTATTGATTAGATAAATTAACAAATTATTGTTTAACTTTTTTTTCCTTAAGATAGGGTTTTAGGTTTTATTTTTCGTTTTTGTCTTTGTTTTAAAATTAACTTTTGATTTAATTATTGATTAGATAAATAACAAATTCTTAGTTTAATTTTTTCTTTTTAAAATTTTTTCTTAATTTTAATTATTGATTAGATAAATTACCAAATTATTTGTTTACTTTTAATCCTTTTAAAATTATTGCTATATTTTAATTAGTTTTATTTTCGTTTTTAGATTTATTTTAAAATTATTTGTTAAGTTTAATTATTGATTAGATAAATTAAAATATTATTGGTTTCTCTTGCTATATTTTAATTAGGTTTTATTTTCGTTTTGTATTTGTTTTAAAAATATTTTTTTATTTTAATTATTGATTAGATAAATTAACAAATTCTTGGTTTCAGTTTTTCGTTTTGAAATAATTTTAACTATTAATTAGATAAATTAACAAATTCTTGGTTTCTTTTTCTCCTTTTAAAATTATTTCTATATTTTCATTAGTTTTATTTTCGTTTTTAAATTTGCTTTAAAATTATTTCTTAATTTTAATTATAGATTAGATAAATTAATAAATTATTGGTTTTTTTAATTATTTCTTTTTTTTCGTTTTCAGATTTTTTATAAAATTTATTTTTTAATTTTAATTATTGATTAGATTAATTAACAAATTATTTTTTTTTCTTTTAAAATTATTTCTTTCTCTATACATATTTTTAATAATTGTATTTATGAATTTGACACATGACAAAATTTAAATTATTTGTGACATATGTCATGATCTCGTGAAGTATAATTTTGACACGTGTTGACTTCTCGTCAGTGCAACCCAAATTTATATAATAAGATATTTATAGTATTAAAAACTTGAAGGTTTAAGTAAGCAAAACTTTATATTTAGAAGTTTGTTTTGGAAATAGAAATAGTTTGAGATTTTTGTTAAAAAATTTTATCAACTTGAAGATTTGTTTTAAAAATACAAATAGTTGGAGATTTTAGTTGGAAAAAATTATAAATTGAAAGTTTTTATATTATTTTCCTTTAAAAACACACACATTCATAAAAAATTACCATCCCGATTAGCACTATAACTTCAATTGCTGAAAGAAGATTCAGAAGCAATAATGTATAACCGCCACCAACTTATCCGTAGATACATCCAACAACAACAGCAAGATCCTAGTTCTAGTAGCCATGTCGGATAGTGAAAGAGATGGAAAGTTTCGAAACGTGTTTCATTGGAGGAGTTTACAAAGGATTCCGATTCAGATCCTTCTTAATAATGAGAAAAACAAAAGTTTCAAAAAGTGTTTCACTGAAAAAAAAAAGTTGTGACGGTCAAAATGACAAAAATCTGATCTGAAATCCTCGATCAATAAGTCGAAGTCAGTCTGGGGTTTGTTATATATTTGTACATACTAAAATATGTATTATATCTTGATTACGTCCCTACCTTTTGTACATACCGCAAAAAAAAAAAAAAAATTATCATGATAAGATATGTACATAGATATTTTATACAAAATATATTTTAGATATATTGAACTTGAACTCATTAATTAATTTCCATATTAGAAAGGAGAAAATTTTTAACCAAATGAAATTAGTTTATGGAAAAGAAAATACATATTTTGGCTATAAAAAAAAACTATTTTTTAAATCAAGATATCTAAACTCTAACTTCGGTATTGGGAGAGATTATGCGCTGAAATTCGAAACTTTTGACTAGTTAACCCAAAAAACAAATGCAGAAAAGAAGAGTAGAACAAATTGATCAAGATCAAATAGCAATATGGCTGTTCATGAATAGTACTGTTCATGATTTCACTATTGTTACGCTATTGTTACTCAGAATAGTACTGTTCATGATTTCACTAAATCGTTCACATGTCTTAGTAATTAACAACGGCTACAAAACTGTCCATCTATGTACTAGAACTTTATACTCTAGAAAAGTACCATTATCTATAGACATTTAAACCATTTATCAGTACAAAAAATTCAAAAGATTTTGAGGGCGATCAATATCATCTTGGAGTCTAGGTGAAAAGAAAATAGAGAAAATTATAGATAATGTATCCTTTTAAAATTTTATTTTTAAACGGAACCTTTACTGTTTCAAAAACTTTTCGTATGGGACCAAGAATATATTGAACACTTTCTCATGTTGATTTATTTTAGACTTCGACAAAAAAATAAAGATACTGACAAGTATCAAAATTTGTTTTAAAAATTTCAAATATAGGAATAATTTGTTTTAATAAGGGCAGTTTTCCTATACAAGTGATTCTTGAACCTGTTTTCAGATCAAATGTTATGATTTTTTTTGTGCAACTATCAAATGTTATGTTAAAATATAAATGTTTTGGTTTAAACATGATCAAGATGCTTTCTGTTCATCAAAAGTAGAATGTGGTAACATTTATGTTGACCAAAGCTTAATTTATTATGGTTTAAAGTCGATATTGATTTGAAGCGTTTCTCTTTACTTTTATACTTAATTTTCTGAGAATCCAATTGAGACAAGGGACCATCTCTTCTTTATCTGCTACTACTCATCGAAGGTATGGGAGAAAATGATGAGAAGAGTTCTTCTTGATAAGTTTTGAGCAAACTGGAAGGAGATTCTCAAGCTCATAAGTGACAATAAACTAGACAACACAAAAGCTTTTATAATCAGGTATATGTTCCAACACACTATCCACTCGGTTTGACAGGAAATAAATGATAGAAGGCATGGTGAACAACCATCATCGACGGAGGAACTGGTGAAAATGATTAATAAAAACATTTGAAACTGGTAAGCATAATTAGAGGCGAAGGAGATTTAGGTTTGAAGAGGGCATTCAAATGTGGTTTGAAGCAAAAAAACATCAAGGATAACAATATACTTTTGGAGTTGTGTTTAAAAAACGAAAAATATGCATTAAAAATGTAAAAATATAGTATTTTTTTTAAATATAATTTAACAAAAAGTAAAAAAATTGTGTTATTTGCGTTAAAATATAAGTTTTTCTTGTGATTGCTGATGAAATTAGAACTAGCTAGCAAACAAATGGTAATTATTATTGGACAAGATCACAAATCTCTAAAAACTATATATCCTTGTCAAATTAAACATTCCACGTTTCTTCGGGAAAGATTAGAGAGCCGTCAAAAGTGTAAAAACATCATCCACAAGCTGGAATGATAGGAACTAACGGTAATGATGCGTCTCTGTCACACATATCCGAACTAATGTTTATGACTCCTTCACCCTGCCATGTTTTAAATATGAAGTTAAAAAAAGAATAAAATTAAAACCAATAAAAATGATATACTTATGAATTTAAATCTAGTTTAATCAATTTTATGAATATATGGATTTTTATTTTGACTGGCCAATCACAATTTAACATATTGTGATCGCCTGATCGGTGAATCTAGATTGGTCTGTATTGAGTATAACCTAATTTATTCTGATTCTAATTTGAACTTCAGTTATATATAAATAAATAAAAGATAGATTGGCACAGTTCGTGTTATGTACCAGTAAAGGTGGACATGAATCACACATTCTAAAAATTTAGGATACTTAGATATCCGATTCTATAAAAAAAATAGTTAAAAGTAAATTAAAAAAATAAAATTTTAATTATCATATAACTTTTACAAATTGATTTTCACAAACATTTTAAAATATTTTTAATGTAGTAATTCCACTTTTATGAAACAATAGATGGTTTGAAGTATTTTTCTATTTATTATATAAAACACATAAATCTTATAATATTAGGTTAGGTTTTTACCTTAGCGATGTTCCTGAAGTAGGAGATTGTGTAGTTTCCCGTTGGAAACAAGGCTTCAACAATGTCAGCTAGTACTAGATTTGGTTGAGATATTGCTCCGTCGTACCAGTCTTCTCATTTTCAAAACCCAAACACACATTTTTAGCTCAAATCAATTAGAAAATAAACAATGTTTTAAGGCTTTTTCTTACCAAGAGTTGTTCCTTGGCTGACCCTTTTGTCATATCTCCATATGCTCTGATTCGTAAGAAACGCAAAACATGAGTTATCCTCTACGCCTATGTTCTCCAAAAAGGTTGTCTGTGTATAATTCTGAGGGTCAGACGATCGCGTTTCATCGATCACCGCATCCACAGTCTGTTAAATCGAAGTTTTGAGGCTAAGAAAATAAGGTTTTGGTCATTAGAATTTAGAAAGATCAAAGCATAACAAGTACGGTCGGCTTACACATAAAATGGCATGAAGTGCTTCCAAATCATCAGGATCAGAGGCATTGTAAGTGACCTTGTTTATAGACTTGTCGATATTTTCACCACCCGCATCTTCTATAAACTATTGTGTTTGTGTGCATAATGTTCAGTTCCAAAGATGTTTCCAGAAATTTAAAGGAATAAGTGAATGTCGAAAGTGTAAAATGTGTACCTTTAGCTTGTGTGATTCCTTAGTAAAACTCCACATGGATCCCTTGAAGATGAAACATATACACTTTGAGTTTCAAATACACAATCTTCATATGTATAAGAAACATTACCGTCTAAAATAGTTTGAGACGACCTTGATAGAAAAAAGGTAAGAAGAAAGTTTCCTTACATTTTTCTCGTATTCCATCCAGGCGACAATGGGCTTGAAAGATTTTGTCTTGTTTGCTGCCATTTGTGACAAGCAAGTATAGCTTGCTTTAACCTACAAGGTTCCATAACATGCTTTATAAATAGCAAGAATAGGCCATGTAGATAGATTTAGCAAAAAGAAGTGCGGATTTTCACTCACCGCATCATAGACTTGATTGGCTTTAGTTTCAAGATTGGTAAAAGCTCCAAGGAATTTGATCCACTCCGCTCGCTAATTCAAGATTACAAAACCAGCATAACATCATATCAAAATGTGAAAAATTTGATCACATTTGGCAAGGATTAAGTCTATGCAAAGGTACCTGAAGAGGTGTGCCTTCACTAAGTGGGAAAAAGTTAGCAAAATTGCAAGTCTGAGGTTGATCGGTGTCGCTGATAAAATGCGCAGCGAATTGAGATAGTACTTGCCCTTGTAGATCACCTTTGTCAAGCTTAACTACTTCCCCTGCCTCAAACAGTTTCAGAACACACGGTGAAGCTACCGCATCCGATGTTATTCCCTTCAAGCTCCCTAGTAATCCAAGTAGCTGCATATATAATCATTATGTTCCTATTTATTTTCGCCATTCTAAAATGTAATCCTCAAGAAGTGTTTACACTGGTGCCAACCAAAATCTAGAGCTTATGTTTCTTGAGATGCTAAAACCATTGATTTAAATTAGCAAGAAATGAGAGTTTACCTCGAAGAAAGAAACCGGAACGCCTCCTGAATAAGCAAAAACAGAGAGATCTAAAAACAGAATCTCTCTAAACAGAGGAAAGAAACAGGGAAATAAAACAGATTATATACCTTTAGAAGATTGAGTGTCTAAAGAGTAATTAAGAAGTGGAATCACATAGGACTTTATCCTCGAAGTACAATACTTTGTCCGAACAGCCATTCTAGAGGTGTTCTACAAATTAACTTGTATTTTTAGATAAGGGAAAATACATTTTAGAAACAAAAAATAAAGAAAGACAAATTGATGAGAAAAAAGCAAGAACCTGAATTAGAAGATAGCTCTTGCCATCAATGGCGTTCTTGATGACTTTAAAGGTCTGTCCATAGTAAATGTGGAAATTCTCAGCATCATCTACCTTTGAAATGCTTCCAACTTTTACATTGTTGGAAGCTCCGTTTGATTCTTTCGCTAACATGCACCATAATGCTAACATTAACAGTACCAGAGACCTTGAACCATGTGATGAAGACATTATCACTTACTTGAGGTTTAGTGATAAGGGAAAAAAAAAAGACAAAATAAGCTAAAACCTTTTGGAATGTAGATTGGCTTTCCTTGAATTCACACTACAAATATCTGTGAGAGAGAGAGAGAGAGAGGTAGAGAAGTATTTTATAATTATTTTTGTTGTTGTTTTTAGCGAGAATTACTTTTGCATATGCTAGAAATTCTATTGGAATGTACTTTTTGTTTTTACTTTGATTTTTAAAAAGTTGTGGAATTCGGATGGAATATTTGCCTCATTGGGCTTTGCTTATTTTAAACTAAATGTATATCCAAGCACTATTTTATTACAAGCACCGGTACTATATGAAACACACAAAAATATCAGTACCATACTACATTCTTCATATTCTATAGTTTCTTTTATTTATCTTAGTCTAGTGTCTATATAGCGATTTTATAAGCTCTCTTATGGAAAATCAAACCCAATAAAACTGGGGTGTCAAGGCTGCCCAATTAATGTGAGAGACCACTGATTTATTAGCTCCATTAACATATGACCTTAAAATATATTTAGTTTATAAAAACATAAGAAGATAAATTTTGACTTTTGTGAATTCAATTTTTATCTGGTTTTCTATAATGTTCTAATAATCTATTACACAAAGCAAGTGAAACAAATAAAACTATGTGAACAAAAATATCCAGATTAATATCAAACAGAACATTTGGTTACTATATTATAAACATAGAACACGAGAAGACAATTGAATTCACAAAAAGTTGTGTTTATGAAGTAAAAATCACATGTAGGTTAAATATCATATATAAAGTTAAAAAAAAACATTTAATATATTCAAAATCAAGTGTGTTTAAATTTTTGATTCAAATAAAATAACATGTAATAAATATCTGGAAAAAAGTATAGTTGTTTTTTGTGTCAAGTAGTTATAGTATATTGATATTGTTCTGCCAGTGAATGATAAAAATCGATCACACAGAAGTTTAATTTTATTTGTGATCATTCAAAAATTAGAACACAAACAACAGCTGCCTACCCAATGAATGCTGGTATTTGAAACTTGAGAAATAGTTTGATGATTTATGTATTAAATGTGATATTATCAACTGCTGGTTCTGAACACTGTAGGAGAGTAGGAATAAAAGATCTAGAATTTTATGGGTTATAAAATTGAAAAAGAGAAACAACTAACTACAAAATAAAATAAAAAAGAAAAGAAAATGCAAAGTGAGGTTTTGATTGGAAGTGAGAACAATATAGAGGTGACCCGTGAAGCGAGCACGCCACTACTATTATTGATTTGTCATTTTGTGTTTCAATAGTTAGCGCTTTCGCTTTCTTGTGATTTTTTGTCTAAACCCTTAACGCCTCACCACGTGCACTCCTTCCACACTAACATGAGCTCGATGCCAAGCTTTATGAGGTCCTACAAGATACTACAAATTATAGTTATCTTTGGAGTAGAATGAATATAGCTGAATGAAGTTTTACTGCGAGTAAGAACCTAAGATTAATAAAAGATTATGATTCCGTTATTTCTTAAAATATTTTTAATCATTTGATACTGAATATAAATTAGAATTCTTAACAGTTGGTTAATCGTCCAAATCCATTTCAAAAAATTGTTGATTAGTCCATTCTTCTTAACTGACCGGCTAACCGAACTCCAAAATCTCAGTTCAGTAAGGTTAATAATCTTAGTCATATCTCTCGCACCTCCACTCGCTAAAAGTTTTTCCATTTCTTGTTTCATGATGTTTTCTGACAACATCATCAAATTTCTCCATACACATTTTATAAAATTTACTTTGTAATATCAATATGTTAGATGATTCTACTTTTTAAATCACAGTTTTCCTACAACAAAGATTTATGTGGCCCACATAAAATACAACTGTACCCAGTTTGTTATCTTGCGTCTGTTATACTAAAAATTATGTCGAGTAACATGATAAAAAATGTTTAGTGATCCTATCGAATTTCTCATTTTATTACTCCTAACATGTCGTACATAAGATAAACTTTTGACACTCTTGTTACTACTAGCTTTCCTATTTGGCTCATTAAGATTGACGTTGATGCTCTTCCTCTCAGATCAAAGTATAACTTATGTTCTCTTATAAGTTACAAAAAGGCAAAAATCATAATTTTTTTTTTTTAATTTTCTTGTTTTCACTATCTTGTTTGTCCACCCCTATTTATTTGATTTGTTTTGCACCTGTAATTTGTCTGATGTTCTATTTTCTTCCATGAAGGCCAAAGATTTCTTACTAAAAATCTAAATTTATAATTTTTTGTAAAAATTGATTCTGTAATTTATTGAATTTCATAAAATTAATTAATTAATAGTAAATATAATGATAAGTATTTGTTCATGGATCAACCTATTTAACTATTTGATGCATAAAACTCGATAGCTTTATGTGTTAGTTAGGTCCATTAAATTTTATAGATTAATGTGTTAATCTAGTCTCTTTAGTTTATGGTTTATTTGACACTCAACCAAATCTATTCTATTTAGTTTATAATTTATTTAACATTCAACCGATTAGTATAATGAATTAGGTTGGATTATGCTAAATCATTTTTTCATTTAAATAATTAGAAGGGTTTGAATTTTTTTTTATTAGAGCCTAAATAATATTAAAATATAAAAATTTAAATTTGAAAAGGAAAGTTCTAATTTGATTGAAAACTAAATAATTAGACTTCATATATACTAGAAAAAAAAATATAAAAATAAAAGAATGTATAATTTATCATTTATTTATTTTTGTTGGTTTTCTTTTTGATTAAGAAAAAAGAATAACATAACTTTTCTATACTTATCAGAATCTAATCGATCAATACACGTAACGTGATATTTTGTTTGTTAGTTTTTCCTTTAGATTAAGGAAAAATAATAGTATAATTTTTTACTCGTGTCAGAATCTAAACAATCAATCGGCACGTGCCGTGATCGTGTTAGTTATAATTTTGATGTGTGTCGAGCTATCATGAGAAAATTAAAGTTTTTTTAAGAAAAAAATATAGAAAGTATAAAGTATAAACTAAAAATATATAGAAAATAAAAATTATATATTTTATCATTTATCTTTCTCTTAGTTTCATTTTTGATTAAAGGAAATAATAACATAAGTTTTTTATACGTGTCAGAATCTAAACGATCGAAGGATACATGTCATGATCATGTTAATTATAATTTTGACACTTGTCAAACTCTTGTGAGAGCAACCAAATTTTATATAATAAGATATAAATATTGTAGTTAAATTTAACTAAATAAATACTCTGAACTACTCTATCATGATATTTGTCATCAAAGTTTCTTATTTAAGTAGAGTCGATTCTATCTAAAGAATCGTCTCTTGCCTCTTTCTTAATTTTCAATTTTTTGTTTTAATTTTATTATAGTTAGAAACTTAGTAAGAAACTTTTTTAAGATAACCTGATGTGATGCTCTAAGGTATTAAAGTTGGAGGTTTTAGTTGAAAAAAATTGTAAAGTTGAGGTTTTTAATGGTATTTTCCGTAAAGTTTAAGTTTTCAATTTTTTTGGGAAGTGGTTGTATTTTTGGCTTCGAAATATTTCATTCTAATTATTTATGGGATTTATATACATAACTAGCAATAAAATCAAAGAAACTATACTGACCTGGTTATTAGAGGTACCAAACCTATATTTGCGGTTTTCAACGTAATAACCATAATTTTGACCATTTATTTTTTGGAAATATCATTAGCAAAACTGGTCATTACTTGCTTTATAAGGTGTAAAAGGTTGGGAGGTTCAAATCTGTCTTTCTTTAGTTTGCCAGTTTTATCTCTCTAGTAATAGACTCAAAATATTTGTTTATGCATAAATTTTAGGATTTGTTTAAATCGAATAATGATTCCAATTTTGCGGTCGGAATAAGAGTTGTAATCACCAGAGTCACAATATGTATCATCACTGTTACGAAGAAACAAAAAACGTGATTTTGATTGTCACGATTTTTCATTATTAGGGACCTAAATCTATGAGGAAATAAGATAATATACGCAAAATAAGAAAACAGAAACCGAGCGACGCCAAAGAAGCTGGTGCCGGCCAGAAAAAAAATGGTTGAAACGGGGAAGTTAATTTGCTGCAAATGACGGCTTTAGAAAATTCACCTTTGGCTAGAGAGAAAAACAGTTACTTGTGTGTTGATATTCTATTTAGGACATTTTTGGTGAGAAGTATCTATCATATCATGGAGATAACGTTAATCATCTCCATTTCACGCTATTTAAAAAAAAAAAATTTGGTATCGGTTAAGTTATTTAGATTTATTTATTCTTTTTTCATCTGATTTACCTTTTTTTTTTGAATTTTATTTTTCCGTTTTATCTCATCTTTCATTTTATTTTGTATTTTCTCGCTAAAAGTTTATTTACCCCATTAATCTATCTATATAGCATGCTATTTTAAAATGGTGGTGCTATTATTTTTTAATCACAAGACGCCGGTTAAGTTATTTGATTTTTTTCTTGCCATTTCAATGGATTTGTCTTTCTTTTTGTAAAATTTTATTATCTTTTATCCCTATTGTCATGTTATTTTCTATTATTACACTAAATTTTTCTTTATTTCAATAATCTATTTATAAATCTTGCTATTTCAACATGATACGTACTATTTATTTTAATAATCCGATCTACCTATTTCTCTTTACCAATTGCCTCATAGTGTTTTTTTATTTTTCCCAACCTAAAATAATGTTAGCTACTAACATTTTTTTACACGTAGTTAGTTTCTAAAACAAAATCAAGATTTAGGCTATTCTGCAAACCCACCTTTTTCTTGATAGAAGAATCTCCAAGCGGTTCTCGCATCCGATCTCTCTCCATCCAGAATAATGTTTGTCCCAAATCTGTTCTCCGTTTTCTTTGGTTAAGATTTATCAGTGTTTGTCCGTTGAGTGAAATCTCAGGCAGTTGGTAGACTTTATCCCTTTCGGATAGAGTTCAACCTCATAAACTACCTTGGATCTCCCTTAATATTTTATCGAAACAATGGATTCAAGTCGTAATCTTGTCTTTATGTGCCATTGAGATCATTGACTTTGTTAAAATAAATGGTGGTCGTAAAGCCGATTGATGACGGCTTCAACGATTGATGGAACTTGATATTCATCTAAGGAATTCACTTTGGAAGTTTGATTTTAAATGGACGTTATAAGAAAATAGACTTGGAGTTGATATAATTTTTTCAATTTGGCGATGGATGTTCATAAACAAAAAGCGGCGATGAATCGGTTTTCTCTCGGGGTGATGCTTTTGTTTTTGAAGAAAATGAAATGTGGATGATAACTAGGTTTTTACACCGGATTTACCAAATAACCCTTAGTACGTTGTAGAATTTTTGAGATTGAAGGGGAAACTAGATTAACACATTAGGAATGCGAAAGTCCTATTTCAATCTAAGCTATAATAGGGTTGTGTTTTTAGAAACCAAAATCAAAATAAAACAAAGCAGAAAACATTAAAAACGGATTGAAATCAAATATAGGAAGGTGATGAGTATTGGGAATGGTATTGACTTGGATGAGATGATGAACATTTGATGATGCAAGAACAAATGAAGAACAATATTCTAGATTAAATGATCATTAGCTAGACTAACCCATTTTCATGGTATTAGCTTCTACATTAATCAATGTATCATCATCAATATCCGTTGGCAATTCAAATGACTAATGAGCATTGATAACATTATCTAATCCAACCACTAATCACCCTAATCAACAACTCTCATATGCTAGGCATGAAAAGCACATTTAGGCTCATACCAGCATTTTAACAAACACCTTATGGGCATGAAAATGTAAATGATCTAGAATAACAATTTCTTGCCTAATCTAGTAATACAAACAATCTAAATGAATGATCTATCAATAATCCAGTCCTTAACGTTACCATCAATTCATCAAATCATCTCAATTACCAAATCCTAAACTCATCTAAAAGATACTCACAAATATCAATGAAAACACAAATCAATTGGTTTGATTGATGCATAATCATGAATATAAGATGAATAGATGAAATATTTAAGAAGAAATAAAGATTGATACTTTGAATTAAAGAAATCATACCAGAGGTCTCTTGAAATCCAAAAGAGGCAAAAAGAAATATCTCAAAAACCAATCATACTCTTGGGGGGGAGGGGGTATTGAATTGAATATTTGAAGAGATTTTAGTTTTAATGAGTTTTGAGATGATTTGGTGAAATCTTGGTGAATTAGGAATTTTGTTATTAAATTTTCTGAAATCTTATCTAAAACTATGAGATTTTGCCATTTGTATTTTTTACTAAGGGGGTGTATTGGACTGAGTATTTGGAGAGATTTGAGTTTGAAAGAAAAATTATGAGTTATTGAAAAATGAATTTTAAAATATCTGTTAAAATCCAGTGTTATTGGATTAATGATTTTAAATTGTACACTCAAATCCACTGTTATTAAAACATGATTAGAATTTGATATAAAAGTTTAAGGTGAGACTTGAGGAGATTTCTTAATTGAAACTATAAAGACCAAAATCCCATAGTTGTAGGTGAGATTTCATAAAATTTAATAAAAAAATTCTTAATTCACCAAAATTTCACCAAATCATCTCAAAACTCATTAAAACTCAAATCTCTCTAAATATTAAGTTCATTACACCCCCCATAAGAAATCTCCTCAAATCTCACATGAAACTTATAAATCAAATTCTAATCATGTTTTCAATAACAGTGGAGTTGAGTGTAAAATTTAAAATCATTTATCTAATAACGCTGGATTTTAAAAGATATTTTAAAATTCATGTTTCAATAACACATGATTTGTTACTAAAATTCAAATCTCTCCAAATACTCAGTCCAATATAACCCCTTTAACATTAGCTTAAAGGGTATTTATAGTAAATTGCATAAGGAAGCTAAATGAACCAAATTCAATATAAATTAAGCAAAGTCAACTAAAAATTTGGGGTTCTCGGAGCTGGGTGGCCATGTCGTTAGGGTGTGGTCGCTACACTCTAACTGGGTGGCCATATCGTTAGGGTGTGGTCGCTATGCTCTAACTGGGTGAACATATCACTAGCTCACATCGCTAATGTTTTCCTGGACGTTTTCACGGTCTTCCAGTGATCACGCCTTGTTGCTACGTCACTAAATGGGCCATAACTCTTGCATTACATCTCTGATTGACTTCAAATCACCTCCATTAGAAAGGTAACACAATTCTATATAACGTTCATCCAGAGCTCTGGAGCTAAATCGCAAGGGAAAGCCTTCATATGTGTTGATATTTGAGATACTTTGGATTGGTTATGGATCATCATTTCTTCTTTTTGATCCATTTATCTTCTCTTCTTGTACACTTTAACTCCAATACCTGAATACGAATATAACATATGAAAACATGCCCTTTAGACTCTAAATTTGCAATGAAAATGCAAGATAATGATGCTAAATCAATGCTTTAAAACCTTAAAAATACAATATATCAGTGGGCTATGCTATCTCAACTGCCTTGATTGTGGAGTATTAATGATGATGTTATGGAATGTGTTGTGAGATCAATCAAAAATTCTTTCGCATATCCAATGAAGGTGACCATAAACATGATGCATCATCATAACTTGATGTGTTGTGACCCACAATTTGTGACACAATGGATGAAAGTAAGGATAAAGGATATCGATTCCACAAGGAAACAAGATTAGCAACACTAGGATTATAGATTTCGTTTTCAATCTAAGCTATACTATGGTGGTGTTTTTAGAAACCAAATTATAACTTAACACAAAGTGGTAAATACTAAAAACGGACTTGAAATAAATAAGATAAAAGCAATGAGTCTAGGGAATGATATTGATTAAGATGAAATGATGAATGTATGATGATGCAAAAACACATGAAGAACAATATCTTAGGCTAAAGAATCATTAACTAGACTAATCCATTCTCATGGAATTAGTCTCTACACTAATCAATGAATCATCAACAACTCTCATTGGCAATTAAAATGACTAATGAGCATTAACACCAAGGTTTAGTTCAACCACTAATCACCCTAATCAACTATTATTATAGGCTAGGCCTAAAAAACACATTTAAGTTTCAATCAAGCATTTTAACAAATACCTTGTGGACATGAAAATGCAAATGATCTAGATTAACAATCTCTTGCCTAATCTAGCATTACTAGCAATCTAAATGACATACTAATATATTATCTAGCCCTAAAAATCACCAAAAATCCATCAATCATCTCAACTACCAACCCCTAAACTCATTTAAAAGACTACTCACTTATAGCTATGAAAACACAAATCAATTGGTTTGATTGATGCATAATCACAATTATAAAAAGAATAGTTGAAAAATTTAACAAGATAAGAAGATTTGATACTTTGAATCAAGATATCTCATACAAAGGGTCTTAAGAGGCTAAACAAAATCTCATAAACAAAGCATACTCTTTTAATTAGGTTTTTGAGGGATTTATAGTCTAAAAGAAAGAAAAATAAAAAGTCATCACGAAATAGAAAAATAAAAAAAAGTGTAAAATTCGGGGTGACTATCAACAATGTCGATAGAAACTGGTCAGGTCGATAGGGTGATCGATAGATTTCCAAGGCTCGTTTTTTAACTCCGTATCTACATGATGACATTTGAAACACCCCGTCCGAAATCTACTAAACCGAAACGGTTCAACAACAGATAAACCGACTATTTTTAAAATTTTCTAACAACTTAACCGAATAAATTAAACTCCAATTAATTTATTCCAAACACCAGTCAACATCAAACAAACAACTTAGCGGAAGCAAATAATATTCAAACCAACCAATAAATAAAATAATAAATAAACCAACAAACTAGTCATGTCACCCACTCCACAGCCTTGGTCCCACGAGCTCCAGGTAGACTCAGTCCTTATCTGCATCACATAACGAGATGCCTCAGTATAAAAGATACTGAATGAGGCAACAACTACACCAAAGCTAACATTCACCAATGTCAGCAATCAACAATCACAATCATATCAACAAGCAACACATGCCATAAATAGCAACACACATTCATACTTCTAATGAACCACACAAGCAACACCTAATGAGAGCCACTCCAAGTCCTCATATACTACAACTAACACGCAAGCACTCACCTTTGCTTACAACGTTTTCTTCCATGGTACTTTCCTTTTTAAGAAACTTTTCTTTTCAGGAAACTTTCCTTTCCAGGAATTTTTAGGGTTTCTTAAATGTCATAGAAATACGACCACAACCTCCCTTCCTCACCCTACAGCCAATCACAACAACAAAACAACCTTCAACCTAAACTGGAAAAATAACAGAAACGATCAACCTCAAAAATGGGATCACAAATCGAAATCTAACCGTCCACATTCCAATCAAACCGTTGAAAATAAACTCCTAGATGTCATGAAACTACCCCCAAATTTTCGTGATGATCCGACCATAGATGAACTCGCGATCTCTCTTTGAATCCATGTTGGTCCAGATCGCATCTGAAAAAGGACACCTTACAAAAATGTGAATAACTTTCAGAATATTAATCCAAATCAACATCCGCAAAGTGGTACCTCTAGATAAAAGGGTTAACTACAACACCACAAAATTTTCTTACCATTAACAACGATTTGCTAGGTCGAACCTTCGTTCTACCACGACATATCGGATATATCTGCATTTCCTTCATGTGCAAGCTTTCCTTCTTCTCTTTCAGCCACACTCAGCCTCTCTCTTTCTCTCCTTGAAGGTGGTCACGAAAATTATGAGAAACAACTAGGGTTTCTGCAAATTTTAGGGTTTAAATAGGTTTAGGGTTTTATTCTCCAAAATTTCTCTTAACTCCCTAAACTTTTCAGTCTTCCCAATTCAGCCCTACAACTCTTTAAACTATCAATTATACCCTGCAGAAAAAAACTGATTTAATCAACGTAACTCTTAACTTTAAGTACTCCAATTAAACCCTAATTAAAAGGAATACAGATGTTACAATTCTCCCCCACTAACATAGATTCATCCTCGAATCTGATGTTACCGTTTATCTCCAATGAACCCTAATCGTCGCAACGGTTTCACCAGCCTTGGCCCACCTGACCAACTCAACATACGCATGAGGTTTACTACTAACCTCCGAGGTTTTCCCACTACCTCCTGACCTATACGGCCAATACACGAGATTAACACTAATCCACGAGGTTACCACATAACCTCCTGACAAATGTGGTCAACACACGAGATTAAACACTAATATCCGAGGTCTCCACACAACCTCCTGATCCACACGGTTAACACACAAGATTAACCACTAATCTCCAGGGTCCATTTTCACTCCCTATGCTTAAGACTCAAGTCATATCACCTATTGCTCTTTACTCGAACTCATAAAATTCCACCCTTAGGCACCCAGCCTTCGAGTCGCGATACATAAACACACCACTCCACCCTCGGGACTACCGTCCTTCGAGCTATAGGCACCAAACCATGCCACTCACACTCTAAGGACCACCGTCCTTCGAGCTATGGCACCAGAGGAACTATTCATCCTCTCACGAGTAAAAGCAATACCTGACCTCTACTAGTCTCTAAGCATTTCGACCAAACTACCCCCACCTTCCGCTATCAATGCTATTACGGCTCACGCACTAGTGCTATAGTTCTCCCCTTGGTTTGGCCAACCGCTCCAACACCTAGGAGCACAACGACTTCACGATCCAACACCAAGGATCGATCCATCACACCAACTTCACGATCCAACACCAAGGATCGATCCGTCAACCGCATAGAGAGCCATCTATCTCTCTAGTGACCTAACTACCAATCAGGAATCCCACAGAAATCCAACCGGCCAGGTACATTTGGTAGTGACTCACCAGTACACTCCGATGCATCTATATGGGACCATCCGTCCCTGTCTGCCAAACCAATCTGGAAAACTAACAGCCCTTATGCGTGTACCGCACACCTAGCATCCGCACCCCCGCTAACAAACCACCAAAACTAGTAGTCCGCCAAACTGTCTACTAATCTACTAGTAAACACACCATGCTATCTGCCAGTCTAACACCATATAGACCAGCCACAACGCAAAATATTCAACAAAAACACCTCTTTATTGAATACACCAAAACTCCAAGTACATCGATTAAATTATAACACCATAAAATAACGAGTACAACAACTACAAAAACAACAAATCCAACACCATGGATACATCGCTATGAAAACCCAGCAAAACCTCCAGTTTGTCGTACCACTTAGGAAACTTTCACTTCAACGTAACTTCCGGTTCCCAAGTCACCTCCTCGGCTCCATCGCGGTCCCACATAACCTGCATCTCTAGAACCTTCTTCCTTCTGATCACTCTCATCAGGCGATTCAGGACCTTCAGATGCCTTGCCTCCACCACCATACTCGGTGTCAAAATTGGTGACACCTCCATCACCACCGGCTAACCCTGCTAGCACCTACTCAAAGCTAACCACTTACTCGCCCACTCTAGGCTACAACACTAGAGAGCTCTAACTCTACGTAGTAAACACCTTAACACCGGCTAAGCCCACCAGCTTACCAAACAACTCCTAATAGCTTATAGCTCATACGTTCCTCCGCTACTCCATCGCAATCCCACAAGGCCATCATCTCTGGGACCCACTCTATGCGATGATATTGAGTTATTAATCAACGTAAAACTCCCCATAGCCCGCACAGCTAACCATCACCGACCTTCAGCATCCACAAAACAGACTGTTCATCAGTCACCTCTTGGATCACACTCTAACACCCACCTGGTGGTATACACAGAGAAATGCTTCATGGTCAAACAACCAACCACAACCATCAACACCTGATATCTCTCCCACCTCCACTTAGGGTAATCACGATGGAACATGCTAAGACTTTCGAATACAAACACAACACTATGATGAAACCTTAACCCTTCCCAAACAAATAAGTACAGAAGAGCAAGATCCCATTAAACGATGGTCTGCATTCGTTCGTCACACTTGTCTCGCCACTCTGTCATGTGACCCCTAAACCGTGATAATTTAAGACTCAGACGCCCTCTGTAGTCTCAACACCCCAACCACACCCATAATGCTTATCTCTCCCACTTGAGTACAATATATGGTGCCTAACGCAACCAACATTCATCCCTATTTAACACCCGATATGCGATTGCAATCACAACAACGACATGTAATCCGATGAAATCACATTGTATCGCCCAACTAGCGACACACCGTGCACTCTCCGTATCGCCTAACCAGCGACACACAGTGCACTCACTGAATTGCCCAACAACAAAACCCAATACTACGAACTGTGCACGATAATGCCATCTACAGCTATGCACTCACTCCATCCGATAACTCGGAGCACTTCACTTGACTCAACTAGTCACCACTCATTACATATGGATCCTCCCAATATGTAACTTACATCACCATCCATCTATGGTCCGAAATAAACCCTTAGTGCGGTTTTGTTAGCAATTCCTTCTTAGTTGATCGACTACTCCGACAGCTCGAAGTTCACAGCTTTTCGGTCAACACCATGACATGATCAGCTCGTACGCATAGAGAGCCAAATATCTCTCTAGTGGCTTACCGGACCCTCTCAGGAAGCACAATGCGATCCAACTGGCTAGTCCCACACTATCAGGAATCCAACTGAAACCCAAACGGTATAATCCACTCAGTAGTGTCTATCTGCAGAATACTCTGATGCATATACATGGGATAACTTCCAACACTCCCTATACAACCTGGAATGCTATAAACCTCATGGTCAACCCCACCTCGAAAGATCTACCGCACTAACAACATACTCACATCGAGCATCGTAACCGCTTTGGACTATGGCCCGCTAATCCACTAGTAGCCATCTCTCTTGTATCGTCTACTGTACTAATGGGCATATCATGTGCCACCCATCCCACCGAATAACTCACAACGCGCCAATGTCTAACAGCCCCTCCCGGACAACACTCACCGCCGATTATCCACACATGACAACCTTACGATGAAACAATGTCTACCTATATTCGATAAACATACTCACCCGTCATCTGTCCTTCTTTGATAAAAACCTTGAATCACCCTACCTGCCTATAACCACCTAGACAACTCGTACTATGGTTCACTGTCTCCGAGTAAACCATCTCCATCAATCCCTCCGATGGACCCTCCATGATATTGTTTACCAGTTACGGTGTAATCAATATCACTAACCCCGTCTATTACCACCAATAGACAAACAAGATAAAACTCTAACCGCCACGGAGTACCATTTCTGAAATGGTGACAGAGCCTCAACTCAGAAAACTTGAATGACTGCTCATTCCGCACTTGAAGAACCGCTATCTGCTTAACCAATGCTAGGCTATCACTATAGCTCCTAGCTGACACCTCGACGATAGGACTACGTTTGTACAACTTTGCGTGATTCTCCTGCATAACAGTCTAGATATCCTCATGATCTCCACCTTTTTAGGCAACCTACTAGTTTTGAAAACTTTTTATTCTTAGCAGTTTTTCATTTCTAAAAACTTACTATTTCGGAAAACTTTCTCTTTTAGAAAACTTTCTTTTTCGGAAAACTTTCTTTTTCAGAAAACTCTCCTAATCAAGAGACTCCCCGAACACTCCCAAAACATCTAGAATTTCTCCAGATCCCTCGAATATCTTAACGGCTTTACCGGCCTCACCGGTTCACACCTTTTTGCCTCTCATCGCCCCTCGGCTAAACCACCCTATCGGCATGCTTCCAACTACAACCCACTCGGTCGCGTTAGAAACTACAGCTCCTTAGTCCAAGTCATACGACTAAACATCGAACTCACCAACACAGCTCGGTCCTTGATCGGCTCATCGATAAGGATTCCTCATGCTGTCCTAGATTAACCCCAAATGATGTCTACCACAAGATCAACTCCTGACCACTGACAGGATCCCCACCTGGATCTACCATACTTATACAACATGATCCACCCCAAGGATCTACCACGCTCTACTGCTAGATCTCACAACAAAGATTTATACAACTCTCCACCATACCTTCCGGCAATCCGGAACAACACCTCCCCACAAAGCAGACAACTCATGTGACGCCACTGGAGCCAGAAACGATACTACAACTGGTATCCACTCCTAAAAATTAGGCTAACGACCCCCAACACAGTTCCCTTCTAGTTCTGGTCCACCCTACCTGAGCCTCACCTTGCGCCGGCATAATACCATGTCTGACCACATGCTTTGGCTGACCGTCACCCTCTAGAATCTCAACCCCTGCATGCTCACCGCAACGCTCTGCACCATAACCTCAACGGCTCCACCGCCCTGCCTTCTCTGCCACCTCGGCAAACTTTGCCGCCACGACCTTTGAGATCCCTCTCAGCTCTGCTTGCTCCACTAGCAAACCCCCTCGGATGTCTAACTACAGACTTACCATAGTTAACCACCTGCAACACAACTTTATACTAATTTACCCTAAAAATTAGCATAACAACCAAACGAGTCTTACCGTGGAACCCATTACCGGCTAATAGATGACATGACCCTGTGACTCACACCTAGCTACAACTAGCTAACCCTCGTACGAGTCAATGTGTCCTAGAAATAACTCCGCTCTTATACCAAATTGAAACACCCCGTCCGGAATCTACTAAACCGGAACGGTTCAACAACAGATAAACCGACTATTTTTAAAATTTTCTAACAACTTAACCGAATAAATTAAACTCCAATTAATTTATTCCAAACACCAGTCAACATCAAACAAGCAACTTAGCGGAAGCAAATAATATTCAAACCAACCAATAAATAAAATAATAAATAAACCAACAAACTAGTCATGTCATCCACTCCACAGCCTTGGTCCCACGAGCTCTAGGTAGACTCAGTCCTTATCTGCATCACATAACGAGATGTCTCAGTATAAAAGATATTGAATGAGGCAACAACTACACCAAAGCTAACATTCACCAATGTCAGCAATCAACAATCGCAATCATATCAACAAGAAACACATGCCATAAATAGCAACACACATTCATACTTCTAATGAACCACACAAGCAACACCTACATGAGAGTCACTCCAAGTCCTCATATACTACAACTAACATGCAAGCACTCACCTTTGCTCACAACGTTTTCTTCCATGGTACTTTCCTTTTTAAGAAACTTTTCTTTTCAGGAAACTTTCCTTTCCAGAAATTTCTAGGGTTTCTTAAATGTCATAGAAACACGACCACAACCTCCCTTCCTCACCCTACAGCCAACCACAACAACAAAACAACCTTCAACCTAAACTGGAAAAATAACAGAAACGATTAACCTCAAAGATGGGATCACAAATCGAAATCTAACTGTCCACATTCCAATCGCACCGTTGAAAATGTGAATAACTTTCAGAATATTAATCCAAATCAACATCCATAAAGTGGTACCTCTAGATAAAAGAACTACAACACCACAAAATTTCCTTACCATTGACAACAATTTTCTAGGTCGAACCTTCGTTCTACTAGGACATGTCGGATATATCTGCATCTCCTTCATGTGCAAGCTTTCCTTCTTCTCTTTCAGCCACACTCAGCCTCTCTCTTTCTGTCCTTGAAGGTGGTCACGAAAATTATGAGAAACAACTAGGGTTTCTGCAAATTTTAGGGTTTAAATAGGTTTAAAGTTTTATTCTCCAAAATTTCTCTTAACTCCCTAAACTTTTCAGTCTTCCCAATTCAGCCTTACAACTCTTTAAACTATCAATTAAACACAGTAGAAAAAACTGATTTAATCAATGCAGCCCTTAACTTTTAAGTACTCCAATTAAACCCTAATTAAAAGGAATACGGATGTTACAACGTCGATAGGCTTTGGACGATAGGAAGTGGTCGATAGGCTCTGGTCGATAGGAAGTGGTTGATAGGCTCTAATTCAGCCATATCTCTCTAACTACAGCTTTGATTAGCTCCAAATCACCTCCAGTAGAAAGCTAACTCGATTCTCGATAGGTTTCATGAAGAGTTCAAGAGCTAGATAACAACAGAGTGGCTTCATATTTGTTGATATTTGAGACACTTTGGAATGGTTCTAAAACAGCGTTTCTTCCTTTTGATCCATTTGATTCCTCATCCAAGCTTCAAGTCCCAAAACACCTAAAAAGAATCAAAATACTATGCAAATGCAATAAATGAAGCTATATGATCCTAACATGTGAAATATATAAACTAAAGACTAAAATGCTTATTTACAACTTAAAGTGATGTGAAATGGAACAAAATGTGATGGAAATGAATGTTAAAATCATGCAAAAAACATACATATCAATGGATAATCAAAGTTCATCCTCGACCTATTAACTTTGATGTGGTATATTGGAAGAATACATCATCAGGAGTCCCAAAAGTTTTGAAGTCCTGATGAATTTAATTTGGAAATAACTAGTATGGGAACCGCCATGGAGAATGCGAAAGACTAAAAACAATTATGACGAGAGGATAAAGTAAAAGCTAAACCCTATTAGAAGGTTTTGAATACAGAAGCATTGGTATCTCATTGTAGAAACAAACTTCATATGAAACAATTAGGTTTTATAATGTTGTGTGTAGTTATGAGTTTTACCCAAGAGTTGCTAGCCAAACGCACAAATTGCATTAGAAGAAGGTCGAATAACCATTAACCGATGTAATCTACCGTTAGCGAATATGCCTTTATCTGGAGAAACATTTTCAAATTCACTTCTCATGTTGTTATCATCTTCAACATATGGTGCATGTTAACACGTGCCCAACACCTCATCAAATTAAAGAAAGGATAACTCGGTTCGGATTGGTCAAGACAGGCAAACGGTAAGAAGTTCGAGAGAACAAACTGAGAGGTTCACTGAATAATGGGGATTTGTGATAGAGGGAGCAAGCAGAGTGAAGGGAGTTTGCGAAACCGTGTAAACCCGCGAACATAGGAAGAAAGTCATTTGAATTCAAGACGTTACAATTTTCAAGATCAAATCGAAACCGACGCATTAAAAGAGAATCATAAGATCAACTAGAATTTACTTACAGCATTTAATATGAAATGATATATAAATATAGACCCCCATAACCTTGTAAGGGGGGTCGATCTTTTCCTCATTCTAATAATAATATCAGTTTACACATTTATCTTTAAGCAATTCGTATATAAATACTTTACATTATTGTATTTTTCGTAGCAATTTCTATTATAGTTTACAAATTTAGCATTACATTTTGGGTGTTGGATCATGTATCCACAAAACATATATCTTCTTATGTAATAATTTGTTTTCTCGGATGTTTTTGTATATTGATTTTATAAACCTGATATGTTATTTATGAAATTGTTTGTTTGTCATTAAAAAAAATACATACTTCTTACCAATATGCATAAAATTAGTGGAGCCATTTAACAATAACCTAAAGTTTTGATTAGGGCATTGAATGGCAACTAGATTTTACAATAGTTTTTAGTTTTTAGTTTTTGTTTCTTTAAATCTAATTTTTTATCCATTCAAGATTTTTCTAAAATCAGATTCCCTAATAAATAGGAAAACTAGTTTTTGGTTTATTTCACCAATTTTCACTGAAAATCTAAAAATTACTTTTTTCTAGTTTCTCATTTGTAACGTGAGTTCTCTTATTTTTTCATTTGATTTGTTTTTTTGGAAAAATCCAAAACCCTAAATCTAAAATTCAAAATCTAAAAACAAAAAATCATAATCTAAAAACCAATGAAAAACCTACAAACATTCATGGCGTAGGTCTTGACACCTATATATATGCGCTGTGCATGATATGTTATCGTAGTAAATATGTTTGAAATCTTGTGAATTTACAGTGTGTTATCAATTATTCCATTTGGGCTAAAGCTCAATTCATTTAATCCATTATAGATTATTTTATAGGAGTACTTGCAAATCTACTTTTTTTACTAATAACTATTTGATAAAAGAGATAAAAAAAATGTAACTAAATTTTTATCTTTCACTGTTTACTTAACCATTTTAATTTTGGTAAGATTTGATTCCCCTATTCTATACAACTTGTTTACTGTTTCATGAAGTGATAAGACTATCTATTTTCTATGATGTTCACGTCAACATAATGATAGTAACACTTAAGAAAAATATAACAACATATTGGCCCTAACAAAATATTAAACCATAAAATTGTTGTACCACAATCCAAGCTACTCTGATATATTTAGTTACTTGTATTATGACCAACCTTGGTAAAATGATACCTTTAACCATAACCTTCAAGAATGTGCCAACAAGCGTAATGATTGGCCTACAAATCTGTTTTCCAAGAAGTTTGGAATATGTGAAAAAACACCTTGAAATTAAACTAGTTGAAAATATTCTTACAGTTGTTTTGAAATATTTCAATGATTGTTATTAATCTTGGGTTTGTGTAATGTATCTCTTTGACATGACCTCAAAGCTGAGAAATATGTTCTCTATAGTTATGTTTAAGCCATTTAAGAAAAGATATATTCCTCTTTGGCATTAACGTATCGATGATACCAATTTTCATTGCTCTTTGATATGTCTTTAAATGTCAAGAGCCATAAATTTTGCATTTAGCCTCAACTAGCCCATGAAAAACTTTCCAGTAACAAGAATCTTTAGTATTTTTCATTTTTCGGTGGAGTACAACTATGACATACTTAAGTCATCTATACCAAAAACATTTGATTTGCCTCATCATATGACCAATACCTCCATTTATATTTTTTATCCATGCTGCAATTAAATCCAATATTTTCTCCCATATTTCTCGAATGACAATCAATTTTTTTCTCAAAAGCGTACCCTAGCATTGTTTATTTGGACTCAACATCGGTGAAGAATACATTTCACATTGCCAATATGTCATATCTTTCCCTCTTGTAATGTTTTTATTTCTCAACTCAATAGGATCCTCATCTTCATTTAATCTGTCTGGAATTGTACTTCAGTCAATATACATCTCTATAGTAAATTTATGTAACCTCCCCTCCCCCCTCCAACCACCACTGTTAATGGGCTCCCATGTCCTCTCTCGGTCTGAAGGGCTCTATCCTCATTCGATGGACAATGTGGTAGCCTAGAAAGTTTTAAAGACTTGGTAGATTTGGAAATGTAATTACCAAACAAACACAAAGTGACTTCATAATACTATCTCATTATGGCATTCTAAGTTTGTACTACTCTAACAGAATGAAAAATTGACAGCCATCATCTAGACCTAAGTTTGACTTACATTTTCTTGATAAACCATACCAATTGTATGTATTTTCCTAAAACTTAAACCATAAAATTGTTGTACCACAATCCATCCAAGCTACTCGATATATTTGGTTACTTGTATTATGACTAACCTTAGTAAAATGATACCTTTAACCATAACCTTCAAGAATGTGCCAACAAGCCTAATGATTGGCCTACAAATATGTTTTTCAAGAAGTTTGAAGTGTGTCAAAAAACCCATTGAAATTATACTAGTTGAAAATATTCTTAAAGTTGTTTTGAAATGTTTCAATGATTGTTATTAATCTCGGGTTTGTGTCATGTATCTCTTTGACATGACCTCGAAGCTGAGAAATTTGTTCTCCATAGTTATGTTTAAGCCATTTAAGAAAAGATATCTTCGTTTTTGGTATTGATGTATCGATGACACTAATTTTCATTGCTCTTTGATATGTCTTTAAATGTCAAGAGCCATGAATTTTGCATTTAGCCTCAACTAGCCCATGAAAAACCATCCAGTAATAAGAATCTTTAGTATTTTTCATTTTTTGGTTGGAGTACAACTATGACATACTTAAGTCATCTTTACCAAAAACATTTGATTTGCCTCATCATATGACTAATACCTCCATTTATATTTTTTTTTATCCATGCTGCACTTAAATCCAATATTTTTGTCCCATATTTCTTGAATGATAATCAATTTTTTCTCAAAAGCGTAACCTAGCATTGTTTATTTGGACTCAACATCGGTGAAGAATACATTTCACATTGCCAATATGTCATATATTTCCCTCTTGTAATGTTTTTATTTCTCAACACAATAGGATCCTCATCTTCATTTAATCTGTCTGGAATTGTACTTCAGTCAATACACATCTCTATAGTAAATTTATGTAACCTCCCCCCCCCCTCCAACCACCACTTTTAATGGGCTCCCATGTCCTCTCTCGGTCTGAAGGGCTCTATCCTCGTTCGATAGAAAATAAGGTAGCCTAGGAAGTTTTAAAGAGTTGTTACTATCCCTTCAAATCACTACATGATTTTTCACGTTGGTTTTCCCTTTACACTGTCCGGAAATCACTTTCCAGTAGATCACCCATCATTAAATTAGTCTTAGCTCTTCAGATTTCCCTGGACAAGTACCAAAAAGATAAGTACATTTTTGTGACATAGGTAGACAAATCAAAAATCTTAAACTCTTCCCATGTACCACCATTTTTTATAATTCAAAGTGTTATAATAACCCCCTCTAACATATCCCAACATCCCCCATTGCATAACAATACCATCCCCCTCGATGGTGTGAGCCCACATATTTTTGCCCTTGCACTATATCGGAAATAAATTTCTGGTAGGTCACCCATCCTTAAATTAGTTTACGTCAGGCATAGTTAGATATTAAGTTTTCTTTGAACAAGTAACAAAAAAGATAAGTACACTTTGGTGACATAGGTATGCAAATCAAATGTCTTAACCGCTCCTCATGTAACACCATTTTTAGAATTCAGAGTATTATAATAACCCCCACTAACAGATCGCAAGATCCTCATTGCGTAACAAGAGCGTTACCCTCAATGGTGTGAGCTCACATATCTCTACACTCATCTAGATTCAACTCTGATACCACTAGAAACAAATTGACGGCTATCATCTATGGGCTCCTACGTCTTCTCTCAGCATATGGATACAACCTTAGTCCGACAGTTGGTACGCTGCTCCGGGAGGCTTGACAGACTTACTACTATCCCTACAAATCACTACATAATTTTTTCATGTTTTTGGTCTCAGTAGAATATTATCAAAAATCACTTTCCGATAAGTCACTCATCTTAAATTGTTCAAACTAAAGCACACTTCACTAGATTCTCTGGATAAGTGACTGCCAATATAAGTGCATTTTAGTGACACAGGTACACAGATCAAATCTCTTAAACGCTTTTCATGCACCACCGAATGTTTTAGAATTTAGGGTGTTACAATTTAGCTACTGATATGATCCTCCTAGAATCGGCACTTTCGAGGGGTAGAATGAAAGGAGTGGATAGATAGATAGGGGTGGAGTGAATGGATCGCACCAAGGTTGCGGAAGACCTTGGATATTTCCTCAATGACTTTTCCAAGATATGACACACTTGAAAACGCCAAGGTTTGAATCGCGGATATGACACACCTTGATTCGGATTGATTGAAGGATATTACTCACCAACAATCAGGTTTGTTCTTCAAAGAACACAAGAGAAATCACTCTCAATTTTTAATAAAAAAAACTTGGATGATCCGAAAATGAGTACAAGAAAAGAGTTTTAAAGAAAGATGGAGTAAAGAAAAAACTAGAATTAATTCATAGAAAATTAAGAAAACATTAACTAGTTTGGAATATCTCTTGGAGTCTCCCAAGCCACCTCTTCCACTCCCTTGGCCGATTTTAATCAGGTGATTATTGAGCTGGGCTGATTTAATCTCTTCTTTGGGCTTGAGACTTCAAAAGATAAATCCAAAAATTATTAGACTTGGACCTGGACCAAACTTGTTTAACTCTTGTAGACTAAGATGGATAAGAGTGACCCATTTGCCTCATTAAAACCTTCCTTTGGAAAACCCATTGGGAAAAAAAAACCAAAAGCTAGGAAAAAGAGTACAAACGAATCACCCATTTATTAGTCCAATCGAGCAACCAAGACGGTTTGATTTTCCATGTTCTCGAATTGAGCTTCAATCGGTTGAACTTGAGTGAGTAATTCGGTGATGGCGTTCTGAAACTCTTTGGCTCTCGATCTTGTCATTGGTCCACTTGGTACGGCCAAAGCATCCTCGGGTTCAAGCTGCTTCTGTGAGCTATCCATGATCACATCATCCCCTCCCTCTTGAAAAGGATTTGTCCTCAAATCTGGAACATCTGCAACAAAAGGGATTAAGTCAGCAACATTAAAGCTTGAACTCACATCGTACTTACCTTGGAGATCGAGTTGGTAAGCATTATCGTTGATCCTCTTTGTAACTCGGAATGGACCGTCAATCCTAGGCATCAACTTAGACTTCCTCTCAGCCGGAAATCTCTCCTTCCTTAGATGAATCCAAACGTGGTCTCCCTCTTCAAAGATCATCTTGCGCCTGCCCTTGTTAGCTTGTTTGGCTACAGCTTTGTTTTCTCCTCGATGTTGCGCTTTGCTTTCTCATGAATCTGTTTAACAAGTTCAGCTTTCTTTTTCCCATCTAAGCTTGCTCTTTCACTCAAAGGCAATGGGGTTAGATCCAAAGGAGATAAAGGATTAAAGCCGTAAACAATTTCAAAAGGAGAAAACTTGGTGGCGGAATGCACAGATCGATTATAAGCAAATTCAACATGTGGTAAGCATTCTTCCCAAGTTTTTAAATTCTTTTTAATCAAGGCACGCAGCAAGGTAGACAAAGTTCTATTAACTACTTCAGTTTGGCCGTCGGATTGAAGATGACAAGTAGTTGAGAACAGCAACTTAGTACCTAGCTTAGACCAAAGCGTCTTCCAAAAATAACTCAAG
Organism: Cardamine occulta; assembly: GCA_028015245.1. NCBI lineage: Eukaryota > Viridiplantae > Streptophyta > Magnoliopsida > Brassicales > Brassicaceae > Cardamine > Cardamine occulta. The sequence continues at coordinate 4,402,610 of CM051367.1, forward strand.
AATTTTGTATCCCTATCACTGACTATAGTCCTAGGCATTCCATGCAAACGAACTATTTCTTTAAAGAACAAATCAGCAATATGGGAAGCATCGTCAGTTTTATGACAAGCAAGAAAATGTGCCATTTTAGAGAACCTATCGACAACAACAAAGATTGAATCTTTTCCAGTCCTAGTTCTAGGTAATCCAAGCACAAAATCCATAGAAATGTCAGTCCAAGGCTGATCAGGAATAGGCAAGGGCGTGTACATACCTTGGGACTGTACCTTCGATTTGGCTTGTTTGCACGTGACACATCGCCCACAAATTCTTTCGATGTCTCTCTTCATTTGCGGCCAGTAGAAGTGTTCTTGCATCACTTTTAAAGTTTTGGAGATCCCAAAATGCCCCATCAAGCCTCCTCCATGCGCTTCCCTAACTAACAAATCTCTCACGGAACAATTAGGCACACATAACCGATTTTCATAGAAAAGAAATCCGTCATGCCTAAAATATTTCCCAAAAGCAAACTTATCACACGACTTAAAAATCTCTTGAAAATCAGAATCAGCTTGATAAAGATCTTTAAGGTGTTCAAATCCCAGAAGTTTAGCATCCAAAGTAGAAATCAAGGCGTACCTTCGAGATAAGGCATCAGCAACTATATTTTCGTTACCTTGTTTGTACTTGATCACATAGGGAAATGTTTCGATGAATTCTACCCAACTAGCATGCCTTTTGTTGAGCTTTTGCTGACCCTTTAAATGCTTCAAAGACTCGTGGTCAGTATGAATGACAAACTCCTTCGGCCAGAGGTAGTGCTGCCATGTTTGCAATGCTCGGACAAGCGCATAACTCCTTGTCAGAGGTTGGATAGTTCAATGTAGCTCCTCCAAGCTTCTCACTGAAAAAGGCAATGGGCTTCTTCTCTTGCATCAAGACAGCTCCAATACCTACACCAGATGCATCACACTCAATTTCAAAAGTTTTAAGAAAGTTCGGTAAAGATAAAAGTGGTGCATTGGTGAGTTTATCCTTTAACACTCGGAATGCTTCTTCTTGTGCCTCTTCCCATTTAAATCCGACATTTTTCTTGATCACTTCAGTGAGAGGAGCAGCTATGGTACTGAAGTCCTTCACAAATCTCCGATAGAATCCCGCAAGTCCATGGAAACTTCTCACTTCGCCTCCGGTTTTCGGACTGGGCCATTCTCGGACAGCTCGAACCTTTTCTTCGTCCATTTTGATGCCATATGCACTTATGAGAAAACCTAGAAACACAAGGTTATCCGTACAAAAGGTGCATTTCTTTAGATTAGCATAAAGTTCCTCTTTCCTAAGTACCATCAAAACCGCTTCTAGATGATTAACATGCTCTTCTAAATTTTTGCTGTAAACTAAGATATCATCAAAGTAAACAACAACAAAAATTCCAAGGAAGCTCCTTAAAACATGATTCATCAACCTCATAAAAGTACTAGGTGCGTTGGTTAATCCAAATGGCATAACTAACCATTCATACAAGCCATGTTTCGTTTTAAACGCAGTTTTCCATTCGTCACCCTCTTTCATCCTAATCTGGTGGTATCCACTCTTAAGATCTATTTTCGAAAATATGCTAGAACCATGCAGCTCATCTAACATATCATCTAAACGAGGGATAGGGTGGCGATACTTTACAGTGATATTGTTGATGGCTCGACAATCAATACACATCCTCCAAGTCCCATCCTTCTTCGGAACAAGCAGCACCGGCACAGCACAAGGGATGCTCTCTCGTATGTATCCTTTGTCCATCACCTCACTCACTTGCTTTTGAAGCTCCTTAGTCTCCACCGGATTGGTTCTGTATGCTGGCCTGTTGGGAAGTGAGGCTCCCGGCACAAAATCGATCTGGTGTTCAATCCCACGGATGGGTGGCAATCCCTTAGGGTTTTCCTCCGGAAAGACGTCTTCAAAATTCTGCAAAATAGAAGAGATTTTACTCGGCAACTCCGGTACAAGGTTAGTATGGTTCAGCAAAGTTTCCTTGTAAATAAATAAAAGAACGGGTTGTTGAGAGAATAAAGCTCTCTTAACCACATTAGACCTCACAAAGAAATTTGAATGCCTCACGGGTTTACTCTCACAAGCCTTTTTCTTGGTTTTTCTCAAACTCTCGTTTTTATTTTGGGGTGGCGTGTTTAGGGGTTCACTCACAATGGTTTTTCCTTGTTGTTGCAGCTGAAGTTGGTCTTGATGAACCTCATGTGGTGCCAAAGGAGCAAGTATCGTCTTTCGTCCATTGAACTCAAAAGAGTAACGATTAGTAAAACCGTCATGTAAGACCCTTCTATCGAACTGCCATGGTCTTCCAAGTAGTATATGGCCAGCCTCCATAGGTAAGACATCACATAAAATTTCGTCCTCATACTTGCCTATGGTTAAAGGAACCAATACTTGGCGGCTCACGGTCATTTCACCAGCATCATTAAGCCATTGAAGCTTAAAAGGTTTCGGATGCTTCTTAACTTCCAGCCCTAACTTCTTCACCATTGTTTCACTAGACACATTAGTACAACTTCCACCATCAATAATAAGGCTGCAGACCTTACCTTGTACCAAACATCTTGTGTGAAACAAGTTCTCCCGCTGCTCTTGGACAGTATCTTTAACTTGAATACTCAAAGAACGTCTTGTTACCAATAATTCTCCAGTGGCTGGTAACTCTATGCCCTCATCCTCAGTTTCACCATCACTTTCAAGCTTTTCCGCCTCAGTTTCAATCTCGCCATTATCCAATAAAATCATAGTTCTCTTGTTGGTGCACTCACATGGTAGTGTCCTCTCCCTTGACACTTGAAACACTTAACGTCCCGATTTCTAGACATGAAGCTACAGCCTTACCCTTGGCATCTTCAGCAATGGCGTAGGGCTTAGGATCCGGTTTTGGCTTGGCAACGGTCCTATCCTCTCGGCCGTAGCTCGTCCTAGCGTTAGCCGCTCCAGCTCCATAGGACAGTCTAGAAGTACCTCTCCTCTTAATTTGCTGTTCAACCAACACAACCTTATGAAGCATTTCTTCCAAATCTTTATAATTTTGAAGCTCCATTCTATCTTGAATATCCCAAGCTAAACCACTCAAATACCTGGCCATTGTCGCCTCAGCATCTTCATCTATATCAGCTTTAAGCATTAGAGACTCCATCTCTTGATAATAATCCTCCACACTCTTATTTCCTTGAGTTAGACGCCTAAGCTTTAGATGCAGCTCCCTATGATAATGGCTTGGAACAAATCTTTTTCTCATCAGATTTTTCAACTCTTCCCAAGTGACTACGGGCGGTTCTTGGTTACGTCTTCGACTCGTCACAATCTGATCCCACCAATTAATTGCACAATCAAAAAACTCCATTGCCGCTACTTGAACTTTCTTTTGCTCCGAATAATTTTGACAATCAAACACGAGCTCTATTTTTTTCTCCCACTCCAAGTAGACATCCGGATCATTTTTTCCATGGAATGGTGGTATCTTCAACTTAAGTCCACTGAGATTGTCTTCATTTCGACCCCTAGCTTCTCTTACTCGTCTCGGCCTTCTTTCACTTTGATTAGAAGCTTGGCTCCCTCTGCTGTAATAATTCAAGTCATCCCCATCAGCTTCTTCTTGAGGTCGTGCTCTTCTTCTTCTAGCAGCAGTATTCGGCAATAATCTTTGATTAACGGACTCTTGAATCATATCGATCCTTGCATTGACTGCACCCATCTCTTCTCTCACCATCCGCCTCATTTCTACCACTAAGGTCTGCATGTCCAGAGTGTTTTTTCTTCTTCTTTGAGCTCGGTTGGTGCTCTCAACTTCTTCGCTGGAATGATTAGACATATTGATTTTGTTTTCCCTGCACACTTAACAAACGTTAGTAATAAAAAGTCGATCCTCACAAGTGTTTCTCTCCTTTTTATTCACTCAATCACTCAGCACTCAAAATGATCTCTCTCAGCGATTTTGTCAATGGTTCGTATGGAACAAAACTGATCAAATCGGATGAACAACTCCAACAACACAAATTCGAAACAATGGACTTGAGATAGAAAGAAAAGAGAAAAAAAAAAAGAGTTTAGTATTTTTTTTTTTTTTTAATGAACATATCAAGGATCAGAAAATTAAGGAGATAAAATTAAAAAAATAAAACCCCCCCTAAGCTAATTAATTTCGGACTAATTAAATTTTTTTTTTTTTTTTTTTTTAAAAAAACAAGTCAGAATTAAAACTAGAACTAAATAGAGATCAAAAAGAAAATTATGAACAAAATAAAAATAAATTGACTAATCCCCCAAACTATTGATCCGATCAAATAGAAAAGAAAGACTAGAGAAGATAAAAGAAATTGAAAATGAAAAGATAGAGGATGTAAGAAGATGGAAAAGGTGAGAAGATGATAAGACAAATACCAAACCCGAAAGTGTGCTCTGATACCACTTGATATGATCCTCCTAGAATCGGCACTTTCGAGGGGTAGAATGAAAGGAGTGGATAGATAGATAGGGGTGGAGTGAATGGATCGCACCAAGGTTGCGGAAGACCTTGGATATTTCCTCAATGACTTTTCCAAGATATGACACACTTGAAAACGCCAAGGTTTGAATCGCGGATATGACACACCTTGATTCGGATTGATTGAAGGATATTACTCACCAACAATCAGGGTTGTTCTTCAAAGAACACAAGAGAAATTACTCTCAATTTTTAATAAAAAAAACTTGGATGATCCGAAAATGAGTACAAGAAAAGAGTTTTAAAGAAAGATGGAGTAAAGAAAAAACTAGAATTAATTCATAGAAAATTAAGAAAACATTAACTAGTTTGGAATATCTCTTGGAGTCTCCCAAGCCACCTCTTCCACTCCCTTGGCCGATTTTAATCAGGTGATTATTGAGCTGGGCTGATTTAATCTCTTCTTTGGGCTTGAGACTTCAAAAGATAAATCCAAAAATTATTAGACTTGGACCTGGACCAAACTTGTTTAACTCTTGTGGACTAAGATGGATTAGAGTGACCCATTTGCCTCATTAAAACCTTCCTTTGGAAAACCCATTGGGAAAAAAAACCAAAGTCTAGGAAAAAGAGTACAAACGAATCACCCATTTATTAGTCCAATCGAGCAACTAAGACGGTTTGATTTTCCATATTCTCGAACTGAGCTTCAATCGGTTGAACTTGAGTGAGTAATGCGGTGATGGCGTTCTGAAACTCTTTGGCTCTCGATCTTGTCATTGGTCCACTTGGTACGGCCAAAGCATCCTCGGGTTCAAGCTGCTTCTGTGAGCTATCCATGATCACATCATTTCCTCCCTCTTGAAAAGGATTTGTCCTCAAATCTGGAACATCTGCAACAAAAGGGATTAAGTCAGCAACATTAAAGCTTGAACTCACATCGTACTTACCTTGGAGATCGAGTTGGTAAGCATTATCGTTGATCCTCTTTGTAACTCGGAATGGACCGTCAATCCTAGGCATCAACTTAGACTTCCTCTCAGCCGGAAATCTCTCCTTCCTTAGATGAATCCAAACGTGGTCTCCCTCTTCAAAGATCATCTTGCGCCTGCCCTTGTTAGCTTGTTTGGCGTACAGCTTTGTTTTCTCCTCGATGTTGCGCTTTGCTTTCTCATGAATCTGTTTAACAAGTTCAGTTTCTTTTTTCCCATCTAAGCTTGCTCTTTCACTCAAAGGCAATGGGGTTAGATCCAAAGGAGATAAAGGATTAAAGCCGTAAACAATTTCAAAAGGAGAAAACTTGGTGGCGGAATGCACAGATCGATTATAAGCAAATTCAACATGTGGTAAGCATTCTTCCCAAGTTTTTAAATTCTTTTTAATCAAGGCACGCAGCAAAGTAGACAAAGTTCTATTAACTACTTCAGTTTGGCCGTCGGATTGAGGATGACAAGTAGTTGAGAACAGCAACTTAGTACCTAGCTTAGACCAAAGCGTCTTCCAAAAATAACTCAAGAATTTTGTATCCCTATCACTGACTATAGTCCTAGGCATTCCATGCAAACGAACTATTTCTTTAAAGAACAAATCAGCAATATGGGAAGCATCGTCAGTTTTATGACAAGCAAGAAAATGTGCCATTTTAGAGAACCTATCGACAACAACAAAGATTGAATCTTTTCCAGTCCTAGTTCTAGGTAATCCAAGCACAAAATCCATAGAAATGTCAGTCCAAGGCTGATCAGGAATAGGCAAGGGCGTACATACCTTGGGACTGTACCTTCGATTTGGCTTGTTTGCACGTGACACATCGCCCACAAATTCTTTCGATGTCTCTCTTCATTTATGCCAGTAGAAGTGTTCTTGCATCACTTTTAAAGTTTTGGAGATCCCAAAATGCCCCATCAAGCCTCCTCCATGCGCTTCCCTAACTAACAAATCTCTCACGGAACAATTAGGCACACATAACCGATTTTCATAGAAAAGAAATCCGTCATGCCTAAAATATTTCCCAAAAGCAAACTTATCACACGACTTAAAAATCTCTTGAAAATCAGAATCAGCTTGATAAAGATCTTTAAGGTGTTCAAATCCCAGAAGTTTAGCATCCAAAGTAGAAATCAAGGCGTACCTTCGAGATAAGGCATCAGCAAATACCTGGCCATTGTCGCCTCAGCATCTTCATCTATATCAGCTTTAAGTATTAGAGACTCCATCTCTTGATAATAATCCTCCACACTCTTATTTTCTTGAGTTAGACGCCTAAGCTTTAGATGCAGCTCCCTATGATAATGGCTTGGAACAAATCTTTTTCTCATCAGATTTTTCAACTCTTCCCAAGTGACTACGGGCGGTTCTTGGTTACGTCTTCGACTCGTCACAATCTGATCCCACCAATTAATTGCACAATCAAAAAACTCCATTGCTGCTACTTGAACTTTCTTTTGCTCCGAATAATTTTGACAATCAAACACGAGCTCTATTTTTTTCTCCCACTCCAAGTAGACATCCGGATCATTTTTTCCATGGAATAGTGGTATCTTCAACTTAAGTCCACTGAGATTGTCTTCATTTCGACCCCTAGCTTCTCTTACTCGTCTCGGCCTTCTTTCACTTTGATTAGAAGCTTGGCTCCCTCTGCTGTAGTAATTCAAGTCATCCCCATCAGCTTCTTCTTATGGTCGTGCTCTTCTTCTTCTAGCAGCAGTATTCGGCAATAATCCTTGATTAACGGACTCTTGAATCGTATCGATCCTTGCAATGACTGCACCCATCTCTTCTCTCACCATCCGCTTCATTTCTACCACTAAGGTCTGCATGTCCAGAGTGTTTTTAAAACAAGTCAGAATTAAAACTAGAACTAAATAGAGATCAAAAAAAAAATTATGATCAAAATAAAAATATATTGACTAATCCCCCAAACTATTGATCCGATCAAATAGAAAAGAAAGACTAGAGAAGATAAAAGAAATTGAAAATGAAAAGATAGAGGATGTAAGAAGATGGAAAAGGTGAGAAGATGATAAGACAAATACCAAACCCGAAAGTGTGCTCTGATACCACTTGATATGATCCTCCTAGAATCGGCACTTTCGAGGGGTAGAATGAAAGCAGTGGATAGATAGATGGGGTTGGAGTATATGGATCGCACCAAGGTTGCGGAAGACCTTGGATATTTCCTCAATGACTTTTCCAAGATATGACACACTTGAAAACGCCAAGGTTTGAATCGCGGATATGACACACCTTGATTCGGATTGATTGAAGGATATTACTCACCAACAATCAGGTTTGTTCTTCAAAGAACACAAGAGAAATCACTCTCAATTTTTAATAAAAAAACTTGGATGATCCGAAAATGAGTATAAGAAAAGAGTTTTAAAGAAAGATGGAGTAAAGAAAAAACTAGAATTAATTCATAGAAAATTAAGAAAACATTAACTAGTTTGGAATATCTCTTGGAGTCTCCCAAGCCACCTCTTCCACTCCCTTGGCCGATTTTAATCAGGTGATTATTGAGCTGGGCTGATTTAATCTCTTCTTTGAGCTTGAGACTTCAAAAGATAAATCCAAAAATTATTAGACTTGGACCTAGACCAAACTTGTTTAACTCTTGTGGACTAAGATGGATTAGAGTGACCCATTTGCCTCATTAAAACCTTCCTTTGGAAAACCCATTGGGAAAAAAAACCAAAGGCTAGGAAAAAGAGTACAAACGAATCACCCATTTATTAGTCCAATCGAGCAACCAAGACGGTTTGATTTTCCATGTTCTCGAACTGAGCTTCAATTGGTTGAACTTGAGTGAGTAATGCGGTGATGGCGTTCTGAAACTCTTTGACTCTCGATCTTGTCATTGGTCCACTTGGTACGGCCAAAGCATCCTCGGGTTCAAGCTGCTTCTGTGAGCTATCCATGATCACATCAGCTACTGAATACTCATCTTTATATTCAAAACATTCCATTATATAATCATTGTTTTTACTAATTTTTTATTTTTTTATCCTTCCTTTTCCTCTTTCTATTCTTGCTCTAATTCTCCTCATCAATCTTGGATCATAACTCCCATTACCATCACGTTCTCTTTCAGTAGCATTCTCATTTTATCTCACACATTTGCATCATTTACACTCTTCATCACTCTCTTCATTATTCTCTTATTAACTCTCCTCATAACCCTTGAATTCATATCCTCATTGTATTCTACATCATCTGGATCACTCTCTACAAGACACATTCCATAAGCCTTGCCTCATTCGACTTTTTTATTACCAAAAAAATATACAAAACAGTTGTAATTTTAAACTCGAAATCCTTACTAGTCCATCACTCAGTGTGTACAAAACTATTAATTTTCCTAAATTGTAACAAATTAACCTAGTAAATAGATATGATTTGCTTTTTTTTTCTTGCTAAGTTGTTTAATTAATTATTGGTTTAATAAATGGTGAAATTAGATGATTCATGTACTTAATTTCAAATCCTCATTATCTCTGTGCATTGGAGTTTTAATTTGTTGTATTTTGGGCTACTAAAAACTTTTGAATTAGTCTCTATAGTCAGTGTTATTTGAAAACTATTAAACAAAAGTTGACTGTTCAACCGAGATGTAAACGCAGAAATAACTACTTCCCAGTAATGTAAAACCAAAATTAAAACGAAGAATTTAGTTTAGTTTGGAAAAATGGAAAAAGCATAAAAGACGAAATCCTTGGCTAGAAAGATGACAGATTGCAATATAAAAAGTGCAAAGCCATAAATGTTTTATGAAACTTCAATATTAAATAAGACACATGGTAGAGATAGCTAAGATAATAGCAAGAGAAAGCCCCAACTTCTTCAACATAAAACTATATTGAACTCTTAAACCTTGTTCATCAACCATGCTTTTCCCTTTCTTCTTCTTCTTCTTCTTCCATATGTTTCTTCTAACAACAGCATTTTTCATCATCAGTATTGTCCCTTGTTCATTACAATCTCCTCTCTTAGGCTGCCTCAAGTAACTTTCACTGCTTCGATTTTTATTAGAGTTACCTACTTGGTGAACACAACTCATCAATCGAAGCATAGGAATGAAACCAATAATAACATACGAAAATTTTCTCCATGGTCCAAGAAATGCTGAAGCCATCTTTTTAAGGACATGAACCTCCTCCTTTGGTGTCATCTCATGACAACATTCGTTGAGACCCGTTGGATTTATATAAACGATAACGGTTTGTGATGGTACGATTTGTTGGAAGAATGTATTGGTTACCTGACGAGTTGTAACAAATAATCCATGGCTAACCTCAACCTTTTTAACCACCTCAAAACGTGGGGAACTCGTTGTGTCATTATCTTCGGTTTTGTCCAAAAGATTCTCGTTATGTTCGTTTTCTGAGAACTCAAGTGTGAAAACATCATCCACATCTCCATTGTTGTTGTTAACTTCCATACCATCTTCAAGAAAGAAAAAATAATAAAAACAATTCAAATGTCTAGATGTGAAAAACAATGACACCAAATGTGGAGAACTAGTTGGTAAGCCAAAGCTACCTTGTTGTTCCTGTTCTTGATTATCCCTCTGATAGCTCCAAATATCTTCTAAAGGAACTACTGTTGAGTGTTGTTCAACGAAGCTCTGAAATTAAGGAACAAGATCAAAATTAGTTATTTCATTTGGTCTGGACGTACTAAGAAATTCATTAGTTAAAAAAAATGGCAATCTACTATATATATATAAGCATACTATAAAATAAAATATCTCCCACTTTAATTAAAAATAAAAATAAAAAAGATATAGTGAACACTACCTTTTCTAGTTCCTTGCTTGACACTCCTACCCATCTCAAGTTTTCAACAAGTCTTTCTTCCTTAAGCCTCCCATAATGTTCTTGCATATCTACAGCCTTCATGTTCGCCTCTATACACGAGGCTTTTTCTCCGGCATAGTTGAAATCTCCATGGAAGTTTCCAGAACCAGAAGCAACTTCCCACGAGTCTAGACTGTTCCGTGGCTCGTTGGATGCTTGAGCCAATGCTATGATCTTGCTTAACATTTCATCTGTATCATTAGCGACGTTGTTTCCCAAATATTCACCCTGTGTGATATCTTCTACGTAAAGTGGTGCCGCCGGTGGCAACATACGATTTTGTAATCTTGCACACTCTAACGCTATCTCAACCTATTATATAAAGAAAATATAATGAATTAGATATTAATTTGATTATTTTGAGGAACTTTGAATAAATATTTATTACCTTTGAGGGAGGATATGAGATTGTTCCATATTGAGAACAAAACTGTGATTGAGTTGGGAAGTTGAAGGATGTGTCATGCGACATAAACTGACTCCATTTGTTCTCTACTTCCATATCGGACGAAGAAATGTTACCGAGTTGAGTTAAGCCTCCTGTATCGGGTGAGACCGGATATGGCGAGTTCTCTAGGTTTTCATACATTCCATCGGAATATAAGCAAGTACTAGAAGTAGATTGTTCACTATTAGTCTTTGCTTTGTTCTTCTTCGTGGCATGGTGTTGTTGTTCATCAATCTTGTTGGCTAAAGCACTCTTCTTGAATACTCGACAAAGTGCATAGGCATCCTGAAATGTTTATACATTGGTTTAAATTAGATTAAAAAAAAATCACAAAGTAATTACTCTTTGTTATGTTTTGGTTACCTGTATACCGGATTTAGAGTCACATTCCTGCTCTTCAAGACGGTACTCGTGCATGACCCAATCGGTACGAGAGCCATGAGGCGCTCTTCCTCGGTAATAGACTAATGTTTTCTTTGTTCCGACAGTTCGTGAATGTGAATTCACTTTACGATCTTTCCCTGTGGCTTTCCAATAACCAGCTTTTGTCGCCCGGTTTGTTCTTGATCCGTTTGGATATTTCCGGTCTCGAGGACTGAAAAAGAACCATTCTAGATCTTTACTTGGCAGCAAGGACTTCCCTACAAATTTAGCAAACCATGATCATATAATTATGAAAAAAAATTTGACATTAACAAAAGAAAAAAATGTTTATCCAAGATTAATTTGTAAACTAATTAAGGATGTCATAACATGAGAATCCAAAAGATTAAGTTAAAAGACAAATAAAGAGAACATTGTTTTATATGTAAAACAAAAAGTTGAAGGTGAATGAGAAGCTTCCGAAACCCTAAAGCACATGTGAAATCTTGTGTTACTTTTTTCTTTTCTTTTTTATCTTCTTACCTTTTTTGACTCGGTCTTCCGAATTTGTCTCACTAGTTACCACGGGATCTCTCGGTTTTATTACAATTCTTAAAGAATAAAGGTAATTTAAAGGGTAGGGTCTATTAAAATTTTTATTCTACGATAAAGTTGGGATCGTTATTATTAGATTTAGATAAAGCGTTCAAGTTCGATGCCAAGTTCGATGCGTGTACTAGAGATACATAACTTGGTACGTAAAATATGTTTTTTTTATACGTAAAGTATGATAAAATAAACTAAAAATTAGTATTAGGAAAAAAAGAATAGAAGATGTATATATCTTTGGAAAAGAAAGTTCATCAAGTGTGTCTTCTCTCTAGGGTTACCCTTTGAAAAGAGAGTTTCACACTCTGTAGTTTTTAGAAAATGAATCCACTGTTCGTTATTCTAAAGTCCCAAAAACATTAATCTTGCAATAAGCATATGAATGAAATGATTAATGAGTATTACAAAAAATGATGGATTTGTATCTTATGAGATTAATAAAAAGTGAAGAGAGAAATATACCGGGTAAATCCCAAGGTTCGCATTTGTAAAGATCAATCTCGGGAATGATCTCTAACTCGATCGTCCGACCATTAATCTTTCGCTTGAGGTAGTATATGACAAGCTCTTCATCTGTTGGATGAAACCGGAAACCAGGAGGCATTGAAACAGGAGCCATATCCTTTGAAGTTATAAACACACTTTCTAGTTAGAACCAAATGATATATTGAAGAGACAAAATATGAACATATATAGAACTTGAGAGAGAAAGGAGGAGAAGAAGAAGAAGAAGAAGAAGAAGAAGGAGTGGGAATATAAAGAGACAGTTATATAAGAAAGGATGCGTATAACATAAGAGTTTGAATTCGATCGATCAGTGATGGAAATGTATGAAAGACAAAAAGAGATTAAAATTATGTAAAAGAAACTGGAAAAGCATTTAGGGTCGGTTGCCAATTGCAAACCCCACAACACATTTTCCACTTTAACTTTTCTTTTTTACTTTAATGTGTTTATATATTTCCGTGTAAATTTGATTCTCGTTACCGTTCTTATTAAGCTTTTTATACATTATGTTCAATATTCGAAAAATCACGTAACGCGTTTGTGCATAGATACTATATATTTATAGAGTTCTTTTTTTTTAGTACCAAAGACAGTATATTTGATAACTAATGTTACTTATTTTTTCAAATTAGCTAGAATGTCATTCAAGAAAACTTTGTCATTTCCTTTTAGTAGCGGACCCATAAAATATTTTACCCTGATCAAATATTTTAAACTATTAAAGTTATTTTAATAACTTAGTGGAAAAGAAAAAAAAAATGAAGTTGAACTCAGGTTTAGGGGGTCAATACTAGAAATTTAAACCAATATAATCACATAACCTTAATGTCATGAGCTTAAAAACATAAATTATATAAATTAAAGTGGTGCACATAACATCTTTTCTTATCAAGTAGGTCCGCCCTTGAGACTACCACATAATATCTCACAACATACAAAAAAATTGTTTTATTAAGTGGATATTTCAAATAATAGGGTGAGTTTCTCCTTATTTTAAAACTCTCCATAAGATAATTATAGTATAATCCTACTATTATTATGAAATTACATTAAAAATATAAAATATTACATTGAATTTTATTATAAAGTACAATTTAAATCAATCCATTATGGGTAAAAGAGACAATCAATTTTTAAGTAATTAACACATAAAATATAGTATATTGAAAAGTACTCTCTAAATCTTTTTAATCTATTTAAGCTTTTAGATTAAAATATATGCATGACTAAATTAAATATATAGTACTATATTTTGTTATCAAATTTTTTTAATAACATACAATGTAATACGGGTACATGAATTATTTAAATCGTGTACCTACTTTTATTATTATTATATTAAAATATTAAATTTTAAAAATTAAATTTTATTTTTTCTTAAAATCATGTATCCATGTTTAGCGTGACACATAATCTTAGTTTTTTTTTTTTTTTTCGTTATTGTGAGTGACTACGTGATTTCGACTGATGAGTGTGCTCTAATGATATACATTCCAAGAATCCCTCTTGCAGTTTCTATATATGTCATTCATCATATTCATCTCAAAGAATGAACTTAAATTTTGTTCAAATTTTGAACCTCCGTCTTACTTTCAGAGAAGTGCCTATCTTGGTAAACAAAAAAAAAGACATTCGCCTTGAACCCCCAAATGTCAAGCAAATTTTAGTGCCCCTAATTTTCAAAAGTGTTTTGGTATATTGATAAAAATATATTTTAGTGTAAAATTTTCTTGAGTTTAAATTTATATTTCACATATTAAGAAAATAGTGTTAATTATTTCTAAGATTTTACCAAAATTTTCATAAATTTTGGTATTTTATAGATAAAACATAGTGTTGATTAAAAATATATTACAAAGTAGTATAAATTATATTTTATATCTTAAGAAAACAGTACAAATTTTATCTTCATAAAAAACAAATATTGCTTAGTATCTCTAATTTATTATAAAGATATGTTAAATTTTAGTTACAATATAGTTTACCACAAAACAAATATATAAAATGGTTTTGTTTTCCGCCTAAGGTCTCTTATGATCATGGCTCTGCTTACTTTTAGCAGGTAACAACGTTGTTGGAACTGGACTTCACCCAAGGCTCCCGTTTAGACCTACTCCATTTTATTTGGGCCTAAAAATGAATAAAGGCTCTATTTGGGTCTTAAATAGAGCTTCTGAGTAGGATCAAGTCAAAAAAACAAACATTGAGAAAAATAGGAGAATATCTCGGAGGAGGTTACCCGAAATCAGGAGACGAGATTCAAGGAAGAAGTTCAAGTCAGAAGCTCTATTTAAGACAGGTGAAGGGGAAGAGGAAGATATCTTATTTTTACCCTAGAACCGACTACAACCTCTCGCCGAGAGCTCTACTTTATATTTCTTGTTCAATCTCTCTTTTTGTAACTCCGATTATTATCAATAAAATATTTTTTGATTTATTCAAATATTAAGGATCTTAGCTTCACACAAGAATCTAGCCCTCTTGATTATTCCTAACACGTTTTAGCATCCACAAACGTGTCATCTAAATACAACATCATATATTTGTACTCATCACGTGATACTTGTTTTGTATAAACTTCGATCGAGACATGCACACCTCTGTATAATTCATGAGATGAACTAGTCAAATCTCTTCTTCAACTACTTTGGAGATTGATATGCTCTTCGCTTGATCATATAAATCTTAAATGGTTCCACCTTGATAAGAACGTCTGTAACTATGATATGACTCGCTTGATGAGATTTCAAGATAGGTATAGCTAGATTTTCCTCATATTTACTCAAAACACTATGATTCTGAGCAGTCTCCTTCCACAAGTTTCATGGAACTTACTTATTCTCTTTACGTAGCCTATACCTTGTAATCTTTAGTTCCTTATCTTATAAATATACACTCTTCAAAGCTCGAAGCTTCAACTTATCTGGTCTATATATATGCACATATGGTATTGCACCAAATTTCGTCAAATGACTCTATACAAAATCCAAACTAGTTCATGAAGCATGTAAAAAAAAAGGATATTCTTATTATTGGAGACGTCTACAGTGGAAAAAATAAACTATATCGATTTTTGTACATGGTAGAATTTGATTTCAGACCTAATTAAACCATATGGCAAATTGCTATCAACTCAAGGAGACCGCTGGACCACACGAAAAAGGTTGATTTTCTTTAACTGAAAAACAACAATTTGGTTATGGGATATGTATAATACTTTACAAAAGAAATGTTGTTTAAGCTTTCTTATATCCACGTATTTTACATGTTTTACACATTCATTTTTATCACCTTTTGTCCTATTTCGCATTATTTTAGAAGAATAAATATGCATTTTGGTTTCGTTTTGTATAGTCTTGCATCATAAGAGTTTTAGTTCCATATCTTGCATTTGCATTGCATATTTAGAATTTAGGGACATTTTTGCATATATTTCTTGTTTTATAGGTATTGGAGTGTGATGTGAGACAGGTTTTAACCCAAACAATCAACACTGCAAGTGCACGGTAAAATGCGTGGAAGTATAGTGTTGGGATCGAATCCATAGGGAGTAGAGTGCGCTATAGATCCACAGATCTAAACAGAACTAGAATGAAGAATATAAATTGTCACAAAATCCGAATATAAATCAAGAATGAAAATAAGATTTAAATCAATAAAAACAAAGAGTTGGGATTGGAAAAATCTCAGGGATTTAATAGTTAAAACGACATCTAACCGGATTAATAGTTCAATGAAATAGATATAGAACTCAAAACACAGTAAACAAATAAACCACCTTTAATATGCGAATATTATCTTGGTCATAAATGCCTTAGGACCCTATGCTAGCATTTATAAGCAAGTCTGATAGAGTTCACTTGATGACCCAACATCGACTTTCGTCGACTCATGATTCTCAAGCCTATAAAGTATTGATTCAGGATAATCTAACCAATGATTAGTTGTCTTAGAAAACCTAGAGATCATTTGATAGATTAGTCAACTTAACAAAAGCATTAAAACCATAGAAATAGATATCTAATAATCATAACCCTAATCTATAACAATATCCTATTTAACCATTCAAATCTTCTTGAATAGATCCCTTCTCCCAACAAACAGATCTACTCAGCCATGAAAAATGACAGAGAAATCATAGTGGAAGAAATCTTTGATTGCATAGAAAGAGTAGAAATAAGAACAATGGATCCACTATTCAAAGGAAAATAATACAGATCTAAAAACTGAAAAGAACAAAGGAAAAACACTAAAACATCGTCTCTGACTCCCTCTGCCCGCTCAGGTCCGACCTCCATTATGTCAAAAATCGGAGTAAATGCTTGATTTGGAGAATATTCGTGATCGGGATCGATCGATCCTCGTAGATCGGTCGATCTCCTTCTTCAAAACGCACCACTTCATTAATTCGTCAATCTAGTCAATCCTCTGCAGGATCAGTCAATCCCAGAGCATCTTCATGAATTCCTTGAAGTGTATAAACGTGTAAAGCTGCTCCATCTAATTCATTTAGCTCCAATGAAGTGTAAACCTGTTAAGACACTGAAAAGGACCAAAAAGACAAGAATTCTAGTCCTAGACTCAATAAGGACAATAAAAACATATGAAATCAAAGGTATAAAACTCTTAAAATCATGACTCATCAGAGTGATCTATGCAAGAAGAGAGATCATTTGGATGCAAGTAAGAGAAATGATCATTCAGAACTATTTCAAAGTGTCTCAAAGATCAACATGTATTAAGGTCTTCCCTTGTGATTTAGCTCCAGATCTCTGGATTCCGATTTATAGAAATTACAAATAGCTTTCCAATGGAACTGGTCTTGAGTGATTTGGATCAGCAGTTAAGGAGATACGACCTATTTACTGAAGAGTTGTACAACCTAGCGACCAGACGTGGCCGCTAGAGAATTCAGGAAGTCGACCAGACGTGTTCGACTAGAGGGACATTATCTACCTCTCCAACGACCTTGCTACACCGCTACGCCATAGTAACCTCCTCCTAGCGACCTTGCACTGGCCCTGGACAGGTCCGATTTTTGCCCATTGTGCCTCTAAACCGAGTTAACCTTAATTTAATTTTAGTTGACCAAGCTTGTTTTCCTTCTCCCTATAAATACTTGTCTTAACTCATCTAAATCCTAAGTTTTCTTTTCCATAGAGTTGGTTTGATATCTAAACTCTCTTATAGTTGATTTGGATTGATCTTCATTACATATGCCGCTCTAAAGAAATATTTATTCATTTATATCTTTGTATATCCATCTTTTATCTTTTCCTCATCGCTTTTCTTCATTTAGGTTGTTAGTCTTTTTTTGGATCATGGGTGATGCTAGATTAGGATAGATTGATACTTAGATTTTGATTGTTTAGGATTGACTATTGTTAGATCTTTCATATTAGGTTGACCATAATGCTAGATTAGCCAAATAATTGATAATTTAGAGTTTAGGCATTTCACACCCGGAATGTGTTCGATGAAATGCTTGGATGAACCTTTTATGAGTTTTATATACCTAGCAAACAAAATTTGTTGATTATGGTGTTTAGTGAGCTTATTGGAATTGATTATTAATGATAAGTGATTATTTGATAGCTAACGGGAGTTATTGATTATCAAATGATTAGTAAAATGATTAGTGCCACGGAAGTGGATTAGCATAGTTGTAAATTTCATGTTCTAGGATTGTATTTAATTCAATGTAGTACATCATTGTTTGATTGTTAGTTCATTCTAATGATAACCCATGGTCCAATGCCTTTCTTTTGTTTTCCTCTTTGAATTTCACTTCTTTTCATTGTTTAGTTTACAAAACCAAATTTTTATTTTGCTCTAGGTTAGTTAGAATCTCGTATCTCTAATGTGTGATCCTTAGTCTCCCTGGATCTATCCCAACATACTCAACGTACATGGGTTTATTCGATAGACCTAGTTTGCGAAATCCTCTTTATCACTTTTTAACTCTATGAAGAGATGAGAGAGTAAGACCTCAATAACTTTAGAGAAAAGACTTCTCAAATATATGTGTGTGTGACTCTCAGAGTCTCTTCCCACTGCTGATGCTCTTATACACTCACATACAATATATGACTAAATCTATATCTAATATTCACGATCCTTATCTTAACATACTAAGGATTTATCTTGACATTATATTAATCACAATGCACAAGTATTTGGAAGCTTCTAGATGATTCTAGAAGCAACCGTTTTTTGTGTGCCGGCTTCAACTCTTCGTTGGTACAGAGAGTTATTATTAAATTGGATTACCTAAATTCTGACTATGGAGACTGAGGGAGATTAAAGGCCGGATGTCCAAAACTTTCATAGTCTATTAAAAACATTTTGTATACAGTATAGAAGGTATAGTTATTTAAATTTGAAACAATAAAAATAACTTAAACCAATTAAATGGTGACATGTGTGAAATGAAGGGTTCTCAGAGATTCTCAGGGGTTCTCATTAGAGAACTAATTCTAAATTCTCTTTCCTCCTTTTTATTATTTTATATTGTTAAGAACCTCATTAAGAACATTCTACTGCTGATGCTGTAACTCTGATGTATGTGAATAATAAACATAACTTTCCCAAAAAGGTATTCTTCACGGTTTTTACAGAAACTAACCCCTTGTACTACAAGTCTACAACTAGAGCTCTTGATCGGTTTCTTGAAGGCTCTTGGACCTCTACATACTTTGGGAAGCATTGTGTGTGTGTCTTCACCATCACACAAGTGTGAAGATACCCCTAAGACGTTAGAAGGAGTTGTACTCTTTTTTTTACTCCGGGTTTGTCCCAATGAATTTACCGGAGGGGTTTTAACGAGACAACAATCTCTAATGCATCTCCACTTCATCCCGCTTGATTCTCCAGCATGGAAACATTCTATGACAAGTTTGGAAAGTAAGGAAGTGAAGATTCTATCCCAACAAGACACTCCTTTAAGATAAAGTCTTCTTTTCTTTTATTGTTTTCTAAATCTTTTTTTTATGTCCCAATTTAGGTGAGTGTTAGAAAATTGTGACTTATCTTGCAATTATTTAATTGTTGCTTTAGAAGCCCTAGGGAAGGAAGATATTAAACATAATTTATCCACATCAGAATTACTTTTGATTTTTTTAAAATACATATACTTACGACTTTGCCACCGGTGACAGATAAATCTGCGACATAAATCTATGGTTCTACGTTGTGGCAGATTTTTTGGTATGATAGATTTAAATTTTTGCCGCATATTTGTTTCGTAGATTTATTTTGTATCGTAGATTTGTATGTCTTAGTTGTGGTAAATTTTCTAATTTATCGCATATATTTTTATCTCTGTAGATTTATTTTTTGAAACTTGTGACAAAGGAAGTTGATCACATTTTCCTAAACTGTTAGAATTTATACGGCAGATTCAATTTTTATCCGTTGATATCTTTTGTAGACTTATTTTTCTATCGTAGATTTTTATTTTTAGTTATAGCAGATTTTGTTTCACATACTAGTGGCTGTAGATTTCATTACCAAAGTTTAGTTGGTTATCTTGCAATTATCGTAGATTTTTTTTTTATATTTTTGGAAAAATAAAACATTAGTTACAAAAGACTTTTTCAATTCTCTTGACCGCACACATTGTTCTTACTAGATTACTTTATTTCAGTGTCTGCAGACTTGTTGTTGCAGATATGTTAAGTTCATGTAAGCTAGTTAATCTATTTTTTGTTACACAACTCCGTTTTACGGCAGAGTGGTTGAAAAAATCAATTTTAATTTAATGTAATTCAAATAGGTCTAGAAGAATTGATTTATCGTGGTTTTGGAGAAAATAATATGATAACTACATTAATCATAGATTTTGTTATATGAATAATAAATAAGTTAATAACCTATTAACCTATCTTGATTTACTTATTCAACAATAGATAATCTGGAAAACTGTTAATCATAGATTTTGTATTCAACTTAGTTGAAGATATATTATAAACCAAAATTTGATATATTTGCTAAGATAAAAAGAATATCCAAATCTTACCTAATATTTTCTAGTTTCTTTTAAACACAATATCTGAGAGAAGCTCCCAATTGTCACTTAAATGTTTTTACTCTACCATTTATATCTTTCTCATTTTATAATTATCTGTTTCATTTCCCTATCTTACATATAACATTATAGCAGTACATGTTAGAAATATCTAAAATTAGTCATCTAATTACATCAATTGTCATCCAATTACTTACCTTTTTTTGGGGGTCAAATCTCTTCATTATATAAAAAATCTCAGACTCCATTAGAGGAGGAGGAATTACACCGTAGAAAATAAGCCATAACAAAGCAATACCATAAGGTAAATGGAACCAAAACAACCACCACACAAATGACTAATTGGAAGATAGATGTAGAATAACTTTCAACAAAATATCCCAATGAGAACCCAATGTTATATGCTATTCCATGAACATTAGTCGGAGATCCTTTCGAAGAAACGAGGAGAGCGAGTTCTTAAAAACTGGACTTGTAGTCAAACCTGGAGATGCCCACTTGCTGCACCGTAGCCACAAATTTTAGGGATATTGCAATAACAAGGGATGATCAGACATAAGGATGGGAGGAAGATCCTTGCATACCGACTAGTCATGAACCATGAGACCACTCAACACAAGGGGAAAATTTGGTATGAGAAGACACTCCATAAAGGAGAAAATGTGGCAACTGATGCCCAAGGTAACCATATTCAGTGGAAAAATGAAGTTGTCAATCATCTTCCTTTCGATATGTCACAAAGAGAAGGAAACAAACCTCACAAAACCAGCTAAAGAAGATTCATACGCAATCCTGCATACTGCAGTAATTGTCGCACCTGAGGCGAAAATCAAGTCACCAGAGGACTCAAAAGAGAATATCAACAGACCTGTAACATCCGTAATCCATTAATTGGGTTTTAATTGGACAATTTAAAAGTTGGGATTTGAATTTATTAAATCAATTGTCGCTGTTGGGTTAATTTAATTAAATCAGAAATTATGGGGCTGCTTTGCAAAGATTAGAAAGTTAGGAGGCTTAAGTGAAATTCTAGAAAAGAAACCCTAAAACCTAATCTCCTATTGGTTATTAAACCATCGCCAACCTATTTATTCTTCCATAAGTCTCATCGCAGCAGCCATTCCCTTGAGTTGTCATTGCCTCCATAGAGCAGAAGAAGAGAGAAGAGAAGTTGCTGGGTTTTGTGTGAGGGAGGAGAGAAGAGCTAAGTTCTGTGGTGTTGATCGCTTGGCTTGGATCGAGTGTCGGCTGGAGGTTTCGTGGTGCTATGAGCAAGTCACTGTCGAGTTATCGTCGAGTTCGCGTGGTAAAGATCCTTCTCTTAGTTGTTTTCACGTTGAATGAAAATTATTCATGATGTCGTGAGATGTCAGAGCCTTGTTGTCAAGGTTCGATGAGGATTTGATGGAATGTGGCAGTTGTAATGGAGGTCGTTCATGATGTCATGATCAGTACGAGATCGTGAGGCCGTGGGGTGAGATGTGAGAGGAATGGTGGTGGTGAAGAGTGGTGGCGTTGAGGGGAGGGGGGGGGTGGACGTCGGTGGTTGTTCGGTGATGTCGTGTTATGAAGTTACAGATCTTCCACGAAGAAGGAGATGACTTATTTTGTTATTAAGTCATGTGTGTGTTATTAGTTTTAATAATTATTAAATTATTATATTATTTGTAGGTCTGCGTTTGGGAGAATATAGGGTGTAGACAACCCGAGGAGTTCTAAAAAATTACTGAAAAATTGTTGCGAAAGTTTATACTTTTGGCTAAGGTGAGTGAAGTACCGTGGTCGGATATTTTACAGAATTTTTTCCGGGATAATTATGTGCTAGGATTTGTTTCTGTGTTTTCTGTGATTATCGCGGTTTAATTATTGCTAAAATAAATTCTGAAAACTTGCTGTTAATTGCTGTTTATTGTGAGATTATTTTCTGTGATTTTTCCATGAATTGCCGTTGAATTAATTGTTTTAATCACGTTTTGATTGTTTAAAATGTCGTTGATTGATTTAACTCATTATTGTTGCGGTGAATTAATTTTATCAAGTTGTTTTTTGCTATTTGTCGAGTCCAGGCATTTAATTATGTCGGGGGTATTTTTGTAATTTTATCCTAATTGACCTAGTAGACGGGTTGATCGTCTCCTCAGTATTTAATAAATATTGACTGCGTCTATTCGTAATGGCACAGGTAAGAGAAATGATAAAGGTAGCTGAAGCTCGTGGAACTGCGGTGACGGTTCAAGAAGACATACCGGAAGAATGTTTTATTTATTTATTTATCGTTGTTGTTGCTGGTTGTTTCCGTAAACCGTTAGGTTGTTAGTCGGTTCAAATTTATTGGTTTATAATAAATATTTATTGCTGAATTGTTATTTGTTTCGTCTACTGGGAGTTATTAGTATTTATGGAAATATTAATTAAAAAAAATGGGTCGGGGCGTTTCAAGACCGATCTCAAAACCAGCCGGTAATGACAGGGGAAAAGCCAGATCTGAATACTAGGAAATAGCCATTGGAGGAAAGGTGGATGAAACAGCACATACGTATTAAGTCTTGGAGATTGTGACGTATGTGTCTAAAATCTCAAAATTTGTTCGGTGATATTTTTTTAATCTGGATTTGCATCTTGATACTTATTTTTGCTATCTGCTAGATTCTTAATGTGATATCTTATGAATTAGATTGATTAACTTGCTCATTGTTTTCTTGCAGGATCGTCTCAAAAATATGATAACATTCATTTACTTAAATTCTCTTTATCACATCTATCATATGGGGAATTGGTGGTAAGGACTCAAGTTTTGATATTTATTTTGGGTTTCAGTATAAAACTTTTAATTGGTGGATTTTTAATTCTTATTTTTGAATTAGATTGATTAACTCGGTCATTGTTTTCTTGCAGGAACGTTTCAAAATTTGGATAATGTTCATTTACTTAAATTATCTTTATCACATCTATCATCTGGGGAATTGTTGATAAGGACTCAAGTTTTGCTGTTTATTTTGGGTTTCAGTATAACATTTATAGTTGTTGGTTTTTTTTTTCCTTTTGAATTAGATTGATTAACACACTCATTGTTTTCTTACAGGATCGTCTCAGAAATTGGATAATATTCATTTACTTAAATTATCTTTATCACATCTATCATATGAAGAATTGATGGTAAGTATTCAAGTTTTGCTGTTTATTTTGGGTTTTGGTATAACATTTATAATTGGTAGAATTTTAATTGTTACTTTTGAATTAGATTGATTAACTCGGTCATTGTTTTCTTGCAAGATCATCTCAAAAATTGGAGAATGTTCATTTACTTACATTCTCTTTATCATATATATAATATGGGGAATTGGTGGTAAGGACTTAAGTTTAGCTTTTTATTTTGGGTTTCGGTATAACATTTATAATTGGTAGATTTTTAATTTTTACTCTTGAATTATATTGATTAACTCGTTCATTGTTTTCTTGTGGGATCGTCTCATAATTGGATAATGTTCATTTAATTAAATTCTCATTATCGGATCTATCATATGGGGAATTGGTGGTAAAGACTCAATTTTTGTTGTTTATTTTGGTTTTGGTATAACAATTATAATTGGTGGATTTTTATTTTTTCCTTTCAAATTAGATTGATTAACACGCTCATTGTTTTCGTGCAAGATATCCTCTCAAAAAACTGGATAACATTAATTTACTTAAATTCTCTTTATTGCATCTATCAAATGGGGAATTGGTGGTAAGGACTCAAGTTTTGCAGTTTATTTTGGGTTTTGATATAACATTTGTATTTGGTGGATTTTTAATTTTTTTTCTTTTGAATTAGATGTATTAACTCACTCATTGGTTTCCTGCAGGATTGTCTCAAAAATTGGATAACGCTCATTTAATTAAATTATCTTTATCGCATCTATCATATGAGGAATTGGTGGTAAAGACTTAAGTTTTGTTGTTTATTTTGGGTTTCGGTATAACATTTATAATTGGTAGAATTTTAATTGTTCCTTTTGAATTAGATTGATTAACTTGCTAATTTTTTCTTGCAGGGTCTTTTCAAAAACTGGATAACATTCATTTACTTAAATTCTCTTTCTCACATCCATCATATGGGAAATTGGTGGTATGGACTCAAGGTTCTCTTCTGTGTCAAATTTTTGTTGTAAAATCATTGTTTGCTTTTTGCCAACATACAAGTTCTCTTTGACTAGTTATTACAGGTATTGCAAACGCATTAAGACAAAAAAGCTTTAATGCAATCGAAGTAAGTTATATATATATATATATATATATATATTAACTAATTTATTTTAGGATTATATAATCTAGACAACTTAGCATATATATATATATATTGGAGATATATCACAGGTTATTATAACAAAATCACGGGTCAATTTAATAATAGTGAGATTAGTTACAACATATAATTGATATTTGAATATAAAATATATATATATATATATATATATATATATATATTACTCAAGTAAAAATAAATTCAATACTAACATGATAAACATATAAACATATGTATCACCAATCTCAAAAATAAATTCTAAATACAATGAACTAAATCATAATTTATATACCTCTACTTATATATACTTTAGATAAATAACACTATTATAACTACTTACACATCTAAAAACAAATACAATACTAAAATGAATACTATAATCATATTTAACACTATTCCAATAAATTATTCTAATTAAATACTTTAAACAAACACTATATTTTAGTAAAGTTTTGTTTTCCTGCAAAAAATGTGATTTCATGCCCCCTCCCCCTAAATTAAATAGAGCCACGGACAACCATATCCCAACAAGTAACAAGTTTTAATATTCAAACATATAAGGAGAGAAAATACTGTAAAACCAAAATATCAAGTTTAAAAAATAGCAAAAGAAATATGTGACTTTGCAGCAACCACCAAGTCACTTTCGCTCGCTAGGTTCTTCACTGTCACCATCATCCTTGCTGCTACTTTTAAAACCATATTCTCAAAATACCTAGAGAATTGCTTGCTAGCAAAGAGGACACATGTTCTTGACCATTAGTCATTTCTTGATGCATTTGAAGTGAAAGTCATGCCCACATGTGAGTTGTGATTCTTTTTCACTGTACTTCAATTTGTTCATACAAATCACACATATCTCTGTTTGATCACAACAATTTTCATGTTTTTCTTCGTCTTAGATCTTCATCAATGATGTCCACCATGAAATCATTGCACACATTTCTTATCTCTTTCATGAACATGAGGTTCAATAATTCCTACCAAAAAAAAAACAGATTTTTTCAGTCAATAAATTTTTTGATATCTAAACTTTATAGTTCATACAACTCTTTAATCAAGGAACCAAAATGGTACATATAATTTAATTAAAGAGATTTTTTTAAACCTTCTACATATAGGATTCAAATTCACAATTTTGAAAAATGACAATTGCAACCGACTTAATTACCAATATTGTAAAAAACAAATTAAATATATAACTTTATCAAAAACAAATATTACCAATACATGAAAGAATTAAAACTATATCTAACAGATTTTTTCTATAGTTTAATAAGAAAGATAAATTAAATTTAGTAGCAATACTTGTGCTATCCCATCTAAAGGCGGGAATATCACTGAAAATTTATGTGGAACTTGCAAAAGATTAAAATAAATTAAATCTTTTGCTTTCAAATTTAATGAAAATATTTTGATGAATTTCCATCTTATTTCTATGAATATAGGAGTTTAAACTATATATATATAGTATTCGTAAGATATTTGCACTTTTTAGGAGCCACTTTTTATCTCTTTGCATGATTTTATTATAACATCAACGATTGAGAAATGAAAACATAAAATTTTGTAATGAGATAAAAAGTGGCTCTCTAAGAAGTGAAAATATCTTACGAATACGATTAACATATATATAGAGAAAGAGTTTAAAATCCTATATTCATATAAATAAGATGGAAAGCTATCAAAATATTTACATTAATTTGAAAGAAAAAGATTTTATTTATTTAATTTTTTTGCAAGTTTCACATAATTATTATTTTCAATGGCATTCCCATCCCGCCTTTAGTGGGATAGCGCTAAGTATTGCTACTAAAGTTAATTGATCTTTCTTATTAAAATTTAGAAAAAATATGTTAGATAAAGTTCTAATGCTTTCATATATTGGTAAGTTATTTTTTTGATAAAGTTATTTATTTAATTTGATTTTTTATAATATTTGTAATTTAGTCAGTTGCAGTTGTTAATTTTTCAAAAGTGTGCATTTGAATCCTAGATGTAGAAGATTAAAATAAATCTCTTTAGTAAAATTAGGTATACCAATTTGGTTCCTTGATTAAAGAGTTGTATGAGCGGTAAAGTTTAGATATCAAAAACTTTGTTGACTGAAAAATTTGTTTTTTTTTGTAGAAATTATTGAACCTCATAGTCATAAAAGAGATAAGAGATGTGGTGCAATGATTTTATGGTGGAAATCATTGATGAAGATCTAAGCCGAATACAAAATGAAAATTGCAGTGATCAAACAGAGAAATGTGTGATTTGTATGAACAAATTGAAGTAAGTGAAAAAGAATCACAACTCACATGTGGGCATGACTTTCACTTCAAATGCATCAAGAAATGGCTAATGGTCAAGAACATGTGTCCTCTTTGCTAGCAAGCAGTTCTCTAGTTATTTTGAGAAGATGGTTTTAAAAGTAGCAACAAGGATGATGGTGAAGAACCTGGTGGGGAAGGGGGTGAAGAGAGCAAGAGTGAGAGCAACTTGGTGGTTGTTGGATAGTAACATTTTTCTTTTGCTATTTTGTGAACTTCATATTTTGGTTTTGTTTTTTTGACAGTATTTTCTGTCTTTATCAGTTTGATATTAAACTTACTACTTGTTGGGATGTGGTTGTCCGTGGATCTATAATTCTCTAAATCTTTTGCTAGTAGGATGTTTTCATGGTTGGTTGTTATATGTTTTAGACTTTATATTGTTGTTGGTGTTGTGTCTGGACTAATCTTTTTGCAAGAAGGTTGAGTTGTCACATTCATAAAAAAGGGAAATTTGATTGGCAGTTCAACATGATGGAGATGTGTACGACATAGCAGTGAGACATGGGAAGATTTCAAGTCATCTAGGAAGCTGATATGGTGAGCATTCATTAGATCGTTGGATGTTTCCAACTGGAGCAATGAAGATATTGAGAAAATTGTTGGAGGATTCCAACTGAATAAAATGAATGTTCGTGAATATTCAAGAAAGGGAAGAATTGGTGATATCAAGAAAAGGGAAATGTAGATCTTCAAAGAGTGAAGATTCTATATTAAAAAAAATTGAATGTGTGACGTGTACTGCATCCATTGAGAGAGAAAGAGTCCGCAAAAAAAACTATAAGTAAAAGCTTATGGGTTCTTGGTGAGTGATTCGAATGATCTTAGCAATATTTTATTGTGAACTAGTTTGTTATATACTTGGAATGAGTAGACATCGATAATACCTTATTTTACTTTCTAACTCGTGGTCTAATTATAGAATTGAATCAATAACAATTTTAATTAGAGTAGTTAGAAAATTATAAGAGTTGAATATACCAAACCTGTTTTATGTGTGATCGATTAAGTGTTTATATACATTATAAAATATATTATAGCTCCAAAATGATAAAATTAAAATCTATTGAGAAACAAATAAGTATGTCCTACTTTAATAGTTTTTTTAGTTAAAAGCACGAATATTAAGACATCTACTTTTCTTTATAAAAATATCATTTAATTTTTTACTTTAAATTTATTCAACCAATCAAAATTTAAGGTTTATGAAAACATCTAATAAAATGAAATAAGAAAAATCTTAAAACATTTATTAGAATGGGATAGAGGGAGTATATTTTATTCATGGGTCATTAGTTTGCAATATATGATTTAGTTGAGTCCACCAACCATTTCTATTCATCCTTCTATATATATATATATATATATATATATATTATAAAAATTTGTGATATAGGAACCAAAAGTAAGATGATAGGAGCACACAATTGTGATTGCCATCTTCTATCATCACGCTTTTGGTTCCTATATCACAAATCTTCGGCCATTTTCTCAATAAATTTTGCCCAAAAATATATGATTTAGGACTTGAGAAAATGACTCAGTTCAGGGAGAAATAAATTACTGCATAGACATACATATATATAAGGATGAATAGAAATGGTTGGTGGACTCAACTAAATCATATATTGCAAACTAAGGACCCATGAAGAAAATATATCTTTTTTTTTTCTCAATACATTTTAATTTTATCCTCTTGGAAGTATAATATATATAAACACTTAGTCGATCATATATAAAACAAGTTTGGTATCTTATAATTTTCTTCACCATATTATGGAAGTTTGGTTGGTTGCATAAAATCACATTAATTTTCGTTCTGCGCATATATTGATCATAAAAAACCCTCTATATATTAAAAGAAAAACATTGGTGTTAATGTATCAAACCCACAATTATTCTCTGTTTTTATTTATTTAATTAATTCAGATTTTTAAGTATAGTTATTTTATTTGTCCAACACTCATATCATTATTAATGTTTTGATTAGGTTAACCTTATTACATATGCAAAACAGGCAAACACTAACAATTACATCAATTAACATTTAATTACATTACATTTAAATAAATAAAATCAAAAGCACATTTTCATATATATATATATATAACAAATATATTGTTAATTTTTCAATATGATATTTATTAGAATTTTAATTCTTTGTAATTTTGGTTTATCTTTTCCTGAGATACCGGACGGTAAAAAATTCAAACTGAGTAGATAAACAGAAAACCCAATACCAGAATTTTTACCTTTGCTGAATTTGAAGTTACATCAAATTTTCTAACAAACATTAAAAGTGAACTAAAATACATACAAAAAGTCAAAAACTAATTCATGTTTCAGCATCATACTTCTTAAAGACTAAAACCTGCTTCTCCTCCCACCATCTTTGTGCTTCCTTTTCTGAAAATTTCTTTCGACTGCAAACAAAAAAATAATAAAATCACATGAACACTTAAGCCTACTTCAAACCTATTATAACTAGAATTAAAAACAACAGTTAAACATTTTTACCTAAATCGTACGCGTTTAAGCGTCTTTTGACCACAAGGTAAGGCCGTGAAAGTTATATATACACCAGGCTCGTATTGATCCACCTGTTCGGCTGTTGAGTCTTGTGTTCCGTTTTGGTTATGGCCTGTTCTTGTGATAGCGGGTGTTGCGTCTACTAATAGCTTAATGTTGCTGTCGCGGTTCGTGGATTTGGTGACACATTTCTCTAAAAGTTGTTTGTTTTTGGATTGGGAACGTGTAGTGGTGATTGGTGTGAGACATGGTATGGACAATGAATCGTCAAAGATTGGCGAGACTTGAGACGGATTGCACGCAATTCCGGTCTTAGGAGGATTACTTAGTTTCTCTTTATTCGTTTGAAGCTTCAAGGACCGCGAAAAATGCGGGTCATATCAGAAACCAAAAAAAGAGATTTGAAAAAAATAACTTTGTAATTTTGTATCTTTACCTTAGAGGCCAAGGCTTTTATTATCTCTTTCGCAGCTTTCGACTTCTCGGCTTCTTCTTTCGCAACTTCCCATGTGTTATCGAGCTCTTTTTGGCATTCTTCGATCTTTTCATTGCCAAGTTCACACTGCCTTTGGAGATTTTTTATCTACATTTCATTAAAAAAAAAATGTAATCTTAAATGTGTAATGAGACGTTATTGTTACCGTTAAAAAAAAAAAAAATACTTTACCTCTGCTTTCAGCCTTTCGATTTCTTCGATTAAGATCTTATTTGAGTCAGACGAGGTTGAAATTTTTGTAGAAGATGGTCTTCTTGACGAGACTGATAGATTCATAGAAGAACTTCTCGAAATGTTATCGAAATGAAACAGAGAAGGAACAGAGACTTGTCCCCATCGAATCTGTCCACCTTGTAGAAGATTCTGCAGCTGATTCTCCGATTCACTTTCTGTCCAATCTTCAGGTGCCCTTCTTGTAACCATCTGCATCTTTGGAGTATGATTCTCCAACTTAACATTCTTTGAAAACTCTGTTATACTCCATAAATGATCAAAGCAAGAATCACAAACTCGAGAAAGCTTGCTTTTATTAGGTGCCAACGAAGCATTTACAGCTTTCTTGCTACTACATGCGTTGCAGAACAAGAGACCACAGTTGTAACAGTTATGTTTTTTCCTTGTGAATCCAAAAGCTGATTTGCAAGAACTGCATGCGGTTTGATCGGTTAAAGAGATCTCTTTGTGTAAACAAATCGCAGCCGTCAAATTCAATCCGCAAGCTATACTCTCTACCAACCTATCATTTAAAGACTCCACAAGAACCGGCGAGTTTCTATCTCTAACATCGCCTAATCCAAGTTGTCCATTCGTGCCTTTTCCCCAAGTATAAACACTTCCAAACGAAGTTAGTACGGATACATGATGTGAACCTGAAGCAATGTCCTTAACAAATTGCCTTGTTAGATTGCCTAAAACAACATTTATCGACTTATCCTTCGCCCGTGGACATCCCAACTGTCCATGGATCGAGCTTCCCATCGTATAAACCGTACCCGAAATGCTTAATGCAACGGTTAAAGTCCATCCACAAGAGACTTTTGTGAAATCATGATCAACGAGCTCGGTAACACAAGTTGGAACAAGCTTTTTCTTGCTATCCGCGTGCCCTAACCGTCCTTTATCGCCATCTCCCCAAGTAAAAAGCTTTCCACAACT
The DNA here is from genome assembly GCA_028015245.1 of Cardamine occulta. NCBI lineage: Eukaryota > Viridiplantae > Streptophyta > Magnoliopsida > Brassicales > Brassicaceae > Cardamine > Cardamine occulta. Next base: position 4,433,654 of record CM051367.1, read on the forward strand.
CTTAGCATTGTAAAATTTCCGGTCGTTGGTTGTTTCCACTATCGCGGCCATGTGCCACGGTCCACAAGAGATGGATATTACCTTCATCCGTCTCAAAGACTCCACTTCTTTCGGCTTTGTAACACTCTCAAGGCTTCCATGTCCAAGAACTCCAAAGGTTCCACTACCATAAGTGAAAAGCTGACCAGAACTAGTCACAATCGCCGTGTGCCAGGCGCCACAAGCAACACTTAAAACACTAAGAGATCCGCCAAAAACATCGGATATTTTCCGAGTCAAGAACTGTCTTCCTGATTGCTCAATAGCTCCACCGTCGATTCCCCATAAATAAAGCTCACCGGATTCCGTAACAGCACACGTTTGATGATCACTACAAGCCACTGACTGCACCGCAACATCCTCGAGTGATTCAACGCGTTTCGGATGATCAATATCAATATTAACTTTAACTCCAAGCTTACCACTGCTTCCATTGCCCCAACAAAACACTTCACCTTGTCTTGTAACCAACGCAGCGTGTTTAGCTCCAAGAGATATACTCTTCACATCAAACATTGTGGCGGATTCTAAAAGCTTAGGAGACAACGCATCGCTCTGATTCTTTGATCCATCAATAAGACCCGTTATAGCTCCCCATATCATTATGTCCTTGAGGACATTGGATTTTGTAATCGGTTGAGTTATGATAGAAGGAGAAGGAGAAGCAGCAAATCTCTGCGATGAATGCTTTGAAAGTTCTAAACCTGTTCGGTCACAATCGGAGTTTCGAATATCATAATCTGTTTCATAGTAAGGAGAAACTGGACCAAAGCCATCAGATGCAGCAAAACTATCTGAAGAACATGAAAGCCCATTTGATAAACACCGTTCCTCGAGTAACGTAGATGGACTTCCACATAAACTGCGTATCTTCAAGAACATAACAAGATCCATCAAGAAATCAAAATGGAAACAAGAAAAAGAGTTTTGAGTTTTTTTTAGTTTACCTGAGTGATGTCAGGGGTCTCTTCAAGAAGTCCAAGATTCTGTTTCCTGCGGATAAAACCCGCAGGACTACTGATACAACTTTGAGCTCCTCTGCTTGTTCGAAGATTCGTCGAAGCTCTAATGTTATGGTGCTTAGTAATCACAGCTCTAAGACCTTTAAACCAAGAATCTGCTTGTACTTTATCTTTACATATCTAAACAAGAAAACAACATTTATAGTAAGTTTCTAATCTTGAAACTGATTTTTGATTTATAATAGAATCGAAAAACTTACGAGATCAAGAGTGTGTTCTCCATTAGCATATATAAGTGAAAAAGATTGTTCCTTTCGATCTGATTGAGCTTGTTTCTGAAAGTTTGGCTTAAGAACAAAATAGAAAACATTTCATCATCAGCTTCTTCAATCTGGAAACTATCTAATGAAAAAATAAAATTATAATCTACATACTGTGATTTGTCCTCGAACAATCGTTATAACAGAACTTAATCTTAGTTGTCTCTCTTCTTGTCCTGAGTACCAAATCAAGTACTTCTCATCCTTCAAAAAGAGCATAAAGAACACAACTTTACCAAAACCCTTTAATATAAAATGATTGAAAGATCAAAAGATGTTACCATAGAGAGTTTGAAAGGACAAAATTTTGGGTTTCCTCTTCTTCTACATTTCAGAAGTTGTGCACCTTTCTTCAAAGCCAAGATTGCCTATAAACAAAAACAATCAAGAATCATATTATAATCCAAGAAAGATCTTAAATTCCGTGAAAGATCTCTATATAACTCGAAACAAACTATGTACAGAGAGTTATGAGATTCTAAGATATGTATTATTCTAATGTGGTTCAAGAAACCTTAGAGCTGAGAAGAAGAAATAGAGTTTGAAGACAGAAATGGTAATGGAATGAACACAGAGTGTGAACAGTAAAAGTAGAGAATTCAAGAAATGCATAAATTTCTTAATTTCCATAAATTTTTGGATATATTAATCAAAACAGACTGAAACAAGAATCAATAAGAAGAACAGAAGAGAGAAGATTCAATGCAGAATTAAGAGTAAAGCAGAGGAGAAACAAAAATTGAGTAACATTTTTCAAAACCTGTTCATCAGTTCTATCACGAGGCACTGTAGCTGCGATTTGCTGTTCTCCCATAACTTTGTCAGAGAAGAAGAAGAAGAAGAAGAGAATTGGTATATAAATAATTTAGAATTTGGAGGAATGTGAAACAAATTGTGTATTCTCTCAGCTTGTAAAGTATTTATATTCTTATAAATAATCTTGATTTTTTAAAAGCTAAGTAGAAAACCACCACTGGAATAGTTTCAAGCGTAATTCTATGATTTTGTTTCCTTAATTAAAATGCAAGATTCTTCCCAAGTTTTATGCCACTGAGTTTGCTAAATATTTTGCTCTTTTTTTTCGAAATTTTAAATTTGTGATATTTTAATAAATAGATTGAATTTAAACACAATTAATTCACCTGTTCAAAAAGATTGTGCAAGTAATGTCGAACCAGAACAAGTATAGCTCTACACGCAAAAGGATTCATTTGTAAGAACTTCATTATTGTTACAGGCTGAGATATATAAGGACAAAAACTTAAACTTTCAAAATTTTCATACATAAATCAAATTATATTCTCCGTCGAAAAAAATAATTATATTCAAAATAATGAAATTGGCATAGGAATATATTTTTAAGAATTTTTTTTGGTCAAATATTTTTAATATATCAAAATCTCTTTCTTTTTGTCTCAAAAAGTTTAATTTGTTGACATAAAATGATGAATCCATATAGTCTTGTTTCACTAGGGGGTCATCTTTTTGTAAGACATGTAGTGATCATGTGTGAATTAACTATTTTTCAGACTATTATATTTTGTAAATATTAAAAAAAAATCTAAACTAATTAATCATTTAAATAATCACATCATTGATTTTATTTATTTTTTTGTCAATAATATGCATTACCTATTTTTAATTTTTTGGCAAAAAAAAAATTAACATATAATTTATTATATTAGAGATGTAAGAATTTAAAATTAGCTAGAATAAAATATTTTAATACCACCGTTTTACCGTCTAAAAATTTATTGAACACTAGTTATAAAATATCTAATATTTTCTAGAAACATTTAAATAAACACATGTAGAAACTAGAAAATAACCATAACATTCTAGCATATTGATTAGTCCATAAGATCCATATGTCTATAGTTGGATACTTGGATTTAAATCCTACATAATTTTTAAAATAAATATCATATCAAATGTAACTTTGTTTTCCAACAATCACATGCATTATATGACACAACAATAATATAAATCAAACTACACTATATATATGTGTTAGTTATCAAATGCAATTTAGTGTTATGATTACTGGCAAGTGGATTAATTTCGTTATGTGTATAATATGTACTTAAATAGTGTCATGAGACTCTTTTATATATACTGCATACTCAAACTAATTTTAACTCACTCAGAAAAATAAGAGGGGGAGAATTTGCACGTGTGCACAAAAAAAAAAACATATGGGTTACATTTTTTTTCCCCTAATTATTACTTTTTTTCTTTCTCAATTATTCGTTTCTCTTTTCTTTTTTCTCGCAATTATTAGTTTCTTACTGGTTTCCTCTCTATTTTTTGTCCCTTTCCTCTTTCTTTATTTTTTTTACTTTTGTTATTTTTCCATTAGACAACTGGCATCAAGACACGAGTACGACACACACCCAACATTGTCAACCCTTTTTTTTTCGTAATAAACCAAGCAAACACATACAAACTACTCAGTGTATATATTTTTGCGTATGTTAGATTCTTTTTCATATGTTAGATTTTAGCATAACTCAAGTTATGATATGTTAGATTTTAGATTTTAGCATAACTCAAGTTGCAACTTTGCGATTTCATGTGGACCAAAATTTCGAATTAAAATGAAATTTTTGATGTAATCTTGATATCAGTTCATTTTGGCGATTACATGCATTGTTTTGGAAAGTGTTTTTAATTTTTTCAAAAAAAAAAAGAAACTTGATTTCAGTTACAGTATCAAAAAGAAAATGCTTGATCGCAGATATTTCAAGAATGAAAGTAATCGTAATAATTATACTTTATTCAATGATGATTTTTTCGACAGTTCTTGCATATTTTATTTCAAAATAGGTCTATATATAATGATTTGAATGGGGACAAAGAATACTGGTTTTGAAATTAGTAATTACAAAAAAAAAATTAGTAATTAAATATCATAATTACGCAAATGTTCTTTCGAGATACTCAATTCATATTAAAAGGGAAAAACATTAACAACATTTATTTTTTTGGAGACGAAACATTTCAACATTTTTCGAGAAGATAAGTTACAAATGATTGGTGACTTTAAACAATAATAATGGTTTAGCATGAAGAGAAAACGGTAAAAATGGTAAAATATTTAAAATAGGTAAATGTAGTAATGTACGCTAATATTCTATCATTTTTAAATATATTTTTTTGTGCTTGGTAAGAAAAGACGGATACACTTATATTGGTAATTAAAAAAAAAGTTAATTTGATAAATAAGTAAAGGTTTATGTGCTAGAAAGTCAAATGTTTGGCTAAAATTAGCAAAAATATGCAGAGGTGCAGATCCTAAATTAAGAGTGTCTTTCTCATGTTATTAAATAATAATGTGATATCATGTAAACTAGTGAATTATCAGAAATATTATAATATTTTTTAAAAGCCAGCGCAATTTTTTATTATTTTTAAAACAGACACTTAATAATTAAATAACCAACTTGTTAATAATTATTATCTCAAAAAAAAAAATTAACAATTTTGCCATTTTTTTCCAAATTGATATATTAATACTTTTGTCAATAATTATAATTAGTGGTTTAGAAATCCAAACTGAAAATACAATGTTCACAAAAATAATATCACAAGTTTTTTATCTAATGCGTATCCTCCACCATAAACAAGGCATGCAGCCATGTATTATAGAAGAACTGTTACAGTAAAATAAATTGCGGAATTAACCTGTTTTATAAAGTATGCGTTATGCGTATAAATAGTTTTACCGAGAGCTTAATTTGTTTAATTCTTACAGAAGTGGTTTTAACGAGAGTTATATTTCGACAGGGGATGATTTCACAAGTCCATGAGTTCTAGTTAATTCCGACAGTCGAAGTAGACTACTTGCAAAATTATTATTTTGTTATGCTCCCTGATTCAACAAACACATGTGCCGCAAACTTCAAAATTCGCCGTGGTCACAAAAGAAAAGTTCTCATGTATTTAAAAATATATATAAATTAGGTGGTCAATTTTGCACCATATAAAAACCTAGGCAATATAGTCAATGACCGTATCGTATGAGTATCTAATGTTTGAAAAATAAAATAATGCATGCCTTTGGTAAGAATATAAATAGTATTGCAAAAAGTAGTTATCAATTTCTTATATACATAGGATCCACGGGGTTTTGTATGTATCAAATTGTAACATTAATAAGTGTACCCACTATCCAAAGGTAGATTTCAAAGACGTAGGGTTAAACTGACTAAATGCGTAGTTATTGATTAGCTAATTGAAAGAAACTAGTGATTTTAACAAAAAAAATGAGGGTAAATTTCTAGGCGATAAGACTTTATTGGTATACTAAATGTTGTCATACACAAAAAAAACAGACTATATTGCCCTTGTGGTCTAGTGGTTTTTAAGGTTTGCACTTGTGGATTTTGGATTTGAGTATTCGAGAAGAAAATATTTTCCAAATCTAGTGGTTAGTAGTCGAACAAAAAGATGACAATCTAATTAACACCTATGACATAAATTCGTAGAGAGTTTAGTTTGATTTCTGTTTAAAACCAAAAGTGCTTATTCAGAATTAGTAAATTGTGTACCTAAAAATAATGTGTGGTTCCTACTAATATGATGTCGAGATCTCGGTTCCACAAATCTATATGTTTCACATCGTATACATGTGGACCATGAACTTGCATACATATACACCCCTGAAATTAGTCGAATTTCGACTGTAAACCAAGGTTATACTTTTTTTTGTATGTATATATAGGCATCATCACGGTTACGGTTATTATGGTTATGATTGGTTAACCACTAATAACGGTTAAAACTTTGTATAAATCTTAACATTAACCATTTTATATACGGTTCAAACGGTTATTGTTATATACGGTTACGGTTATTACAATTAAAATAATTTGATTATTTGATAATTAATATCATGATGTTTTTACATATATAAAAATTTAACATATATTAAAATAACTAGATGATGATATATTAACTAATATTTATTACTATAATTGGTTATATATACATTTTTTTATTTTTAAAATGGTTACGGTTATAATTTTACGGTTACACCATACGGTTAATCAACAGTTTTTATACGGTTATCGTTAATAGTTTGCTTTAACGGTAACTAATATATTTTTATGGTTAACAATTACGGTTATTAACTATTCTATATGGTTACGATTGTTACGGTTGAAAACGTAACTGAAACACCCATCCCGGAATCTACTAAACCGGAACGGTTCAACAATAGATAAACCGACTATTTTTAAAATTTTCTAACAACTTAACCGAATAACTTAAACTCCAATTAATTTATTCCAAACACCAGTCAACATCAAACAAACAACTTAGCGGAAGCAAATAATATTCAAACCAACCAACAAATGAAATAATAAATAAACCAACAAACTAGTCATGTCACCCACTCCACACCCTTGGTCCCACGAGCTCCAGCTAAACTCAATCCTTACCTGCATCACATAAGGAGATGCCTCAGTATAAAAGATACTAAATGAGGCACAAAACTACACAACAGCTGAAATTCATCAATGTCAGCCACAACCACACAACACACCAACAAGCAACGCATAACACAAAACAACAACACACATTCATACTTCTAATGAAACACACAAGCAACACCTACATGAGAGCCACTCCAAGTCCTCATATACTACAACTAACACGCAAGCACTCACATTTTCTCACAACGATTTCTTCCATGGTACTTTCCTTTTTAAGAAACTTTCCTTTTCTAGGAAACTTTCATTTTCAAAAAACTTTCCTTTTCAGGAAACTTTCCTTTCCAGGAATTTCTAGGGTTTCTTAAATATCATAGCAATACAACCACAATCTCCCATCCTCACCCTACAGCTAACCACAACAACAAAACAACCTTCAACCTAAACTGAAAAAATAACAGAAACAATCAATCTCAAAGATGGGATCACAAATCGAAATCTAACCGTCCACATTCCAATCGCACCGTTGAAATTCAACTCCTAGATGTCCTGAAGCTACGCCCAAAGTTTCATGATGATCCGACTATAGATGAACTCGCGATCTCTCCTTGAATCCATATTGGTTCAGATTGCGTCTGAAAAAGGACACCTCACGAAAATGTGAATAACTTTCAGAATATTAATCCAAATCAACATCTGCAAAGTGGCATCTCTAGATATAAGAGTTAACTACAACACCACAAAAGTTCTTTACCATTGACAACGATTTGATAGGTCGAACCTTCGTTCTACCACGACATATCGGATATATCTGCATCTCCTTCATGTGCAAGCTTTCCTTCTTCTCCTTCAGCCATACTCAGCTTCTCTCTTTCTCTTTTTGAAGGTGGCCACGAAAATTATAAGAAACAACTAGGGTTTCTGTAAATTTTAGGGTTTAAATAGGTTTAGGATTTTATTCTCCAAAATTTCTCTTAACTCCCTAAACTTTTCAGTTTTCCCAATTCAGCCCCACAACTCTTTAAACTATCAATTAAACCCAGCAGAAAAAACTGATTTAATCAACGCAGCCCTTAACTTTTAAATACTCTAATTAAACCCCAATTAAAAAGAATACGGATATTACAATTCTCCTCCACTAACATAGATTCGTCCTCAAATCTGATGTTACCTTTCATCTGCAATGAACCGTTCATCTCCAATGAACCCTAATCGTCGCAACGGTTTCACCAGCCTTGGCCCACCCGACCAACTCAACATATGCACGAGGTTTACTACTAACCTACGAGGTTTTCCCACTACCTCCTGACCTACACGGCCAACACACAAGATTAACACTAATCCACAAGGTTATCACATAACCTCCTGACTAACGTGGTTACACACGAGATTAAACACTAATATCCGAGGTCTCCACACAACCTCCAGACCAACACGGTTAACACACAAGATTAACCACTAATCTTCGGGGTCTATTTTCACTCCCTATGCTTAAGACTCAAGTCATATCACCTATTGCTCTTTACTCGAACTCATACAATTCCACCCTTAGGCACCAAGCCTTCGAGTCACGATACATAAACACACCACTCCACCCTCGGGACTACTGTCCTTCGAGCTATAGGCACTAAACCATGCCACTTACACTCTAAGGACCACCGTCCTTCGAGCTATGGCACCAGAGGAACTATCCATCCTCTTACGAGTAAAAGCAATACCTGACCTCTACTAGTCTCTAAGCATTTCGACCGAACTACCCCCCCTAACACTCTGCTATCAATGCTATTACGGCTCACGCACTAGTGCTATAGTTCTCCACTTGGTTTAGCCAACCGCTCCAACACCCAGGAGCACAACGACTTCACGATCCAACACCAAGGATCGATCTGTTACACCAACTTCACGATCCAACACCAAAGATCGATCCGTCAACCGCATAGAGAGCCATCTATCTCTCTAGTGACCTAACTACCAATCAGGAATCACACAGAAATCCAACCGGCCAGGTACATTCGGTAGTGACTCACCAGTACACTCTGATGCATCTATATGGGACCATCAGTCCCTGTCTGCAAACCAATCCAGAAAACTAACAGTCCTTATGCGTGTACCGCACACCTAGCATCCGCACCCCCGCTAACGAACGAACAAAACTAGTAGTCCGCCAACCTGTCTATCCACTAGTAAACACACCACGCTATCTGCCAGTCTAACACTATATAGACCAGCCACAACGCAAAATATTCAACAAAAACACCTCTTTATTGAATACACCAAAACTCCAAGTACATCGATTAAATTATAACACCATAAAATAACGAGTACAACAACTACGAAAACAACAAATCCAACACCATGGATACATCGCTACGAAAATCCGGCGAAACCTCCAGTTTGCCGTACCACTTCAACATAGCTTCCGGTTCCCAAGTCACCTCCTCGGCTCCATCACAGTCCCACATAACTTGCATCTCTGGAACCTTTTTCCTCCTGATCACTCTCATCCGGTGATCCAGGACCTTCAGATGCCTTGCCTCCACCACCATACTCGGTGTCAAAACTGGTGACACCTCCATCACCACCGGCTAACCCCGCTAGCACCTACTCAAGGCTAACCACTCACTCGTCCACTCTAGGCTACAAACACTAGAGAGCTCTAACTCTACGGAGTAAACACCTTAACACACCGGCTAAGCCCTCTAGCTTACCAAACAAATCCTAATAGCTTATAGCTCATAAGTTCCTCCGCTACTCCATCGCACCACAAGACCATCATCTCTAGGACCCATTCCATGCGATGATATTGAGTTATTAGTCAACGTGAAACTCCCCATAGCCCGCACAGCTAACCATCACCGACCCTCAGCATCCACGAAACAGACTGTTCACCAGTCACCCCCTGGATCACACTCTAACACCCACCTGGTGGTATACACAGTGAAATGCTTCAAAGTCAAACAACCAACCATAACCATCAACACCTGATATCTTTCCCACCTCCACTTAGGATAATCACGACGAAACATGTTAAGACTTTCGAATACAAACAAAACACTATAATGAAACCTTAACCCTTCCCAAACAAACAAGTACAGAAGAGGAAGATCCCATTAAACGATGGTCTGCATTCGTTCGTCACACTTGTCTTGCCACTCTCTCACGTGACCCCTAAATCGTGATAATTTAAGACTCAGACGCCCTCTGTAGTCTCAACACCCCATCCACACCCATAATGCTCATCTCTACCACTTGAGTACAGCATATGGTGCCTAACGTGACCAACAGTCATCCCTATTTAACACACAACATGCGAAACATTGTAATCGCCTACCCTGATAATCACTATCACACCAGTGTGATCCAAAGCAATCACAACAAGGACATGTGATCCAATACAATCACATGTATTGCCCAACTAGCGACACACCGTGCACTCTCCGTATCGTCTAACCAGCGACACATAGTGCACTCACCAAATTGCCCGACAACAAAACCCAATACTACGAACCGTGCACGATAATGCCATCTACGGCTATGCACTGACTCCACCTGACAACTCGGAGCGCTTCACTTGACTCAACTAGTCACCACTCATCATAGATGGATCAAACCGAATCTGTAACTTACCTTACCATCCATCTATGCCCCGAAATAAACCCTTAGCGCGGTTTTGTTAGCAATTCCTTCTTAGTTGATCGACTACTCCGATAGCTCAGAGTTCACAGCTTCTTGGTCAACACCATGACACGATTAGTTCGTACGCATAGAGAGCCAACTATCTCTCTAGTGGTCTACCGGACCCTCTCAGGAAGCACAACGCGACCCAACCGGTAAGTCCTACACTATCAGGAATCCGACTGAAACCCGACCGGTAGAATCTACTCAGTAGTGTCTATCTGTAGAATATTCCGATGCATACACATGGGACAACTCCCAACACTCTCCATACAATCCGAAATGCTCTAAACCTTACGGTTAACCCCACCTGGGAAGACCTAACGCACTAACAACGTATCCACATCGAGCACCATAAACGTTTTAGACTATGGTCCGCTAATACAATGGCAACCATCTCTCTCGCACCGTCTACATTACTAATGAGCATATCATACACTGCTCATCCCACCGAATAACTTACCATGCGTTACCGCGCTATCCATCCTAGTGAATAACTCACAACGCACCAATGTCTATCAGTCCCTCACGGACAACACTCAGCACCGACTATCAACATCTGATAACCCTATGATGTAACAATGTCTACCTACACCTGATAGACATACTAACACATCATCTATCATCCTTTGATATTAACCCGAAGCCGTCTTACCTGTCTATATCCTCCTAGGCAGCTTGTATTATGGTTCACTGTCTCCCGAGTAAACCATTTCCAATGTATCCCTCTGATGGACCCTCCGTGCTATTGTTTACCCACCACCAAGTAATCAATATCACTCACCCTGACTAGTATCACCACTAAACATACAAGATAAAACTCCAACCACCACGGAGTACCACTTCTGAAATGCCGACTAAGCCTCAACTTGAAAATCTTGAATAACTGCTCATTCCTCACTTGAGGAACCGCTATCTGCTTAACCAGTACGCTAGGCTACCACTATAGCTCCAGGCTGACACCTCGATGATTAGATTATGCTTCTAGAACTTAGCGTGATTCTACTGCATATCAGTCTAGATCATCTCATGATCTCTTTCTTTTTAGGCAACCTACCACTTTTGAAAACCTTCTATTCATGGCAGTTTTCATTTATAGAAACTTACTATTTCGGAAAACTTTTCTCTCGAGGAAACTTTCTTTTTCGGGAAACTTTCTTTTTCAGGAAATTCTCCTAATCGAGAGACTCCCCGAACACTCCCGAAAATTCTCAAGAATTTTTCTAACATCCTAACAACTTTACCGGCTTCATCGGCTCAGACTTTTTTGCCTCTCACAGCCCCTTGTCTAAACCACCCTATCGGCATACTTCCAGCTATACCTTCCGGCACCCCGGAATAACACCTCCCCACAAAGTAGATAACTCATGTGACGCCAATGGAGCCATAAACGGTACGACAACTGGTATCCACTCCCAAAATTTGAGCCAACGATCCCCAACACAGCTCCCTTCGAGATTTGGTCCATCCTGCCTGAGCTTCACCTTGCGCTTGCATAACACCATATCCGACCACATGCTCTGACTGACCATCACCCTCTGGAAACTCAACCCTTGCATGCTCACCGCAATATTCCGCACCACAACCTCAGTGGCTCCACTGCCCCTGCCTGCTCTACCACTTCGGCCAACATTGCCGCCACGACCTCTGAGACCCCTCTCATCTCTGCTTGCTCCACTAGCAAACCCTCCTCGGATGTCTAACTACAGACTTACTGTGATTAACCACCTGCAATACAACTTTATACTAAATTACCCCTAAAAATTAGCATAACAACAAAACGAGTCTTATTGTGGAATCCATTCCAGGCTGAGAGATGACATGACCCTGTGCCTCACACCTAGCTACAACTAGCTAACCGTCATACGAGTCAAAGTGTCCTAGAAACAACTCCGCTCTGATACCAAATTGAAACACCCCGTCCCAGAATCTACTAAACCAGAACGGTTCAACAATAGATAAACCGACTATTTTTAAAATTTTCTAACAACTTAACCGAATAAATTAAAGTCCAATTAATTTATTCCAAACACCAGTCACATCAAACAAACAACTTAGCGTAAGCAAATAATATTCAAACCAACCAATAAATAAAATAATAAATAAACTAACAAACTAGTCATGTCACCCACTCCACAGCCTTAGTCCCACGAGCTCCAGCTAGACTCAATCCTTACCTGCATCACATAAGGAGATGTCTCAGTATAAAAGATACTGAATGAGGCACAAAACTACACAACAGCTGAAATTCATCAATGTCAGCCACAACCACACAACACACCAACAAGCAACGCATAACACAAAACAATAACACACATTCATACTTCTAATGAACCACACAAGCAACACCTACATGAGAGCCACTCCAAGTCCTCATATACTACAACTAACACGCAAGCACTCACATTTGCTCACAACGATTTCTTCCATGGTACTTTTCTTTTTAAGAAACTTTCCTTTTCTAGGAAACTTTCATTTTCAGAAAACTTTCCTTTTCAGGAAACTTTCCTTTCCAGGAATTTCTAGGGTTTCTTAAATGTCATAGCAATACAACCACAATCTCTCATCCTCACCCTACAGCCAACCACAACAACAAAACAACCTTCAACCTAAACTGAAAAAATAACAGAAACGATCAATCTCAAAGATGGGATCACAAATCGAAATCTAACCGTCCACATTCCAATCGCACTGTTAAAAATCAACCTCAGATGTCCTGAAGTTACGCCCAAAGTTTTATGATGATCCGACCATAGATGAACTCGCGTTCTCTCCTTGAATCCATATTGGTTCATATCGCGTCTGAAAAAAGACACCTCACGAAAATGTGAATAACTTTCAGAATATTAATCCAAATCAACATCCACAAAGTGATAACTCTAGATACAAGAGTTAACTACAACACCACAAAAGTTCCTTGCCATTGACAACGATTTGCTAGGTCGAACCTTCGTTCTACCACGACATATCGGATATATCTGCATCTCCTTCATGTGTAAGCTTTCTTTCTTCTCCTTCAGCCATATTCAGCCTCTCTCTTTCTCTCCTTGAAAGTGGCCACGAAAATTATGAGAAACAACTAGGGTTTCTGTAAATTTTAGGGTTTAAATAGGTTTAGAGTTTTATTCTCTAAAATTTCTCTTAACTCTCTAAACTTTTCAGTTTTTCCAATTCAGCCCCACAACTCTTTAAACTATCAATTAAACCCAGCAGAAAAAACTGATTTAATCAACGCAGCCCTTAACTTTTAAATACTCCAATTAAACTCCAATTAAAAGGAATACGGATGTTACAGTCCAAAATATTATTATGGTTAGATTTTGTTCATCTCTATGTATATATCATAACTCATGTACACAGCATAATATAGATTGATGTAAGTGTAAGTAGCTCGCAATTTCTTCACGCCGAATTATTATAAAAAATGTATGTTTGCATATATAGACCTTGCACGCACAAAGATAAGATATGTATATTATAATGTAGACATATTTGTGTAAAGACTCATCAGCGTTTTGAAAAACAAATCTGGATCAAAACTCACAATTCTTTTTGGATGAGGACTAAAACAAAATAGATATTTCAGTTTCCTTTGGCTAGTTAAGATTGACTTGAAACGCCGATAGATAATCCAACTATGGAATTCCAAAAAAGCAAAGGGCCCGATGATATTATATCTACTTTTAAAACGAATAGCTGTTTCTCGATTTGTTATTTGATGTTTCTATTGTCTTATAAAATGTGTAGTTTTCAGTTCTTCTAGACGTTTTAACAAGTATTGTCAATTATACGTTTTTGTAAATTATGGGCGACACCTTTTATATGGGGGAAAAAACAAACTCATAACCCTCTTTTTATAAAAAGAAATCTATTTTAAATAGATATTTATTTTCCAAAGTAGAGGATATTATTTAATGATATAAGTATTTTTCCAAACTTAGAAGATATAATATAAGTGAATTTAAGAACATGGACATACATCACACTAATTAAATTGATAGTTTCTTGGAAACAACCTCATACATTGAACCGACGCATAGAATGTACATATATACGTGCAGAGAACGAACACACGTGCCCATGCATGATGCATCCTCGAACACTCAAACACACCTCTATATATAAATGTTTCATGTAGGTCGATGGTTGTCTGTACTTGGATATGCTAAATTTTTGAAAGCTTATTATTCCAAGAAAACATGAGGCATTCATGTATGTGAACCACTTTAAATAATTATCAAATTAACAAAGGAATTATAGTTTTTTTTTTTGAAAAAAGCAAAGGAATTATAGTTAACATATTATGAATAATTTAAAGGGATCGTTAGATAATTTTGAAACACATATTTATCAATACGACTAATGTTGGAGAGGTTAGAAAACCTATCTTTTTATAAAAAACATTTGTGAAATTTGCATAGATTGACACACATTTGAGATCTTATTACTATATTGACACACATTTGAAGGAGGAGAGAAACTTGATGGGTAAAACACATATATACCCTTATATTTATTTATTTTTTAAAATCTGAAAATTAAAAATCTAAACGAAAAAAAAAATTTCAGACTGACAAAAAAATAAAAAATTTCAGACTAAAAAAAAAAAAATTTTGGACTGAAAAAAAAAAATACAGACTAAAAAAAAAAAACCTCAGAGGCGGCGGCGGCGGCCATGGCCAAACTCAGAGAAGAAGCCCTACATCGTGTGGCCCTAATTGATTTTAAAATATAATTCTGCGGCAACGACAAAAAAAATAAGTTTGCGGTAACTAAATTATTCTAAAAAGTCTGCAGTAATTGAAAATAACTCTGCGAGTGTAAATAACTTTATGATCATTCTAAAAAGTCTGCGGTAATGAGATTTGTCTCTTAACTCTGCGGTAATGACAAATAACTCTGCAAGTAGAAATAAGTCGGCGATAACGTTAACAAGTCTGCGGTAAAGAGAAAATTCATATAACTCTGCGGTAATGGACAATAACTCTGCAGATGAAAATAAGTCTGCGATCACTTTAACAAGTCTACGGTAACGAGGTAATTGACATAACTCTGCGGTAATGTAAAATAACTCTGTAAATCCAAAATAAGTCTGCCATAACGCCAACAAGTCTGCAGTAACACATAACTCTGCGGTAATGGATAATAACTCTGCAGATGAAAATAAGTCTGCGATCACTTTAACAAGTCTGCGGTAACGAGGTAATTGACATAACTCTGCGGTAATGTAAAATAACTCTGCAAGTGGTAATAAGTCGGCGATTACGTTAACAACTCTGCATTAACGAAGTATTTCACATAACTCTGCGGTAATATAAAATAACTCTGCGAAATAATAAGTCTACGATAACATATACAGAATGATATTTTAGTAAATATCGGTCCCGCTAGAGTTTAATTATTATTGATAGTTTCGTAATATTGTTTTTCCTTCTAAAACTTCTGAGGGGTACTTCTGGATTTTAAAACTTCAAAAGACAGACTAATAATTAAAAAAAATGTGTGTCATTCTAACAATACAACTATTTACTTGTGTCATTCTAATAATCCTCCCAAAACATTTTGGTCAAACCTTTTTTCCTATTTTATCTCTCACTTTTCTGATAATGACATTTTCATCTCTTTTTTCCACTTCAGCTTCCTATATGTGTATTTAACACATACATTTATTTACGTATATAGTCATATTGCTGTAAATATAGTAAATTAATGTCTAATATTTTCTTGAGTTTTTTTTTCCTTCTTATCAATCAATACACTGGTCAAAGATGATATACTTTATTTTAATATAATTTTTTTTCCTTCTAATAGTACATTAATATAATTTTTTCTCATTTCTTGTTAAACTTTATTTTAGGTTTTAGAAATTTTTTTTAATTGTGTATTGACGTGTTTGAGTTCCCACTTCTAATTAGGGTTTAAATTTCTTGTTAATATGTTTGGTTTTCCAATTCTGTGTAGTATTTTTTTTTTTCGTTTTCATTTATTGTTAAACCTTTATTTTGGATTTAGATTTTCTTTTAGTTGTACATTTGTATGTTAGGGCTCCCAACTCTATTTATAATTTAGATTCATTTTTAATAAACCCATTATGGACAATATATTTTTCATTGATTTGTTTGAGTTCTCACTTTTGTTTAGCGTTTAAAGTTTAGATTTATTTTTGTTAAACTATATTATGGAAAATATATTACACATGGATTTGTTTGAGTTTCTACTTCCAATTAAGGTTTAGTGTTTATATTTCTTCTTGTTAAATGCCATTATAGAAGATCTATATATATAAAGTAATATGTTCCTCTCTTCTGAGGAGGCCACATCATCATTCTCATAGTCTAAAACAATTAACACATCATCATTAGTCATTAAATATTGCTCTAATCTTTTTTCTTTAAATGATTCCCATTTAAACTCTAATATTATGATACATAAACAATTATTTTTATTAGTTTTAAGTTTACACTTTAATTTTCGTAATAACTATAATAATAATTGTGATTTTTTTTATAAAGTTATCACTTTAGAAAATAATTTTTAAAAACTAATTTAATAGTTTTAGCCTTCTTAAATTTATTTATATAGTTTGAAACTATTTTACCTTCAAATAAGTAAATCAAAGTATTAATAATAATTATTCTCTCTAATTTAATAGTTTTAGTCTTATTAGATTTAATTTTATAGTTTAATTTTTTTACCTTCGAATAAATAAATCAAAGTATTAATAATTATTATTCTAATTTCTAATTTTTTCTTCATTGTATCCAATCTTTTATCGGGTTTTCATTGTAAGCACTCTTTCTTTCTTCCTGCATTTACGACAATGTTTTCCATCAAGAACATCTTCTCAGCATCTTACTTATTATTGATACGCAAGATTTGGTCCAATTTGTTTTAAAATACCATATAATTTGGAGTCTCATAAGAAAAGTGTTTTAATTACGAGAAAAAAACATATTTTATAACATATTTTACCTGTTAGCAAGTAAGGTTTTACATAGGATAACATCGTATATATTTGATGACATATTTTAATATGAACCACATGTTCTCATAGTACTACTTTCGTCTAAGGGTTCAAAAACATGAATCTCAAGCCAACACGTTGTCAGTCCATTAAAAGCAATATATATATATATATATATAACCAACTAATGGAGAGATATCTTAAAAGCGACAACGAAGAGTCACATTATATCAAGGAGTAAACAAAACGTTATTCAAGACATAAAAAGTGACAGAAGCAAAGTGGGATGTAGAGTTACTGAGAATGATGGAAAGAGACATGGCCTTGTGTTAACTGTTTCAATCTTCTCTCATAGACATTAAGCCACCCTTTTGTACTCAATATGTTTACACCAATTTGTTTTAACCATAAATATTTATGTACTCAATTTTGTGTGAACTCTTCTAATTATTGTATGACTCATTGAGATTAGGAATTCATGTATTTTTTTACTATTCAAAGATAATTTCTCCAAAGGAAAGAGTAAGAAGAAATAACAATAAAAATGAATTTTTTTAAATAGAGAAGTTAACAAGCGAGTAGTTTTATTCCACTTAAAAGTGATTTTTCTCATGAACTTATGAGGTTAAACCACTCAAATTTTAAGAAAATACGGATCCAATGCTTGAATGTCAATGTTTAATGTGGGAATGTTCGGGAGCCCAAAAAAACTCTTTCAAGACCACCTTGATTAATAGTTCTGAGACCGACGAGGACTAACTGAACCTTAGAAACTATGTTTCTTTCACTGCAAAAATTCTAGCAAATGCAATTCCTGTTACATAGAGACGTACACATATACAAACATAGGAGATGCAGTAATTAAAAGATTACATTGACAAGAAATAAGAACTCATGAAAGTGAATTACATGTCCAAATCAAAGCTTCAGAATCTCTTTAGTTGGACATCAACCTCAAGGTGCACGTGTTGAATATAAAGATAAAAATCAATTTCTAAGCTCTGTTTGTTACAGGTGAAAGATTACAAGACAATAGTATAACACTTATCTAACCTTATTTGATACATCATAATCTCTATATTGCGGAGAAGTATAATTCTTGAATGTGGGTATTAAATTTTATATAGAATCATCTTTGTTGCAGGTTCTGATTTTGAGTCTTTGTTGAATAAAAACGATAAATCAAGATACACACATGTAAATGTATGAGGTTAAAACACGGAAAAATATCAAACACCAAAAAATAGAGAATAAACAACCACAACATACCAAGAAAACAAAAAAAAAACAAATGAAAAACTCTAATATTATCTAACAATAATCAAAATCCCGCCTGAAGGGCGGGTTACCCACTAGTATATTATATATTGATTTTTTTGGGTTCTCATATTCATTAGGATTTAGTGCTTTTGATTTATAATTTATAATACATCTAGAATATCTACGTGTATTAAATAAATCTTAATAATTGTAATAATCGTTTTCGGTAGTTACTGTAATATAACATTACTTAAGGAAAATAACTTACGTTTGATGTTTAATCCAAGAGAAAAACTTATTTTCTCGTGAGCAAAAGAAATAAAAAGAATAAAAATTCTCATGTCACTTGACTCACTTCCATCTATAGTTATTTTCGTAGATAATATGGTTTTGAAGGTTAAATGGTTCAAAAATGTTAACATCAAACAGTAAAGATGTAAAAATCTAATTAAATGAACTTTAATCTAATTTAGAAACTAGGTATTAGTAAAAAAAATACATGTTTGCAAGTACTCGAGCCAAATATAAAATGTTTATTTTTATCTCTACTCCAAAGAGATTATGAGCTTCAAAATTTCAAAACATCTTGGTTAGAAACAAAAACCATATTGGCACTCTAAAAATTACTACCACATTTTTTTCTTCCAAAAATTTAGTTTATGAAATAGATTAAGAAGGTTTATGAAGCTTTTTAAGTTTGATAAGTACCTACATAAATCCGTTGGAAAATTTCATAAATCGTCAACCCTTCAAAAAGAAGTTATGTTAGATTTTTTTTTTCTTTTCCTTGTGGTATTTTGTACTTTTCGTCATAATTGTAGTTTCTCATGTAGGCCAACTCAAGTATGGGCTACCACTAGAAATTATATAGCAAATGCATATCATTAACTTTGTCCGGATTTGGATCAATAGACTCAATTATAATAAACCTAATTGAGAAGATTCAGAAGAGTTCAAGAACTTAGACAAATTACGTACAACCAATGTTATGCATCTGTTTTGGTCTCGAGGACAAATATAAAAATAAAATGACAAAGCAATTAGTTAGATTTAATTGATTTGTTAGGTAGAAAATTGCAATAGTATTGGAAGAAGATTTGATTTGTTAGTGGGCATAAGATTTGATTTCAGTTTCTTGGGTCCCCATTTAAAAAGAAAATCATTTGCATTTGTCATTTTTGTTATTGAACGTCAATTATTGTGGCGATAAGTGATAACATTCATGATTGTAAGCTTATAGGCCGTATGTCTTGGGAGAATATCGCATATAATAAAATTTCCAACCTCTACATGTATAGTATTATATACAATTGAAAATTGTAGTTGAGACTTAAATAAATATTTTGGGAGGGTTAATACCAAACCCTATGGTTTTAGGCCATACACCATGCTTAATTATCCTACTTCGGCTTCATTAAGGCATTATGAAGTCGCTTTGGAACTTGATATATTTGCTTTCCGTCATTTCATGTAGAGTGTGATTAGGGTTTTAATAAGATTACATATTTTCCTAGTAATAGAGAAGAGAGCCATGTGTTTACCTATGTTGTTTTTCAGTCTCATTATTTAACCTACGGTTACTATATATTTTTACTAATAAAACAAAAAAAAAGCTATAGATCTTGTGCTCTATTGTTAATTTGTTAGGCCGGGTTGGAGATGTAAACATGATAAATTAGTTTTTCCCCCCATTGTAAATGTTTGATCTCGGGATATTGGAATTGCCTACCTTCCTCAAAAGATTTGTATAGTTCTTGAATTATCAACTCTAAATAAACCAATAGTGTATACTACCGCAAAAAAAACAGATTATAATGATTTCATCGTCTTCTTGTAATATTCACTATTTTCCAAAAAAGTTGGTATATGAGTTTAGTACACTAGAATTCGAGATAGTCTCATGATTTGAAGTCAAATAATAGATGTGAAGTCGGCTTATAGATTTTACAATTATTAAATGTGTATACTTGAGCAAATTGCATGCGTTGAATACTTGAAAATACTCTCTTTTTGGTTTGAAGTGAAATGTTACATGTAAAGAGATAATGCAAAAATGTATAATCCTAGCTTTGCGAAAATCTGAAAACAACTTAGTGCTACTCTGGTAGTTTGTTTAATAGTAGTTTTATTAATTTTATGGTTTTCTGTGTGTTTAACTATTTTCAAATTTCGTATATTAAACAAATTAACTGGTACATAGTTATGCTCACATATGGCGTTGTATTTAACTAGTCGGAGAGAAGTCAGAGAATTGCAGCACAACTTTATACCATGTCTCTTAATGTTTGTCAATTAGGTCATAGTACCAGAATGTCTTGTTTTCTTCACCCGTGTCCATGTGGCATTTATAATAGCTGAACCAAACATATATAAACAAATCCAATTTATGGGCATAGATATGGCTATAACTTTTACTTATTAGTAACTCAGAAGTATAGAAAACCAAATCTCATTATGATATATTGTTAAAAATATTTGTGAAACAATTGTATTTTAGTAAGATATTTTAAACTCAATAAAAATAGACGGATCTCGCGACCCTATCAAAAATTTATATCATATATATATATATATATTATTTATATTTTCACTCTATCAAATTTATATGAATTTAAATGTTAACTAAATATCCAAACTCATTGCTAGCTCAGATATTAAAAGGAAAGTATTATAGGAAGGTTCATCTTTTACATGTTAAAAAACCATATTCTCCATCCTTTTGCTGAAGAGTATATTTTCGACAAACGATTTAGTTCAAAAAAGAGCCCGATGGTGTTTAGGCTCGGGACGTGATATTTCTGTTTGGAAAGATCTTTGGATTCCAGATGTTATTCCTAGACCGGCGAATGGCTGAGGAAGAGATGAGTATCCAAATATGAAGGTTATTGATTTAATAAATCTGGTGTCCAAGATGTGGTATTTACCGTTCTTACAATACTATATGGATGCAGAAGATGTTGACTTGATTAGAGGACTTCCTATTAGTAAATCATTTAAGGAGGATAGGTTAATTTGGCATTATACAAAATCTGGGAAATATACGGTCAAATCAGGATACGAGTCAAGTTCTTTGGAGGCCGAGTTGTATAGCTCTCAAAGCTCAGGCATGGAAAGTTAGAGTTCCTTCAAAAATAAAACATTTACTTTGGCAAATAGCTTCAAGTGCTCTTCCTATTACATCAATATTAAATCAACAGGGACTTAAATGTGATAATATCTGTCAGCGATGTGGAATATATGAGGAAACTATTAGTCATGTTTTTTCTAATGCTCCTTTGCTTTACAAACTTGGACGCTATCAAAGGTTTCATCATCAATAAGTAATTTTCCGATAAGATCGGAGTTTACAAATTTAGATTACCTATACTGGAGAATACCGAACCATTTAAAGGAACATGACTCGCTTAATTGTTTCCCTTGAATACTAAGGTTTTTGTGAAAAGATATAAAAAAAAGTTATTTAAAGACAAACAAACTACTTCCCAGGATATTTTAAATGAAGTTATTACTGAACATTCGGCTTGAGAGGAGGCACAAGTAAGTCCAATAGAGGATGTTGTTAATATGGAATTGTTAGAGATAACATAGGAGGAAGTAATTATATGGCTTCAATGTTGGGTTGATGGCTCTTAGAAGTCATCTTACCCTACTACAGGTTTATGTTGGATATCTCTTCAAGGAGAGGGTAATATAAAATTGTTGGGATCGAAGTGTACTCAAAAAATGTTGTCACCCCTGCATTCGGAGTTAGAAGCACTATTGTGGGCTTTGGAATCTATTTTATCGGCAAGCCTACCATGTAATGTTTTCAAAAAAGATTGTGCAGAACTTATTTCTTTGGTGCAATCTTCAGAAGAGTGGCTGACTTTTTCTAATCAGCTTGATGATTTTGCTTGCCTTCGAGACTTCCTCCCTGATTTTACAATCTTTCGTATCCTAAGATCGTGTAATAAACAGGCAGACTGCTTAGCACACTTTTCTAGAGTTTTATTTTCTGATATTACATTTGTAAACACTTTTTCTCCAGTTTGGACAACAATTCTGAAGTAAATTTTTAATTATTTATCGGACGGAACAGAGCTTTCGGAGAGATAGAGATGTTGTTATGTAAGATTGTTGATTGCATGGTCAGTCGCTTGAGCGTTGGGGAAGCATGACCAGATCAAGATGCGAGGCAACTTATCAATATAGACCATTCCAAAAAAGTTCAGCTAGGCTCCCCAAGCCGATGTAGAACATGTTCACAGTATCAGGATCAATACTACGGAGGCAACAACAATCTTAAATATTCATTTCAAACAAATTTAGACCAGAAACAATTGGAACTGAAGGTCTTAAAAGCTCCCGGCAAAATGATTTCGCGTCAATGCACATTTGTGGTTTCCACTATTTTCTCCGTTTCACTCTTTCGAGTTTGCAGCTCCATTTCATTCTCCATTAAATTCTCTCTCACCTCCATTAACTCCAAATCAAGCTTCGCAAAGTCATCTTCTTTATTCTTATCAATTCACTGTTTACACAAACTTTCGATTTCAGATTTAATTATCTTCAATTCTTCTTCTAACTTGGACTCTCTGTCTGAGTATCTTGGTTTAGCCTCTTTTTGTTAGTAAGAGCTTCTTATGCAATGTGCTCTGTATAATAGTTTATTCTGTTTCTTATTTCTTCCAAAAAGTTAAAATAACATCTACAAACAAAAAAAACTCATCGATTATGTTATTCAGTAAAATAGTGATTGTTATTCAGTACAGAGGATGAAGAACATATGAAATAACAGAATTATTGAATAGTTATTTGTAAACGATAATAGAGAACTAAGTAACTACATCGATTCTACTGGTTTGGCTCATTATAATCACACCAAAATTTGGTTTTTCTGTAGTTGTGTTTTACCGGTGAGAATTATTTTGCTCTCTCAACCTTTCCAGCAGGTTTCTTACCAATTACACAATTAAGAAATTGCCAAAAGATGCATTGAAAGAAAAATAAACCTATACTGGATCTTAAAAGTTCATTATTTTATGGAAAAATTTAGATCTACTTTTTTTTAACGAAAGATTTATATCTACTTTGAGTATGTCTTTAGTAATGAATTATGGAAGCTGACCTTTGGGCAATCATACGAAGGCTCTTTTTTCAAGTTATTATCTATCTCTTGTGGAAGTATAGGAAAACATGACTCCCCTCATCAATCTATTGGCAGCGTAATTGAATACACGTTTGGATGAAACAGAGATTTGGGTGATGTTTCAATAGAAACTCTAATAGCATGTCTCTCTGTAAACAACGTCTAATACAACTATAAGAAAATCGTTAAGAGCAACAGACAAAGTACATAAATACCAATCCTTGTGAGCAAGGGGCAACGTCTAGCTAATGTGTCTAATTTACGGAGATACTTAAATTGCTGCAACATTGAGATGAAGAGCATAAAACGATATCCAGAAAGAAATATAAAACACAGTTAGATATATGCTGACGAAATATTTGTTTCAATAATTTATGGAACACACTAATCAAACAACCAAACACAAAACTAAGCAAAACAATAAACAAAAAGAAAATAAAAAAAAACTGAGATATAGAATGATGAAAGTAAACAATTTTATGTTCAAGGTTTTCAATAATATAAACGATTTAAGATTTTGAATAAAATTAGAAGTATTATTTATAAGCAATATAATTAGGAAATAAAATAATTTTTTTATTATTATTCATTAATATGAAATTCATGTCATTCATAATTTCCTTATATACTTAACTCATTATTTTGAGTAATTTATATTATTTAATTGTGTATTTGGACGATGCTTTTTCTTTTTAGGTTTTCGGCAGATATCAATTGTATGCTAAATCTCATTGAGAAAATAAAAGAGTCATGAGAAATAATTAAACTTGTAATAATTAAGTAAATGGTTTTAGTAAAAATCTATACTATGTAAATAGGGATTCAGAAATATTATGCAACCAATTTTCTTTATTTTAAAGACCGATGTTTTTTTTAAAAATATTTAATAATGTCTTAATTAATTATCAGGAAAATATGAAGTTATGAAAAAAATATATTTTTTAAAAAATTCATTAATAAGCAATTAAGTCATAGTTTTTTTATATACGAAGCTCATGATTTTGAGTTCTATTATTTTGTTACTTATTTTGGTGATGGTTTTTGTTTTTGGCATAAATCATAAATTTTTTACTCTTTCAGTTTTTGCAGAAATCAAATTTTTTTCTTTTAGTTTTTGGAAGAAACCAAATTTTATTTTTTAGTTTTTGGCAAACTATCATCATAATTTATATTAAATGCTGACATGTACCAATAATATGATGTTTTTAAAATTCTATGTGGATAGCGTAAGAGCACTATAGCTTCAACTTTTATATAGTATTTGATTTTTTTTATTAATTGTTTTTGTACATGAAGATATAAAAGTTAATGTTTTTAAACATCATCTACTAGATGGGATATTAATTAGAGCACATACCAAATCAAAAGTTGTAGATGTAGGTACTACAGGCTTTAGACATCGGTCTTATTGCTCTTTAAGAACTTCTAGTACCATTGGTAGGATACAAGACTAGAATTCCTTTTGTAGATTAGGTAGACCACGACAATGAATAGGGTAGGAAATAAGCTGTCTAACCTCGTCATCATCTTGAGACAATCTTATGTCTTACTCTTAGATATCAGGAACAATTTGTTTTTTTTTATTCTCTTTAAGACATGGTTTATCTCACCAAGATATTTCGTTTAGTGATTTATGCTAGTACCATCATCACCTTATCACCATACCGATGAATTCAACTTCCCATAATATATTTTCTCAACAAATAAATAATTTTTTTTTGCCTAAATTTAGGTTTAGTTAAGTTTAACATAGACACCGGTCACCACATCCTCAACAATTTAGGCCTAGACATTTGAGTTTCGGATTGGATTCGGTTCAGATTATTTCGGATTCAAAAAATTTATATAAGTTTTATGCTAACTAAAAAGTATTTTTTTGTTACTACAAATATGTTGCACATATTTTAAATTTTTAACATCCCCAAGCCCAATCTTGTATCCTCTCGTGTCTTAATAGTTAAAAGATTTTAAATTTTAAACATATTTTTATATAAAAAAAAATTAAAATATTAAATATATTAGATTAAAGAGTAGTAAAAAAATATTATATCTATATATTTATTTAAAAATCTACAAAATATTACTGCATACAATTTTAAAATAAAAAGACTTTGTACAAAACTTAAAAAATAAATTTTATGGTCCAAATTTTTTTATCCTAAGGTCTATAAAAATACTTAGCCGGCCTGGCTGCACTTGTATCGTATAGTTGCACACTTGCATTAAGAGTACCGGTCTAGGTATTTTATTCACAATTTCTTTAAAAATATATACCACCGACCATTGTAGTTTTTTAACAAACAACTGTTCTTTTCTAAACTGAGAAAAAAAAATCGTTTATATCTACCCAAATTTCCCAATTTAATTTCTCCTTCAACTATATTTCAATGTAGACGTTCTAGTCAACCACTTTGAATTGTAAGCAACATATGATAGTGAGATCCACGCATATATTGTCGCAAATGTCAAATAAATGATCACTTTATAGTTAAAAGATTCATTTGATAGGGCTTTACTAGTTTAGTAGGACACTATTGGACCCTTACAATAAATTAGATAAAATCATTTATGTGACCGCTAAATTATATATGCTTGAGAGGTGATTTTGTGTATAAAGATGGCTGCATATGTAAAACTCCGGAAAGGTAGGGCATGTATTGTTTATATAGTGTTCCCTTTAGACTATGAAACAAGTATACACAAGTCACAAGGCCATGTTCCTGGTTAGGTATTTATATTATCCGAGGATGTGAAAATACGAGAATTTTATAATTCCTTTAATGAATCCAAAAATTTTATGTATACTTTTCTATTTCGGATTTATTGAATTTTACATTTATCTAATTTTCTGAACCATTTCTATATCGGATCCAAACGTATATCTTATAAGTTATAACCAATACGGCCCACATGTCTTATAGGTTACTAAATTATTAGAAAGAAACTTATACATAAAAACAAAACACAGAAAAGAAACTTATATGAAAAAGTAACTTTGTAGTTTATCCAAGGAGCATCCTAAGTATTCTAGGTAAGTGACTAAAACAAGTTTCACGCGATCACTTGACCATAAAATTCAACTCAATCACAACGGGCAAAAATATATCGTTTGGCTAATCCATTGATGCAGTTGGATTCATTGTAATGATCATCATAAATCATAAATTTTGAAGTTTTCAAATTTAAATCTTGACAATAAAACGAGTTAGTGATGTAAAATATCATGGTCAATGACTACTATTTCGTCTCTTAAGTGTTGGCATAATTTTCCGTATTAATTGTCATATATACATAACGACAAAATAGCGTTGAAGTGTGTTTGGATTAAAAATATATGATTCAAATAATCCTTGAGTACTGGAGTCTAGAGACTAGAGTAGTAGTTGTAACAAATTAAAAATATATATGGAACCAGAATCAGTGAGCTGTGGAAGTTATGAATTATTTGGGCATTATTGATATTTTGATGAACCACGTTTGACTTATCATAATGATGACTCACTAACTCTAGTTTCCATGAAACAGTGAGTCAATTGCTGAATTGTTATTGTGACCAGTGTCGCTTTGAATTTTGTTGCGACTAGGTATTTTTCAGGTGTTTTAATTCTTCTAAACCCTAAGTTTTTGGACCTTAGAGGCTTGATCCGAAAATAAAGTATCTGGAAAAGTACTGGAACAAAATCGAAGCAAAACTTTGTTGCTTATATACATGGGCATTGCAAAAAATGTAAGTTCAGTGGACTATATATAAATTTATTACCATAAAGCCTGTTAGTACTAAACTTATGTTTTTGTTAGTGGACTTTTATGCATCCATTTCCCAAATGCTCTTGATGGGGAAGGCTTATATTCTAAAATCCAATCCAACATCCACTTTTTTTCCGACCAGATGGGGTGGGCTAATTGTTTGGGCTCAAAATATTTCAGAGCACCACAACCTATAATAAAAGTTCAATTTTCAATTCTGTGAAAACAAAAAAATTACGAAATGTTGTCAAATGAAAGAACAACAAGATTTATTCATGTCCGAAGATGGATTTCTGAATTTAATCAAAGAAGATTTAATAAATTGGCATTGGTGTTTCTTGACGAGCATAATGAGGTTCTTAAAATATATTTATATTTTTGTTTTGTGTCTAGTTCACAAATATAATGTTATTAATGTCTTTGATATGAGAATTGAGATGAATAGTACATATAATTTTCTTCCCTGTTTAAAAATGATAATACAAGAAGTCCATGAACCATATATTTTTTCTATTTGTTTCTATTGGACATCAAATGAGTTTAATGATGAAACCTGATGTGTCCACATCAAAATGGTTTGGATAAAGTTTACAAAATGCCAAGTTTTTTTTTTTGCGGCTGTTCCTCTCTTGAAGAGTCTTTTTTTGGTAACCATCAGAAAATAATCCATCTGATCTCTACGGCGACAATGACACTCCGTTACTCCAAGACTTCTACATTCAATTTGTTTTTTTTTGGTTTTTTTTTTCCAATTAAGAAGGTACAAATATCCTCACATGTAAGATCGTTTTTTACTAAAGTACTACAATAATAAAGAGAGAAAATATTTCATTATGTGTAAATTTAAGAGTGATTAAATACCAAACAACGTTTTCCTACACGGTAATAGTGATTCAAATAGTATTCGAAAATATTTCACCCTTTGTTTTCTGTAGTTCTCTTTTTTAAAAATAATAAATTTTATTAATATTATAAAGTTAGGTTTACCAAGTATCATTAACTCAACTGGTAAAGACCCTACGCAACACTTAGAAGTCACCGGTTCAAGTGACGTTTGAGACGAAACTAATATTACATCTTATGGTTTCGAAGCTGGAGAGATTACGGATTTCGGCTCATAACTTTCTAATATTAAAAAAGAAAAAAGGTCGAGCCGCAAGATAGGTCTGCGTAACCGCGTAGTTGACTCCACGTCCTCAACCAAAGCTTAAATTTATCTGGAACCGTCTTAAACCACCAGAATTCAGCTGCCGATTCCATCGAGAACTGGCTCCGCCACACCACGCCACTGCCGGAGAGGAAGAAGGTCTTGCCCCAACTTCACTGAATCAACCATCCACCGGCGATTAAGCTCTAAGGCAAAGAGAAGAAAAATGGAAACCTAGATCTACCGGGAACTCGCGGAGAAAGAAGAGAGAAAGCGTGTGGAACGATTGTCCCTTTTTCTTCACCATTCGAGTATATATTGTTGTTTTCTAGAGTTGTCACATGTGTGAGTGTATCTATTACTTACACATAATTTTTCTTCCACTATCTACACAAAGAATTATCGGATAACATATTAGATCTAATTTATGATACTCAGAATTAAATTTTATTTTAATAAAACTAATAGCTTATAAAACCACATAGTATTAATGGTTAAAACAAAATTTTCTTGGCATACAAATTTTTTAATCTCATATTTTTGTTTTTTTATATATACAGAAGGGATAGAGGAAAATATAAAAATGGATATGGTATAGTTGTAATAGAAACAAAAAAAATATGGATGAGACGAAAAGAAAAAGATCAAAGAAAGTGGATCTGGTTAGGTGGTCAGCATCTTTTACAAAGGGGGAGAAAGTGGATATTACAATATTTCTATTGGGTGGACCATACCCACCACACCCCAAATGCATGTGAAGTGACCATTTTTCTGCGTTCTAATCTCACGCATCGATAATCATATAACGCTCTTTTCTTATTTTAAATTTAATAATTGTTAAAAAAATATTTTAATTTATTTTCTGAGAGCAAAACAATTAAACCTCTTTTATTGTTACTTACTAAATCTACCTTTAATGAAAATATTAAAAATCATCTTTAAAATGTTATTGTAAGAGGGATTATTTTTTAAATGATCTTAAAATTTCTAGAGACTAGATAATTTAATTAAAAAATTCAGAAATAAATAAAGATGAGATGATACCATATTTAACAAGGTATCGGTTGGTTCTTTCCAACCAACCACTAGTTTTCAACTGCAAAATACGTTTATTAGATTATTCAAAGAAGATGATACAAGATAAACTTAAAACTTAAACAAGTTATGATACATCTATCTAAACAACATGAACTAAATGATAACAAGTAAATTCAATCTATTCCCCCTTAATTATGATTGCCTTCTTCTTGCAAAAGTCTTTGCTCTGTTCTCCTCACATCAACAACAATCACCTCTCAAAGTAATATTTTTTAAATTTCTGCAGCAACACAACTTAGAACAAAACGAAGCTGCAACTTCTGACAGTGTACTTGGCATTCAATAACAGTTTGAATAAGCTTATCCTTGGCGTTGGCGGAACAATCTATATTGTGCTGAAAACATGGGTAGATCATTGACCCGGTTGCCTTGTGTGAGATGCTTATTAGTTTTGAGAGGAGCATGGACGGAGATGAGAGAACAAAAGGACGAAACGGCACTGATTGTTGTTCGAGGAGTCTTGATATCAGAACATGATGGATCAACTTCTTCTGCTTATGCGGAATAGACCTTTCGTTGATATTCTCATGAATAACAGAACCGGCATTCAGACTTTGAGTATTGGAGGCCAATAAATACATGAACATTGCTTCTCGTAAGTTGAAACTTGAGAGATGAGCAGACGGAATCCATTGGGACTTGCAGACTTTGAACAGAAGAGGAAACTATGAGCTTAGGTGAGAGGCCGCTATGAGAGATGTTCCTTCAGGCCATGTTTCAACCAGGTTCTTAGTGAGAGATGAGAACAATATTGATGATATGATATTAAGATGATCAAGCTCTGGAGAAAACTCTGAATCTACATCTAGAGCACCTAGAAAATTGTTGATAGTAGATAGAGAGAAATCAACCCAAATTTCCCTAACAAACACTTTTTGATGAAAATGAGACTCCTCCTCGGTAACATAATTACTAATGTTCGCGTAAAGGATTTTGAGTGATAACCAACTAGTGCGTGGAGAGCACGCGCGCGATAAATTTTTCTCCCAAAACTTCTTTTCACGAACTATCTACATCTTCTCGATCCAAGGCCCCAAAGCATGGTGGCTCCGACAGCACTGACTCGACCTTCACCTTTTTTGTTTTCTTTCTTGTGGCGTCGGAGTTTATTTTTTTAATAAAATAAATACGAAATAAAAAAAAATAAAAAAAAGAAAAATAATACCCAATAACAAAAATAGGCGGGGCCTTATTTGATGTCCATGAAGAGTAGAAGAAAGGCCATAAGAAACAACTCAAAACACTTTCTCGGAGACTTACGGTAAAAGAATTTAGAGAGAACAAACACCCAAAGATTTTCTCAAAGTGATAAAACGTGCATAATCCGGAGGGTTAGTAAAAATATATGTAAGTTGGTGTTTAGTTGGAATATGCTCATTACAACTGTTTTATTCTCAACCAATTCACGGATCAAATATGTCGAATGACTATATGCTTAGTATGTGAATGCATAACAAGATTTTTTACAATGTTAATAGCACTTGTATTGTCACAAAATATAGCCATCGTGTTTGAAGTTTTACTGTAATCTAAAAGTATTTGTTTCATTCAAAAAGTTGTGTGCAACAACTTTTGAATACAATATATTCGGCTTCGAAGGTTGATAGTAAAATTGTGTTTTGCTTTTAGCTATGCCAAAAAATGAGATTGTTTCTAAAATAAAAAAATATTTACCATTAGTACTTTTGCATCATCAGCAATACCTGTCCAATCATAATTACAAAATCCAATTAAATTATCATGAGTATCTTTAGAGTAAAAAATACCATAATTGGAAGTGCCATCCCTTTGACAACGGTGAGATGGGATTGCCAACAACCAAAAAATTCGTTTTTCCACCAAAAATTCACACCCAACGAAACCATAAATTTATAAGTTTTTAAGATTTAATTTCCAATAATATCATAGTTGGAGGGTATAATTTTATTTTAGGAACTTTGCTTCTGTGAACAGTAGTGGATGAGGTCAAATTCATATCGTTCATAATGTTTGAATTTTATTACTGGACCCACTTCTAGAATAGGTGGCGGCTACGACCAAATGAATCGAAATTTAAGGACTAAAATAAAACAAAAAATTTAATAACGGGGTCAAAATAAATGTCATCAAAAATTTAAATAGCATAAATACAACCTCCATCGACCTGCCAAAGCCTTTTTCACCTACTTCACTCACATCACAAATCATCGACGATCTGCGATTCCTACTTGATCTTCTCTCGATTTCCGACGATCGGAAAATCCAATCTGATCGAATTGAATCAGCGTTTCTTTGAATCCGAGTCTCATAGCCATGGCGTTTGAGAAGATCAAGGTTGCTAATCCCATCGTCGAGATGGATGGTGAGATCTCATTCTCTCTTTATCTCTTTCAATCTCTTTCGCTATATCGCTTTCGTTAGACTCAGATCTTTTCGTTGATTTGGATACGGAAATGAAACGTTATTGTTACCTTCGTTGCCTAGTTTTTATCGAAGTTTCGTGGTTCGTTCTGATCTGATACACATGTGTAAACTAGTTGTTAGATTTGGTTTTGGTGTGTGATTACGTGATTTTTGAGTGGATTTGATTGTTCTGAACGTGTTTTACGTTATAGATAAGTAAAAGTTATAGCTCTGTTCGTCGATTGACTGGATTAAGTTTATGTAATGGCGAAATCATCTCGTTTTAGTTTGGATTAGATTATATGTTGACAAACGATTCGATTTACAGCTTCATAATGGCGAAATAGTTTTGATATCTTGACTATAACACTTCTTGATAATGTCAGATTAGAAAATGGGACCAGACTAGTAATTGTTTATCACTTTCTTAGAAATTCTCATAATGTTCATTGCTGTTATATATTTCTTAGTCCTTAATTTGAAGTATTTGGTGTCTTTTACTCACTTATGCTTGCTTTGTTCTGTGTAATAGGTGATGAAATGACCAGGGTTATCTGGAAGTACATTAAGGATAAGGTATAAGCTTAACATATTTTGATTCAAATTTAATGTGTTTGGTTCATGTTTTTCGCATGTATTCATATTTGTTTACTTGAATGTTTTCAGCTTATTACGCCTTTTGTTGAGTTGGATATCAAGTACTTCGACCTTGGTCTTCCTCATCGTGATGCTACAGATGACAAAGTTACTGTTGAAAGTGCTGAAGCCACTAAGAAGTATGGGATTTTGACCACTCAGGCTAATTTATGTTGCATCTCTGTGTGATATTGTGTGTGGAATATTCTATCAATCTTTAACGCTTTAAGTTTTGTTTTAGGTATAATGTGGCGATCAAGTGTGCCACCATCACTCCGGGTATGTTTTCATAGATACCTTGCAGTTGAACGTTTTCATCAGTGTGTTCATCGTACTAATTATTGATCTCGTTTCATTGCAGATGAAGGCCGTGTCACGGAATTTGGCTTGAAGCAGATGTGGAGAAGTCCAAATGGTACCATCAGGAATATTCTGAATGGTAAGAAATTACAGAATTGTATCTTTAAATGCCTATCCAATATCATTCTCTGTTGCCTTACACTGTGTTTGTCTCTCGCAGGAACTGTATTTAGAGAACCAATTCTCTGCAAAAATGTTCCAAAGCTTGTCCCAGGTAATAATTGACAATGGGCTTATTGCATTAACAGTTGTATTTGCCAAAGGATTCTGAGAATTTTTCATGTTTTCTATAGGCTGGACAAAGCCCATTTGCATTGGAAGGCATGCTTTTGGCGATCAGTATCGTGCCACTGATGCTGTGATCAAGGGACCAGGAAAACTGACTATGACCTTTGGTAAACTTACTAATCTTACATTGGTCATCGCATTTGGGGCTGCCATTGTATAAATTTTCCCATTTCTTCTTTCCTATTCACTAGATAGTAACAAATTCTGTAATGTCATTGATTTTCAGAGGGAAAAGATGGGAAAACTGAAACTGAAGTCTTTACATTTACCGGTGAAGGCGGTGTTGCTATGGCCATGTACAACACTGATGAGGTATAGTTATACAACTTGTAATTTTTTCGAACTACAGTAAGTTGTTTTGGAGTTTGGCTTCCATTTCATCAATTTACATATTTTTCTTATATTACAGTCCATCCGTGCTTTTGCTGAGGCATCAATGAACACTGCTTATGAGAAAAAGTGGCCACTTTATCTTAGCACAAAGAATACCATTCTTAAGAAATACGATGGCAGGTATGTAAAAGCTAGTTTTGGTTAGTTTATTGTACAGTTCTTTTCTCGTGGTCGAAGCAACAGTTTCTCTGTCCGTATTTGATGTTGGTTGGATTTTTGTTTTACTATGAAGATTCAAAGACATCTTTCAAGAAGTCTATGAAGCTGGCTGGAAGTCGAAGTACGAGGCTGCTGGAATCTGGTGAGTCGCCTCTTAGTTTCCTTTCATCTTTCCTTGGAATATCATGGTCCTTGATATTACTGTTCACTAAAAAGTACCTAACGATTAAATTGGTTAGGTATGAACACCGTCTCATTGATGATATGGTGGCTTATGCTCTTAAGAGCGAGGGAGGCTATGTGTGGGCTTGCAAAAACTATGATGGTGATGTCCAAAGTGATTTCTTGGCACAAGGTTTGTGTAAATCATAAATGAATATTCCCTTTCGCCGCTTATGCCTGTCTTACACATTATGCTGTTATATTCACCTGTGATTCGATTCATTATGTTTCTTGTTACCTAATTGTTTCATATAATGTGTTTTAGGATTTGGGTCACTTGGATTGATGACATCTGTTCTGGTAAATTTCTCACACGTTCTTAGCAATATCGTTACATGTTCCCTGACATTATTGATTCTAAGTTTCTGCTTTTACATCGGTTAGGTCTGCCCGGATGGGAAGACAATTGAAGCTGAAGCAGCCCATGGAACGGTCACCCGTCACTACAGAGTTCATCAGAAAGGTGGCGAGACCAGCACAAACAGCATAGCTTCTATCTTTGCTTGGACTCGTGGACTTGCACACAGGTAACAAAAATAAAACGTACTATGTAATATAAGTTTCACTAAAACGAAGATGGTTATATAATAAGCTAATGAATGGTCATGTTTTTTGAGTACAGGGCCAAGTTAGATGACAACGCAAAACTCTTGGAGTTTACAGAGAAGCTCGAAGCCGCTTGTGTTGGTACAGTGGAGTCTGGGAAAATGACTAAAGATCTTGCACTCATCATTCACGGCTCAAAGTAAGGAATTCGATGTTTATACTTACTACTGTCTTTATATTTCAATATCCTCATCAAGGTTTGTTTGATTTACATTTGTTTTTCGTGTTTTCAGGCTCTCAAGGGACACGTACCTGAACACGGAAGAGTTCATCGATGCAGTTGCAGACGAGCTGAAAGCAAGACTCGGCGTTAAAGCTTAAAGAGAACCGGGGTCAAATTCAAATGTCTCTGTTCCTCACTCTAATCTGGTTAGTTGAAATTGGAAGGGAATAAAAGAGAGAACTTTGCTGGAGAGGAATTGAATATTGAGAACGATTTGTTTCATCTCCTATAATATTTTCAAAACATTGCATCATTTTTCCATTTTTATGCAGATCTCGAATTTTATTTTTATTCTGTTATCCTATAACTTGTTTTTTTAACCGTTTATGATTAACTCTTCTACTGAGACTGAGTGAGAGCCGATCAAAATAAAATAAAAAATGAGAGTCAGTGTGATGTTAGTATGAGTTTTCTTTATAGGGAAGCCCAGACCAAATAAAGTCTACCTACCAAAAACCCTCTCATAAATAATAAAACAATGCACAGTAAAACTTCTATAAATTAATATTCGATAAATAAATAATTTCTATAAACACAATTTGATCTCAAGTTAAACCAATATGATAATTAACACAATTCGATAAATTTATAGGATAATAATTTTTTTGAAAATCCTATGTAAATATATGGTCCCATCAATATCATAAATTAATATTTTGTTTATAAAAGTTAATATCTAATAATGAAAAAATATTGATATTTATTTTTCAGTTACTTAAACTTTTTACATAATCGGTTTGGATACATGATTCCACACCCAAATTATAAGTAGTGTTTTGTACATAAATATTTCACCTAATTGACTCCTATATAAAGGATTTTCCTTTCAGTTTTTAGATCTTTAATTCTCGGCTTTGAATATTGGATATATTTTCATCTCTTTCTATGCAATCAGTATTTTCTTCAACCATGATTTTTCAGTCCTTTGCCATGGCTGAGTAGATCTCTTTGTTGGGAGAAGGGATCCATTCAAGGGATCTTTAATAGTTAAATAGGATATTGTTATAGATTATGGTTATGAATATTAGATCTCTATATATGGTTTTAATGCTTTTGTTAGGTTGACGAATCTAGCAAATGATCTCTAGGTTTTCTAAGACAACTAATCATTGGTTAGATTATCCTAAATCATTAGTTTATAAGCTTGGAGGTTGTCAGCCGACGAAAGTCCAGGTTGGATCACCAAGTGAACTCTATCAGACTTGTTAATAAATGCTAGCATAGGGTCCTAACGGATTTATGACTAAGATAATATTCGCATTTCGAAATGTGGTGTATTTGTCTATAGTGTTCTGAGTTCTTGATCTCTATCATTGAACTGGTAATCCGGTTAGATGTCCTTTTTACTATTAAATACCTGAGATTTCCCCGATCCCAACATTTGTTTTAATTTATTTATTTCTATTTTTTATTTTTGGATTAATATTCGGATTTTTTGATAATTTATATTTTTCATTCTACCTCTGTTTAGATCTGTGGAGTCTATAGTGCACTCTATTCCCTGTGAATTCGATCCCAACATTATACTACTGCCACAACCGTGCACTTGCGGTGATGATTGTTTGGGTTAAAACCTGACTCACATCATGTTTTTTGCACCGTTGCCGGGAATACGAGTTGGCTTTAAATTTTTGTTTTTAAACCAAGTCTATAATATTTTTTTCTGCACTGTGTTTTTTCCGTATTTGTGTTTTTGTCTCGGGGATCAACAGATCCCACTTTATATTTATTTTATTTATTTTTCTGATTTATTCTTTGGATCGACCGATTCTTCTTTGATCGATCAATCATTATTTGTTCACGATCGGCTGATCTACTCCAAGATCGATCGATCCCAGAGCCTTTTTCTCAGATCTAATTTTTCAAACTTTTTTTTTTTTTTTTCCTCAGGTGTATGCAACTTAGGAGCAAGGGTTCTAAAGATTTTCAAATCATGAGTACAGATGAGTTGACCAAGAAGATTAGAGCAACCAATAAGGCAAAGCGGGACGTAAGTATGGCTGCCATTAATAATCAAAGAAATATACCCCATGTTATTGTTGGTGAAACTGTAGAGCAAAGACAGCATAGAGTGAGGCCTTGGCTGGTCAAACACCTCCCAATGAAGTTGCACCTCAAAGGCAGAGAGCAGATGCCGCACAAGGACAGCAAGTCCCTCCACGAAGGGTTATCTTAGGCGAACAAGATGCTCATCATGTCTACTATAGAAACTGATATGCGATCATTCCCCCTCTACCCAGAGGCGAGATTTTTGGATAAAACCTCATATCATTGCTCTGGTGAAGCAAAATCAATTCCATGGCCTCTCTAACGAGAAACCAATGGATCATATTGATATCTTTGAGGAGATCTGCAATACCACCAAAGCTAACGGAGTCCCCCAAGCCTATCTCCATTGTAGGCTATTTTCTTTCTCGCTGACTGACAGGGCTCATCGATGGTTTAAGTCTCTGAATCCTGGATCTATCACAAGCTAGGGTGAATGCCGAGCTGTTTTCTTACCACAGTTCTTCACCAAAGCTAGATCAGCAGCATTAAAGAATAAGTTAGCCACATTCCAACAAGCTGGTACCGAGTCTTTCTATGAGGCTTGGGAACGCTTTATGGAATACTTAAGGGACTCACCCCCTCGGAGCTACACCGAGTTGGACAGGATGAACATTTTCTACAACAGATAAGAGATGAAGTACCAGATGGCTCTGGATACAGCTAGTAGGAGAGACTTCATGAGCAACACTTTGGAAGAAGCTATGGAGCTCATTGAAAACCTTTCAGCAAGAAACTCCAACCGCTGTCCTGACTATGATAGGAGAGTCAATCCCACTCCCACGAGTAATAAGGCAATGGAGGAGCTAACAGCTAAGGTGGACATGCTCTTGAAGGCGCAGAAGAGAACTGTAAATTTTCTAGAGAATAATGAGTTCGATGATGAGGAGGAACAAACTGAGGAGATCAACTTTTTGGGTGGATAGGAAAACTACCAAAACAGGGGTTTCAACCTTAACTTTAGAAACCATCCTAACCTCTCCTACCGAAGCACTAATGTTGAGAACCCTGGAGATCAGTTCTACCCACCTCGGATTTCTCAAAACCAAGGAAATTACCAGAATAAGGCTGGTTATGGTAAAATGGGATTCAACCCTCAGTCCGGAAATGCTAGTTCCCAAGACAGGATTGAGTCCCTATTCCAGCAAATTATGGAGGGGTAGAAGAAGTTTACGGTAGAGATCAACTCAAAGGTTGACAGTATGTATAATGATCTCAACGGGAAGTTTGACTCTTTGGGTGCTCATGTGAAGATATTGGAGACCCAAGTGGCAAGGTCAGCTGAAATCGTTAAGACATAACCATGAACTCTTACAGGGAAGCCGGAAACCAACCCCAGAGAGTATCTAAAATTTATCGATCTGTGGGATGATGAGGAACTTTTTCCCAAAATACCGCTGAGATCAATCGATCAAAACTCGAGATCGATCGATCCGACGATGAGAGCAACTGCAAAGTTTTTCTCTTTCATCAGTTCCATCTAATTTAAATGTTTTTCCATCTCCTTTGGTGTACTCTAATTTGACTTCCATTATCTCACCAAACTACCATTACATATTTCACAGATCAAATTTTAACAGCAAGGCGTTTAATCATGCAATAATTTCCACCAAGCACGAGATCATACCCCTTGAACTTTCCTCAAATCTCTCCATCTTTGTACCTTTTCACCGCTATCTCCACATACTAAATCTCTATTGTCTCACTCAAGGCTACTACTTTCTGCAAAAACACAGCTAAATTCCCAATGTAACTCTCAGTGCATGGCCATCAACCATCTTCAAATAGTTTCAACTCCACATCCTCCACCGCTCCCCAAACCTTCCTTAAGATCATACGCTCTGAAAAAAAATTTACAAACATCAAAGTAGTACAAAACATTATCTAGAACACATGAATTTATCCATTCATGCCTTTCAAGGCAAAGTGTTGTATTACTATGATGTCCGTAAGAATTGTTTAAGAGTATATGATCTTAAGGAAATTTGGGGAGTGGTGAAGGGTGTGGAGTATGGACTATTTGAGGATGGTTCATGGTCATGCACCGAGAGTTACGGTGGGAATTCAGTTGTGTTTTTGCAGAAATTAGTAGCCTTAACTGAGACAACAGAGATTTGGTGTGCGGACATAGCAGTGGAAAGGCGTGAAGATGGAGAGATTTGGGGAAATGTCGACTGGTATGATTTCATGCTTGGTGGAATTCTTGCATTATATTGAAATGTCTTGCTTTTAAAAATTTGGTGTGTGAACTCCGTAATGGTAATTAGAACTTTTTGTGAAGGACTACATGAATCTGATCAAGATGGCGTCCATAACAGCTGAGTGCCAATCATCTTCATTGATATTGCACTTTTCCTCATCGCTAAATGTTTTAATCTAATGTTTATAATATTTTTATTTTGATGTGATATAAATAATTCGGCCGAGTTCAGCCAAGAAATATAATACATTTTCTACGTGATTAACAAAAACTCACTCAACGTAGGGATATCTTATATAAAATCTATATAACAACTTGCTTTCAGAACGTTAATATAGCATCAGTAAAACAACAGTGTAAAGTGGCGAAGTTTTTACCTTATATATGTAGAGTGATACTCCGAAATCTGAAACTTTTATGCCTGTGATCGCTCCGGTTATCTTTAAACTCCCTAATCCAAATATATTTGTAGTGATAAACATTTAAGTTAATAACTGATATTTAAATGTTCTATGATATCAATCTAATATTGGATTTGCAGAATGCTCATTGATCAGAAGTTTGTAAACCAAATGAAAAAGTTGAAATCAGAAAAGATAATTTTGTATTTCAAATATATTTTTTTAAAACTTAGAGCATTATTTTTTAATTGTGTTATATGAACTGTGAAATGAAAATAAAATGCAAACAGTAAGTTAGAAAATCTAATCAATTCGGAATAAATTTTTGTTTAGATTTATCCAACCAATATCACTGTAGAAAACTCAATAGAATAATATATAGGTACGTTATATATAAGAGATAATTACATATCACAGTCTGCTCATACCTTGAGTGAGTAATATTGTCATGCATCTAGCCTCGTCTTCTTTCTCTAAATTCATGGTGGACTCCAGAAAGAGGAGAAAAGAGAAGAAGAATATGAAGAAACATCACTTTAGTCATGGATTTTAATTAGTTGGGTTTTGAAAGTATTGCATCTTACTTGTAGAGAACATATACAACAAAAATGGAATGAAATAAGTCAACAAAGAAAATAAAAATTATCTTTTTGGATGTAAATACAGAAACGAATTCTCAAGTAAATCAAAAACTACCAAATTGAAATAAATATAAGTTAGGAAACCTTTTCTAAAAGGAAAATAAGAATTAGTAAGAAAATTTGATAAGATTTTTATAGTCAAACCAACCAGTGATATATAGTAAAACAATATAAAAATATATTAAAAGAAAATAACCTAAAAATTAGAATCATTCAGTTTAATTTGTTTAATAAAAATTTAAAAATCTACAGTCAAACAAACTGTATTAAATTTCAAATGTATTTTAAAAATGAAAGAAATTCCAGATTATATATTTCATATAAGTCAAACTAAAAACTTTTGGGTGAATTTGACAGATATACATATAAGACTAGAAAAATAGGTAAAAACATGATTATTTTTTATTGGTTCACTCAAATTATGTGGAGATGAAATTGCCAAAGTAATCCTATAATATCAAGTTGTAGATGAGATAAGGAGAGAAATGTGTAAGAGTAAACCTATATCTCTCAAGCTTTGTCATTGATGGGTAGGTCCATACAATAATACTTGCTAACACATTAGCCACTTTTGTGTAGATAACATTGTTATCACTATATGATATTAAATGGAGAAATTAGGGTTTATGAATCAAGAAGAACAAGAGATTGCAGAGCTGCTTTCTTAGATCTTCTTTATAGTTTTTTTTATATAGATTTGAATTTTGAAGAGCTCCTCTATTAATTTATAATGATTTTGGATCGACACTAAGTCGGTTTAGGCTTTTCTGATGGGCTTTTCATTTTTCTGATCTTCTTTTTCTCAACTGAGTTCAGATAAATTAGGTTAAATCTTGTAGAAACCAGTTTGATCAGATCGGATCTTCATGGACAAATCTAATTGGTTTTTTAAAATGAGTCGGTCTTAATTAGGTTTTGGGTTTAGGGTAAGGTGATAAACCCAGAATCAACAACAACCTCTCGTATCTTTTTACTTTAATCGCTGATTACACCAACCTTCACTTATAGCTCAGAAGAAAATTGGTTACACTTGTGTACGCTCGGTTTATCACCATCACTACATGGAGACAGTGGTAGCAATTTAGAGTGATTTAATATGTTAATATTATATATTACCACTTTCCAAAAAAAAACAACTAAAGAAATTTGTTTTCTAGAGAATATTCAATGTCTTATGAATGAACCGAATAAAGTAAAATAAAAGCATGATTAGATGAACTATCAATAAATCATATCCAAGCAAAATTTCAATAGCAATAAATCTCAATAAAATAAACATGGATCTCGGTTCACTAAATAAAACAATTTAAGCCAATAAATTCGAAACAAACAAAAATATGAATCGATAATAAATTAGTATATAATACAGCATGTGATAATGACAACCAATTTATTAAACCGTCTAAAACCAGCGATTCATCCAACCAAACAACAAAGCAATTTAACAATAACACATATATTAAATAATCAAGCAATCGGTAATAAAGCATAATCAACGTCTTGAATAATTAACATGTGATTCAACATGTTTGCTAAAGTTGATAATTATTAGATACAGAAATATTTAGCAATATGAGATATGTTCAGTTTACTCATTAGTCGATTGTTATGAAACATGATTGAAAAAGAGGTGAAGACATCAGAGTTTGTTAACGGAGATTACGTCGGCTATATGGTTTTGGAAACGGAGACGGTGACGTCAATGAAAAACAAAGACAACTTTGTTTAGGGATTTTTTTTTTCTAAACTCATGCAGCTAGGGTTTTGTTTTTTAGACGGCTATGATCTTTTTACTCATACGGCTATAGTTGTGCTGATAACGTGTTGTGGAAAGAAAGAGAAAAAAAAAATTTGTGCTTATTCATGAGTCATAAGATAATATATATATATATATAAATACAAAGTTAGGGTTTATCTTGATGAACAAAAATTCTAAAACATTGTAATGGGTCGATAATGAGAATCCACATAATAGGAAATTGTTCATAACAGTTTTGTGTATTTTACAAGTAAACTCTGTTTTATTACTTCAATTTGATTCATTATTAAAACCTAATAATCACCTATAAAAGCGAAACTAAACTGCATATGATTATTAAAGAGATCATTTAAGATTACGGAGCTGCAATTCAAAAATAAATTTAATTCTTTAAATAGTTTTTGGCCACCAATCCAAAATAGAGTTTTTTTATGCTGAGGGAGTGGGCACACCAAGATAACAGATGGGAAGGGA
Organism: Cardamine occulta; assembly: GCA_028015245.1. Classification (NCBI taxonomy): domain Eukaryota; kingdom Viridiplantae; phylum Streptophyta; class Magnoliopsida; order Brassicales; family Brassicaceae; genus Cardamine; species Cardamine occulta. The sequence goes on from CM051367.1 coordinate 4,476,216, forward strand.
GCCAAGGGTAAAACCAGTAGAAGTGGTGGTCTGAGCAATCTCAGCAGGAGATAAGCTTGTAGTGAAAAAGCACGTTTTGTAATTTTGGAAAACATTGAGGTCAGCTTGAATGGATTGAAGAGAACAGTAGTTGACAAATGGATAAAGCTTTATTTTCTAGCATTAGCATCTTAAGTGGCAACCCAACTTCTTTGTCTTCTACTACTTTATTTAGCAATAGAGATAGGATATTCATAGTGATCACAAAGAAGTGAGGAGGCCTTAATAATCACATATAGAAGAGAAAACAAACTTAAAGAGATCATTTTAAGATAACAAAGCTGCAAATCTAAAACAAACTTAAAAGTCTTTATTACTCATACTCTTCTAAGGAGTACATACGGATAGTTTATTAAAGATAAAAAATTAAGAGATGGAAAAGCATTTTATTGCATCTGCATCGTCCTGTCACAGGGAGAGAGTGTTAGGATATCTTATGCTCCCACATTGTAACGTGCAAGCGACCTGTTGCTGTCCTCTAAAAACCCGGCTTTTCCACACTGATTGTAGACGAACCCTGAAAATTTATAACTGCTAGTTATTAGATACAACTCAGAATGAAAGGAAAAAATAAAGATATGTAAAAGCCGCAAGAAAACATCACCGGGTGTTGAGCAAGAAATTGGTCTGCTGGCTCATCAAAATTTTGTCTCTTTGGCTCTGGTACCTCCGGTAGAGGCAGTGGTGGACAAGTAGACATTCCAGCTCCAGTTCCAGGTGGTGGTGGCTGCTCTTCAGCTGCCTTATTAGCAAAATCTTCGTCCAAAGAAGCATGCCAATCAATCATTGACTTTACCCCTCACAGCCGCCATTTCCTCTCCCCGAGACTATCCCACTGAAGAAGACGGAAAAAACCCATCATGAATGGCCGCCATATAAGCGTCATTGCTCTTCCTCAGCATTTCTTTCAAATCTCTGTGGGGCCCGGATACTTTTGAAAACTCGGTAACAAGCCGATTGAAATGTTCAAAACTGCTATGAGCTTCATTCGAAACTCAAACCCGGCTTTTTTCGTCAGTTTCAGCAAAAAATCAACCCCATACCAAGCCGCAAACAGCGCTGTAAGCTTCATAGTAATAAACTCCTTGCGATTCATTCCTTGAGGAAGTCTAACCGTTAAATGATGAGGCAGAACAGTGCATTGAGGCTGAACAAGATGAGGTTGTGCATCATGTGAATCAGTAGCAGCATCATGATTACTAGCTCCATCTTGTTGATTCTGAGAACGGTACTCGGTAAGCTTCTGCCGGTAAAAAGCATGAAAGGGATCTGACCCAATCAAAAAGCTGTATCTTTTAATGTGTGCACTATGGTCCATCATCACCTTCTCAGCCTCCAACCCCTTTTTGGAAAGGTAACGTGCCGTACTCTCAATGATAGTTCTGGTGATACCTGGAGGTGGCTCAATGATTTCGGTACAGCTTGCTACACCAGGTTTGATATTATCATCTCCATCTTCTTGGTTCTGAGAAAGGTATTCTCTAAGCTTCTGGTTGTAATATCCGTGAAAAGGATCTTCTGAGCTCATCAAAAGTTGTAGTTGATTCCTGCTTCCTTGGGAAGTGGCCTATCGTTCAACGAAACGTGCAGTTCTCTCCACAAATGTTCTCATATCTTGAGGCGTGCCAATAATGATTTCGTGACCATCTGAATCGTTCTGCGTCCAACAGGGCTTCAACATTTCCAATTTTCTTTTTTCTACAAACACAAAAAAAAAAAAAAAACATTGAAATTCAGTTTTGACCTAATTTATTGGTGTACCACCACAAACTATCAGAGAAAACCACAAGGACTATTTAGGCTTTTAGAGAGATATAAGAAACACCGTACCTCAGCTGGGATGAAACAGGATAGGTCAATAGGCACAAAGGAGCCGCCCGTGACGTCGCGGCGAACAAACAGACACTACAAGAAATCTACCGCAAAACCGACGGAATTTCCGACGGAAATATATTCCGTCGGAAAAAACCGACGGCGTAACGACGAGTTTCCGACAATCATGAAAATTGATAAATCCGTCGAAAATCCGTCGGTCAATTTCCGACGGCTTTAAATCCGTCGGAATATTTGAACGTTAATATAACTGTTGCAGTAGCCGTTTACAACCGTCGGAAAACTGTCAGGCCGCCGTCGGCAAATATTCCGACGGATTTATAGCCATCGGAATATTTGAACGTTTATGTAGCCGTTATTATAGCCGTTAAAAACCGACGGATTTCTGACGGATTTCCGACGGCAAGCTTCTTTTATATATGTTTCCACACTCTTCCATTCAATCACAATTTTTACATTTCCACACTTCAATTCTAAAAAAACACGTTCAGAGAGAGATGTCATATTCTAGATATTTTAGATCGTGGATGGATGAAGAAATGTTTGATCCTGAGTCAAAGTTATTAAACGATGGTTATGCACGAGGTATATGCGAGTTCATGACGGTTGCCGGAAATCAACTGCGAGTGCAAAAAAGTGGTAAGATGAAATGTCCTTGTTCACTTTGTTGCAATTCTCATAATGTTAAGATAGAGATGGTTTGGCATCACTTGTATCGCAATGGGTTTATGCCGGGTTACAAGATTTGGTATCTACATGGAGAAAAAAATTATGATTTTGGTAGTAGTAGCAGTGAACCCTATGTTGCGGATAGCTTAGGAGAACATAGAACGGAAGTAGATTTTGGTGTAGGTACCGTCGAGATGGTGAATGATGCATTTAGAGAGAATTTGCCATCGACCGTAATAGATGAGGATCGGGTTGAAGAACCAAACGTAGAAGCTAGAAGATTTTTTGATATGTTAGACGCAGCGAAGCAGCAATTATATCAGGGGTGTAGAGAAGGTCATTCGCCTTTATCATCTGCTAGTAGAATGATGTCCATTAAGACGGACTTCAATTTGGCTGAGGAATGTGTTGATGCGATAGCAGATTTAGTGAAAGATCTTTTGCCTGAAGATAATCTTGCACCGGCATCATACTACGAAGTTCAGAAACTTATAGCTGGTCTTGGTTTACCGTATCAAGTGATAGATGTTTGCATCGATAACTGTATGATATATTGGAGAGAAGATGAAGACCGAAGAAGTTGTCGATTTTGTCGTAAACTACGGTTTCAGGATAGTAGTGGGAGAGTTCCAATTCCATTTAAACGTATGTGGTACTTACCGTTGACTTCGAGGTTGAAGAGGTTATATCAATCTCAGCGCACAGCAGAGCAAATGAGATGGCATGCAGAGCATCGTCAAGCACGAGAGATTACACATCCTTCAGATGCAAAAGCGTGGAAACATTTTCAATCGCTGTATCCGGATTTTGCGTTTGAAAGAAGAAATGTGTACCTCGGGTTATGTATAGATGGTTTCAACCCATTTGGGAAGCATGGTAGGCAGTATTCGTTGTGGCCCGTAATTGTAACACCGTACAATTTGCCCCCATCTATGTGCATGCGTTGAAAGTTTTTATTTCTCTCCGTTCTTGTTCCCGGCCCTCAGCATCCGAAGAGATCACTTGATGTATTCCTCCAGCCATTGATCTATGAGTTACAAATGCTATGGAGTCACGGTGTCGAAGTGTTTGATGTTTTACTCCAGCAGAATTTTAGGATGCATGCGGTTCTTATGTGGACCATTAGCGATTTCCCAGCATATGGTATGTTATATGGATGGACAACTCATGGAAGATTATCATGCCCGTATTGCCAAGATAACACAGATGCTTTCCAATTGAGGAACGGAAGAAAGCCGTGTTGGTTTGATTGCCATAGAAGATTTCTACCGAGGGAGCATCCGTATCGTCGGTCTAAAACATTATTTATGAAAAATAAACAAGTGTTTGATGCTCCATCAGATGAGATAGACGTAGACGGTAGTACTTTATTGAACCATTTGAGAGATTTTGGTGCTGAGTTGACTTCTGAATGTGGAGGTAATGGGCATGAACCTGTTTACGGTGCCGGAGAAGTTCATAATTGGCATAAGAAGAGTATCTTTTGGGATTTGCCTTACTGGAAGGACCATTTATTGAGGCACAATCTCGATGTGATGCATGTTGAAAAAAACTTCTTTGACAACATCATGCATACGGTTTTAAACGTCCCGATGAGAATGAAAGACAATCTGAAGTCTAGGTTAGACTTAGCAGAGATTTGCGATCGTGATTTTCTCGAAATTCTTCCAAATGGTCAATATCCTTTTGCTCCGTACTGGTTGGACACAGAAAAAAAAATGTTTTTTTGACTGGATTCAAGAAGATGTCAAATTCACTGATGGATATGCATCTAATCTGCGTAATTGTGTCGATCGCGGAGAAGGAAAGTTTATCGGAATGAAGAGTCATGATTGTCACGTTGTGATGCAGTGACTTCTTCCATTTGCGTTTGCCTATCTTCTTCCTAAAAATGTCCACGAAGCAATTGCAGGTATATTCCTTTTCATGAATTTTTAAAAATAATCATATATATATATATATATATTTATTTTAATTTGTTTATTATTTATTTGTAGGAGTTGGTGCTTTCTTTCGAGATTTATGCACGAGAACACTTACAGTTGAGGGGATCCGCAATTTAGAGGACAATATACCCTTGATCCTTTGCAATCTTGGGAAGATATTTCCGCCGTCTTTTTTTGACGTTATGGAACATCTTCCAATCCACCTCCCCCGAGAAGGCGCACTAGGTGGTCCTGTTCAATTTCGTTGGATGTATCCTTTTGAGCGGTACATGTTCCATCTAAAGAAGAAGGTTAAAAATTTAAGTCGAGTTGAGGGGTCTATTGTCGCACAGAGCCTCAACGAAGAAGCCTCACATTTTGCGGAATATTACTTTCCACCAGAAGTTCGTACGAAGAGTAGACGCCCTGCTCGCCATGATGATAGAGGTGAGAAAGCCGTTTATCCCCTGGTGGTCCCTGAGTTATTTTCGCAAGTTGGTCGAGTCAGTGGGAAAGGGAAGAAACGCAAACTATCACAAGAGGAGTGGACCCATTTGCATATGTATATCCTAACAAATTGTGAGGAGATGGCGGAGTACGAAAGGTAAAAAACTTAACTTAGTTAAATACTTGATTATTTTATACCTAAGTATTAGCTTTCAGAGGTTATATAATGTTGTTTGCTTTCAGGATTTACATGGCATTAATACGTAGCTATTTTCCGGAACATAGTGAAGAAGAACTTGAACGGCATAAGGAGGACGATTATATAACTTGGCTGCAATTTTACGTAAGTTTTAAAATACGGTTATTATATAATTTTAAGATTAAATACATATATATTTATTTTAATATTGTGTAAATTATTTTTTTAGGTTTCTGAGGGAATCAAATGTGGACAAACCTTTCCAACTTGGTTAGTGGAGTTTGTTACTGGCCCAAACTACATTACAACCTCATACCCTAGGTATTGCAGTAGGGGATTTGGGTTTAGGATTCACGATGAAGGAAGGCCGAGGCCGACTGCAGATTATGGTATTTCGACTCAATCTGGTGATGTTGTCTACTACGGGATTCTCAATGAAATATTGCTAGTGCGCTACCCAGGGATGTTGGACATGAGGTGCATTATTTTTATGTGTGACTGGTATGATCCTGAAGTTGGGCGTGGGGTTAAGGTGGACCAGTTTGGTGTCACGTCATTGAATTCTAGTAGGAGACTTCGTAAGTATGACCCATTCATCCTAGCATCACAGGCAGATCAGGTTCGGTTATTTTAATAAATATTTTAAGAAACGTGAGTTATTGAATTCATATTTAGTTTTAATAATTAATTGTTTGTTTCAGGTATGCTATATTCGTTACCCTCGGGCAACAAGGCGTTCAGATCCTTGGATTACAGTGACTCCAATTAATCCAAGAGGAAGAATTTATAGAGTTTCTGACCACGATGCTTTGCAACCAACTAGAAGTGTTCCAATGGATCCAGTTGTGCATTCTTTTGATATCGACCTTGTGGTAGATTTCACATCATTCGGTGATGATAGAGTTCATTCAGAATCAGAGGAAGAACTTGGAGAATTTGATGAGGATGAAGACGACATTCCTTCAGAAGGATCATCATCTGAGTCAGAGTAGTTACATTTGATTATTTGTGTTTTATTTATATTTTAGTAAATTCAAAAACTATTTTAATAATTATGATCTTTTGTTTTATTTAGACTTTATACATTAAATATTTTTAAATAATAATTCTTTTAAAAAAATATAAAAAACTACGAAAAAAACCAAACCATAAAACTAAAAACCCAAAACATGCTAAACCCAACCACATATCCGTCGGAATTCCGTCGGATATGCATCTCTAATTCATTAGCCATCCAAACCTTAAAAACTGACACGTCGAATCCCTAAACCCGTCGGAAATCCGTCGGTAATTTCCGACGGCTTTCCGATGGATTTGTGTTGGCCGTCGGAAATCCGTCGGAAATTACCGACGGCTTTCCGATGGGTTTAGGGATTCGATGTCAAAATTCAAAATTTAAGAAAGAACACACCTCAAGATACAATTATAACAACTATTGCAAAAGAAATGTGACCAAACAAACTTGTACATGATATAATAAAGATGATATACCAAATTGTCATAATTTAAGTAGAAGAATTCCTTAAAGAAACATATATTTATATAGAGATGTTTATGAAACATTATTAAAATAAGTTAATGTTATGAATTTGATACAACGAATGATGTTTTAAAGGAATTTATCTTTGAAATCATCATACAATTATGATAGTAGCTGTACCAACCCAAATGGAAAAAAAATCGAGGAAACCACAAACCTGTCGGAAATCCGTCGGAAATTACTGACGGATTTCCGACGGACATAGGGGACACGTGTATGCGTGACCAATGGAGAGACATGCATGTGTCCTCATTGGCCGCGTGAAATTTCACGTATTTCCATATCCGTCGGAAATCCGTCGGCAATTACTAACGGATTTCCGACGGATACGCAAAATTTCACGCGGCAACTTCATTTTCATTCCGCGGGCAAACTAAAATTTCGCGTATCCGTCGGAAATCCGTCAGTAATTTTCGACGGATTTCCGACGGATATGGAAATACGCATGTCTCTTCAATCGTCACTTATACAAGTGTCCCCCTAAATCCGTCGGAAATCCGTCGGATTTCTGTCGGAATATCTGGTTAAATAACCCATCATCTTCCTCCCAACTTCATTCGCAAAAACGGAAAATTTTTTTAAAAACCTTCAAATCCTCCCAAACCTTCGATTTCATCCCATATTTCGTCAAATCATCCACAAATGGCCGACAATCAAAGAAACATGTAAGTTTTCAATGATTCAATAGGATTTATTAGTTAGATTTGTGGATTTAGGATATTGGAATTTAGATTTTAGGATTTCAATAGATTTAGGGTATTGAAATTTTTTGGATTTGGATTAGAATTAGGATTTGTAAATGGATTTTGATTTTGAAAGTTTTGTATATATTGGATTGTGATTTTGATTTTCAATTTGTAGTTTTAATTGGATTTGGATTTCTATTTTGGATATTTGATGTTAATTGAAAATTTGTGGTTTTGTTTTTAGAAATTTGTTTGTTTTATAAATTTATTTGTATTTTTATTGTTAAATGATTTTTCATTTTGAGTTGTGTATTTTATATAAATTATTAAAACTTCCAATACATAATTATGTTTAGAAATTTATAATGATTTATGAGATTTATAATTATTCTATTAATTTATAATTCGTTTTATAATTTTATAATGAGTTTTAAAATTTATATCTATTTTTAGAAATTAACAATGAATTTAGTATTTTGTAATTATTTATATTAATTTATAATGAGTTTTAAATTTTATATCTATTTTCGAAATTAAAAATGGTTTTAGAAATTTATAATTATTTTTATTAATTTATAATTATTTTAAGAAATTTATTATGATTTTTAAATTTATATCTATATTTCGAAATTAAAAATAATTTTAGCAATTTATAATTATTTATAATTATTTTAAGAAATTTATATCTATTTTAGAAATTATAATTGAATTTTGAGATTAATTGTTATTTTAGTATTTTATAATTACTTTTAGAAATTATTAATGATTTATTTTGGATTTAAATTTTTTTAGGAATTACGGAGTATACCACCATTCTACGGGCCGAGTACGTGGTCGTTCTAGTAGGAGTAGAGGTCCGACGACTACTCCTACGCAGTCGACACATATCCCCGAGACCGAGTCACCACTATCCACTGCTACACCTACACCATCCGCTCCTCCACCGGCACCATCCCCTGCTGCACCGACGCAAATGAGTGTCGAGGACTTCGTTGCTCTGCCAGGACGAGATAGATTGACTCGTCTTCATCCGGATTGCATTGGAAGAGATACGTGGTAAGTTTTTAATTTTTCATTTTAAGAATTTTTAATTTTATTACTAATTTTTATTTTACTATTCAAATTCTTCGAAATTATTTTGTTTTGTAGGTTTGGGGATTCCGGAAATGGGATTTCCAAATCTATCAACCGGATGCTCAATGGATTGCTTCAGCATCCTTATCCGACGTACAGCCAAATGCCGATGGCGGATCAGGATATGTGGTTTCGCCAATTTGCTGTAAGTTATTCATTTTTTTATTGTTCAATTTGAATTTAAATTGTTTATTTTAATTTACTTTTATATTTTTCAGCAAGAATTTACTTGGGACAGTCACATGACCGCTGAGGTTAGACGATGCTTCGATAAAAAAGCATCGAGAATGTATTCTTGGAAGCTGAACGAGTGGAAGGAGAAGTGGAACAAGAATGATGTTCCACGGGAGTTAGTTACGAACCCGGGCCTATGGAACGGATTATGCGCTTACTGGAATGAAGACGGTACGAGGGCAAGCTCCACAACCCACTCTACGTGCCGGAACAGCGACCGCAAAGGAAAGGGGAAGGCGACACACAATCTAGGAGCGGTTAGCTTGGTCACAAGAGCAAAACAACTTGTAAGTTTTTTATTTACTCAATATGTTGTTTTTCAGTTTTAGATTCATAAAATTTACTCAATTTATTAATTTTGTAGTTTCAAAAAGAAGGTGTCCAACCTTCTGCCCTTAGATTGCTCGAGGATGCGCACACCAGCAGGAAGGACAATGAAATCCATGATGCGGTAGCTCGGGAGATCATTGACAACGTCAAGAAGATGGGTGATGAGTTCCTGCTTTCTCAACCTCTCACTGAAGGAACCCCGCCCCTCACCGAAGTTCCTTTCGACAAAATCAACGAGTTCGTTTATGAGGTAAGTAAAGTTTATATTTTAATAAATTTTTTTTTCATTTCGTATTTTTACTCAACTTTTTGTTTGTTACCGCAGTGTACTCCGAAGACCAAAGGTCGAGTTTTTGGTCTTCCGGACGATGTATCATCTTCGGCAACTTCACGTTTCTACGGAGATTCTTCCGATCTTAGGACGCAACTCGCACAAAGGGACTTTGAAATGGAACAAATGAGGATCAAGATGCAACGGATGGAAGAAGCCAATGAAGCGAATAGGTTGCAGCAAGAAGCGGAACGGGAGAGAACTCGAAAATTGGAGGAGGATCACGAGGCGGAATAGGAGAGAACAAGAAAATTGGAGGCGGATCACCAGGCGATGGTTGCTCGGATGGACGCTTTCATGTCTCGATATCCACTACCACCACCGTAGATTTTGTTTTAATTATTTTGAAAACAATATTTATATTTTTTTAATTTGAATGTTTTAATTATCAATAATATTAAATATTAATTTTAATTTCTATTTTTAAAATTAAATTTTATATTATTATGAATTTATATATTTTCGATTTTTCAAATTAATATTTAAAAAAAAAAAGTAACCGTAGGTTACCCGTCGGTATGCAGACCATCGGTTAGCCGTCGGTATGCAGACCGTCGGTAATCCGTCGGTATAATATCCGTCGGTAATCCGTCGGAATCATATGATCGGAATTCTGTCGGTTTACTGTCGGCTTTTAGATGATCGGAACACCGTCGGAAATCCGTCGGAAGTTTTCCGACGGATGATTTCCGACGGATGTCCGACGGCTTCCCGAATTCGGAAATCCGTCGGAAAGCCGTTGGAAATATCGACGGCTTTCCGACGCGGTTTTCAATTCCGACGAGATAGATCTGACGGCGATATCCGTCGGAAAACTGTCGGAATAAGCTAATTCCTACAGTTTTCCGACGGATATCGCCGTCAGATTCCGGCTGTTTTCTTGTAGTGAGACTTGGAGAATTCGACACAACCGACGAGAAACGAAGAAGATCCTCCTCAGTCAGAATAAATAAACGAAACTAGTCGTGTTCAGCTTTCCAAACTATTTGGCCCTTTATTATTTGAGCCTTCAACTTCGGTCCATAATAACTCATTACTCATGTTTGATGCTATTGTCTACAATCGGTGGCCTTTTATCCGGTCAGCACACAACTTGGCAGTATTTAAATTTAAAGAACAAGACTATATTTAAACTGAAATAATAAATTTAAATTAAACTAAAACAAATAAAAAAAATTCAATAAAATCTTTTCTACCATGGGTCGAACTTGATAGATAATTTTTTGGTGGCAATGTTCAACATCATGGAAGAAGAAAACATGTTTCAATTACTCTCGTTTTCCTTGTAGCTTGGATGACTTTTTTGAATTTTCGTATTCAGATGCAATAAATGTACTACATTAGCATATTGCCAATCAAAAACTTAGAAACGAAATGACAAACAACTATGTTTCCTCTGTTATGAAGTCGCTGCTTCTGCTTCTTCATCTTGTCCCTTTGAATCAGCAACATGTTGACTCTGCCTCTACCGTCAAGTTTCTTCCTGGTTTGATGGTCCTCTTCCCTTTGAGCTTGAAACCGGGTTTGTTTTCATCTATTCATGTGATTAGATCAGTGTTCTGAGCCTGGAGATAATCTTCTGAAAATAGGTTATTGTTTCTTGTGAATTAAGGCTTATTGGTTGTTGGTGAGGAAGAGGAATTGCAACTATTCTACTACTTCATCAAGTCTGAGAGGAACCCAAAAGACATCTTCTTCTCTAGTTAACCTGAGGACCTGGCTGTTCTTCCATCTCTGGCCTTCTTTATGAAAATGGTAAAATCAAAAACATTGATAAACTCAATTTTCTGCGTCTCTAATTACTCGTTTTAATTCTACATAAGCAGGGCCTCTGGCTATGAATCTTAACGTTTTGATTCTAAATGGTATGTTTTAGCTTCTTCATTCCTTAAAATAGTTCCACCAATTCTGAAACCACAATAAGAGTTTTAAATTTGCACATAAGAGTTTTGAGCATAACTGATCATTTTAGCCAAGTAGTTTATGTTACCCAGAATAAGATGTAACCGAAGATAACTTATCGAAATAACAGATCTTGCAATTATCGACTGTTGTATAAGCTTCAATAGCTTAAAACCCAAGATATCTCTAACAAGTCGGTTACGATAAGATAGACTTAATGTAACAGAATTAGGGGTTATCTAGTTCTTATCTCTAATAGAAATATGAATAGCAAAGGAGGTGCTATCATCCATATAAATATCAATGTTGAGTTGTGACATTAATTAAGAGCTTAAGGTATTTAGTTTTGAGCTATTTTCTAAACATAATAAAGAGAGTCATTCTTTATACTTCAGCTAATATCAATCTTTAAATACTTTATTTTGTATCAGAGCTTTAGGTTTAAGAGATCACAAAACTTTGTGGAGAAAACACGAAGATCATACAGACCTATCGCCGACATAACCGAGCCATGGGAGACGTCACCATTCTTTCTCGTCCAAAGGAAGTAGTTCCTTCATCAATTTATTGTCCCATGTTGAATGCAACAAATTACACAGTATGGGCCAGGAAGATGAAGGTTCATTTGCGAATTCATAAGGTGTGGGAAACGATTGAACAGGTTCAAACAAATCCGACAAGAATGATATCGTGATTGGCTTGTTGTTTCAATCCATTCTAGAGAATCTTATTTTACAAGTAGGTGAACAAGACTCTCCAAAAGGAATATGGGAAGCAATCAAAGCTCGTCACCTAGGGGCTGATCGTGTCAAGGAAACGAGACTTCAAACTCTAATGTTCGAGTTTGATAGAATCAAGATGAAGGACACAGATACAATAGATAACTTCACGGGAAAACTATCTGAAATTGCATCAAATTCAGCCTCTCTTGGACAAACGATTGAGGAATCGAAACTAGTAAAGAAATTTGTCAATAGTGTGCCAGGAAATAAGTAGATACATATCATAGCCTCTCTCGAACATGTCCTAGATTTAAAGACAACCGGATTCGAGGACATCATAGGGAGACTTAAGGCATATGAAGAATGGATTCTTGATGAGGAGAATCATGGGGAAACACAAGGTAAACTCTTGTTTGCTAATTCTGATCAAACTCAAACATTACAAACTCATGAGGTAGAGGAAGTGGAAGAGGAGGCAGAAGATTCCGAGGTAGAGGCAGGGGAAGATTCAATGCTCAAGAATGGACAGATGATCAATCAAGAGAAAAGAAGGATAGGTCAAAAATAATCTGTTACCGTTGTGATAAATCAGAAAATTTTACATGCACGAAGTTGTGTTTTTGAATGAAGAGAACCTTATACCAAAAAATTACGAAACCGATGAAGGAGAAGGAGTTTGGTATCTCGATAATGGGGCGAGCAACCACATGACCAGGAACAAGAATTATTTCTCGGAACTCATCGAGAATATGAAAGGCAAGGTAAAATTTGGAAATGGCTCTTATGTTAAGATAGAAGGAAAATGATCGATACTTTTTCAAACTAAAATGATAAGATAAAAGAAACGTATTTCGAATATTTACTATATTCCCAAACTCAAGAGTAATATTCTGAGCCTAGGACAAGCTACGGAAGTCGGATGTGATGTTAGGATGAGAAGGGATTATTTGACAGTTCATGATCCAAGTGGGAGACCCTAGGTAAAGGTTATTAGGTCACCCAACAGAGTCTACAAAATAAACCTGAAAATAGGAAAACCAACATGCTTAAGCACGAGGCTAGAAGATGATACTTGGAAGTGGCACGTAAGGTTAGGACATATAAGTTTTAAAACAATGAAAGATATGTCCCAACAAGGAATAGTCTATGATCTACCCGAAATTAGAGAAGAAAAAGGATTGTGTAAATCATGCGTAGTCGGGAAGCAATCTCACAAAGTTTTTCCAAAGAAAACATAGCCTATGTTTTGAGCCTTAACCCTTAAAACTCCTACATGCAGACTTGTGTGGTCCAATATCACCACCATCCATTGCTCTTAACAAATATATATTATGTGTTATCATAGATGATTTTTCAAGATACATGTGGTCGATCTTGTTGAAAGAAAATAGTGAAGCGTATGGAAGTTTCAAGGCATTTAACAACTTTGTGGAGAAAGATTTAGGAAAAAGAATCAAAACACTTAGATCTGAAAGAGACGAGTTCAGTTCAAGAGAATTTCATGAGTTTTGCGAAATAAACGGTACAAACAGGCATCTCACAGCACCTTATACACCACAAAAAAGGGGTGGTGGGGAGAAAAAACAGGAAAGTAATGGAGATGACAAGAAGTATTCTCAAGGCAATGAAGGTTCCAAATTATTTATGGGGAGAAGCAGTTAGGCACGCTACATATCTAATCAATAGGGTACCAACAAGATCACTTGAAAAGATGACCCTATATGAATGCTTGCGAGAAAGAAACCAAACCTAGGACATCTAAGAGTCTTTGGATGCTTAGCATACGCAAAAGTCAAAGCAACACATAAAAAACTTGACAATAGATCCAAATCAATAGTACATCTTGGGATCGAGCCAGGATCCAAAGCCTATCAACTCTATGACCCGACGACGCAGATAATAGTTGTAAGCCGTGATGTGGTTTTGATGAGAATACAAAATGGAGCTGGAACAAAGCTCAAGACGAACCAAGTAGGGAACCGGGCAAGTTTTAAATGAGATGGGGCGATGTGGAGGATGCAGGGGATGGACATACTGTAGTTAGTAATGATGAAAACCAAGATCATGACGATAGTACAAGAAATGATTCAAACGAATCTGAGCATCAAGAAAACACAGATGATCAAGATCATAACGATGAGATTAACGATCACAAGGCACACCATCAACAAGTAGAACAATTAACCATTAAGGAAATCAACTCGCCAAACAAGGAAACCTAAATATCTTGAAGACAATGCTCTTCTAGCGGCTGTAGAATGTGAGAGACTTCTACTATCGGTAAATAATGAGCCAAGCTCTTATAAAGAAGTAAAAAGTTTGTTAAAATGGGAGAAAGCATGTGAAGAAGAGATTTATTCAATAAATAACAACAAGTCATGGTTTCTAGTTGAAAGGCCGAGTGAGTTAAAAGTAATTGGTCTCAAGTGGATATTCAAAATAAAAAAAAATGCAGATGGTACAATCAACAAGTACAAGGCGCGACTTGTTGCTAAGGGATATGTACAAGAATCAGGCATAAATTTTGATGAAGTTTTTGCGCCTGTAGCTCATCTAGAAACCATACAGTTATTAATTGGAATAGCAGCAGCAAACGGATGGGAGATTCACCACTTAGGCGCAAAACAGCGTTCTTACATGGGGAATTAAGAGAATATGTCTATGTTGATCAGCTTGAAGGTTTCGAAGTAAAAGGTGAAGAATAAAAGGTGTACAAACTCTCAAAAGCTTGTACGGCTTATGACAAGCACCTCAAGCTTGGAACACGAAGTTAGACGAGATCTAAATTGATAACTGGTGGTTGTAATTGCCTCTGCAGCTTATGTCAACAACAGACAAATAGAGAGAAACATCACAATATCATTAAGTAGATTGCCCGCGGGCCAATCCGCTAACCCGTCGATTTAGATGGAGCCGGTCTGGACATAGTTTCTTTGACCGCGGGTCTTTGCGGGCACGTCCGCTGCAGTCACCAAACTGATTAGTCAGCCGCGGATTGGGCCAAACAGATGCGGACATGCCTAATTGACACCTCTACTTATATCTGAAAATTTTCCAAAATGTTTTTATGAAAGGAAAAAAAATCACTCTTCAAAATGTTTAATGTTTATGAAAGTATATAATAATATAATCTAATATACATAATAAATTATGCAATTGACGAATCATGTAATGCATTTCACATCATTTCATAATTAATATGTTAATTTAAATATATATATAATTTTAATATTTATTTATATTTATTGAAAATATTAATAATATGAAAATAAAATCTTAACTTCCACTTATCAATCTTTACAAGAAAACATGCATTCTCTGATCAAATAAAACAATTATTTATAAGTATGAACCTGCACGAATGCTATGAAAATATTATACATTTATACAATAATATAAATTTAAAATAAAATGCATAATAATATGCAAACAAAACATTATTGATAAAAATAAACTATAAATAATTAAACTATGTCCACGGCACATATTGTAGTTTAAAAAAAAGACAAAAACAAAAAACGCAAACATGACATCATTTATTTTTATATATGACGCACTAATTTAAAAACTGTAAATAATAAAGATAATGAGCAACAACATTTAAATTTTTAAAAGACAAAAATACTTTTTAAAAGAATAACAAGATACTTGTGTGTTGCGTTTTGGTTTTACGGTTCAGAAGTTCCTCCCTCTTGACTTCTGGTGATGCTTTTCATCATTTTCTTTTTGGATTATTTTTTGGTTTTACAGTTCAGATTTTTCTAATCTTCATTTTATATCTTTAAAGCCTATAAAATATTGATCATAACTTTTGAAACCACATTTTGTAGATCATATTATTGTTTTAAATTGATCCAAAGAACTTATTTAAAATAAAACTCGCGCATACGCGCGGGTACAACCCTAGTATATGATTAATTGATGCGACATCATAGAATTAGAATAATTATTGAATAGTTATTTTATTTTCTACCTAAGATCTTTTGAAAATTTTAAGGTTTTCATACTTTTTTTTAATAATCATAAAATTCGAACCAAAATTCTAATTTTTGTAGGTCTAAAGTCAGTTTTAAAACTATTTTCTTTGGAAATATTTTTCTTTCTAAGTGAATTCGTGACCTTTTTGTTAATAGCCTAATTTATTATATATATATATATATATATATATATATATATATATAACTAGACCAAGAATCATTTGATTTTTCAAATTTTTTTGAATATGTCTGATTCGACACATAACGCTTATTCAGTTTTTTTATTGATTAATATACTAAAGTGTTTTAGTCTAATTTCTTCTTGTCTTTGGTAGATCTACAAAAATGTCAAAAAGTTAATTCTTTTTTGTTTTATTTGAAAGTTTTCAAATTATATCAATAACTTTGCGATTTATCATAAGTTTTAGCCGATTGACTAATAATTAATTTTGGATTTTTATCCTCTAGTATATTGATAAACTAGTATATTGATATATATTAAATGAGTTGGATTACAGTGGATGACCATTTGACTCTTTCTTTTGAATAAACCAAACTAAAAAAAAATGTAGGTGTATAGACGCATGAATCTCCCTATGAGGGGTTTAAATGAGGTGTATAGATGCATGAATCTTTCTATGAGGGGCCATTCGTAGTAATCAATTTGGAAACCAACCACGAAAGGTCTAGTTCTGGAGACAATTTACGATACAGCGACGAAATATCTTATCCGACAACTTGTTGATGTAGCAGAATTATAAACGCAGGACTTTGCGTCTGCTTGAAAAGTCAAATGCACGACTTATGGTCAAAGGCCAAATGCAAGAGCGGGACTTTTTCTAAAAGACGATGAGTTTTGAGATATAAATCATTCAAAAATTGCTTGATATCTAAATATTTGCCTTTTGTTGGAACCAAATCTTGTTGTCAAAGTTAATAAGTTGAGCAATCCAATTTCAAATGTACATTATTGTTGTTAATAAATACTAAGTTTAATATTAGCTTATAATGTATTCTCATTAGTAACGTTATATATATATATACTTCATCCATTACCTAAAAATGATTCAAACAATTTTAAAATCAAAGGTTAGTTAATTCTATATATACTACTATATAGCTAAGACTGCTTCAAAAGAAATTGAAATGTGTAGTTTCCAGTTTATATTGGAGATATAGTAATAATGTGTTCATATATGGATTTATGGGTATAGTTAGGTAGTTTCTAGTTAAATTAGGTTAGGGTTTAAGGGATTGTAATTTTAAAAAGAGGAGACAACAGATAAGAGGGAAGCGTGAGTGACGCCAAGAAAACGGCGCTGAGACTTGGAACTTAATCAAAAGTGTTTAGTGTAGCCCTGTTCGGGGACGTATCGCTGGCGACCACTTTTAAGTGTAAAAGAAAGAAGAAAAAATGAATTACTTTCTCTAAATAAATCGTAGCGACTGTTTTTTTTTTTTTTTTTTGAAGACAAAGTTTTAATCGCTGAAAAAACCAGCGATTGGTATAGTGGGATTAACAAGAACAAAAGTAATCGCCAGTGACATCATTTTTAAATTCATCATCGTTTTTCACTTCAGTTGCTGTTTATTTGTATGTCGCTGAGAATAGTCGGTGCGACGTCTTCCCGAACAGGGCTTGTAATGGAGAAAAAGGCCTTGTTCGGCGGCAAGTCACTGCGACGGTGACCGCGGCCGGGATGAAGACAAAAATTAAGTCTTGTAATCGTTGAAAATAGAGATAGAAAACGGTTGCAGTCGCTCAAAGAAGGAAAACAGTGATATTACGTTTACAGTCGCCGTCTTTTGTAGCGACTAAATTAATAGTCGCAGCGACATCGTTATGTATGTTGATAAGGGTTTCCATTTTCTTGCCTTCAAGTTATCTTCTTTTTTGAGTTTATTTTGGTGTCACCAGTCGTGATCGCTGTGATTATACACCGAACAGGGCCGTTCGACTTCCCTTTACTATTTGTCCCTTTTTTATGCATGTTATTACTAAATTATTCTTCTATCCGACTTCCCTTCTTTATACTAATTTGCTCTTTTCCTGGGCCATTCTTTTAGTTTGTGTAATAACAAAAGGCGAATATAAAAGGGACAACGTGTCTGCTCGATATCATTGATATTTTGACAGACTGACACTATAAATTTTCAGAATGATTATTACTCCTATCAATTATCATGCATGGGTATAATGTATTTAGTTACTATGGTTTAAGCAGACGCGTGATGAAAGCTTTAAGGTACTAGTAATTGTAATCATTCAATGTCACTAGTAGTAATAAATACTAGATAGATTTCTCCAATGATGCTCTAGTACTTAAGACTCAAATATCGTATCAAATATAAGCCCTTTAACAAAAAAAAAAAACAAAAAAAAAGACTCAAATACTCCATAAAGATAAATGGTCTGCATGAAAATAATGGAAGATGAGAATTCAAATGTAAGCAGCAACAGTTTTTTTTTGTTTACTTTCTCCATATTGTTTTTTCTCACACATACTCAGTATTTATTCCTATGGCCCTACTCAGTAGTTTTCGAAATCAGGAATTTTATACTTATCGATGAGGTTTATTTGAGCCAGCAATTTTTTTTTTCTTTTTTTATGAACAAGCCGGCAGTTTCATGTGTTGGGTTTTAGTTTTGACGGTCTTTCTAATGTATTGATGAATTAAACGAGTAGACTTACATAAAACTTAAAACCTTGTAAACGTTTAGAGATATTGTGGAGAAAATTGAATGAGTCGATGGTTCATCTATGAATCATTGAGACAAGTTTACGTCAAGACTTGCTAATTCACTGCTCCCACTAAGGATCTTCTTCTTCTTCTTAAATAGAGCCAATGGAATATACATAATCCATATTACTTAAAACACAAACTCAAAAAAAGAGAGATGATGACTCGGAGCCATTGTTATTGGGTTTCTTGTATTATTACAATCTATTTCTCCCTCCTATTCCACACTCTTGCTTCTCCTACTCTCCACCTTTGCCGCCATGACCAGAGGGATGCTCTATTGGAATTCAAAGATGAGTTTCCGATCGATGCGTCTAACCCAATTCCGTGGAATAAGAGCAGTGGTTGCTGTTTTGGAAGGGTGTCAAGTGCGATGATAAATCTGGCCAAGTGATATCACTCGAACTTTATGGCACTTTTCTCAACAGCTCTCTGAAAACTAACAGTAGCCTTTTTAAACTCCAGTATCTTCTTCACTTAGAGTTTGGTGGTTGCAATCTCATAGGAGAGATTCCTTCTTCACTAGGAAACCTTTATCGTCTCTTACGTCTTGACCTTTCTCGTAATAAATTGGTGGGTGAGATTCCAGCTTCAATAGGCAATCTAAAAAAGCTAATATACCTTAGCCTTGGGGATAAAAATCTCATAGGAGAGACTCCTTCTTCACTAGGAAACCTTTCTCGTCTCTTACATCTTGACCTTTCTTCTATTAAATATAAATTGGTGGGTGAAGTTCTTGGGGATAATCTCATAGGAGAGATTCCTTCTTCACTAGGAAACCTGTCTCGTCTCTTACATCTTTAACCTTTCTTCTAATAATTTGGTAGGTGGGATTCCAGCTTCAATAGAAAATCTAAACGAGCTAAGAGATCTTAACCTTGGGGATAACAATCTCATAGGAGAGATTCCTTCTTCACTAGGAAACCTTTCGCGTCTCTTATATCTTGACCTTTCTCGTAATAAATTGGTGGGTGAAGTTCCGGCTTTCATCGGAAATCTAAACCAGCTAAGAGATCTTAAACTTGGGGATAACAATCTCATAGAAAAGATTCCTTCTTCACTAGGAAACCTTTCTCGTCTCTTAAATCTTGACCTTTCTTCTAATAAATTGGTGGGTGAAGTTCCGGCTTCAATAGGAAATCTAAACCAGCTAAGAGATCTTAACCTTGGGGATTATAATCTCATAGGAGAGATTCCATCTTCACTAGGAAACCTTCTCGTCTCTTACATCTTGACCTTTCTCCTAATAAATTGGTGGGTGAAATTCCGGCTTTCATCGGAAATCTAAAAGAACTCACGTCAATTTATCTTTCCGGAAACATGTTTACTGGATCTTTTCCTACTTCATTAGCCAATTTAACAAAACTTTCTAACTTTTATGCCAGTGAAAACTCATTTCACGGGCCTTTCCCTAAATCCTTGTTCTTGATTCCATCGTTATTTAGACTTGAGTTGGGAGGAAACAAATTCACGGGCCATATAGGATTTGAGAACACATCTTCATCATTTAATCTTTTCTCTATAGACCTTAGTCGTAACATGGGTCAATCTGAATTGGTCAACCTCCAGTATTTACATCTTTACCAGAACAATTTCAGTGGGTCAATCCCTAGATCTATATCAAAATTAGTCAACCTCTTTAGTATTGATCTTTCTAACAACATGTTGGAAGGTGAAATACCATATTTCCAACCGAGAGTGGGGTTAGTTATACTTTCTAATAATTCTTTCAGCAGTTTGGAAAAATCTTTTGAAAAAACTGCACAAGATTCATGGCTCTTAGTGTTGCATCTAAATTCGAATTCATTTCGGGGACCATTTCCCCTTTGGATATGCAAGATTAGAGGCTTTGTCGACTTAGATTTGTCCAACAATTTCTTCAGTGGCTCGATTCCTCCATGTTTAAGGAATCTGATAATTTTTGAAGAGCTAAATCTACAGAACAACAACTTCAGTGGGACACTTCCAGATATGTTTGCCAATGCTACCAAATTAAAATCATTGGACGTTAGTGGCAACTAGCTGGAGGGAAAATTTCCAAAGTCCTTGATCAACTGCACAGCTCTGTAACTTGTGAATGTGGGAAGCAACAAACTAAAGGATACATTTCCAACATGGTTGGGATCTCTACTATCATTAAATGTTCTCATCCTCAGATCAAACGACTTCGATGGGCCGTTGTATCATCCCAATGTGTCCATTGGATTTCAGAGTTTAAGAATCATTGATATATCACATAATGGCTTCACTGGAACTCTTCCACCTCACTATTTTTCCAGCTGGGGGGAAATGACGGGTACATGATGGATAACATGTTTCATGTGAGTTATGCATTCTATCAGATGATGGAAATGGTGAATAAAGGAGTATAGACGAGATTTGAGCGGATCCGGGAAGACTTCGCAGTCATTGATTTTTCTGGAAACAGAATTTATGGCAAAATCCCTGAGTCTATTGGCTTTTTAAAGGAACTGCGTCTTCTCAACTTGTCAGGTAACGCATTCACAAGCGACATCTCACGATTCCTGGCAAATTTGACTAATCTCGAGGCATTGGACCTATCTCGTAATAAGCTGTCAGGTGAAATCCCTCAAGATCTTGATATAGTCTCCTCTCTGTCATACATGAACTTTTCTCATAACCTTCTCTAAGGTCCAGTGCCGCGAGGCACACAGTTCCAGAGGCAGAAATGTTCTTCATACTCAGACAATCTTGGACTCTATGGTCTAGAAGATATCTGTTGAGAAAAGCATGTCCTGAATCCTACATTGCAGCAACCAGAGGAGTTGTCAGAGGCGGAGGAACAAATGTTCGATTGGGTAGCAGCTGCAACAGCCTATGGACCTGGTGTTTTCTGTGGATTGGTGATCGGATATATCTTCACTTCACGTAATCATGAGTGGTTCACAGAAAGGTTTGGTCGAAGAAAACACAGAGTCACCACAAGTGCTCGTTAAGCACATCTCTTTGAGCAGTTGTGAGGCATGTGTTGTCCAGAGTTTGTTCGTGTTTGTACTGAATTTTCCTGGTGTGTTCTTCAAAAGACTCTTTTGTGTTTGTTTGATATTTTATATTTTATGGTTTTGTAATAAACGTCTTTTGTGGCTTTTGATGTATCTTGGCTTGAAAATGTATACGTTGCGTTTGGCGATTTTAACTAGTGCGCTATAAAATCTAGGTCCTCTGATTCATAGAGGAGTTTACGATCATGACTATACAAATAACGTTAGTCATGATTCATGACATATGTTTACTGTTACATATGCAGTGTCATTGTTGAGACATGTAAAAGCAACTGAAGCGCCATTGTCAATTATCAAAAGGATCTGTCTCATAGAAACCCAGAGTAAATGATGTTCCTGTGTTTCATCATTAGTTGCTGGAACAGTGAGGCTTGAAGATTGTCTTAGGAAGCCACTCAATGACCACTGAAACACGTAATGGGCCACAGCTAATAATGGACCTGTTGTTGGTGTTAGGCAAAGTAGACACGTAATGGGCCTTGTAGTAGACACGTAGTAGGACGTAATAGACACGTAGTAGGACATGTAGCTAGCAATTGTATTTCAAACGAAATATATAGTTTACTTAACTATTTTGGAGAGGATTGACTGAGTCAATGGTTCAGGTGGAAAAATCTCGAGACATTTGGCATAATTGTTCGATGATAGTGGGAGACAAAGACATTTGGTAAAATCATCCGTTGACACAAGAATTAAGTTACAGCCCCACTAAAGAGTTTCTTCTTCTTAAAGCGAACCAATGAAGCATACACAAACAATTACTTGCGACACAAACTACTAAAAGAGAGATATGATGATCCGAAGCCATTGTTATTACTTTTCTGGTATTATTACCATCTATTTCTCCCTCCTTATGCACTCTCTTGCTTCTCCGACGCCTCACTTTTGCCGCCACGACCAGAGGGATGCTCTATTGGAAATCAGAGACGAGTTTCCGATCGATGAGTCTAACTTAATTACGTGGAGTAAGAGCAGTGATTGCTGTTTTTGGGAAGGTGTCAAGTGCGATGATAAATCTGGCCAGGTGATATCCCTCGAGCTTAATAATATTTTTCTCAATAGCTCTCTGAAAACGAACAGTAGCCTTTTTAAACTCCAATATCTTCTTCACTTAGAGTTTGGTGGTTGCAACCTCCAAGGAGAGATTCCCTCTTCACTAGAAAACCTTTCTCGTCTCACACATCTTGAGCTTTTTGGGAATAATTTGGTGGGTGAGATTCCAGCTTCAATAGGCAATCTAAACCAGCTAAAATACCTTAATCTTGAGGGTAACAATCTCATAGGAGAGCTTTCTTCTTCACTAGGAAATCTTTCTCATCTCTTACATCTCGAACTTGAAGATAATCATTTGGTTGGCGAAGTTCCGGCTTCAATAGGCAATCTAAACAAGCTAATATACCTTAGCCTTGGGGATAACAATATCATAGGAGAGATTCCTTCTTCACTAGGAAACCTTTCTCGTCTCTTACATCTTGACCTTTCTTCTAACAAATTGGTGGGTGAAGTTCCAGCTTCCATCGGAAATCTAAAAGAACTAACGGTCATGGAACTTGAAGAAAACATGTTTAGCGGAAATTTTCCTATTTCATTTGCAAACTTAACGAAGCTTTACTATTTTAGTGTTGGTGAAAACTTATTTCACGGACCTTTCCCTAAATCCTTGCTCTTGATTCATTCGTTAGAAATGGTTTCTTTGGAAGGAAACCAATTCACGGGTCCTATAGAATTTGAGAATACATCTTCATCATCTAAGCTTCAGTATCTATCCCTTGGTCGTAACAGATTAGATGGCCCAATCCCGGAATCTATATCTGAATTTCTCAACCTCAGAAATTTATATCTTCAACACAACAATTTCAGTGGGTCAATCCCTAGATCTATATCAAAGTTAGTCAACCTCCATGCTCTTAGTCTCTATAACAACATGTTGGAAGGTGAATTACCATGTTGGTTATGGAGATTGACGTCAGTGTCGCTTTCCCACAATTCATTCAGCAGTTTTGAAAATACTTCACAAGATTCATCGATCGTACTGTTGCATCTAAATTCGAATTCATTTCGGGGACCATTTCCCCTTTGGATTTGCAAGTTTAAATTGTTAAGCTACTTAAATTTGTCCAACAATTTCTTCAGTGGCTCGATTCCTCCTTGTTTAAGGAATCTGATTGATTCATTTATAGAGCTAATTCTGCGGAACAACAACTTCAATGGGACTCTTCCAGATATATTTGCCAATGCTACTAAGTTACAATTATTGGACGTTAGTGGCAACCAGATAGAGGGAAAACTTCCAAAGTCCTTGGTCAATTGCAAAGCTTCGAAAATTGTTAATGTGGGAAGCAACAAAATCAAGGACAAGTTTCCATCTTGGTTGGGATCTCTACCATCATTACATGTTCTCATCCTCAGATCAAACAAGTTCTATGGGCCGTTGTATCATCGCAACGTGTCTATTGGGTTTCAGGGTTTAAGAATCATCGATATATCACATAATGGCTTCACTGGAACGCTCTCACCTCTCTATTTTACTAGCTGGCGTGAAATGACCACATTAACCAAAGAATTCCACGAGTACATGGATATTGGCAGTTATAATATCTATGAGTCGATGGAAATGGTGAATAAAGGTGTAGAGATGAGCTTTGAGCGGATCCGGGAAGACTTCACAGCCATTGATTTTTCTGGAAACAGAATTTATGGCAAAATTCCTGAATCCGTTGGCTTTTTAAAGGAACTGCGTCTACTCAACTTGTCAGGTAATGCATTCACAAGCGATATCCCATGGCTCTTGGCAAATTTGACAAAGCTTGAGACATTGGACCTATCCCGTAATAACCTGTCAGGTCAAATCCCTCAAGATCTTGATAAACTCTCCTTTCTCTCATACATGAACTTCTCCCATAACTGTCTCCAAGGTCCAGTGCCAAGAGGCACACAGTTTCAAAGGCAGAATTGTTCTTCGTTCTCTCACAACCCTAGACTCTATGGACTTGAAGAAATATGCGGAGAAAAGCATGTCCTGAATCTTACATCACATCAACCGGAGGAGTTGTTAAAGGCTGAGGAACGAATGTTCAATTGGGTAGCAGCTGCAATAGCCTATGGACCAGGTGTATTCTGTGGATTGGTTATCGGACATATATTCACTTCACACAATCATGAGTGGTTCACAGAATATTTTGGTTGAAGAAAACTCAGAGTCAACACAAGTGCTCGTTAAGCCCGTTTCTTGCAATCTCATTGAGCAGTTGTGAAGCATATGTTGTCCACAGTCTTGTTCGTGTTTGTAATGAATTTTCCTGGTATGTTCTCCAATTAATGACTCTTTTGTGTTTTATTTGTAATTCTCTATTTTATGGTTTTGTAATAAACGTATTTTGTGGCTTTTGATATATACTGGCCTGAAAATATAGATCATTTTATTCTTAGAGGAGTTTACAATCACGACAATACAAATAGTGGAAGTTTCATGGCATACATTAATGTTTAGTGTTACAGGTCATGTATAAATGGAACGGTAGCAACGATAACTCTAATTTCATATGTATAAAAAGATCCAGCAACTGCCAAAAAAAAACGTGTACATGCAAAATAGCGTAGCCAGAGTAGAAGAATCTAATACGTGACGAATGAAGCAATGGTGAGAGCAAGAAATAAAAGAGAACAAATTTACACAATTTGAGAGCACAGAAACAACCTGAATCTGTAGTAAAGTTTATCTGGAAATAAAGGAGCTAAAATTTAAGAAGTGCTCAACAGAAAGCTCTGTGTATCAAAAGGAAGAAGGCGGATCACTTCTCATTGTTGCCATATATGTAGATGATTTATTTGTGACTGGAAATACTCTCAAATTCATAAGTGAGTTTAAAGCTGGGATGCCTACAAAATTTGAAATGTCGGACCTCAGAAGACTCACCTATTACCTCGACATAGAAGTTAATCAAGTTGAAGATGGAATCGGGATTAAACAAGAAGGCTATGCACGAAGGATTTTGAGAGAATCTGGTTTGGAAACTTGTAATCCAACTAAAGTACCAATGGAGTTTGGACTAAAAGTTTCTAAATCACAAGAAGAAACAGAGATAGACCCCATGAGCTATAGGAAATGTCGGATACCTAAGGTACTTGTTACACACGTCCAGATTTAGCTTTCTCAGTTGGATTTGCTAGTAGGTATATGCAATGTCCACGCAAGTCACATGGTGAAGTGATGAAACAGATACTAAGGTATCTTAAGGGAACAGATTATGGTCTGAAGTTTAATCATGGAGGATCAAAGAGAATTATCTGATTCAGCGATAGTAGTCATAATATAGACCAAGACTACGGAAGAAGCACTACGGGTCATATTTTCTATTATGGATTATCGCCGATTACTTGGGTCTCTCAAAAACAGAACACAGTTGCTCTTTCATCATGTGAAGCTGAGTTCATGGCAGCGACGGAGGCAGCAAGGTAAGCCATTTGACTTCAAGACATATTAAGCGAGATCACGGGACAAAAGATCGAGCAAGTTATCGTCAAGATTGACAGTAAATCTGTGATTGCACTTAAAAAAAATCCAGTATTTCAAGGCAAGAGCAAACACATACATAAGCGGTATCACTTTGTGCGAGAATGCATTGAAAGGGAGCTTGTTGATGTGGAACATGTGTCGGAAACCAGACAAAAGGCGGATATCTTGACTAAGGCATTGGCACGAATCAAGTTCAGCGAAATGAGAAGCTTGATAAGAGTGCAAGACATTACCAAGGACAAGTTAAAGCTTAAGGGGGTAAATGCTGGATAAGCTTCAATAGCTTAAAGCCCAAGATATCTCTAACAAGTCGGTTACGATAAGATAGACTTAATCTAATACAATTAGGAGTTATCTAGTTCTAATCTCTAATAGAAATAGTAATAGTAAAGAAGGTGCTATCATCCATGTAAAAATCAATGTTGAGTTGTGACATTAATTAAGAGGTTAAAGTGTTAGTTTTGAGCTATTTTCTAAACATAATAAAGAGACTCATTCTTTATACTTGAGCTAAGATAAATCTTTAAATACTTTATCGACTTCTCAACAAAATATGAAATAAAGAAAAATCAAAGTCTACGTTTTAGCTTCATCCTTGTAAAGATGTATCTGATTCGCAAATAAATTACCTTGTTCAGAACTTGGCTTGTAGCCAAGCCCGTATACCGCATATTTGGCATAGGCAAGTAATCTAACTCGTAGTGGAGCGCCTAACTTCAAAGTGATTGATCGTATGATTCCACAGTGATAAGAGAGAAACAAGGTATTTAAGTGTGCAAGGATAAACTCATTACTAGTAAAAATGAGGATCGAGGATTGTACTCTGTTCATAGTACGGTGAGAAGGTCAGGTGGAAGAGACCCCATGAAAGTTGTTATGTCTTCCAATCTCAAAAGCTTCAACTCTTGTTTCATTTTTTGCCTCTCTTGTATTGACATTCCTTTTCCCAGTCCTGATTTGCTATCACCAAGAAGAGACAAGAACAAGGATAAAAATTTCGATAATACTGTAAAAAAGGTACACACAAATACCTTTCACTAGTTCTTCCGATGAAAATGACAGGGAAGAATTTGGAATATTCTCCAACACCAAACCATTTCCCTAATCCTTGTATCTTTTCCGAGTCAAGAAGAATCAAAGCTTCCCACAACCGACAAAAGTCTCGCCTAAAACCTCTATCCAATGTTTTACAGTTCCCCTGGTCTAGCAGAAGTTTTCATTTAATCGATAAAACATTCTATGATTAGAATATGGAACCAGTGAAAAGTCGGTCGAGAGTTACAAACACAAAAGTACCTAAAGAGAAGCCATTCTGGCCTCCAGGAGAAACTAGTATATTTCCAGGATGCGGATCGCCATGTATGAATCCGTGAACAAATATCATTTCAGCAAAAACTTCAACCAACACTTTAGCAACCTATAATAATAACATATGCATCATGTCAAGTTCTCTGCTTCCTGATACATAGTCTGGTACATCCTCTGATGCATCCAGCTGTAAAGACCTTGTCCAATATGTATGATGATTTAATCAAGCTGGATCATCATGCTTTACACCAGTTGTTGCCAGGCCCGGCCTTGAGGCCCTATGCATTTAAAAACTTTTGTGGGCCTTTTAAATGTTGTTGAGTCTTCATAGTCTAGTGGCAAAGTACTAGTATTTGTTCCTTTTCATCACGTGTTCCATTCCGCCTTCATGCAGATTTTTTGTTCAAAAGGTTTCACCCTAACAAACTAATTGTTCCATTCCTAACAAACTAAAAGCGGCCTATTTTTCAAGATATACATCTTCAACTGCATCTTATGCATCAAGCTTCTAACATTCTTCTGGTGTATCTTTTGATTAATTTCACCCAGCATCAATGAAAATTTTCTCAACTCATCTAGCAATACTCTAACAAGTACTAGTCTTTCATCTATGCATTTAACACTGATTTTCTTATGTTTATGATCTGACGCTAGTAATGGTACATAGTATTCATGAGACGCTTCTAACAGTTGTTGTTCATTGAAAAATTGAACGATTTACAATGATTTTAGAAAATTGATTAGCGGAAAGAAAAATATGCATTACATTATTATTTACATCAAACATCTATTCCCAAAATAATTTGAATTTCCAAAATTGATTTAGTGGTACGGCCAAATATAACTAGCAAATGATTATAGCACTACTAAAAAAAACTTGTATAGCCAAGGAGAAGATGATTTAATTTGCTTCTCTTTGCCAGATTGAATATGACGGTGTAAGGATCGAAGACGAGGGGGGCTAAATCGGAGACGGTAGTGGCTGACTTGGACTGGTGGCCGGATCTGAGACAATTGTAAAGAAGGAGAAGTCCAAAACGGCGGTGGTGGTGATTTGAACATCACCGGAAGATAAGGAAGAACTAACTCATTTCATAGCTCCAGAGTTTCAACGAGTAATACACAATGTTTTAACCCAAATAAAGACTGCAAGTGCACAGACAATCGCAGCAGTATAAAAGGAATTGAATCCACAGAGACCAAGGTTACACTATGACTTTATGAGATTTAAAAATAAAGCTAAGACAAAAGTTTATGGTAGGTTTTTGTAACAGAATGAAAATAATTAAAACGATGTAAAATCAATAAAGCAAAGCACTAGACTAAGGTATTTCACCGGTAATTCAGAGATGAAAACTTTAGCAACTATTCAGGATATAATTTAGCACAGGTCCAGAACTCAAACATAAAAATAAGACCGATCCATTGTCGTGGCGCCGACAACTTTCCCTAACAACCTAGATACCTAAACTATCGTTTCGACCTAGAGATGCAGACAAGCATTAACTATCGTTGGTTATGGACTGATTGCTCACCAATATATTTTCTAGCAACGTAGAGCACTGTCGTGAATAAGTTAACCTGAAATCATAGACTAAGTGATCAGTTTAATCTAAGCACTAAATTCAACAAGAGGCAAAGACAATATATATTTCTGTATCCTATTTATGCTTAGTTTATCATCTCATGAATACCTTTGAAAACTCTAATCTAGCTAAAGGACTACTAAGACATGGAAGAATAAAACACAACAATGGATAAAAAAGAATTCATGAATAATATTAAAGATAAAATAAGGTTCAGAATTCTTCTCAAATAAAGTAGTGGATGATCCTTCAAATCTTAAAAGCGAAAACAAAGGAAGAACAAGAGGAGAAGGAGAGAAAATCCAAGAGAATCTCCAAGTGAGCCTCGAAGTCAGCCTCAAGGCAAGCGTCCATTTTCTGGAAGCGGCTTGACCTATTTATTCATGCCAATAATTAGGTCAAATCAGCTTTTTTTATTTTTTTATGGCGGCGAAGCATGTGTTCCCAAAACCGGAGCACGTGCTCGCGTGTAAATTATGCTCTTTTGCTGCGAATCCACTCTTTTTTACTCCAAAAGCTCCAGCAGCTCCAGTCCATTCAATCCATGCTCCAAGACTTCTTTTTGACCTGATATGACCTAAAAACGACTCTAAAGACACAGAAAAGGACTAGAAAACATTAGTAAATATGAGCCAAAATCATCATATATCAACTCTCCCGGACTTAGACCTTTGTTTGTCCTCAAACAAACGAGGATCAAAGAAGGAAAAAGAGGGGTAAGCGCAGGGACTAGGAGAATCTCAGAAAACTGTAACATCAACCATAATCTGCAAACCACACACTTCATAACATGAGAAACAAGTTCTTACCGAAAACTCACCCAACTAACCCTGTTTCATAATTGAATCTCTATACCCAGAAAAGCTCATCATCAAGACAATAACTCTTTACATAAATTAAATAGAGGCGTGACTTCTCATTTTCGGGCATTAGTTAAAGGAATCAAATCTTGGTAATAGGGAAGCTAATTTAACGATGGAGCTCAGAGTGTTTAGGGTTACCAGATTTTTTGGTGGGTACTAGCCATAGCACAAAATGATACGAAAAATGGACTAGTGATGTCCACAACCTCTAACCACCCCCTTTCTCCTTTTGAAACTCAACCTTCTTCTTGAAACTCCACTCTTCTTCTTCTTCCTTTCTTCCTTGGGTCTGACCATGTATTCAGGGACACATATTTTTGGATTTATCGAATTCACCTCTCTTCATTCATTCATACATTTTTTTTTGGAATGAAGAGGGCTTTACATACATATATATCCCTTAAACACGAGTATTTTTGAATGAAAAATCATCATACCCAAGTACACACCTCATCGGGACGCCCTTCTAATTTTTTTTTTATGAAATTGCCCAGAGTAGGTGCTCCGCTTGCTGGAGCAGGTGCTCTGGCTGATGATTTCATTTTTCTGTTTTCTACTCACTGGTTCTTCAATAGAGTGAGTTAGAGGTTGCGTCAGTCCTTTTCTCCGACCCTTTTGCAAATGTCTGCACATATAAGACTAAAAACACGAGAATGCAAGAGGTCTAGAAAGAAGGTGAGGTGCTTGGAAGGTACTAGCTAAAAATGAGTTAGCTATTCAGGAGCAGCAAGAGTGGTAAAAAGAGTAAGAAGTCCTGAATATTGGTTTCATTCCCCTAGTCTAATGCCCTAGATGAGAAGAATTAATGTTCAGATTAAGTCTAAATAGAGTAGAGTTATAGCTTTCCGAATAAATTTTAATGAGATGATATCATTCTGGAGAGGGAGGAATCCGAGTGTGGGATGGTTCTGGCTTGTCCTTGTACTCATGGTTCTGCAGTGATTGTCACTAGAAAGATGGTCAAAACTTCACAATTGTTTAAATGCATCATAGATTCCCAGTTCCCATAAGTGATATTTTTGGTCCATACAACTATATGACTCGAACAAACTGACTGAATAAAAGAAAAATGCAGCAAATGCTTCTGACACTGACTCGATAAAACAAAAGAAATGAAGCAGCTGCACCTGATTTGGACTTAAACAAAGACACTAAAGAAAATAATGAAAAATAAGATGCAAAGAAAAAGAAAATAAATTAGTAGCGGACCTCTCCCCCGGACTTAAATAACACCGTCTCTGGTGTGAAAAAGAACAAAGGGATTAGTCAAAAAATAAAAAAAAAATAACTATGAATAATATAATGGTAAAAAAAATATATGAGAAAACATCACCGCATGGAAGCGGTGTCCGGGCCGTCACAACTAGCTCGCCTCCTCCTCCATCGCCGGGGTTGGCTCATGTCTGAGGAGCTGACCGAAGCCTGGGGCTGTGTATCCACAGATGCGGTGGTGTGGCAGCATCCGTGAGCCAAGGTCTGCATAATCCTCTGCATGAGGCTGTTGTTCTTCCGCTGCGATGTGATCATCCATCTCCTATACTCGCGAGTGTCAGGATCATCCGAGATAGGCGGAAGATCAAACTCACCTTGAGTAGCGGTGCCGTAGAA
This sequence comes from Cardamine occulta, assembly GCA_028015245.1. NCBI lineage: Eukaryota > Viridiplantae > Streptophyta > Magnoliopsida > Brassicales > Brassicaceae > Cardamine > Cardamine occulta. Next base: position 4,507,830 of record CM051367.1, read on the forward strand.
TGGCAGAGTGAGGGGCGGGACGGACATGTCCTCATCTTCGGTCTGATGGTCAGAGCTCGGGAGGAGTTGGCGCGTGTGCGCACTGAAGAAGGACAGCTGGGAGTGTGGCCGAGGTAGTCGTGAGGCGGCCGGAATGCAAGGCTGTCTACCGTGAGGAGCTGAGTGAGCACCTTGTTAGGAAGCGCACAGAACTGGTAGGTGCTTGGGTCACGAAGGATCTTGGAGGAGACCAAGTGGTTGGTATCCATCTTCTCCAGCTTGGTGATGCAAGAGGCAGTGGAGAGATCTGCCCCGAGGTGCCGGAACAGGGAAGTGAGGAGGCTCCCGATATGCTCAGTTCGTGGCGAAGAGCCGCCGGTAGAGCTATCTTTGATGGTGCAGATGACCTCCGTGAACCGGATTCCGAGGTTGGCGCGGTACATAGCAACTCGCGCCGGGTGTTCGTCTTCCACCAAATTGCTGCAGCCCAAAAACAACATTAAAAGTTCGTCGAAGTGTACCTTGTTCCCTTCGTCTCGGTTAAAGAGCATGTTGCTAAAGATTCTTGCGCTAATACGGACCGCGGGGTGATGGATGCAGGTTTGGCTCGTCGAGTTAGAACGGTAGGGACCGGAGGCGATGGTCTCCTAGAAACTGCCAGACTGTGAAAATTTCTTGGGAAATATGAGCTCCTTTGACCTTGTTGTGGAAGCCAAAGGCAATGCAAAAATCCTTCATGCCGATGCTATACTTCTTTCTGCCTGCAAAGAAAGAAAAAATGGCCTCTTCGAACGCTGGCCTTTCCGGATCCGCGTAGGTAAGCTGGGTGGTGGCTAAGCATTACCGCGTGAGATCCGGGAAAAGGACATCCTCCTCCAAGGCAAAGGTCATGCATTGGGCGTGGTAGAGGATTTGCTGAACTTCTTCGTAGATGCCCAAGGTTAGGATGGTGTCAGTGCACATGAACCTACTCGGTTCGATCTTCACCTTAAGCGGCTGGTTGTAATAGAAAGAGGCCTTTTGGTCCCATTGGGTGGTGGACTGCGGTGGTAGGTTATCATCGGGCAAAGAGAAGGCCTCATTCTCCGTGCGTGGCCATGGATGCGTGATGGGGCGGTCGGCTTGTGCGGCGGAAGATTCAGCATGAGCTTGCTCTTGGTGCTCGAGAAGCGCTGTTTTGGAGGCAGGGTGGCGAGAAACTTGGTGGCGGTGAAAACGAGGTGAGCAAGAGGATTTGTGGTGGCACGGCGAGAGAGATGTGGAGACGCGGCGAGAGGGAGATGCGCAGTAAGTGGGAGCGCAAGAGGCAAGAGGTGTGCGGTTTTTGTGGTAGCACGGCGCGAGTACGAGCCTTAGTGCGAGCGAGAGCGCGAGCAAGGAACACGAGTAGCGGCAGAATGAGGAGCGTGGGATGCGAGAGAGAGAAAAAAGAGAATTAAGGATGGAAAAAGAAAACTTGGCCCAATCCTTCCTTGTCATGCGCACTGTCTTCTGCAGTGTGCTCTTGATCTCCCTGTTGGAGATCTCAACCTGACCGTTTGTTTGAGGGTGGTAAGGAGTCGAGACCTTGTGCTTCACGCCATTCTTCTTTAGGAGGTTTGCAAAAAATTTGTTGATGAATTGGGAACCCCCATCGCTAATCACTATCCAAACATGGGAAAAATGACAGATTTAAACATCTTGACCACCACTCTAGCATCATTAGTTGGGCTTGCTAACGCTTCAACCCATTTGGACACAAAGTCCACCGCAACCAAAATATACACTGCCGAAAGAGGATGGGAATGGTCCCATGAAGTTTATTCTCCACACATCAAAAATTTCAACTTCCAGAATAAAATTCTGAGGCATTTGATTCCTTTTACTGATGTTCCCTTGCCTCTGACAAGCATCGCATCTGGAGACAAAACGCTGAGCATCGCAGAACATGGTGGGCCACCAAAAACCGGATTGTAGAACTTTGGAGACTTTCTTGAAAGTGGTGAAGTGGCCAGCATATGATGAATCATGACAATGAAAAAAGGATCCCAGGTACCTTTTCTTCAGAAATACATCTTCTGAATATCCCATCTGAGCAATGCTTGTACAAGTAGAGCTCGTCCCAAAAGTACATCCTAATGTCCCGAAGAAATTTTTTCCTTTTATTCCCCAAAAAGTCTTCCTGTTCTTTCTCAGTAGCTAAAAAGTTGGCTATCTCTCCAAACAAGGGAAAACGGAATTGGTGTCCCTTTTCCACTGAACTGAAAAAGCACTCCGGAGCAGGTGCTCCCACTGGGTGCTCGCTGACTCCGCCAACACTGATCGCGTAGATCTGCTCATCTGGGAGACTAACGTCCATAGGTGTTTTTTCTTCTATTTGCATCCTGGATAAATGATCTACAACTCCGTTTTCAGCCCCCTTCTTATCCCTAATCTCCAAATCGAATTCTTGCAACAAAAGAATCCATCTCAAAAGTCTAGGCTTGGCATCCTTCTTTATGAGCAAGTATTTGAGAGCCGCATGGTCAGTGTGAACGATCACCTTCGATCCCACAAGGTACGATCAAAACTTCTCGAAGGCGAATACAATCACTAACAACTCCTTCTTGGTTATGGCATACTTGCACTGAGCCTCGTCCATAGTCCGACTCGCGTAATAAATAACATGAAGCTTGTTGTCTTTCCTCTGGCCTAACACTGCCCCTACAGCAAAATCGCTAGTATCGGTCATGATCTCAAAAGGAAGGTCCCAATCCGGCGGCTGAACGATAGGAGCGTAACCAAAGCTCCCTTGATAGTGTGAAAAGCTTCCAAACAGGCGCTGTCAAACTCAAACTTCACCTCCTTACATAGAAATCTCGTGAGGGGTTTAGCAATCTTAGAGAAATCATTGATGAACCGGTGGTAGAACCCAGCATGTCCCAGAAAACTGCGGATCCCTTTCACTGAATTAGACGGCTGCAACCTCATCATCACTTTGATATTTGCCTTGTCCACATCAACACCTTTTTCGGATATCTTGTGCCCTAGTACTATCCTGTCTCGCACCATGAAGTAACACTTCTCCCAATTCAAAACAAGGTGTTTCTCCTCAAACCATTGCAAGATCCTGCACAAATTCGACAAACACACAGAGAAAGAACTTCCATATACAGAAAAATCATCCATAAAAACCTCCATAATATCCTCAATAAGATCAGTAAAAATGGACATCATGCAGCGTTGGAAAGTTGTTAGGGCATTACACAAACTGAATGGTATCCTGCGGTACGCGAAGGTGCCATAAGGACAAGCGAACGTCGTCTTCTCTTGGTCATCCGGATGGATAGGGATCTGGAAGAAACCTGAATAACCATCTAAAAAAACTGTAATAAGGATGATTAGCCAAACGTTAAAGCATATGATCAATAAATGGAAGCGGAAAATGATCTTTGCGAGTTGCAGCATTCAATTTCCGATAATCTATGCACATTCTATGTCCGGTTACTGTCCTAGTTGGTATTAGTTCATTCCTATCATTTCTTACCACCGTGATACCTCCTTTCTTAGGTACTACATGCAGAAGACTGACCCATTTGCTGTCGGAGATAGCATAGATTACACCAGCCTCTAGAAGTTTCATTACTCTTTCTTGACGACATCCTTTAAATTCGGGTTTAACCGTCTCTGATGCTTGACAGAAGTCATTGATTCATCTTCTAGGTATGTTCTATGCATGCATAGGTCTGGAGAAATACTGGTGATATCGTCCAGCGAATACCCTAAAGCCTTCTTGTACTTTCTTAATTCACACAAAAGCAAGGTAACCTCGATATTGTTCAAATTTGCATTAATTATCACAGGATATGTAGAGTTAAGACCAAGAAACGCATACCTGAGCCCAGCTGGGAGGGCTTTCAACTCAAGTTTTAGAACTTCCAACTCGCTCCAAGAACCGCTAATCGAATCATCCGGAGTATGTGCTCCCGGCACTGGAGTAGGTGCTCCGGCCTTATCTTTTTCCATCGATTTTTATCTCCTTCCAGACTCATATATGCTACCATCTTCTCTACTCTGAGGCTTGAATCATACGTTTTTACAAAACCCTTGGTGTCATCCTTCAGAAAACTGTATTTACCTTCAACCTTAGTCCAAGCGACTTCCAAAGGGTCTTTTGCCAAAATTTCTTCAGTTACCTCTTCAGCTATCTCTGAATCATCATGAACAACAAATTTTTGTTCATCTCATTGGTTTCTGGAGAAGCTTATTCATCTCAAACCTCACAAGCATGTCTCCCAAGCGGAGATCGACGATTCCTTCTTCAACATCTATTATTGCACGTGCTGTGCATAGGAATGCTCGGCCCAAGATCAGAGGGTCCTTTGGTTCGTCATCTAATTCCAGAACCACAAAATCCGCAGAGATGAGTGTATCCCGTATTCGAACATGCAGATCTTTAATTATTCTAATCGGTAGCTTGGTTGATCCATCAGCCAATACCAAAGAGATCTTGGTGGGTTTGAACTTCGTGAATCCTAAAAGCTTTGCTACAGAGTATAACATCAGATTAACACTCGAACCCAAGTTACAAAGAGAGCAAGCAAAGGTCATTGTCCAATCTTCACCAGGATCACGAACCTCCCGGGATTTCCCTTCTTTGTCAAAACCTTGTTCTGGAGTATGGCGCTGCATTCCTTTGTAATCATCATCACTTTTTCCTCCTTTACAACTTTACCAGCCACTAGTTCTTTCATGTACCTCTTCAGAGCTGGTACCATCTGCACGACATCCACCAAAGGGAGCTTTACCGTCAAGTCCTTTAGCATCTCCTTGCACTTTGGACTTTACCGTCAAGTCCTTCGGAGGAACTGGGTAGGGAACCCTAGGTATGTAAACTCTCTTTGGAGGAGTTTCTGCAGAATTGGCTGGAGCACCCTGTCGAAGCAGGTGCTCCCGATAAGGGTTTGGGTGCTAAGTAGTTCCGGTCTGAGATTCAAGTGGAACAGTCTCAACCGATGTTCCTAAGTGTGAGCCATGCTCCATTATTCCTTCTTCTGTGGCAAGAGCTTTCCCTTGGGTCTTGTGCTCCGTAGCACTCTCCTCATCTTTTCCAACAGTTTTAGGCTAGTTGATGGTGCCAACACTCTTTCACTTCTAAGCTCTACTGCATTGACATACTCATTCCTAGGATTCATCTCCCCTTTTCCTGGAAGAGTCCCACTAGGTCGCTTGATCGTCTCGGCAGTTTGGGCAACTTGCATGTCAAGCTTCTTCACGTGAGCGGTAACGGCTTCATACTTTGCATTGAGATCATTGTACATGTGATCGACCTTGGCATTAATCTCAGTTGCAGCCTTTTGCTGATTGACCAAAAGTTGCTGCATAAGAGTGTTTACATCTTGAGAATCCGGCGGAGGAGTTGATTGTTGAGCGGTTGTGAAGTAGAGCTTTTGTTGAGTTCCTCCTTGGAACCTGTTCTGGTTTTGCATGGGGACGAACGGTTTTCCCTGTTGGTTGCTGGAGTAGAACTTCTGAAACCCTTGGTTCTGTGGCAACTGATTCATACCCTCCTCCTTGCTGCGGATAAATCTGGTCTTGTGGGTTCTCGATGTTGGTGCTTTGGTAAGAGAGGTTCGGGTGGTTTCTGAAGTTTGAGTTGAAACCATGTTCTGCACATATCCTTGTCCACTCACATAGTTAACCTCTTGCATACCAGTATCATCATCCTCTTCAAAATCTTGGGAGATAGGGGTGCTCCCATTCTCATCCACAAAATGAACCGATTTTTGGTTTTCCCCAAGGAGTAGGTTCACCTTTGCCGTCAGCTCATCAATCTTTTGTGTCTGCATGCTGTTGACTTTTCTGGACCTATCATACTCAAGAGACTTGTTATTGGAACTCGAAACCAAGTTCTCAATCAGCTCAAAAGTGTCTTCCTTAGTTTTGGTCATGAAATCACCATTACTAGCCGTATTTAGCGCATTCCTGTAATCCCACTCAACACCATCATAGAAAATACCCAAAATCTGCTCATCTTTAAACCCGTGGTGAGGACACTCTCTGCGATATTCCTTCAGCCTTTCCCAAGCTTCACAAAAAGCTTCCCCGGAATGCTGTTCGAATGAGGATATCTTGTTCCACAAAGCCGCAATCTTCGATTTGTTTTAGAAATGATTCAAAAATGCTGCTCTACATTCAGCCCATGTCCTCAATGAACCCGGTGGTAGTGACTTCAGGCATCGTGAGGTCTTGTCCGCAAGTGAAAACGGAAACAACTTGCACTTCAAAAATTCATTAGGCACTCTATTAGAACCCATGGTGCTGCAGATTTCCTCAAAGTTCTCGATGTGATCCATTGGTATTTCAGCTGGGAGTCCATGAAAGAGGTGTTACTTCACCAACAAAATCATTTGAGGTTTGATTTCGAAGTCTTGCCTCTGAATAGGGGGAGGCACAATGGCGGTTCGGTTCTGCTAGTAGGCGTGTGAATTGTCCGAGTCTCTAATACCAGGCTGCTGTTGCTGAACTTCTTATTTATCTCTCCGCAGTTGTTCCAACTCATCACGAAGCATCTGCAACTGAGCAGTCATTCTGTTGTCTTGTTCGCCCATGTTGGCGGTAGGGAGTCTTCGTTATCGGTTCTCCCTTTCTAGCCTAGCGAGCCCTTCATTTGAAATATTAATTAAATTCTCGGTGCAATTTCTTCTTGTTTTTCTACTTACAATGCACCTGAAACATAAGAAAAAGAGAAAAAATTAGTAGTTTCTTAGACTGAATTTAAAATCAAAAATCAAAGGTAACACAATTGGTCCCTAGCAACGGTGCCAAAAACTTGATACACAATGTTTTAACCCAAATAAAGACTACAAGTGCATAGACAATCGCAGTAGTATAAAAGGGATCGAATCCATAGAGACTAAAGTTACACTATGACTTTATGAGATTTAAAAATAAAGCTAAGACAAAAGTTTATGATAGGTTTTTGTAACAGAATGCAAATAATTAAAACGATGTAAAATCAATAAAGCAAGACACTAGACTAAGGTATTTCCCATGTAATTCAGAGATGAAAACTTTAGTAACTATTCAGGATATAATTCAGCACAGGTCCAGAACTCAAACATAAAAATAAGACCGACCCACTGTCTTGGCGCCGACAACTTTCCCTAACAACCTAGATACCTAAACTGTCGTTTGGACCTAGAGATGCAGACAAGCATTAACGAATGAGTTTAATATGTTCACACTCAGCCGTAGTATCAAGTATCGTTGGCTACGGACTGATTGCTCACCAATGTCTTTTCTAGCAACCTAAAGCACTGTCATGAATAAGTTAACCTGAAATCATAGACTAAGTGATCAGTTTAATCTAAGTATTAAATTCAACAAGAGGCGAAGATAGTATTTATGTATCCTATTTATGCTCAGTTTATCATCTCATGAATACCTTTAAAAACTCTAATCTAGCTAAAAGACTACTCAGACATGGAAGAATAAAACACAACAATGGATAAAAAGAAATTCATGAATACTATTAAAGATAAAATAAGGTTCAGAATTCTTTTCAAACAAAGTAGTGGATGATCCTCCAAATCTTAAAAGCGAAAACAAAAGAAGATCGAAGGAGTAGCGAGGCGATGGAGAACAAGAGGAGAATGAGAGAAAATCCAAGAGAATCTCCAAGTGAGCCTTGAAGTCAGCCTCAATGTAAGCGTCCATTTTCTGGAAGCGGCTTGACCTATTTATTCACGTCAATAATTAGGTCATATCGGGTTTTTTATTTTTCTCTGGCGGCGGAGCATGTGCTCCCGAAACCGGAGCACGTGCTCGCGTGTAAAATATGCTCTTTTGCTGCGAATCCACTCTTTTTTGCTCCAAAAGCTCCAGCAGCTGCAGTCCATCCAATCCATGCTCCAAGACTTCTTCTGACCTGATATGACCCAAAAACGACTCTAAAGACACGAAAAAGGACTAGAAAGCATTAGTAAATATGGGCCAAAATCATCATATATCAACGAGAGAGAAAGAGTCATGTGTTAGAAGAAAAGAATGAAGGTGAAGAGAACTGATAAGCGAAAAAACGATCTTATTCATTTAACAAAAGAATACAAGAAAGTTCAATCTCGATCTTCAAGAACACGCTCTTGAAATCACCATAGCACAGAAAGATTCTCTAACTACCCAAATGATCTGATTACAATACAATCGATGATCCAAGATGAGAAAGGAACGTTCTATTTGAACTCTAACGACTTCTTCTTCCTTTGTAGATTCCACGTCAGCACAGCTACTCCACCTCCGTAATTAAAGTCAACTAGTCAGACCCTCTGCTTCAATCTGAGTCTTCTTCTTCCGTATATATACTCTAGTGGGCCTGTCAATACCCCCATCGGCAATAAGAAGCTTGTCCTCAAGCTTCAAGTGAGGAAATTGCTTGATCAATATCGTGACTCTCTCCCAAGAATTCTCATGATCTGGCAAATTCTTCTAAGCAATCAAAGCTTCCAAATGATCCTTTTTATCATGACGGGTGTCCAAAACAGAAGCTGGTTCAATAATCAACTCCTCATTCACTGAAAACGAGTTTGGTAAGTCAGTGACAACATGGTTGGACCCCAAGACTGGTTTCAACTGAGACACATGGAATACAGGATGCACTCTCGATCAGCTGGTAGCTTTAGCCTGTACGCCACTGCACCAACTCTCGCCAATACCTCAAAAGGTCCATAATATCGAGCAGCTAACTTTTGATAAACACGCTTAGACATCGATTGTTGTCTATAGGGTCTGAGTTTAAGAAAAACCATGTCGCCAACTGTAAATACAAGCTCTCTCCTCTGTTTATCCACATTATTTTTCATCCTCTCCTGAGCCTTCTGTAGTTGCTCTTTTATTTGTATAAGCATTGAATCTCTCTCCTTGAGCATTACTTCCAACTCAAAGTTTGTTGTGGAGCCTTTCTCATATTTCAACAGACTCGGATTGAGGATGAAATGCGGTATTATACTTCAAGTGAGTACCCGCTAGTTTAAACAGCTATTTCCAAAACGAGCTCAAAAAAAATCCTGTCTCGATCAGAGACAATAGACGTTGGAAATCCATGCAAACGCACAACCTCATTCATAAACTTCTTGGCCACATCTTGTGTAGTAAATGGATGTTTCAGTTTTAGAAAATGAGCAAATTTACTTAATCTGTCTACCACCACTAGAATGACATTAGTACCATGTGAAACCGGTAAACCCTCAATAAAATCCATTGAAAGAGCTTCCCAAATCTGATTAGGTATAGGTAAAGGTTATAATAATCCGGCTGGAGACAACGTCGAGTACTTATGTCTTTGACATACATCACACTGAGCAACATAGGTCTGTATATCCTTTGTCATCTTTGTCCAATGAAATAGACGTTGAATCCTTTTAACCGTATTTAAAATGCCTGAATGCCCACCTTCTAATCCATTATGATATTCCTTCAGAATGGTAGGAATAAAAACAGAAGAACGAGGGATCAATAACCTGTTTTTGAACAACAACTTCTCATCCACCACCTTATAACCTGCCTTATCTTCTTTGCTAGTCCGTACTTTTTCCTTAAGCTTGGTTAAAAACTTATCTGTTTCCACCTCATTAAGAATATCTTGCAACTGCAGACACGAAGGAACAGTCAAAGCCATTAAAAAAGTAGTCACTGTGAGTTTAAGCTCTTGACAAATTCTTGATAACCCATCCGCTGCTTTATTTTCTACTCCTGGTTTGTACAAGATATCAAAATCATAACCCAACAGCTTCGTTAACCATCGTTCATAGTCCATAGAAACTTCCTTCTGTTCCAACAAAAACTTCAAACTTTTTTGATCAGTGTGAACTACAAACTTCTTACCCAATAAGTAATGTCTCCATTTCTATATGCCAAAACAATTGCCATAAGTTCTCTCTTATATATCGCCTTGATTTGTTAACGAGCAGACAAACCCGAACTGAAATAAGCTATTAGTCTCTGGCGTTGCATTAATACAGCCCCAAGCCCATATCCGGATGCATCAGATTCCACAATAAAAAGTTCTGTGAAATCCGGTAATGCTAACACAGGAGCCGACAACATTGCTTCTTTCAACTGAATAAATGCCATTTGGGCTCGAGTTGACCATTCAAATTGATCCTTCCTCAATAAATCTGTTAATGGACGAGCTATAACTCCATATCCTTGCACAAACTTCCTATAATAACCAGTGAGTTTCAAAAAACCCCTCAAATCTTTAACATTTTTTGGTTCTGGCCAAAGTCTCATTGCATCAGCCTTTGCCGGGTTAGTCGCCACACCCCCTTGTGAAATGATATATCCCAAATACTCAACTTATACTTGGCCAAACAAGCATTTCTTCTGGTTGGCCAGTAACTTCTGCTCGACAAAAATTTCCAAAACTTGTTGTAAATGGAGTACATGTTCTTCTATCGAATTACTATACACCAGAATATCATCAAAAATACAAGCACGAATCTTCCCAAGAATGCTCGAAAGAGATCATTCATTAAAGCTTGGAAAGTTGCTGGTGCATAAGTAAGGCTGAAAGGCATTAGTAAGAATTCGTAATGGCCATCCGCTGTTCTAAAAGTTGTCTTCTCAATATCCTTTTCCTCCATACCAATCTGATGATAAACAGAACGCAAATCAAGCTTTGAAAAAAATTTGGCTCCATGTAACTCATCAAGCAACTGATCAATCATAGGTATTTGAAACTTTTTCAATACAGTGACCTTATTCAAAGCTCTATAGTCGATGCAGAATCTCCAACTAGCATCCTTCTTCTTAACTAATAGAACCGGACTAGAATATGGACTGCAGCTGGGTCTAATAATCCCCAATGAAAGCATTGATGATACTTGCTTAGACGTTTCTTCTTTATAAGCTTGTGGGTAACGATACGGTCTTACACTTACTGGACCAACTCCTGCTATTAGATTAATAGCATGTTCATGTCCGCATTTTGGTGGGAGCTGAGCAGGTTCTTCAAAAATACTCACATACCTATCCAATAAATGTTCCACTTGTTTTGGAATCTGTTTTGGAACATCTTTCAATTCCAACTGAAATAATTCTGAATTGTAGTTTGTTGAAGGTTGCAATGACTGCAAAGAAGTTTCCTTGTCCACAAAAGCTGGATCCCCAAATAAAGTCACTAATGCTCCCTTATGGGTAAATGACAACTCATGAGTTTCCCAATTCATGCCACACTTCCCTAACGTTCTTAACCACTGAATCCCCAAGATAATATCGGTAGCACCAAGATCCAACACTATAAAATCAGCAGTAAATTCTACTCCTTGTAGTGCAAATGGAACTTTTTGACAAATAGCTGAACCCGTCATTGTTATACCAGTGCCTAAACGAATTGTCATTCCTTTATTACAAGTTGCTCTTAACTTAGATTTAGCCACATCAGTAGGATTTATGAAGTTGTGTGTGGCTCCACTATCCAATATCACTAGTATCTTCACTTTCCTAATAGTTCCCCACAACTTTGTAGTTGAGAACGAGGGTAATCCCATCATAGACATCAAGGACAATTCAACTTCTATAACTGAGCCAACCTCTTCATCATAAAAATCAGCCCAATCTTCATCTACTACTTCAACTTCACACCCATTCAACACCGTGAATACTTTCAGCTCAATGTTCTGACACTTATGCATTCGAGACCAAGATCCTTTACATTTGAAACACAAGCCTTGTTTCCTTAATTCTGCTATCTCTGCTGGTGATAAACGTGACACCATCTGACCTGAATGATGAGATTTCCATGGTAGTTTATCCCCTTGAGTTGACTGATCCAACATTTGTTTGTCATTCTGATTGCCACTGTTCTTAATACTTTCTTTGACAGTATCCACATTTGTTTGATGAATCCCCGATCTATAATTGTTGTACTGAGAAGACGACTTTAATGGTATATAAGACGTTTTTCTATACTGAGTATGCTGTGTTGTAGAAGCCATTGATGTGCAAAAAATACTATCCTCCATTCTCATAACCGCATTGAAATGCTCTATTAAACCCCGTGGCTCCTTAATCTTGATCACTTCTTGCATTTCAGGCTTCAGTCCAAGATAAAATACATGCACCAAATTCTCTTCATCCACACCCTTCACCAGTGTCGATAATTCTTCAAACTCATTAACAAAATCCACAACAGATCCTGTTTGTTTCATATGATAATCTGTTCCTTGGGTTTTTCATCTAACTTCTGACTGAATCGTGCAATCATTCTCTTCTTAAATTGAGACCAATTCTGAAACTCTGCTCTCTCAATCTCTCGATTGTACCAATTCAATACTGGACCTTGTAAACTCACCGACATTAAATCCAACTTATTTGCATCATTATATTTCCCCATACGAAAAAACCTCTCTGCTTGCATGATCCAACCATAGGGACGAGTACCATCAAACATAGGCAATTCAATCTTCTTCAACATTCCATTTCTATTCTCCAAAACATTATGAATTCCCCAATAATTTAATTGATTATCTATCGGATCAGAATCGCAATCAATCGGATGTACCTGAGTAGGATTCCCATGCGCTTTATCCGTAAATTGATGTGCCTCCATACGAGCTAAGGTCTGCGAAATGGAGCTCATACTTTTTTCCAATGACTCCAAACGACTCTCCACCGCCGAAACCCGACTCGTCACACCGCTGTAAGAGTCCGTCAATCTTTTCCAACCACCGCAAAGCACCGTAAGCTCACCGTTCAGCTCCACGACTGTCCCTGTAACTCTGAAGTAATTTGCTCGGAATCCTCCATGTCCGCCATTTTCAATACCACGATGCGCGATCCAAACGTCACGACGCACCACTTGATAAGAGAAAGAACGATCTTATTCAATTAACAAAAGAATACAAAAAAGTTCAATCTCGATCTTCAAGAACACGCTCTTGAAATTGCCATAGCACAGAAAGATTCTCTAACTACCCAAATGATCTGATTACAATACAATCGATGATCCAAGATGAGAAAGTAAATTTCTATTTGAACTCTAACGACTTCTTCTTCCTTTGCAGATTCCACGTCAGCATAGCTACTCCAGCTCCGTAATTAAAGTCAACTAGTCAGACCCTCTGCTTCAATCCGAGTCTTCTTCTTCCGAATATATACTCTAGTGGGCCTATCAAGAAGAAGAAGAATAAGTGACGAACAGAAAAATTAGAGAAGGAAAGAAGAGAAGTGGAGTGAATTACCTGTCAGTCGTTGGTGGATCTGGTGAGGTGGAGAGGTGGAGGCATAGACGCAGAGAAGAAGAAGAGAGTTGGGGACCAACAGAGAAATAAAAGATTCGGCGGAGAAGAAGGAAAAAATAAGGTTTTAATGCCATTGCCACGGATGGATTCGTGGCTAAGCCGTGGATACACTTTTCAAAAAAATTTAAAATCTCAAAAATTTCAAAACAAAAAATTATAAATTTTCACATACCCACGAATTAGCGTGGCTATTCCGTAACTATCGGTTTAATTAAATTATAAATTTATTTTAAACTTTTAAAAATGCTTAAATTTTTAAAGTTTTATGTATGAAAATATATTATTTAATATTTTTTTTAAATAGAGATTTAATATTTTTTTTTGAATTTTATTATAATAGTGTTAAATTTATTTTTGGGTTATATATAATGATTAGATTCTTTTGTTTAGGTTTATGGTTTATGATTTAGGATTTGATAAAATTATTAGATTTAGAATTTTTTTTATAAATTTTTGATTTTGTTCTTAATTAGGGTGTATGATTTGGGTTTTAGGATTAGATCTAGTTTTGGGATTATAGATAAGGAATAAATTAGAAAATTTAAATTTTTTTGTAGGTGTTGATTTTATTTATTAGATTTTTGGTTTAGGGTCTATAGTTTAGAAAATTATTTGATTTAAAATGTTTTTTAGTTTTTGATAAGTGTGGAGATTTTATTTTGGGATAAGTACATATATATATATATATATAATTGGGTTTTATGATATAGGATTTGGAAAATGTTTAGGTTTGAAAAATAATTAGATTTAAAATGTTGAGATATTTTACAAGTGTTGGATTTTGGTTTTAGGGTTAAAGTATAAACAATAAGAAATTTTTAATATTTTTATAAGTATTAAATTTTAGTTTTTAGGTATGTTTATTGATTTGTTTAATGGTTTATTATATAAAAATAATGAAATTTTATACATAGCCACGGAATAGCCACAAAATATCCGTGGCATATACAATAATTTAGAATTCGTGGCTTTTTGTAGTAATTGATGGCAAATTCGTGGCTAAAATGGCCACGGAATACTTCGTGGCTAATCTGTGACTAATTAGCCATAGAAAACCACGGAAAAGTCGCGAATTTCATATTTTTGAATTTGTGGCTATTTTGTGGTTTTTCCGTGGCAAATCAGGAACAGCTATAGATTGTCTGTGGCTTTGCCGTGGCTATACGAATTTTTTTTAGTAGTGATCAAGATATATGTACTAGAAAAAAAACTGAATCAATATTCAAAAGTCTGATTAGATATCCCACCTAACAGCGTTTAGGCACTCGGAATATTCCATCAGAGCGATTATCTTTCACTTAAAATGAGAGAAGATGAATATTTAAAGGGAACTGACTGACAATTCTCATCTGTAGAGAATCACGTGGAGGTAAAATCATTATGGGATAACCAAATTGGTAATCATGGATTGTATGATTGAAAACTCGATTGAATAATGTAGAGAAGATATAAGTAAATTAATCGTTAATGATGTGATTAGAAGTAAATACCAAGTAAATAAACAAGAGAAATTTGTTTAAGATAGCCCACTTTTTTTTTCAATAGCTAGGATAATTTTTTTAAATTTTTATTGCTTACATAACTTGTTTATTCTCTAACAAAATTTATAATTTCAAAACTGTCCTTTTGTCATAAATGAAATTTTAAATTTTAAATGATAAATAAAATTTTAAATTTGGTAACTCCAAATCAGATTTATCATAAATGTATTTAAATGTAATTAAATTATTTTCTATCTAAATGATTTTAACATTAGTAAAATAAAAATAGAAAAACCTAAAACTACTTTGTCTTCTCTCTTCAACCTCCGCAGCTTCAGATCAGAGAGGACCTTCATTGACAACAGCGTTGACACCACCATTCTGTAAGTCCTCTCTATTTCCCCCTATCACAGTTTCATCATTTTTTCTGCAAATAGTTCGAGGTACTATCGTAAAAATTGGTTCTACCTACTTAGTCATCTTTTGTGCCTCTGTGACTCCATGCACTCTCTTCTTCCATACTTAGCAACAAATTTAGAATCTAATATCAAACTCAGCTCCTTCCTGTAACTGAATATTACTAAGAGAAGCTAAGCGAGAGAGATGAAGTGTAAAATCTGATTATTCTCATTAATGAACTCTGTACAGTTAGATTAGTTTATATACAGCCTTATCTTATGCTAACATAAGCTTAGATGAAATGCTAACCTACACTGTACAATAAGAGTACTAATATACACCAGAGTAAAATATTCATGGTACACCCCCGCAAGCCTTTGAATCCAAACCAGGAGAAAGATGAAAAAGGCTTGAAACTGACATACGACCAAGTAGGGAATTGAATAGACCAAGATGAAGTGGTTTGGTCAATATATCAGCCAACTGATTGTCACTTGTAACATGAATGGCTTTAATGGTGCCAAGCTTGATCTGATCGCGAATAGTGTGACAGTCAATTTCGATGTGTTTGATGCGCTCGTGGAATACGGGATTGGTGGCAATATAAATGGCGGATTTTTTGTCGCAGAACAGCTTGAATGGTAGTATTGGTATATGGAAGTCTGAGAGAAGTTGATGGAGCCATAGAATCTCTCGTGTAACATCTACCATACTTATATTCAGCCTCGGTGCTGCTGCGACTTACAGTGTTTTGTTTGCGTGACTTCCAGCAGATCCAAGAAATACCTAAGTATACACAATAACCAGTTGTTGATCTATGAGTATCAAAACAAGATCCCCAATCTGCATCCGCAAAGGCATTTAGACAAAGATCAGTTGTAGTAGAATAGAATAAACCTTGACCAGGATTGCCTTTAAGATATTTCAATATCCGGTGAGCTGCATGAAGATGAACATCAGTGGGAAACTGGAGAAATTGACTAAGCCAATGAAATGCAAAAGTAATATCGGGTCTTGTGATGGTAAGGTAAAGTAATCTCCCAATCAGCTCACAATATGGAGTTGCAGAGTCAAGTGGGGTTCCTGTATCCTTACTTAGGTGAACATATGGATCCATATGTATAGTACTCAGTTTGCATGCTAACAGCCCTGCATCTTCGATCAAATCCAATGCATATTTGCGCTGGCAAACATATATACCCTTACAAGTTCTTGCAATCTCCAAGCCAAGAAAGAACCTTAAAGGACCCAAATCTTTTATCTTGAAGGCACGAGACAAAAAATCCTTTAAAGCAGCCAAATCTTGAGAATTATTACTAGCAATAGCAATATCATCCATATAGACTAACACAACAATGAAATTTGTAGCAATCAGCTTGATGAATAATGTTGTATCAGCTTTTGACTGTATAAAACCAGCAGCCAACAGAACAGAAGTGAAATGCCGATTCGATTGCCTTGATGCATGTTTCAATCCGTAAATCGATTTATGAAGTCTCACTACTGGATTTGGTGGAAGAGAATCCATATCAGCTGGAGTATATCCTTGAGGTAAACTCATGTAAATCTCCTCATCAAGCTCACTATGCAAAAAAGCATTTGATACATCCATTTGAGACAACTCCCATCCTTGTTTTGCAGCCAGCCCTAACATCAACTTAACACTTGTTAGTTTGGCAACAGGAGAAGAAATTTCATTAAAATCTTCACCTTCCTGCTGTGTAAACCCCTTAGCTACCAAGCGGACTTTATATCTCTCGGTTGTTCCATCAGAATTGTATTTAATGGTAAATACCCATTTGCATCCAACAACATTCTTGCCAGGCGGCAAAGAAGTGACACTCCATGTTCTATTTTGTTCCATAGCCTGAAGTTCCTCATTACAAGCACCCTTCCATACATCAGACATCATAGCTTGTTTGAAAGTTTTTGGTTCTGTCTCCAAAGAATAGGAAAGTAGATAGGAACAAAAAGAAGGAGTGAAATGATTATATGAAAGAACAGATGAAAGAGGATATGGAGTGGTGTGATTTGGAGGAAGAACTGGTGTAGTTTGAATAAGAGCACAATGATAATCAGATAAGTAGGTAGGAGCCTTAGTCTGTCATTTTGATATTACAATAGGAACAGAAATTAGAGAAGTATCAGACATGACTTGTGTACTTTTCCTAGGCAAAAAACATGAAGAGGTTGCAGGAACAATAACAGGTGAAGATGTTGATAGATCACAAGGAGTGGATGATGAAATGGAACTAGAGGGAACATTAACATTTGTTTCATGATCATATGTGCTTTAATAACATTTATTTTACGATCAGACGATGCAACATTATCAGTGATTTCATGATCAGATGAAGCAGTGGTAATAGTTATGTCAGGATCAGACGATGCAGCAGGAATAAGAGAATCATTACTAGGAATGAATGGAACAGACAGTGGTAAAATGATATGAGCAAAAAAATTATTGTCATATGGTTTCTCAGTTTTGAAAGGATATATTGATTCATGGAAAACAACATTACGAGATATTGAAACCAAATTCGTATTCATATCAAGAATTTTATAACCCTTGTAACCATATGGATATCCTAGAAAAACACATGGTTTAGCACAGGGAGAAAATTTGTTTCTATCTTTTTGTAAAGTACTAACATAACAAAAACAACCAAAACTTCTAAGAGACATAATCTGGTGGCTTTTTCAAGAGCATTTCATATGGAGTAATATTTTTCAAAAGTGGAGAAGGTGTTCTATTTATCAAAAAACATGCTGTTAAAATACAATCACTCCAATATTGTAAAGGCACATTTGATTGAAAAAGAAGTGCTCTTACCATATTTAGAAGATGTTGATGCTTTTTCTCAACACCAGAGTTTTGTTGGGGTGTATATGCACATGAAAAATAATGCATCATACCATGTTCTTTTACTAGGTGATCAAATGCCAGTTCAGGAGCATTGTCACTTCGAATAGCTTTGATTTGAGTATATTGAGTAAAAACATGTTTAACAAATTCTGGAAAAAACTTTGAAACCTCATTTTTATTTCTCATCATATAAATCCAAGTAACTTGAGTACAACCATCAACCAAAGTGAAAAAATATCTATATCCCTCTACAGACTCTACTGAAAAAGGACCCCAAATATCTAAATGAACTAACTCAAAAGGATGAGTAGACATGTTATTTTGAAATGGAAAAGACAGACGCTTCTGTTTAGCTAATGGACAAACCGGACAATGGTGATCATTTGACAAACTAGACTTAGGTATAAAAAGAGTACCAGACAGAATATGTAACTTGGCAGTTGAAGATGCCCAAGGCGATGATGCCAAATAGTTCCATCAACTAACAAGGATCCAGTGAATGCCGTAGACTTGATCGGTGTTGAGAGGGCCTCCACATCAAGGATGTAAAGGTTTTGAATAAGATCACCCCTCCATATCATCGAGTCCAGAAAAAGTCCCTGAAGATAACATGTAGTAGGATAAAAAAGAGCAGAACATTGATTATCATTTAACAAACTGCAAACACTAATCAAATTAAAATAGAAAGATGGCACATGCAACACATCATATAAAATCAATGAATCAGAAAAATGTATTGTTCCTGTGTGGATGATTGGTAATCTAAGACCATTTGGCAAAGCAACAGTAATTGCAGACACTAAACGAATTTCTGTAAATTTTGTAAGATCACAATAGACATGACTTGTGGCTCCACTATCTATTATCCAAGAACCATTTGGTATAGAAAAATGTAAGGTAGATAAGCACTGATGTTGAAAGGTTAAATAATGGTTTTCATATCA
Source organism: Cardamine occulta (assembly GCA_028015245.1). Taxonomy (NCBI): domain Eukaryota; kingdom Viridiplantae; phylum Streptophyta; class Magnoliopsida; order Brassicales; family Brassicaceae; genus Cardamine; species Cardamine occulta. The sequence goes on from CM051367.1 coordinate 4,526,758, forward strand.
GAGATTAGATGAAAGGTTTAAGATAATACCAGATGTAGAATTAATAGCCATGACACCTTTTTCTGTGATGGAAGCGTGTGATATAGGAGTTTGAGGCTCTGAAACTTGAACATGAGAGCTCAGCTGTTGAATGAGAGTCTGAACTTGATCTAATGATAATTGGCCAATATCTAGACTAATTGCATTTGTTGCTGGACGAGGATAATATGGCATTGATCCAGGTGTAGAAACTCCTGTGAAGACATTTGCAACTGTTCTTTGTTGTTGATTCTGAATCTCTGGTGACCTGACTTGTGGTCTTAGAATATAAGGGGGTTGACCTGAGTTATAAGATGATTATCTTCGAGGATTATAAGAAGTCTTATTTTCTGAATTCCCTGAGTAATCTTGCTTATAACCCAGTGGATATCCATGAACACGGTAGCATTTTTGGACAGTGTGTCCTAGCTTTCCACAGTAAGTACACAAAGGTCTGTTGCTATTATTCTTGGACCGATATGTATTATAAGCAGCAACATACTCAGATGATTCATTCACATAAGGTATATTATTTCCAAGAGATCCAGATGTTTGAAACACTGCATTATCAGACTTAGCTATTGGTTTGACCATTCTTTGTCTCTCATCTTGAGCAACTATGTTATATGCTTCTTCAATACTTGGAATTGGTTTAAGCATAAGGATATGTCTTCGAGTCTGCTCATATCCATCATTAAGTCCCATCAAAAACTTTGTAACACGACTCCTTTGTTGCAACTTTTCCCAAAGTATAGCTGCATTACACTCACATTTTTCACAAGTACACACAGGTAGTTCTATATAATTCTTGAATTCCTCCCAAAGTGTAATCAATTTTGTATAGTAAGTACTGACATCTAGAGCACCTTGTTGAATTGTACTTAGTCTTTGTTCAATTTTAAATACTCTGGACGCATCGCTTAAACCTAGCCATGAGAGTATTCCATATACCCTCAGCTGTTGACATATACAAGAGACTTTGACCGATCTTCTTAGACACAGAATTCATGAACCAAGTTATCACCATATCATTACATCTAGACCATGAACCTGAGTCACGATGATTAGGAGAAGGTTTTACAATTGTACCATCAACAAAGCCCAGCTTATTGCGAACATTTAACGCCATCCTTACAGATCTCCTCCAAGAATGAAACTCAGCTCCTGAATTGAGTCGATCTGTGACAAGTTATAACCCAGCATGATCAGAACTATGAAGAAAATAAGGATTCTCATAGTAATCAGTGTTAATCGAAGAATTATTCGTCGGAATCGTCGTTGTAATCAGTGTTAAGAGTACTAATATACACCAGAGTAAAATATTCATGATATCTAAACTACTTTATTTATGGTGATAAAACAAATATAGGATAGCTTGAAAGTGATTCTTAACTGCTTCTTAGAAATTTACGATCTGATATGTTCTCATGGTTCCCATTTTCTAACACACTTGTCTGAATCGTTCCATTGTGTTTTTGCACTAATATATAATATCATATATTTCAATAAAATCATCATGTCTAACATTACTCCATGGTCCCATCTCTCTAGTGTGTTTTTACCTTGAATCCAATTGGTTATTCTTTTGTTAATTGTTTGATATCAGCTTATATTCATCCTTAATTTATGTTTTGTAGGATGACAACTCAAAAAAATGCGGAATTGGGATTTCCTTTGTGCTTATATTCACTTGGTTGTGAGCCGGAGCCCAAACGAAGCATCAATTATCACAGCAAGACTAAATTTCTGAAAAATGTCAAAACTGTTGTTGGGAAAAAAGTATGAAATGACATTTGTGCTACATATTTGGTCATATTGCGATTTGCTGAGCTAGATTTCACCTGGTCATCCAAGCTTGTCAAACACCTTCTCGTAAGAAAACTTGTATGCAAAAAAGAGTATGAGTTATGGTGCTTATTTGGTGGTACACCAGCTTGGTTCTCTTTGTCGGATTTTAAGGATATAACGACTCTGAACTGCGCACCTTTCCTTGATAGTGAGGATGCATTGGAAACTAATTCTCATGTAGAGTTGTGGAGAAAGATTAATGTTGATGAGAAAAAGAACCCAAGCAAGAAAAAGTTTATGAGCGTGCTTCAAGATGTCCGGTCTTGGTCAGACAAAAAAGACATAACTCGCTTTGCTTATTTGTCTATTTTAGCAACTGTTTTCATAGGCAACGACTGGAAGACAAAGCTTCCTTCTCCTCTAGCCTGCATGGTCTTTGACTTATCTAAATTCAAGAAATATCCTTGGGGAAGAGTGGCTTTTGAGAATTTGAGTAAGTCTGTCAAGGGCTTAAAGATGGAGGCAGATACGTACACATTACACGGGTTCTAAAAAGTGCTTCAAATCTGGGCATACACTGTTGTTCCTAGTCTTGGTGCAGCGATTGGACGTCCATTAAATGTTGAGGGCCCTCCTCTTCTGAGGTTCAAAGGTACTAAAGGAAAAGGTAATAACATCGATATCGAAGCCATCTCCGATATTGACAAGATATGAGAAATATTAATTGTGTTATTTTGTGTTTATGTTTTGTGAATGTGTCTTAACTTAAAAATGATAATTATGTTTTGTTTTCAATTATTCTGTATCGTAGGAAAACATTAAGAGTATTGTTATTAACGAGTTGGCACCCACTAGTTGGAAGCATGATGTGGAAGATATAGAGATAGACACACTTTTGCAAGCTATATGCAAAGAAGGAGGTTTAGGAGTTGTTATTTGGTCAGAACATGGATCGAAAAGCATACAAGTGGGAAAAAATAAAGAAGAGAAATTGGTTGTTGATGGAAGTGGAAAGGCTACATAAAATAAAAGAGATGGCGATGCCGAGAATGTGTCATTAAAGCGTCCAATAGAAATGAGAACAGAGGAAAGAAAGAGAATGAAAGCTATGGAGTCAAAATCTTTGAATTCTTCGATGGAGGTTGAAAGATTGTGCTTGATTGTTGAACAACAAGGGAAGAGTATTGAGGCTCTTCGTGATAAAGTAGAAGATATAGGCAACCAGCTGCAGAGATTTAAAGTGATTCAATCTCAGTTTGAATTTTTAGAGAACTGAGAACTGAGAAGTCTTTGGTAGAAGATAAAAGTGATAAGCAGAATTTACAAACAGGAGAAAACCATGGTGCCAAACTATCAAAGGTTTGCTTACTTACTTGTTCTAAAATCACTTTTAAAATTACATAGTGAGCATAAAAAATTAATCCTTCTGTATGTGTGCATCTGTCTATATGCTTATAGTATTATTGAATCTGTGTATATGCTTATTGTAATCATTTTTTTCATATGCTGATTTTTAAAGGATATAATCTTAAAGATTCAAGTGATACAGACACACATGTGGACGAAGACATGCCTTTAAGCGATTTGTATGCTAAACTAGAGGATCTAAAGGCTTCACATAAAAAGATGATTGAATCGGATGAAGAAAGTACGGTTGATTGATTATTCCCGACGAGAAAAATTTATAACGAGCTTGATATGCTCAAATTTACCCTTAGAGCTACTCTCTCAAATTAAAAGATCATTGTAGTACTTAGGGATCGAATCCACAGAGACTCACGTTCACACAATAGATTATTCAGTTTCGAATTAAGCTAAACAGGATAAATTATAATTAAAATAAAACAACAAAGTAATTAAATAGGGTTGTAAAACAATTTAGAAAAGAGTTAAGCTTAGGAAAATTCTCAGGTAATTCAGAATTGCAGGTTAAATAAATTATCAGGATTGTTATATAGAATTCAAAATCTTTAGTAAACCCTAATGATAAATGATTCACAAAATCCCTAAACCAAATCTCTTTGTGAGTAAGTTATTTTGCTCATCTAAGATAATTCAGGCAATCAATTACACTCTCATGTCAACTAATCCACCTAAGATCAGATTCTAGGTCATGAATCTAAAATCAGCAATAAGAACAATCTAGATAAAGAACTCTATTGATATTCAGTCCTAAATAACCATCAACCTAGAAATTCATTTTCTACCTTTAAAAACCTAAACTTAACAAACAAACTACTCAGACATGATTAATGAAACAGAAATCATAGTTTGAATAGATTGCATAAAATAAATCAAGGGAAGAAGTAAGAGTTTCGAAGTCTTCTCCAAAAATCTCTAAAAATGGTGGTTGTGTGTAGAATGAAGCGTTCGTCTAAACAATGACCTAAAAATACTATTTATAAGTCTAAACACGAAAAAGACTAAACTGAAAATAAGGAAAATTCTGGGGCAGTTTTGTAATTTTCAAAATTGTGTCTACGACTGGTGTCGAGCATCACCAATGGGTAGTGTCGGTCGATACCAGCACCAAAAATAGACTCCGAGTTGCTCTTCTCAGCTACAAAGCTCCATATGCTCCAAAATGCTCCAAATATGCCTTAACACAGCCCAGCTCGTACTTGAACCTAATAAGATTCGATAAACACCGAAAAACTCTAAAAACAAGACTTATATCATGGTTAAAAACCATAAAAACTATGATATATCAGAGGTGCCTCAAAAATCTTTGTCGTTGAAGATATTTCAGCCCACTGCCTCTGTTACGGAGAAAGTTTAGGACAAGAAACGTAGCAAGACATTAAAGGCTATGAAAATAGAGAACGATACTAACAATGCGCCAAAAAAAGAGCAAAAGGGTGACAAAACCGGGACCAGCCTTGCAAACACCATTTCGCAGTACCGTAAATGTAGGTGTCACTAAAAATAGCAACCAGTATACAATGATGGTCGGCCGTCGATAATGATCCATTCGCACCAGTGGATGCGCAGAAAGTTAAGGCTTTGGACAACTGGTTACAATTGGACGAGTAAGTTTCTTTGTTTTCATGACTGCCATGTTACTAATGTAGCAACAATATTTTCTTCTTAACCAGATTTCTTTCTTTTCATGCAGAGGGTATCCAGTTGGCTCCCAAAACAATGGTGTAAAATTTGTTATAACCATACGCACTCCTCAATAGTGGCTAAATATTGACGTTATTTTAACAGTTTTTTTTTTTATCTGCATGTTTTTGGTAACAGTAATATTTTTAATATTTTTCTCTAATATTAATTTTTGGCATCTATGTAACAGGATATTAATAGTGCCATGAACATGCTTCGATTGAGATTTGTGAAGAATCCAAAATCATTCAGAAGTGAGAGAATTGCTTTCACAGATGTTGATTTCACTGGAATTTGGTCACAAAGTTATCCAAATTTTCTACTCAAAAGATGTGCCCATTTTTACCTAGGTTTTCCCAAACAAGAAATAAGTGGAGGACCGACGTCCATGATATATATAGTGTTCTCAATGTCAACAATAACCATTGGGTAACACTAATTGATGTCTTTGATTATAAGGTAAAAGGGTGTTCGAACCAAGACATTTTCAAAGCAGTGAAGCCAATAGCTCATATGCTATCACATTTACTTAGAGCAAAAACACCACCATCAGAAAGGTCAAAGATGAGTGTTGAACAATTCAAGGTTTGAAGGCCTCAAAGGAGGATTTCCCAAATGCTCAGAGATGGTGATTGTGGAATTTATGCGATAAGATTCATCGAATGTCATGCCTCACGTTTTGAGTTTACTAAGCCTCTATATGATGCAAACATCAAGATGGTTAGAGACAAGCTTGCAGCGCTGTGATTTTGCATCTCTTAAATAGTTTGTCTTTACAATAATTTTTGCAAGAGAAATATTACATTTGCAAGGAATTTGAACCTCCTCATTATTTAATTTGAAACATTGACCATGCTTCATATATGGATCTTCACCAAATAAGCATTCCATGTGAAAAGTGGTGCAACATTCATCGCAACAATAAAACACTTTTGTGTTTCCTAAATCATGTTCACAAACCTCACACCAATCTTTTTAACATACTTCTTCCCACCATAAAATGATGAGAAAGTGTTTTTCATGTTTATACTTGCTTTGTCAGGCAAGGTAGCACATTTGATGCATACAATGAAATTGCATTCAATACAATTTAATTGTTTATAACATTCGGTATTGCATACGAGACATATGGGTTTTTTTTGGGTTTAAAGCTAGAAACAAAGGATGTTGATGACCTTTATAATCTAACGGTTCAGAAATTAAAGCACATCGTATGTCTAGATCGAACATGCATTCTCCTATGTGACACTCATAGACAGAGCCGCAACAAAAACGGCTACAAGCATTGCATATGAATAACCCAGAATTATATATACTTGCATCATATTCACTCACATGTTTCAATGTAAGTGGATGAGGATGTAATGCATGTTGTATTATGCGGGGAGCATTAGCACATTTTTCATGTAGGAAAAAGTCACACTGTTCACAAGAATAAAAATTACCTTCATAGATAGGAAGAGCACACTCTTCACGCAACTTGCTTTCATCATAAAGTATGCTGACGTTGAGTTGGAGATGATGATCATGGAGAAAATAAAGTATTACTCCTTTGGAGATTATATCAAACGGCCCAACATCTTGGGTTATCTCAGCTTCTTTTAGTACATCTTCGAGATCATCTTAAATGAACAGTATAATCACTACATTTATCGCAAGTGTATGTACCATAATTATCGTTGATATTTTGACGAGAAACTCCACAAAACCATTCTTTGGATGGAAGATAAGAAATGTAGGAAATACGATGGTTGTGACGTGATATCTTGATGATGCATGGAGAATACATACAATCAATCATTATGAGCTACGAAGTTGCATCTTACACAAATGTAAGTGGGATAATTTTTTCTTAACAAACCACAAACGTTGCTGCAAGTTAAGGAAGTTTGTCTAGGAAAAAAACTGAGGGAATGATCATGCCTTTTTGGTTGGTTTATAGTGAAAGGTATCCTTTTCATCGCACAAATTGTATGCATGAAAACCTCGCAAATGGTACAATAATATATACGATACATATGTTTTTTGTCTCCTACTGATCTTCCACAGCTTAAACACTTAATATTGTGTGATCTTTAAGAAAAGAAGGGTAAAGTTGGAGAGAATGATCAGGGTGATAAGGGTGTTTGATTTTAGGTGGAGCCTGGACACATTCTTTGTCGTATGTTGAACCATGGTAATCACAGAAATAATAGTTTGTGCCAAAATTTGAGCCATAGCATATGTTGCATCCACCATTGGTATCAAATTCTTTATCGTTGCACCAAAACAAAGGGAGTACATAATGATAAGAAGATGTACCATTCTTGTAGAGACGACGTACTCAGGGGAACTAGTGATCGGAGAATTAATAGGTATATAGTCTTTTAGCCGTCGTGACACAGGAAAAAAGAAAAAAGGATGAAGAAAGTGATCATCGCTGCTGGTTGCTTCATCCGAGGAGGTTAGGCTTTGTGTTTGTGGTATGGGATCGTACTTTGGATGGTGATATACCAAAAATAGATTACATTTTTTCTTCTACATGAAATCCACCGGTGGAACCCATGGATGTTATATTTTCTGTTAAGATCTTATAAAATTATTTGTAATAGATACAAACCTTTAAACAATTCTCTACTATAAATATGAAAATATGAGTCTACAATCACCTTCTAGTTTTAAGTATTGGATTCTAAACGTGTAAACTAAGTGGGATTTTGTTCTTTTCTTTGTAGTGCTTATATTTTTTCCTCGCAAATAAAGAATTAACTTTCTTTGCACCTTGTTTTCGTCATCTATAAAAGTATCTGATTCTTCAAATTTTTAATTTGGCAATAAACTATTGAGCCAATATTTCAAGTGGAAAATAGAGAATAAATCGAGACTTTAGTTATTAGCTATATACAATTTTTTATTAAATTTTAACTAAGATATTTTTAATTATTTTAATACAAAATTTATCGTGTATAGAATAATATTTAACAATAAATAAAAAAAATTGAGTCTAGAATAACTTTTAATTAGTTGATCCTTAACGTGAAAAAAAGTGGATTTTGTTCTTTTCATTGAAGCTGTAGTTAGGGGAGGAATCTAGAAAAAGTTTTTGTATAGGGCAAAGATTAAAAAAAAAATAACATAAAAGAAGCAAACCATAAAAAGGAATATATGTGTACAGGTGAAAAACGAAATAAGAAGCATCAAACACAAGACCTCAAGAACTATGTGAGGGCACTTGAAGCCATTTCACCAATCAAACCGAGATGTGCAATGGCTGATTAGAGTAATCTTTTTTGGTTAGAGGGTTTTCGATTAGAGTAATTTTAAAAGGAAAAATGATTTTCAACTATATGAATTATTGGTCACGGCATAGTTTATAGTTACATATGCAAACTAATTTAATGTTCTTGTAACTACACGAGCTATTGAGCATAGTGACATGGACGAAGTATCATGTGTCATGTGCATAATTACATCAAATATTTTGACATAGACGAAGTATCATAAATTATATGTGCAACAACATAATTATTTTTACTATTTTAATTTAAAATTATCGTATCTATTTTTACATATATATAATATTTTGTATATTTATATAATAAATAAAATAATTGATCTATATCAACAAAAATAAATTTCATTTAAAAAATTGTGTGTTATTCTATAAATCACACAATAAATATATTCTAAAATTGAACCCATTAACAAAAATTATGTTCTAAATCTTTATAAATTTCAACTTGAAATGTTTTATATTAATGTTTCTTTTGTATTTTTCTAAATAAAATAGATATTAAATTTTTGTTTAATTTTTATCTAATGTAGGAGCGGATATAGATTTTTTATATTCAAGAATACAATTAGGTCCGTCGGATCCAAGAAAAATTACTCTGATATGTCTAAATTATGTAAAAATTAGAATAGTAATATAAATATTATTTTACTATTGATATTTCACTTTATAAGCGTCCTCCAGAGAGATTTAAGAAAAAAAAAAGTTCATATTACTATTTAATATTGAGATATTTTGGACAGATTCGGTTAGTTGTTTTCGCATCTAACAGATCGAATTTGGTATTCTGAAATTTCATGATGTCAAATCTATGTCGACACCTATACACACAAAAAAATTAAATTAGTAAGATAAGTTTTATTTTTAAAAGTATAAAAGAAAATATAATATAAAACATTTCAAGTTTATTTTTATAAACATTTTAGAACATATTTATTGTGTAATTTCTAAAATAATAGAAAATTTTTATAAAATGAATTTATTCTTGTTGATATTTTGATCAGTTATTCTATTCTTTATATAAATATACAAAATATTATATATATATATATATGTAAAAACAGATGATGATTTTAAATAAAAATAGTAAAAATGATTATGTTGTTGCGCATATGATTTATGATATTTCGTGTATGTCAAAATACTTGGTGTAGTTACGCACATGACATATAATATTTCGTGCATGTTACTATGTAAAATCAATAGTTCGTGTAACTACAAAAACATTAAATTAGTTATTATGTGTAACTATGTAGTAGTCAATAGTTCGTGTAGCTGAGAATACTTTTCTATTTTAAAATTGCATGTAGTAATGTTATTTCCATTCTGGTAAAAAATAAAATGTAAGATTATAGTAATCTTCCTAATTCTCCCATTCTATCACTCCAAGAATTGAAATTTGCGATCAATTTTTGAGCCACATGATCAACTTCAAGTAGCAAATATTAGCATTATTAGGTTGATATATACTGTATGTACTTTTACTTTTTATATCAGTAAAGGAATTTTTAAATTATTATTTGTAAGCAAAAATTGCAACTGCATATTAGTTTTATTTTAAGTATTTATTTTTAATATTAAACCTTGGTGTCCGATGAAAGTACAAAGTTTGGAGTGTCATCAAATGCCAATGAATCAAATCATAATATTTTAATCCAATTTCTTCTCCATCATAATATTTTGATACAACACTACAAACTAACTCGCTTTACATTATATGTGATGCCGTCGATGAGTTTCCCATATAAACGGTAAATGGAATGTTTTAGCTTCTTCATTCCTTGAAATAGTTCCATCAATTCTGCAACCACAATAAGAGTTTCAAATTTACACATAAGAGTTTTGAGTATTAACTGATCATTTTAGCTAAGTAGTTTATCTTACCCAGAATAAGACGCAACCGAAGATAACTTATCGAGATAACAGATCTTGTGATTATCGACTTCTCAACAAAATCTGAAATAAAGCAAAATCAAATTCTACGTTTCAGCTTCATCCTTGTAAAGATGTATCCGATTCGCAAATAAATTATCCGAGATCTAGTTACCTTGTTCAGAAGTTGGTCTGTAGCCAAGCCCATATACCGCATATTTGGCATAAGCGAGTAGTCTAACTCGTTGTGGAGCGCCTAACTTTAAAGTGATTGATCGTATGAGTCCACTGTGATAAGAGCGAAACAAGGTATGTAAGTGTGCAAGGATAAACTCATTACTAGTAAAACTGAGGATCGAGGATTGTACTCTGTTCGTAGTACGGTGAGAAAGTCAGGTGGAAGAGACCCCATGAAAGTTGTTATGTCTTCCAATCTCAAAAGCTTCAGCTCTTGTTTCAGTTTTTGCCTCTCTTGTATTGACATTCCTTTTCCCAATCCTGATTTACTATCACCAAGAAGAGACAAGAACAAGGATAAGAATTTTGATATTACTGTAAAACAAGTTACACACTAATACCTTTCACTAGTTCTTCCGGTGAAGATAACAGGGAAGAATTTGGAATATTCTCCAACACCAAACCGTTTCCCTAATTCTTGTATCTTTTTCGAGTCAAGAAGAATCAAAGCCTCCCACAACCGACAAAAGTCCTGCCTAAATCCTTCATCCAATGTTTTACAGTTCCCGTGGTCTAGCAGAACTTTTTCATTTGACAATAAAACGTTCTATGATTAGAATATGGAACCAGTGAAAAGTCGGTAGAGAATTACAAACACAAAAGTACCTAAAGAGAAACCATTCTGGCCTCCAGGAGAAACTAGTATATTCCCAGGATGCGGATCGCCATGTATGAATCCGTGAACAAATATCATTTCAGCAAAAACCTCAACCAACGCTTTAGCAACCTAAAATATTAACAGAAGCATAAATTTGATGGGTCTAATGCTCGACAGAGGCCAAAGATGTATCTATAAATTGGTTTAGATAATTAGGCATGAGGATACCAACCTTTTCCGGACTTACGTTAGTGCTTTTGAGGGATTCAACATCGTCAACCTGAAACCTAAGGAAATTTGAGTTGGTTGAACATACAAGAAATACAGTATGCATCGAGGATTTTAAGAGTGGATAATATATTAACAAATACATTTGTTAATTTACATGAAAAACCATAAATGAAACTCAAAGAGGTCCCTGATTTTGGAAAATTTATCCTAGATTCAAAATATATTGCTTTTTGACTTAACGACAGATCATGTATGTCAAGTATATATTGAATCAAATCCAGATACTGATCTTTTTTTAACTAGAACTAAATATCTAAAATGACCAACGTGCTTTCTTCGCGGTATAATCAAATTACCTTGAAACCCTTGCAGAACTGCATTGTCAGGACTTGAGTGGTTGTGGACTCCTGAATATTTAATATGGATGATAACATTAAGAAAACAACATTTACTTAGATACAGTTATGAAACTTCTACAGTCATACCCAAAACACTGTAGGAATTGTAATCATTTTGTTATGTTTAAAGTTTTTGGCAATTCTCTCTGAATTTTTTGCCTCCTGAATGAAATCTGTAGAGGAAAATTAAAGCAAAAATGAATAATCAGATCAACTACACAAAATTTACTGACAAAGAATGTAATCAATATAGTCTATAACATGTATTGTGTACATAAACAGATCTCATTGATGTCGGGATGTTACACAAACTCGCGCACACAATGCAGTGCTTGGCTACAAAGTTTTAGGTTACTGACCAAGTTCCTGGGAAATTGACTTTACGAATTCATAAACTAGCCAATCAAATCTGTATTCTGGAAATATCTGCAAAGTGAAAAGAAAACAAAAACAGAACTCTAAGAAACTATTAGCGGCTGCATATGATACACAGCCTATATATAAGAATCAAAGATACAAACACAGTTCATGTAATCAACTAACACCTTCCACAACAAAACAGGCCAAGGTCACATTCACCGCAAGAAATTAGAAGGAAGTAAAACAATGAAGTCCTCATAATTTATCAATGCCAATGCTTTTCACAAGGATGCACTAAACTACTGCAGCACACAGGAATTAGCATCCGCACCTCCAAAACTAAAGCCTCAGGTACTTTAATCATCAGTATCACATTCCCATCAAATTTCAGTATCCTAGAACCTAGATCAGTGAGTATATATGATGGAACATGTTTATTTCCTTCCTTGTTTATTCTTTGAACAGCTTGTAAGTAAAGGCATGAATATAAAGAAACAAGGAAATACATCCACCTTCGCAACTGATTTTGAAAGGAGCGACATGATCATCGTATCTAACTTCATGTTCTGCTTCAATCCAGGGTATTGCACCTATTTCAACATCCAGAAAAAAAATTAAAATGATGAAAACATGGCCGAGTATTGTCAGAAAGAACATATGCAAATTAAAAACAGTTGTGAGGAGTTAACCTTTACTGCTACTTCCTGATGATTCTTCAATACAGCATGATGTACTTGAGCAATAGATGCTGCCGCAATTGGTTCCTCATCAAAAGATAAAAATCTGAAATTTTAATTAACAAAGATGTTAAACCTTTTGAAAAAACAGAATTCAAGATTCAAGAAAGAAAATCTGACATTTTCAAGATTGATATATGGCTTTTGAATAATTCTAAAAGACGTACATCTCTGTTAGATTTTGACCCAAGTTGCTCGTCAAAACGTGTCTTATATCTTGGAAATTAAAAGGAACTGCCTTCAGTAAATTTTCCAAGATATACAAATTGGAAACAGAACAAAAAATTAGAATCCTTTCTTCAGAGTGCCTCATAGATAAATCAAAAAACGGATAACAGTTAAGCAAACACACATAAAGCAGTGTATGAAGCAAAGAGTACTCTTTCTGATTGATGTGTGTTTGCTTAACTGTTATCAACGATTCAATTTATAAATAGTATCCACACCTGGTCCTGCAACGACGAAAGAATCAAAGAGTACTCTTTCGGAACAAGCTTCAACGAGGCAACAAACTGACCAGCTTTTACATAGAAACCTTTATTACTTTCACACAATTTAAGAATGCGTCTAGCAGACCGTGAATGAACCTACAAAAGTTAACATATACCAATAAAATGTTCAAATCACAACAAATAAATCATACTACAACCTAACTTTAATGGAACCTACAAGCAAATTGACCTAAATTTGGTGTATAAAACTCATGTAGCCATTGATTACACTACAATTCCATGAACGAAACTTAACACGAATGTGAGAAATGTAAAATTTCACCACCAAAACTTCGAACCAGTATCGTTTTGTAATCAGGAAACGTATAAAAATTGCAGACCTCTGTTAATCTCTGAAGATACTCATCGGATTTTACTGGTAATTTACGCAAGCTATATTTGTAATCGGCGACGGTGAGAGTGATCTGCAAGTAGAGAATTAGAGAACCAATGAATTGGAATGAGAAATTTTAAAGTAAAAGAGATGAGGAAAAATACGAACGGTGTAGAAAGCGCGAGAAGAACGGACGATGCCTTGTACAGCCGTCGCGATTTTATTGGACGGAGAGTTCTGGAAAACGGAGACAGCGGTGGCGCCGCCAGTGATGGTAGTTAGAGCTAGGCCGGTGACTGTAAAAGCAAAGACCGGCGACTTGAATCTCGCGGGAAATTTGAATTTGCGGAGAATTTGCATTTTTTATGGATTCTTGAGGCTTAGGGGTTTCTGTTGCAACGGAGAAGAAGACGAACAATGCAGCATCAAATCGGGTCGGTTCGGTTCGGGTCAGATCAACTGACAAATATGATGGGTCACGACTTGGTTAGGCTCATTAAGGCAATTGTAATGGGCCTAGGCTAGCCCACGGAAACTGTAGCTAAGAGTAAGAGCGAGGTCATCTCATTCTCTAAACAGGTTTAATTGATTTTTTAATTGAGAAAGAGGGGGAAAAACTTCTTTTCTCTGAAATATAAGAATTAGAGAAGAGAAAGAAAGGAAAACTAAAAACTCCTCCGATGTACCGGAAATCGCTTCTTAGAGAGGATTCCGGCCACCGCTTTTTTCGTTTTTTAAACAGGTTTAATTGTTTAAATCTGAAAGGTGTGAGGAAATGATAATACTAGCATATATTATTAAACTACCCATTTTAATCTGATTATTTTATGTGATTCACGTGGAATAATATTAAAGTCGAATTTTTAAAATACTTTATATGTGAACATTAATTCGAAGATACTTTTTATAAAATAAAATTAAAATTGTAGAGTAATCCAATTTTATTGATAACTATCATTCTATCCAATTCCTTTCAAATTAATAAAATATATTATTATTTTAAAATTAAAAATTTAACTAAATTACTAAATAAAAAGATAACATGTTATTTATCTCTCTCACCTATTGCTTTGCGAACATTAATATATCAGATAACAACCCAAAATGCATATCTTCTATATATACAGTAGTAAATGTTGTTTATCTCTCTCTCACCTATTGCTTTGCGACTGTCAAATAAGGGTGTGTAAACAGGAATTTGGAACAAGATTTTGAAGAAACGGAAAAATGATGGCAATTTGATAACATAAAAAGATGTTTCATATGCGTTTCATATAAAAGTCAGGAATGGACGGAAATGGGACGGGACAAAACAGAATGTGAACAAAAATACCTAAAAATAAAAACATGACAATAAAAGGAAAATAAAGCTTATTTATTCAACATATATCATCTATAAATTATCCGAGAAGAAGATAAAAAAAACTTGTATTTGTGTGATTTAATAATTAAATTTTTAAAACTCAACGAACGACCATAATTTTACTCAATTTATGATATATTAGTCACGATGCATAAAGCTTATAATATATATAAATTTTCATTTTAGAAATCAATTTCCAAATCAATTTATGATTAAAATTTTCTAAAATGAAAATTTATGCATCGTGACTAATAGATATTAAATTAATCAATATTTTTCCTTGATCTGATTTTATATAAAGATACAAAATTTTCTAAAATAAAAATTTATGCATCGGGACTAATATATATATATATATAATTAACATTTTTCATTGATCTGATTTTATATAAAAATACAAAATTGATAATTAAAATATACTTTGACCAAAAGTAAAAATGTTATTGGCTTTGGTAATGTAATTGTACTACATTACCATTAACTTTTATACTTTTGGTCAAAGTATATTTTAATTCGTTAACAGTTAATAGTTGTGAAAAAAAAAAGTCAAAACCTTTTCCAATGGTACTGAAATTATTTAATGGTCTATGATTTGTATTTCTTCAAATAGGTAAGCCTTAATTACGAGTTACGAGCATGCATGTATGAGTATATCAAATCACATCCGTCTATATATCTTAACGATCTTATAGATATTTTCCATACCAATATCACTGTCCACTTAAAAATTAAAATTAAAAAAATCTAAAGAAATAGAAAAGGTAATACAGCAAATGTAGGGTCAATATAAACGCAGCCTCGCCTCTTAATCTATTGGCTTATTTCTTCTTCTTCTTCTTCTTCTTCTTCTTCTTCTTCCTCTGTTTCTTTCCCATTAACAAGAAACAAAGATGGTTCTTGCAAGAACAGAAACGGACAATAATGAATCTGTCTGCTCAACGTTCGGATCTCGCTATGTTCGTGCTGCACTACCCAAGTAATTAAACCAAACAAAAATATTTTCAAGTCTTTTCTTATTGTTTGATGGTTTAATATATCAATGATGAAATATATATTTTTTAAATAGGTATGCGATTGGTGAGAATTCAATACCGAAGGACGCTGCGTTTCAGATAATAAAAGATGAGTTGATGCTTGATGGTAACCCAAGGCTGAACCTAGCTTCGTTTGTGACGACTTGGATGGAGCCAGAGTGTGACAAACTCATCATGGACTCTATTAACAAGAACTACGTTGACATGGATGAGTACCCTGTCACCACTGAGCTCCAGGTGATTACTCAATCTCTGGATCTTTATATTGCTTAATTATTTCATCTATAATAATTTATTATTTGTGGTAGATCTCGTTTTAGGTTTTAGTGTTTATATCAACCAAATTGTTAATCAAAATTCTAATTTGGTTTGGAATGGTTACAATTGTGGTTTCACATTGGGTTCATAAGAAAAATTATATGATTAATTTGATGACTTAGAAAGTGATTTAATTAAATTTGGATTGGTTTTTCAATGTATGACAACAACAAAAATGTCTAAACTGATTTAGAGATTTTGGTACATAGGAATCCAACTATTCCAAAGAAAATTTATAGTCATAAATGTTTGTTTTGGAATTATTTAGGTATATGGAATACCTACAAATTAATTAATACATTTTGCGCAAGAAGACAAATTACATTATTTTTGTTTTTTTTTTGGTTTTTTTTTCCAAAGACACTACGACCCATACGGATCGAGCTTTTATTGGCCGACACATCCAAGTATTTAGAGGAATGGCCTTAAAAGCTAGCTATTGTCAAATTGTTATCAATCAATAGCCCCACTTGAATTGAACTTAAGAAAAATATCATATTCGGTTATCGATTAACCAAATCGGTAGAGTGATCTGGTTTATTAATTATTTGAAATGAAGTAATCAAAGTATAGACACAGTATGATTAAAGTTTAAGGCATCTACATCTTTGAGAATGAGAGAAAATGATGGTAAAGCATAATAATTGAGGAGCCAAAAGACAAAGTTTGCACTTATGTCGGCAACCTCTCACCGTTCCCACTAGCTAGGTAGTATAACTTGATTGATTATTATAGTTAATCAGAGTGAAATAAACACGGAAAGAAAGTTTTGATGGACGTGATAAGTGTTGTGTGAATTTTTTATAATCATAAATATGATAAAAGAAAACAATGAAATTTAAAAATGAATTAGAATCTGGAAAAAATAAGAAGATAGAAACGTTTGTGAAGAAACCTACTAGGAGGAGCCCACTCACCATGAAAAAATCGTGGTTGCGATTGCGACTTGTGCTGTCAATTGTCACGTTAAGCTGGTGCTTGGTTTGTTCTTAAATGGGTATGTGATTGCATCACTGTGTCAGTGCAGTGACACTTGTTAATATGAATGCGATCATAGTAAAATAAATATCATTCTGTTGTTCTGTTGTTTATTTTTGATTAAATTTATATATATATATATATATATATATTCCCTCTAACAATACTATAATACCTTTCACTTTACCAAATTTGTTTATCGTTTAGTTTGGCGAAAAAGTCTAAATATGCTTCTTTTCTTAAATAAGTCTAAAGTAAAGACACTTGGTAGATAAAATATTAAATACTTTTATACACAGAAAATCAAATATGCTAGATTCACTAGTAATATGACCTCCTCCTTGTGATAAATATCACCAAATGTCCCTTTTTTATATATTGATATACTAATATACTAATGTTAGTTAATAAATTTCACACAAAAAAAAAGAGAAAATGATTCCGTATATATTAAAGTCCCATATGACAAGTAATGTGCATGTATTTCATTTTTCTTACGACCTATATCAATCTTGTAGTTTTGTTTTCAGAATTTGAAGTGAAGTAAATTTGCTCATAAATCAGTATTTTTTCTTGGTTGGAAAAATTACAGAACCGGTGTGTGAACATGATAGCTCGTCTGTTCAATGCGCCACTCGGTGAATCTGAGACTGCCGTGGGAGTAGGAACGGTTGGATCATCAGAAGCCATCATGTTAGCTGGATTGGCTTTCAAAAGAAAATGGCAGAACAAACGCAAGGCTGAGGGTAAACCCTATGACAAACCCAATATTGTCACCGGAGCCAATGTTCAAGTGAGTTAATATATATCTTCATCTCACTATTTTTGGCCGTTTTAAGAAACGGTGGAAAGTATAATAGCTAATGAATAGAGTTTCTGGTTAGCATACTTATTTATCAAGAAAAATTCAATTCCAAAACATTTATTTTTCTAACATTTTAAAATATCATTTATCTATTCTAACATTTGTTCACAATTTTTACAAAAATTCAATCCGTTTTGTATCAAAATTTTAGTTTTAATAGTTAAATTTTTTTACAAGATGCATAAGTATTTCTTGTCATTTTTCAGATTTTAAAGTCGAATCTAGTATAGTTTTCTCGGATTTTAAAATTGGATTCTGATCAATTTGACATGGTTTTAGTCTCTTTTTGGAGTCGTTTTTAATCAAACAGATCATTTTATTGAAATAAAAATTTAGGCCCGCTTCAATTTTTGTTTGAATTTAGTTTCTGTTTTCTTCGGATTGAAGTCTTTTGGTTCGGTTAAAATTATCTGTATTCGCTTTTTTTATTTTTTATAAAATGAAGAAAGAAGTGTGTAAAGCTAAAGGAGGATCTAATTAATTTTCAGGTATGCTGGGAGAAATTTGCTCGGTACTTCGAGGTGGAGCTAAAAGAAGTGAAGCTAAGTGAAGGTTACTACGTAATGGATCCAGACAAAGCAGCAGAAATGGTAGACGAGAACACAATATGTGTTGCAGCCATACTTGGTTCCACTCTCAACGGTGAGTTCGAAGACGTGAAGCGTCTCAATGACTTGCTAGTCAAGAAAAACGAGGAGACTGGTTGGAACACACCGATTCACGTGGATGCAGCTAGTGGAGGGTTCATAGCTCCTTTTATCTATCCTGAATTGGAATGGGACTTTAGGCTCCCATTGGTGAGGAGTATCAATGTGAGTGGTCATAAGTATGGACTGGTCTATGCTGGTATTGGTTGGGTTGTGTGGAGGGCTCAAGAGGATTTGCCTGATGAGCTCATTTTTCATATTAACTATCTCGGTGCTGATCAACCCACATTCACTCTCAATTTCTCCAAGGGTATGTTATATATGTTTCATATTTTTATGTAGTTTGATTATGGTGCATGGTTTAAATATTTAGTATGATGAACGTTTTGTTTTTGTAGGATCGAGCCAAATTATTGCTCAATACTACCAGCTCATTCGTCTTGGATTTGAGGTGAGTCTATAAACCCAAAAATAAATAAAAAAGTATGATCTTAGCTAACATAAATTACAATAGTTCTTTCATATTTTGGCTTTTGAAAAAATGGGTAAAAAACCCTCATATTTGTTATGGGTTTTTAAACCCTTACATTTTAATAAATGGTGAAATAAATCCTAGATATTGTAACAAAATAAGTACATAATTATATTAAATTAGAAATATATAAATAAAATTTGCTTTATGATTTATTTTTTAAAATTTGCATTTGTGATTTATTTTTCTCAAAATTGAGTTTTTAACTAATATATTAGCACATTTCGTGTTTTGATTCAAATTTTTTTTTTTGAATAAATTATTAAAGTAATTAATATTAGTTGCCTTTTTAAAATATTTTAAGTTATATTTTAAATATATTTTAATTTTATGTATTTACATTAAAAATATTTTGGTGTAGAAATTTATGTAGAAATAATAATAAAAATTATTTTGTTTTTTTTTTCCTCTTAATAAGTTTGTGTGGACAAACCAAGTAAAAATTTATTAACATACATTCATATTTCGGTTAAATATAAAGTTATATATATCGTTTATAAATATATATCTATATATATATATATATTCATATTCTTATGAAATAAAATTTATTGAATATGAATTTTATGAATTTGAATATAATATCGAAATAAAATTTATCAATTAAAGTATTATCTAATATGAATTTTGTGTTAATAAATGTTTATTTGATTTAGTCTCAGAAACCTATTAACATGAAAACAAACAAAAAACTTGTATTATTATGAAAGTGCATAACTTTCTACACCAAAATATTTTTCGTTTAAATACATAAAATTAAGATATATTTAAAATATACCTTTAAAATATTTCAAAAAAGGACTAATATTAATTATTTTTGGGTAGTTATTCAAAAGGAAAAGTTTGAATGAATTCGAATCAAAACATGGAATATGCTCATCTATAATAATATTATAGTTAAAAAACTTAATTTTGGGAAAAAATCACAAACTCAAATTTAGAAAAATAAATCATAAACCAAATTTTATAATACCTAGGGTTTCTTTCACCATTTATTAAAAGGTGAGGGTTTAAAAACCCACAAAAAAGTTAAAGGTTTTATAAATGTTTTTAAAAAAGGTTAGGGTGGTTTTCTCCATTTTTTCATAAAATTTCATACAATTTCCTAATACAGGGGTGTCAAATATGATTTTCACCTCGAACTTTTTCTCCTTTTTATTTTGGTTACATGAAATTTTAAACCAAATGGGAACTAAAACTATTCGATTTGATTTAATACGGTTTCAATTTGGTTACGATTTATAAACTGCATTGGACACCCTAGATCCATATTTTAGCTCTAGTGTATACTAAGTGATAAATAGTTTGTATTAGTGTCAAAAAATCTAAAACATCTATAATTTTAAGAAGGGAATATTAAGTGAATTTCTTTATTTTCAATAAAAATATTAGTTCAAATTTCTCTCATTTTCAATTTTTCATGCCAACTCTAGACTCTAGTTATAAACCTTTGTTATATCGAATGTTTTGATTTGAATAGGGCTACAAGAATGTGATGGAGAACTGCATAGAGAACATGGTTGTTCTCAGAGAAGGAATAGAAAAAACAGAACGTTTCAACATAGTCTCAAAGGAAATGGGAGTTCCACTCGTTGCCTTCTCTCTCAAGGACCATAGTTTCCACAACGAGTTCGAAATCTCTGAGATGCTACGTCGTTTTGGCTGGATCGTTCCGGCTTATACTATGCCAGCGGATGCGCAACACATCACGGTTCTTCGTGTTGTCATTAGGGAAGATTTCTCAAGAACACTCGCGGAGAGACTTGTGGCTGATATT
This sequence comes from Cardamine occulta, assembly GCA_028015245.1. NCBI lineage: Eukaryota > Viridiplantae > Streptophyta > Magnoliopsida > Brassicales > Brassicaceae > Cardamine > Cardamine occulta. The sequence continues at coordinate 4,547,712 of CM051367.1, forward strand.
GTTAAGGTACTTCATGAGTTAGATACCTTGCCTTCCAAGATATCTAAGAAGTTGGGAGCAGATGATGTGGGAAATGTGAAAGGGAAGAAGATTGAGAAGGATTTGTTGATGGATGTTATTGTTGGTTGGAGGAAGTTTGTGAAGGAGAGGAAGAAGATGAATGGTGTGTGTTAATCAAGTTTGTGTTGTGTGTTTGTGTGTGAATCCTCTTGTAATAAAAGAGATGTACGCTTGAGGATTTGGTGTTTGTGTGTTGGTATTTATCTATTTGAGTCAACAATTATGGATTCTATAAGCATATTGAGCCTTTGGTATTGAATGAAGATAACAAAATTTATATGAAAATATGGTCTTCAAATAACTTTCCTTGTTTTCTAATGATCTGTAAGTCAATGTGCGTAAAAAATGAACATGACCCACATTTTGATATATATAACCGCTGGAACTTGTTTTAGAGAAAGTAGCTTTGACCATTTTTCTGGTAGATTGTTTGGTGAAAACATTCATTAAAATGACCGGTTGTTGGACACAATAGAATCCTAACCGTGAGCATTACGTGGTGGTGTATTGGAATGTCAACATCGGAGTTTATTTGAATGAGAAACGAGTACCCAAAGTTGATTTAAAGGGTTTCTTTGCAGAAAAACCAAGTAGTTTAGATCCAAACAAAAATATTTTGAGTATTTCATATTTAGAGCCAAATATGTATAAGATATTGAATCAATATGAATATGTAATCTAGACAGTTTAAGTATCAAAATTGGAGCTTATTGTTACCTACTAGTTCGTTTGAATGTTATAACCTAAATTCAAATATATATCGAACAATACATATATAAGGAAGAAAACTTTGGTAAACCTAACTTTTTGGTATGTTATCTTGAATTAGGTATACAATGGAATAATTTGGTGTGCATCTTTCATAATTCAACACAAGCAAAAACACCAAAACAAATACTTTATTAATGCCAAAGCAAGTCACACACTCATACCGCTTTATTATAGCCAACTTGTTGTCTGATATATAATCAGGCTATAGAATCCTCTACTTGACACATACAGCGGTTTTACATAAAACAAGTAAACGATAAGGCAGGTTGCTTAAAGAGCCTTGAGGATATCATCAGCGCTAGAAACTGTGAACTCCCCACCAGATTCAACATTGGCTACAGTCACTTTGAGGTTATCGAGTAACAGAGCGAATCTCCTTGACCTAACACCAAGACCCTTGTCCTTAAGGTCAAGCTCAAGTCCTAGAAGCTGTGTGTATTCACCGGATCCGTCAGCTACAAACTTCACATGCTTGTTCTCTGGGTATGTCTTTCCCCATGCTTTCATCACAAATGGATCGTTCACTGCAACCAAATCAATGTACATAAGTCAATACTATAAAACAAAACTTCAGTTTATACATTTGCACATCAAGCAGACTCAATAAAGTACAAGAACTGATCAGTTTTAGGGCTAGCAAGAGAGTAGATACTGGGAAACCAACAGCCGAATCTCGAAAGATCCTTCATTAATAACAGTTAAGAACAATCCATTCATTATAACTCATGGCGGCCTTATTTAAAAAATTGTCTTAAACTCTAACTACCATAGACATTGAGCTTTTACATGTTAGACTAACAAACGAATTCAACATTTTGATCAGATTTCAGAAAAGTATACAAGAAAACATATGTATATCAAGAAGACTCGCCAAATACAAGAACCGATCCATATCATTCCCAGCAACATTCGACACATACAATCGGAGTGAATACTATAAAACCATTTGAATCAGTCAGCCAAAACATTTGAACACAAGCAGACTCAGCCAAATACAATAACTGATCCAATTGTATATACTCTACATTTCTTCTACAATTTACAATTAGAGTCACTAAACTACCAAAAAAATTCAATAGTTTGATCAGATTTCAGAAGTATACACAAACTCATCATAGAGATCAGAAACAGAGCTCCAAAATCAAAACATATAATTCAAACTCACCACTGAAGCAAATGATTTCATCAACACCCTTCGATTTAAGCTCCTCTGCTTTCTCAATGAACCCAGGAACATGCTTCATACTAACCTCACAAAACAAAAATCACAATTCTCAAATCAAATCTGAAGACCCATTAGCTTAGAATCAAAACCCACATCTTATAACAACTAAAGGATAAATCTTTAAACCTAATCTGACTTAAGAACAACAAAAACAGATCAATTTCAGTACAAATCTCAGAATCAACGAAAGGTAAACTCAAATTGAAGAAAGAAATGATGAAAAAGTTTGAAACTTTATACCTGCAAGTGGGAGTGAAAGCACCAGGGACACCAAAGAGAATGACTTTCTTACCGGCGGCGAGAGAGTGAACGGAGACAGTCTGAAGCTGATCATTGTCATCGAAGAAAGAGATAGTTCCGTCAGGTACAACATCGCCGACAGTAATTGGAGCCATGAGGAGATCTCGGCGGCTGAAGTGTGAAGAAAAGGGTAAATGAAAGAGTCTAAAGACTTGGACTTTTGAGTGAAATGAAAATTTAGGTTTCGGACAATATTTATCAGCTTTTTTTCCGGAATGAAATTTTCTCCATTGATTTCTAAAATGATTGTATTTCCTTTACTAGATGTAAACTTTAGTAAACAACCCAAAAATAAACTTTATTTTCCAAAAATACAACATTGGTTAAATCTTGACTAAGAAGAATACTTAGCTATCTCGGAGAAAAAGATACGACGACAAGGTTTAAAAAATCATTTTCACCTCCAAAATCTTTTTTTAAATATATGTATAAAGTATTCGATTTTCTTAAAAAAATCTGAATTAAGAGAAATTTTTTTAATCTTTAAAATAATGTCAAATTAAAGTGATATGTTTAGACATTATTGAGTGCTTTATCTTAAATTTTGGATTTTATTGAGTGGCAAATGAATTTGGTAAAATATTGAGTGATAAGAACAGTGAAAAAAAAAACAGTGGCAAATGAATTTTGAAAAATAATTCATGAATTTAAAATATTTCGTGTTACTGTATATTTAAACTAAACATATAATTATACATGCAACAATAGTAGACAATTGTATTATATAAATATTAAAATTTTCTTTTGGTATTTTAAAATGTAAATATGTATTTCGATATAAATTTTACTAAATATTCGCAGATGCTATAATTTAAGAAAGGGAAAATTAGGAATTTGGATAGTTTTTAAGTTTTTATTTGAGGATTAAATAAGTTTTTTTAGGTAATTTTAGTTTTTGGATAGTTTTTGATTAAACCCTCCCCACCGTATTTATCTCATAAAAACTAACCACAAAACAACTATTTTTTCTAATAAAAATTTAGAACTAACCAATCTCTTACATATAAAATGGAGATTTTGGAGTCCCTCCATGTGTCAATCTAAGTTTTTTCAGAGTCTTCATCAAGTTGCCACGTCAGCCACTCTTAAAACAAAAAAAAACAAACACCATTTCTAATGAAATCATCTCTTATATATAAAAAGAGATATTAGAGCCTCTCCATGTGTCCACCTAAAATTTTTCAAAGTCTTCCTCAAGCTGCCACGGCAACCACTGATATATCATGGTTTCTAGCCATGATATAAATATTATTTTTAGAGTTTTTTTGGTATTCTTTGAGTCTTATTAGATATAAGTACGAGCTGAATCTTGTTGATGCACTTTGGAGCTTTTAGAGGCTTGTATATGAGCAAATCAACTTGGAGATGAATCAGGGTGTTCACGTTGATCGACACACCCCATTGGTGTCGATCAACACGGGTCACGAAGATCGAAGCTATCCGAGATTTTATCAAGTTTGAAGAATACAGAGTTGCCCCAAGAATTTTAATTATTTGTAATACAAATCATTTTCATATTTTAGATATATCTAGGTTTTTAGAAGTCAGAAAGACTAATTTTTGTTTTTATCAAGTTCTTTGAGAGATTTTAGAGTTAGAGAGCTTGGAAGAGAAGAATCCGAACTCACCTTGTAGAGAGAAGATTATGAACTTCTTTCATACTCATGATTTAATATATGCAGTTTATTCAGATAATAATTTGTATTTCGTTGATTATGTTTGAGTAATCCACTTGTTAGATCTATGTTTTTCAAGGTTTATGATGAACTGTTGAATTGGACATAAACATATTAAGATTATCATAATTTGTCTTCATCTAGATTTGAATCTATATTAGATCTAGACTGATCACCTGGAATCTAGCATCTTAGGATAATTAATATACATGAAAGTGCTATTGATATCTTGAACTAATCTTAGATGAGCAAAATAGCCTACTCGCAAAGAGATTTGGTTTAGAGATTTTGTGAACATATCATACATGACATTAATGCATTCTTTATCATTAGAGTTTACAAAGAGATTTGGAATTATGTTATTTAAGTATAGTTATCATTGCAGCGAGAGTTGAATGATCATATTATTGTGTTATAAGTTTAAGAACCAGTCATACATGCATCCTGAATTGAATCCGTCCGGTTTGCAATTTTGAGTATTCCCTAATTGAATTCCCTAGATCTAGTTTTTTCTTTTATTGAACTTACACCCCATTATCATACCTATTTACTTTTGCATTGTTTTTACTTTTAATTCTTTTGTTGTGTAGCTTAATTCGAAATTATTATATCTATTATGTGAAACCCAAAGTCCTTGTGGATTCGATCCCTAAGTACTATAGTGATCTCTTAATTTGAGAAAGTAGCTCTAAAGGTAAATTTGAGCATATCAAATTTTGGCACTGTTGCCGGGGATTCTAATTCACCATTAGTTTTCAGTTAAAGAATTTAGTCTAAATTTTTATTTTATTTTATTACTCATGTCTCTTTTTTTTTTTATCTTGTGTTTCATATGCATTTATAAGTACGACACTATGAGCAAAAAGGATCAACCACTACTTGCTACTCAAGAGATCAGAAGGTTAGAGAGAGCTAATCGTAAGGCATTAAAGACATCAGAGATGGTTAATTCTATTGTGCTTGTGAGGGATAACGCTGGGGTCTATCATGATTTAGAGGGCAACTTACGCAACAAGCAGGGTTAGAGGCTTTATGCTGAAGGAAACCTAATTGTCGAGATCGTTGACCACGTCGATCGACACGCTGCTATTGGTGTCGATCGACACACTCAGGAAAATGCTGGTCCACAAAGCAATGATGAGAACAAAGCTGAGGAGAGAACACTTGCTGAGTACAACATGCCTAATCAGTTCTACACCAATAGGTCTGCTATCCGTCCTCCTCCCTTCCAGAGGAACGACTTTGAGTTAAAACCCCAATACTTTACTCTTGTGGGGCAACATCCATTCCATGCTCTCACCCATGAACATCCAATGGACCACATTTAAAAGTTTAAAGATTTTGCTTCTAGCATTAAAAGCCAATGGATTTTTAGAGGACTACCTGTTCTGTAAGCTCTTCCCATATTCACTTGCTGGAGAAGAAGCTTATTGGTTGAAGCAATTGAAGCCGGAGTCTTTGACAACATGGAAGAATACCAAGACTGCTTTTCTGGATAACTTCTATGATGATGCTAAGTCAGAAGACTTACGGAACATGATTGCTTAATTTACTCAAGGTCCGACTGAGACTTTTAAGGCTGCATGATTGAGGTTAAAATCTTATTAGATAGATTGTCTACACCATGGTTTCAATGAAGTTTAGCTTTTGAAAACCTTCTTTAATGGGATTGATTAGAGGTATCAGATTGCTTTGGATGCTGCTAGCAATAGGAACTTCAACACCAGGAAACCAAGAGCTGCTAGTGAGTTGATTGAGAACTTGACACCTAGTAATAGTACCGAGAATACAGATTTTAAGAGGAAGAAATAGGCTGCTGGTTTGGATAATTGTCAAATTGCTGAAGTGAAAGCCAAGTTTGATACGGTTCACAATCTTCCGGTGAACAAGAAATCGGTTCACTTTACTCAAGAGGTTGAGACTTTTAAACCAGAAGATGATTGCACTGAAGAGGATGTGAATTATGTGAATGGTTATGGGTTTAATGGTCAGCGGTTTGGTAACTCTCAAGATAACTTTAGGAACTACGGTCAGAATGCTCAGCGGAACAACTATGGAGGTAAATAGAATTCTTTTGGGTTTGCGTCAAAGCCTGATTTTCAGAAGACTTATCACGGCAGCAGCTTCACAAGGAATTATGAGAGTTCTTCTTACCAGACTCCCCTTTCAAGGACTCCTGAGAGTGAGATAAAAGCTATATTGGAAAGAAGCAAAGGATTACAGTTGATTTCAATGGTAAGATTGATTATTTGTGCACAGATTTGAACGGAAAACTCGAGGTTTTGAACAATCATGTCAAGAAGTTGAACATTCAAATGAATCAAACAGCTAGTTCTTCAAGAGGACCAAAGAAAAAGTCCAATCATCCATGCCATGCTGTTACTCTAAGACGAGGAAAACAACTGGAGCATGTTGTGAGAAATGGATTTTCATGTGAGGAGATAATAGACCTGGAAGAGTGAAAGGTGATGTGTTTCTCGAAGATACCCTGCCTCCGTCGACCGACACACAATCTTCATGTCGGTTAAGATAACCAGAAGATCCTACTATACCGATTTAGAACGTAAGCCATGGCAGGTATAAATTAACCGTGATCGACACAGATGTCTCGACACGAATTCAAATTGATTGACACACACCTTGTGTCGATCGACATGAAGACAACATCAGTTCGATCTAACCTGCAATAACTCCTCAACCTGTTGAACGAGTTTACAAACCAAAGTTGCCATACCCTAAGGTCCCTAAGAAGAGTAAACAAGAGCTTGAAGATGCTAGATGCAAAGCCATTATGAAAAAACTCATTGTGGAAATCTCACTTATTTAAGCAGTAAAGACATCTCCTATAATAAGAATATATGTTAAGAGGATGGTTACCAAGAATGTAAATACTGAAGTAGGGGTGATGATGATCTCAGTACAAGTTAGTGCTGTAATTCAGAACAAGATTCCAGAGAAACTTCCAGATCCAGGAAGCTTTTTTTTAGGTTGTACCATATTCTCCGAAAGGTTTGGTAGATCCCTCTGTGAGATCGGTTCCAATATGAGTCTTATGTCCAGACCAGTTGCACAAAGGATGAAAATGACTGATTATCAACCAACTCGAATCACTCTCATCTTTGCTGATATATCAGTCCGAATCCCCGATGGTGTTCTAGAAGATGTCTCTATGAAGATAGAGAATTGTTTGATTCCTACAGATTTTGTGGTACTGAACTATGAAGAGAAACCCAAGGACCCATTGATATTTGGATGACCTTTCTTAGCCAAAGCTGAAACTATGATTGATGTATGAGACGGCAAGATTGGATTAAATGTTGGTGATTTGGTAATGAATTATACATGAATAAGCTGATACAAAGACTAACCATCGATGGACAGTCTTATTATGTAGACACACTCTCAAATCTTGCTGAGGAGATCTTCAAAGAGATACATCTTTCTCCTATCGTAGAATGCCTTTCGGTTTGTATAATGTCCCAGCGAAATTTCAGAGATGTATGATATCCATCTTCACGGACATGATTGAGAACTACATGGAGGTATTTATGGATGATTTTTCTATCTATGGTTCTTCCTTCAAAGTTTATTTGAGTAATCTGTGTAAGTTTCTAGAGAGATGTGAAGAGAAGCATTTGGTTTTTAATTATGGTTAGATATGGGGTTATGCTTGGATATAAAATTTCAGAAACTAAGATCAAAGTGGACCGCACTAAGATAAAGGTTATGACAGGTTTGCTACCACCAGATTGTGTAAAATCAGTTAGAAACTTTTTGGGACATGCTGGTTTTTACATAACGTTTATCAAAGACTTCAACAAGATTGATAGACCACTTACTGCACTACTTTACAAAGATGTGAAGTTTGAGTTTACACCTGAATGTCTTTCAGCTTTTGAACAAATCAAGAAGGTTTTGATTAGTGCCCCTATTTTTCAACCTTCAGATTGGGATTTACCTTTTGAAGTTGATGTGTGATGCAAGTGATTTTGTTGTTGGTGCTGTTCGGAGTCAAAGAAAAGATAAGAAGCTGCATGCACTGTACTATGCTAGTTGAACACTAGATGATGCCCAAAAGAACTATGCAACAACAGAAAAAGAATTGTTGGTTGTAGTGTTTGCTGTTGAGAAGTTCTGAAACTACCTAGTACGGAGTTTCTGACCATTTATCAAAAATCAAAGTTAATGACGATGTTCCTATAGTTTATTTTATGCTTGAGGAGAATGTCTACTCGATTGAGATAAGTTTGAATGGAGAACAAGGCATTAATCTTTCTTGCTGTGCATCTCCATCTGGTTACGTCGATCGACACACTTCAACTATGTCAGTCGATACGACCAGCTCTACTTGACACAGATCAACCGAATAGCCACTACAACTGGAGAATGAATGCATTGCCGTAAAGACTATTCCCACTAGATTATGGTATGCTAACATAGCAAATTATCTTACTACTGATGAAGAACCAGATGATCTTAAAAGATATGCTAAGAAAAAATTCTTTAGAGAGCTTCGAAGGTACTTTTGGGATGAATCTTACTTATACAAGCATTGCTCAGATGGGATATATCGGCGAGGCATAGTTGAATCAGAGGTTGTCGAGATACTTTTTCATTGCCATGGATCTGAGTATACTGGGCACTTTGCAACTTTCAAGATGATCTCTAAAGTTCTCCAACCTGGTTTTTGGTGGCTTACAATATTTCAGGATGCTCATGCTTTCATAGCACAATGTGATGCCTGTCAAAAAAAAGGTAAGATCAGCAAGCGGAATGAGATGCCACAAAATTTCATCTTCGAGGTTGAAGTATTTGATTGCTAGGGCATTGATTTTATGGGATCCTTTCCATCATCTTATGGGAATAAGTACGTCTTTGTTGATGTTGATTATGTGTCCAAGTGGAGGAGGCGATTGCTAGTCCTACCAACGATGCAGTTGTGGTTATCAAGTTATTCAAGACCATCATTTTCCCCAGATTCGGAGTACCTCGCATTATCGTCAATGATGAAGGTACACACTTCATTAACAAGGTATTTTCCAATCTCTTGAAAAAACATGGAGTGCAGCACCATGTAGCTACTTCTTATCATCCTCAGACGACTGGTCAAGTGGAAGTTTTGAATAGGCAAATCAAAGAGATCCTTGAGAAGACGATTGGTAAAACGAGAAAAAACTGGTCTGCCAAGCTCGACAATGCACTATGGGCATATCAAACTGCATTTAAGATACCACTCGGAACTACACCATTACATCTTCTTTATGGGAAAACATGTCATCTTTCAGTAGAGATTGAGCACAAAGCCGCTTGGGTTGTGAAGATGCTTAACTTTGACATCAAACCAGTTGCAGAAAGGAGATTGATACAGCTGAATGAATTGGATGAGATAAGGCATCCCGCCTATGAGAACTTCAAACTTTACAAGGAGAGAACAAAGGTATATCATGATAAGAAGATCATCTCCAGAACTTTTGAACCTAATGATCAGATACTTCTTTATAACTCGCGTTTGAATTTGTTTCCTGGAAAATTACGTTATCGTTGGTCAGGTTCTTTCACTATCAAGGAGGTCAGACCATATGGTGCTATAGTTATGATGAACACCAAAGGAGAGGAGTTCACTGGAAATGGTCAAAGAGTGAAACACTAATTGGCCGAAGACGAAATTCCCGATGGACACCTTGTGCATCTGGACAATCTTCATTTAGCTTGACCTTTTGCTCTACTACAATCTAATGACTTAAAACTAGTGCTTAGTGCATGGTAATTAGTGCGTGGTAATTAGTGCGTGGTAATTAGTGCGTGGTAACCCACTTGTAAGTAATGTACATATGTTTTACCTTATACAAAAAAAAAAACAAATCAAAATTTGTCACATCGTTTGGCTCGTGTCGATCGACATGGATGGAGCATGTTGGTCGACACGCATAACCTTACCCCGTGGAAAAAATAAAAGATGACGGAGACTTAAGGTGCCTCAAGCTCAATCCGCCACCACCAACCATTGTTTCACGTTAACCATGGCCTAAGAGAGAAGGTTTAAGGATCATTCCGTAAGTTCATTGAAAAAGAAATCCAAAAAGAAGAAATGGAAAAACTGGCATGTACGCGATGAGACATTGAGGAATTGTGGGATGAGTATGATACATTGTTCTATAATGCTTGGGTTGGAGTTAAAATTCATCTGAATAGGTTTGTAGATTTGGTGGCCATGAGAAGAATGGGCATTAAGGATGATTGTATCAAGATCTTCAAAAAATTGGTTTGGGTACTATTTGTAAGAAGTACTACGCTCTGTTTCCAGATTTGGTTTGCCAATTCATGGCGACTGTGCGAGTCTACTACGCCAATGACATTGTCCGTGCATAAGAGATACTCTTATTTTTCTGATTTGTGGAGTATGATATCAGATTTCGCTTCGTGAGCTTTGTGACATCTATGAGTTTGAGAATAATAAGATGGGCACTACACTTGGGTTAGAATATTTAGAGATACAACACTATTAGGAGAAGTTTGGGGATGGTATCTATAGAACTCAGTCATCAACGCAGACCGACGTGAGACATCCGGTTTTGAGGTACATAATTTGCACCATCTCGAACACTTTCTTGTGCAAGATGGAAGTTGGAAAAATCAAATTGTCCTACTTCTTATTAGTGTGCTATGCTCTTGAGGATATGTTTAATGGTGATTCGCATGAGTTAGATCACAATGTGGCTCTCTTTGCGAATCACTTGGTTGGTTTGAAGACCAAGTCATTCAAAGGTTCCGGGACCAAGACTGAGAGTGTGGGAAGCCTCCTAACCCCTGTTTTTAGTATTGCAGGATCAGCACTAAGAGATGTGCAATGAGGTAAGAGAAAGTTGTTATGGATGATTGCTATCTGAAGAGTGTTTGTTGGATCAAGCCAGATTGGATGTGGTGTTTTAGAGACACCAATGTTGACTACACCGGTTAGCTACCACATAGAGAGCTCACTGTAATCACAAATGACATGACACTGCTCCACTTCCAGCATGATCCGGATCTATCACACTATTACCCCGACTCGACCTCGCCGTGGTGCCACTTCATGCGCAGCACCTACAGGTGCAGAAGACGAGTACGTCCCGGACTCCATTCACAGCATTTCCATTTCATCTCAGCTTCCTCACTACGAGCTTCTGTTTGCACAACCTATCCCGATGGAGACAACTGTGTTTCAAGGGTATGTTGTTGACAGTTTCTAGAGCATTTGGAACGCTTTATCTACTCTTTCCCATTGTGAATGTGCTCGTCCTAGGAGAGATGCATCTATACCACCAGAGCCGATCTCTATTCTCACTCCATCAGAGGCTTCAGACCCAGCTAGCATGATGATTAGTTTTTCTACTTTCTTTTTCTTTGAACTTTGAGTCTTTTTTTTCTTCTTGCTTTTGAGTTAGTTTGTCTTTTTATTTTGCTGTGGAACTTGTTTGAACTTGTTTTGTTATGATATTTGCTTGCTATTTGACTTGTGTTTGAGTGATCCCTCAGGTTACTTGTGAGAAAACACAATGAATGGCAAGGATAGATGATTGTGAGACTTCAATGTCTGATGATGGACATTGTGTTGATCGACACATCCCATGGGTGTCGGTCAGCACACACACACATAAAGTCATGATTTCTAACATAACATTTCACTCTTTCTCTATTTTATTTCTTTTTATCATTTTCCTTAGGCTTGATAACACTGGAAACAATGTTGTTTTAGTCTGGGGGAGGTAGTTACTAGCTCCATTTATTATTTTGAGAGTCACTCCTAATTTTTTTTCAAAATTCTGTTTTATTGAGTCTAATTTAGTCCGAAGCAATGATAGTACCGATAAAACTACCACATTTTACAGAAGCTTAAGTGACCATTGATTCAACCCTGACTTGACTCCAAGACTAAAGAAAAAATCAAAAGCTGACCGGTTGACTTGAAACTCCCATACTTCCAACATAAACCCTCGTTTCTATGCCCCGAGCTATTAACCTATTCGACGATTTCAATGTTCTAAGGGCTTGACTCTTCATTCATACCAGAAATGATACAACTTTTGTAGAAAATAAATGGTACTCCTCTCCTTTGATTCAATCAATTAATATGTACAGATGAGATGATTCTCTTTTGTGTAAAGGGATAGGAAAGTTTCCTGTGACCCCATTATTTTACACATATATAGAGATGATCACAAAAGGCTGAAGGGAGGTTAGAAAATTTTTTTGTGATAACATTATTCGTTTACCACTTTGAATTATAAAAAAAAAAGTTCAAAAAAAGAGAGAATAAGGAAAAGAATAAGTCTGGGGGAGAGAAAGAGTACTAAGTGTTGTATGGTTGTCTTGTTTTGGTATTGAATGACAATGAGTATAGAAGGTTCTGGGCATTGAAATTAGAGATGAGCTGTAGCGATGAAGGACTTACAAGAGATTATGTTGTGAAGTTGTGGGTATTATCGGGAAAACTGTGAGTGCTAGCGATGAACTACATAGTGGTCTGGATCTTGTTAGGTAAGAAATTTCTTCCTTGTGTTTGGTTTTCTGTTTGCTTGAGGGCAAGCAAAGGCTTAGTCTGGAGGACTTGATATATCATGGTTTTATGGTTTTAAGCCATGATATAAGTATTATTTTTAAAGTTTTTTTTGGTATTCTTTGAGTCTTATTAGGTACAAGTACGAGCTGCACCTTATTGATGCACTTTGGAGCTTTTGGGGGCTTGTAACTGAGCAAATCAACTTGGAGACGAATCAGGGTATTCACATCGATCGACACACCCCATTGGTGTCGATCAACATGGGTCACAACTATCAAAGCCATCCGAGATTTTATCAAATTTGAAGAATTACAGAGTTGTCCCAAAAGTTTTAATTATTTACAATACATGTCTTTTTCATATTCTAGATATATCTACGTTTTTAGAAGTCAGAAAGACTAGGTTTTGTTTATATCAAGTTCTTTGAGAGATTTTGGAGTTAGAGAGCTTGAGAGAGAAGAATCAGAACTCACCTTGTAGAGAGAAGATTCTGAACTCCTTTCATAGTCTTGATTTTTTCTATGCAGTTTATGTAGATCATGACTTGTGTTTCATTGATTATGTCCGAGAAATGTACTTGCTAGATCTAGGGTTTTCAAGGGTTTATGATGAATTGTTGAATTGGGCATAAACATATTAGGATTATCATAATTCTTCTTCATCTAGATTTGAATCTATACTTGATATGGATTGATCATCCGGAATCTAGCATCTTAGTATAATTAATATACATAGAATGTTATTGATATCTTGAACTAATCTTAGATGAGCAAAATAGCCTACTCACAAAGAGATTTAGTTTAGAGATTTTGTGAACATATCATACCTGACATTAATGCATCCTTTATCATTAGGGTTTATAAAGGGATTTGGAATTATGTGATTTAAGTATAGTTATCTTTGCAGTGAGAGTTGAATGATCATATCATTGTGTTATGAGTTTAAGAATCGGTCATACATGCATCCTAAATTGAATCCGTCTAGTTTGCAATTCTGAGTATTTCCTAATTGAATTCTCTAAGTCTAACTTTTTCTCTTATTGAACTTACACCCCATTATCATACCTATTTACTTTTGCATTGCTTTACTTTTAATTTTTTGTTGTTTAACTTAATTCGAAATTGTTATATCTATTGTGTGAAGCCCATAGTCCTTGTGGATTCGATCCCTATCTACTATAGTGATTGAAAGTAGCTTTAAAGGTAAATTTGAGGATATCAGCCACTCTTAAAACAAAAAAAAAACCAACACCCTTTTTAATGAAATAATACAACCCGAAACAGATTTCCAACACTATCAGGCCCACTAAAAAGAAATACACTACAGCCCATTAACAAAACAAAACTACAGCCTACCAAACAACCCATTAACAAACATTAGAGCATGTCCATCGGACATTTTTGTGGGTGTCTTAAAGTATTTTATTAATAAAATATGATGAAACAGTGAAGAACCGTTTCTCCTCAGAGACATGGTAAACACCGAAGGTCTGTCCAAATGGCAAGATTTAATTGGTGATCGATTTTATTTTGTTCTAATTTCTTCATTTCACCGAAAACGTTTTTCACATATTATTTCTCTCTCAAACATGCGAAAATCAGATCGAATAATCGTGTATCGATTCCGATGAATGTTTGAAAAATCATTGAATCAATTCCGATTAATCGATGTTTCTATACATCTATTTTAATTCCCCTGAAAAATTGATCTCGATATCGGCGGGACATATCTCTGAGAAGCGAAGCTTCTCCCGAGTTGTATGTATAATTCTGGTGGATTTTCGATGATTTCACGGTGAATGAAGCTTGGATAGAAGTGTGTCGGTGGATATTCAGAGGTGTAGCGGTGGATTTCCAGTGATTAGCGGTGGGTTAGCTTAGCGATTTCCGGTGGATTAGTGGTGAGCTCATGAGTCGGTCTTCGATGTTAGATTTCTTGCTTTCTCTTTTCTTCTATTCCTCTTCGTTAATGTGATTTAGCGGATCGATCTGTACTTTTAGGTTTGATTAGGTAGAGTTGAGTTTTTGATTTTGAGATTTTCTATAGGTAATTGAAGTAGTGAACCTTTTGATATTTGAACCTGTTGAGATTGATATATGTTTCTGTGTATGTGTGACTTACGGTAATGATGTTTTTGTTGGAATTTTTGAGTTGAGAGTATGATCATGTGTATTTTTGACTTAGTATTTTGTTTTATTTTGAACTTGGAATTGATTCGGAAGTTAGATATGATTCTTCTTAGTTATTAGTTTCAATTTTTTTGAATCAAGAGTATGATCTTTATCTTTGTCTTGTGAACATATAGAATCTTGGTTAGATGATGCTGAAGTATGTTAATGTTAATCTCAATCTCTCAGTTTCATTTTCTTGAAATTTTGACTTCAAAGTATGAGGTTAAGCTTATTTTATTTTTCTTGTGAATACATAGATTCTGATTAGCTGATGATGAAATATTTTAATGTTAATCTCAATCTCATAGTTTCGTTTTCTTGAAATTTTGACTTCAGAATATGATCTTAAGCTTATTTTCTTTTTCTTGTGAATACATAGATTCTGGTTAGATGATGATGAAGTTTATGGAGGCATTGGCTGCTGGAAAAGACAATTCTACTCGGCCTCTTTTATGGAACATCCAGTAGCAGCCAGGGGAGATCTGTGGAGAGTAGTAGCTTCTACTTCAAATTCCAGTGCGAGAGATGACACTTCGTCTCTCTTTCTTCTCCACCTTCGACCTCATTTATCAAAGCAACACTATAGAAAGGTATGGTTCTCTGCTTTTGTTAGTATTTGCTCATTGTTCCAAAAATGAAGATGGCTTATGGTAATATTCATATGGTAATCTCATATAATAACAAGTTAGATTCCTTCGCAAATAATCACAAATGTGTTGTTATGTGCTATTTCAGTAATAATACCAATAGATTATTATTATGTTGAGTATAGGGATACGGCTGGACAACAAAGATTCAGGAGTCTAATCCCAAGTTGCATGAAAGATTCTTCTGTTGCCATTATTGTTTATGATGTATCAATTGAGCCAGCTTCTTTTTTTTCTTCTTCTTATGTATTGATTCTTTAAGTCACTATTTGTGTCTTATGTGTTCAATACTCAGCTTCTATGTCTTTTTCTTATGTGTCAATCATAACTGTAGCTTTATTTTGATCTGATGAAAATAAAACAGGAAAGTCTTCTTCTACATTGGCATTGGGCGTTTCTCAGACTGAATCAGAGGGTTCTGCTTCTACATTTAAGAAGCTTGCTTCTCTTCAGGTCAGTCTTCTTTTTCTCTTGTGCATGACTTGGAAACTGTGTAGTCGTCAACTGTGTAGTAGTTAGTGTAGAAATAGACAAGGAAAAGTAGAAGAAGACTTGCCTGTTAACTAGAACTGTATTAACAACAAGTTAACTAGAACTGAAAATTTTAAATGACTGAGTAACTATATTAACTACAAGTGAACTAGAACTGTATTAACTATATGAATATACTAGGAAAGTAGAAATTAAGTAGAATTGGATTAACTACAAGTTAAGTAGACTGAGACATAAAGTTTTTAAGATAGAATTATTTTTTTCAAAGAGATACTCAAGTATATCTTTGACTGGCAATTCCGAAGGTATACTCAAGTATATCTTTGATTGACACATTATACACAATCCTATTCTTCTTTTCTCCATCTCTTTGACTGAGAATATTCTCTTTTCTACATCTCTTTTATCCTTCTGTTTTCTCCATCTCTTGTATCCATCTGTTTTCTCCATCTCTTTCATCTATTTGTTTTCTCCTTCTGTTTTTTCCATCTCTTTTATCCATTGATTTTATGGGTTCTAGCAATCAAAATAGGTTTGTCTCAACTTTATGGACCTCTTGAGTAGCCAACAAGAGCCAACTAATCTGGAGATTCTTGCATCTTTTTCACCTCTTATCCAAATAAACTCATCACAAGTCCCTCACTACAGTACCCAACATAGTGAAGAACAAAACCTAGATGAGAACTCAAGAGAAGGAAGACGTAGATGGACAGGCCCAGAAGATGTTGCTCTGATTAGTGCTTGTTAAACACCAGCAAATATCCAATCGTGGGGAATAGCTGCAGCCTTTTGGGAGTGAATTGTAGGCTATTATGCAGCAAGTCCAGCTGTTGCTGGTAAACCAAAGAGAGGGGTCAGCCAATGCAAGCAGAGATGGAAAAAGATCAATGAGAGTGTCAACAAGTTTGTAGGATGCTATAGCTAAGCATCGAGTCGGAGAAGTAGTAGCCTGTTAGAGAATGATTTCTCCAAATGGCTTACGAGTTGTACTTCAACAATCATCAAGTCAAGTTTGGCCTTGCGTGGTTTGAGCTTAGTAATTATCAGAAAGGGAGTACCTCTAAAGGTAATTACAGATCCAAAAGAACAAAGGTGGATGAGGGTGGCGCATACTCCTCAAGTTCAAATGTTGAGGAAGAAGCATGTCCTTGACCTCTGGTGTTAAGGCATCTAAAGGCAAAGCAAAAAAGAGTGGCACTAGTGAAGAAAGTGAAGGTAGTTCACTGTTAAAGTTTGAGAGGATGTGGGAGACCAAGAAGAAAGACACAGCTGCGAGAGAAAGATTATCGAAGCAGCAACTTCTAGACAGTCTCATAACCAAAATAGAGCTTTTCGAGCCTGAACTCAACCTCAAAAACAAGCTAATTGCTGAGATGTTATGGTAATGCTATTGTAAGTTAGTCAATGGTAATGGTTTAACTAAAAGATAATTTACGGGCTTACACTGTTTTGGAACCTTTGTTTGGCTGGTTTGAGTTCTGTTTAAGCATTTGGAATCTTTGTTTAGGTTCTTTGTGTTCTGTTTAAGCATTTGGAACCTTTGTTTAGGTCCTTTGAGTTATGTTTTCCGATTTAGAACCTTTGTTTGGCTGGTTCGAGTTCTGTTTAAGCATTTAAAACCTTTGTTTAGGTTCTTTGAGTTCTGTTTAAGCATTTGGTACATTTGTTCTCCACTTTGCTTTGTCTTTTTTGAAGGTACTTGCCCGTGAATGGAAGTAAATGATCAAGTGGTGCAAATGGTTAAATTGTCGGCACAAGATAACAAGAGCCAATGTCATGTCTTGCATTTTCTTATGTAATTTGTTTTATTTCCCCCTTGTATTATTGCACTTCTAGTTCTATATATTGTGTAACTCGACAATGTTATGAAACAACATCTTATTCCCTTTTGTTCCAATTCTCTTTTCTTGCACTTTATTGAAAAATCTGTTTTGTTCCAATTCTCTTTTGTTAGTACCACATCTATACGCCTCTTACATTTTTCACAAACCATAACAAAATTTAAATCTTCCATTTTTCACAAACCATAACGAAATTTCACTCTTCCATTTTTCACAAACCATTACATAATTTTACACAAACATGTCATCTTCAAATTTAGATGAAGATTTTGATCAAGCTTTTGATGAACAATTTCAAAATCTATTTTAACAAGGCATCGATAATTTTCCACATCATCAAGAACCAACAAGTTCAAGACGCAAATGAGCTTATGTTGAAAGAGGACGCGAGGATGGGCACACTCATTTATGGAATGATTATTTTAGTGAAAATCCAGCGTACTCTCAACCTATGTTCCAACATTTTTTCAGAATAAACAAACCATTATTTGTACCTATTGTTGATACACTCCAATCAAGTACCATACTTTCAACAAAAGCCAGATGCTACGGGAAGGTTGGGTCTGTCTGGACTACAAAAATGTACAGCAGGCATTCGTATGATGGCATATGGTTGTGCAGCTGATGAAGTAGATGAATACATCCGCCTTGGTGAAAGCACCACATTGCTATGCTTGGAAAATTTGTGGATGGAATTATATTTTTGTTTCAGGATACCTACCTAAGAAGGCCTATACCAGAGGATCTCCAACGATTGCTCAATCAAGGAGAAGCACACGGATCTCCCAGGATGATAGGAAGTATTGATTGTATGCATTGGGAGTGGAAGAATTGTCCTACAGCGTGGAAAAGGCAGTACTCACGTGGATCTGGAAAACCTACAATCGTTTTAGAGGCTATGGTTTCACAATACCTCTGAATTTGGCACGCATTTTTTGGTCTTCCAGGTACCTTAAACGATATCAATGTTTTTGACCGCTCACCGGTTTTTGATAATATATTAGAAGGTCGAGCTCCGAGACTTAATTACTTTGTCAATGAACGACAATACAATATGGCTTACTATCTAACTGATGTATATATCCGAAATGGGCAACTTTCATCCAATCAATTTCAATTCCACAAGGTCTGAAAGCATCATTATTTGCTCAATGTCAAGAAGCTTCCCGAAAAGATGTCGAGCGTGCTTTTGGGGTCTTGCAAACTCGATTTGCGATTGTCAAAATTCCCGCTCTTAGTTGGGATAAGACAAAAATAGAAAAGATTATGAGAGCATGTATCATATTACACAATATGATAGTAGAAGACGTATGAGATGGATACAGTCTGTACAATGTATCAGAATTCTATCAAGGAGAAGGAAGCGGAATTTCACATGTGGATTTAAAGTATTCTACAAATATATCTACCAATATGGGCAATATGATGGGCGTTCGAAATCGACTTCGTGATACAACAAAACATCAACAATTGAAAGCTGATTTGGTTGAACATATCTGCCAAAAATTTAGCACAACTCAATATTAGACCCGAGATAATTACGTTCTTCATACTGCATTTATATATATCTATCATTCTACATATTTGTTTTCTATTTAATATATCTAATTTTACGTTTATATATATATATATATATATATATATTTAAAATATCTTCTATAATTATTCTTAAATTATTTTAAGTTTTATATTATATATTTTTCATAAGTTTAACCCAATATTTGTTATATTATAAATTTTAAGTAAATTACATACACATAATCAATAAATATTTATTTTTCACTTTTTAAGACACCCATAAAGAATATCACTAATGGAAGCACCAAAATTAATGTTTACTTAGTGGGAGTGTTCAATTTAAATATGATTAGATTATATATTAATTAATACTTTAGACACCCTAATGGGTGTCACTAATGTGGATGGTCGTACACGACCAAATCTAACCTAAGAGGAAAAAAAAACATGAAGCATCTCCTCTTCCACACCGCCAGCAACTCCTTCTCTTAATCGTCGCCTTCATCACCTTCTCCTTCTCTTAATCGACCACTACGGTTTCTCAATTCAATGGTCTTAATACGTTCTTCATTCAGACTCATGGCTTCCCTTATCAGACCTTATAAAATTTGGGTTTTACTAATCCCACAAAAACAACAAACAAAACCTAGACACCCTCCCAAACTAATCAAATCATGGCTCCTTCAGCTACATCCACCCAATCAGCGAGTACCAAGACTTTCGATGACCTTGACGGTGATTTCTGCAAAGATGAAGTGTTAGTCAGATTAATCCATTTTTGGGAAGCACGAAATCACATAGAGGCAATGCTCTCCTCGGCATAGAACTTCTATTTATTGATAAAAAGGTATTCAAACTTCCCACCCCCTAACACTTACAAGTTCCAACCTCAATATCGTTCTAATTATTATATACTTTCTAACTAAATCCTTTATTCCCAACAGTCAACAATGATCCAAGGATTTATATCTGCAATATGATTCATAGCGTCTTCACGTATAAATAATTAGGCATGCTTCTAATGAATCATATGTGGAACGAGAAGAGGTGGGAGCGATGGCGAGATCAATACGATTACCAAGACACGAACTTTCCACCAAGGTTTTTCTAAACTCAACATCTCTCTCTGATTGACGTCAATGAATTGCCATGGTATTCTCACATTCTGTTTGTAGAGTTTACTCCGTCACATAGAGTTGCCATGGTATTCTCATAATCTAAGGGGTTTTGTTGTAATCGTCCTCCCTAGTATCTTATCTTATTTGTTGGATTTTGTTCATGTACGATCCTTGTGGTTGGCTTTGTACTAACCATATTTTACAACCTTTAATATTTTTAGCTTAGAAATTTTGAACTTTTAATTGCATTTGCAAGTACGACATGAGTAAAATTCCTGAAGAGGAAAGTGTACCTTTTCCTATGTATTGAAACACTTTATTAACCGTGATATGTATTGGTTTTACTAAGTTTGATAAGGGTTTCTGATCATTGTTTTGCGGAGATTTAGACAAAGTGAATGTTGCTCGAGATATTCAAAGACAAGCAACAAAAAAGCCAAGAAGCAGGCACCATACCGAAAAGCTTGATGTAAGAAACTTGGAAACATAAGCTTTTGTTCATGAATATTTATATTTTGCTATTTCCAAGTAAAAATGGTATCATTTTCAGTCTTTGGAACTTGATTGATCTCTATACTTAAGTTTTGAGGTGTTTTCATCAATTTCAGAGATGAGTGAGAGGTATCAAGAAAGTTGCGTGTATTAGATTTTTCTATATCTCGAAACCAAATAGGAAAAGAGCGAATGTGCGGAAGATATAATCAATCAATAAATAAACATATTTTGATTCTACAATGAATTTTTATGTCTTGCTGCAATATTAGAGAATAATTATAGGAACAAACAACCACCAAGAAAACTCAAGTTAGTTTTGCAACATCATAATTATAGACGAATCAGGTAAATATTTCTATTACAAAATCCATTTATATACTTATCAAAACATTACCCATATAACTTCGAGCTCGATTTGACACGAACAAACCGATGAACGTACTCCAAGGACATATATAATATACTAGATGTGTAAAAATATTTTCAAATGATTACTATTAGTCGTATATGACACTTCAAAAATTAATCCAGATATATACATTGGATATGAAGATAATCTACTCCTCTGATCACAATGACGGAGACAATAATATGAAAAGTATAGCTAAGAAACAAAAGTTGTAGAGTAATCGTCGTTCTTTTACTTGCTTATCTCATTTCTTATTTATTTAAGAAAATATTCATACTCAAGTTTCATAACATCTAAAACCAAATTGTTGATTCGATTATACAAATTCAAATTTTATCAACATAAATTTAATATTAAAAATATAATTCTCAAAATCTTTTCTTTTTCATAAATATTTTGAATACTCGCATATAAAAACAACCCGTGCGTAGCTCGGATTACCTCTAGTTCTCTAATAAAAATTTAAAAACTACCCTACTTCTTAAGAAACCCTTTAAGAAGTTAATGCTATGCTAAAATAATTTTAAGATTTATAAGACATCCTTAAAAAAAGTTTCAGACTAGACACATAGGAGAGCCAGATGGAGTTGAAAGAAGCCAGACTTTGAACTCTATACATAACACTGGGCCTCCGGTTCGGAAAGATTGGATCGGCTCAGTCCAAACCGACAAACTTGGGTTCGGATTTCAATTGCAATTGAATCATAAACCGATTGGAAGAAATTTAATGAGAGATTATTGGATCGGTTTGATTTGGTTGATGATAACCAAACTGTTTAATCGGGTTCCATGAGACATCTATAAAAAAACGAAAACACTAGATCTATCCCTTCATCTCCTTCTCACGAACCTTTTTCTCCTTTTCTCTAACCTTTTCGAAAGAGCTAAAGGTGAAACTTGACAAAACCCTTCATTCACAACCGCCGTTGCTGATCTCGGCGGCGGCCACCTTTCTTTTCCGATGGCGAAGAAGAAGTGCTCACCTCCAAAGCTTCCTCCGCTATCATCCTCGAAATCTAGTGTTCATCGCAAACCTCCACTTCCTTTCTCTACTTCCATTCCTGGTTCATAATCAGGTTCAAAATCAGATCTTTTAGTTGAGATTATTCCTCAATTCGAAGCCAACTTGGGGCCAGCTCTTGGTGAATCGTCATCCTCTGGCCCCGCTCCAAAAGTATATGTTCCTACAGTTGGAGCTACATCTTACCTTGTTGAAGTCTGCCTCCAAAACCCAGATTATCAATTCTGAGGTAGGCATGACCTCGGTTACGGTTAATTAACAACCAGTTACAGTTTTAATTTTTGTTTAATCTTAACATTGATAATTTAATATATGGTTAAAACGGTTACGGTTAAAAATGGTTACATTTACATACGGTTACAGTTTTATACGGTTAATTACAATCCAAATATTTGATGACAATTTTAAATATCAATATCAGTGATGATATATCAACTAATATTTAATATTATAATTGATTATATGTACATTTTGTTCTATTTTTAAAACGGTTATGGTTATAATTTTATGATTACATCATGCGGTTAATGAACGGTTTTTATACAGTTACAGTTAATAATTTATTTTTATCTTACTAATATATTTTTACAGCTAACAGTTAGGTTATTAACCATTTAATACGGTTATGGTTGAAAACAGAACAGTTACGGTCCAAAATACAGTCACGGTTAGATTTTAGTCATGCCTATTCTGAAGTATCTTCTCCGTTTGAAATTGTTGCTACTTCTAGTAAGCCAACTTGGGTTGATCTTGTTAAATGTTCCTCTGAAAAATGACGAAAAAGGCACTCCTTTTTTGATTATTTTTGCGAGTTGTGCGTAAAGATACCAAATGAGGTTATTACACGAAATAGTAAAAGATGGGAACAGTTTGTGATTGGTGAATTTCATGGAAATGCTCCATCTCTTGGGGCTTTTCATGTACTTAGCGATATCTGGAGCATAAAGTCTCATGATATTACTACTGCAAGACTAGGCCTGATATCGATCTCATTCGGATACCATCTAATCTTACTCACACTCGTGTCCTGAATCAAGGTGTGTTGCATATTAAAGGACAAATAATGTTTGTGACTGCTTGGGAATCCGGTCTCATACCCACTATACTTGGGAACCCTGAGAGGTACTCGTTTGGAAAAAGGGATAGTGATGTGGTTAGGAACTAGATAAACCTTTGATTTTTGTTTCAGGAAAATTGTAATAGCTTCTTTATAAACTGTCGCACTTGATGTAAAAATGACTTTTTGAATAAATTTTACATTTTATTCAAAAAAAAAGAAAGTAAAAAAACCAAAACAACATTCAATGAAATAAAGTTTGCATGCCAAATAAGAAAAATAATTAACCAAATGGTGGTGGACTAGTGGTTCTCATTTTAGTAGGACTTGCCCTATTGGTCTACGCTAGAGATCGATACCTCTCAAGCGTGGAATTCTCTAAATCACTTCATTTTGCCACATGGATATGAACCCTTTCTTTCGGCCCATTTGAATACTTGAAGAGAGGGTCTATATGTGGACTGCACATTCCCCACGGAATTAGTCTGGGTTCCGCCATAGACATGAGATCTACCCCTGACTTATCAAAAAAAAAAAATGTTAAACCCTTTGAAAAAAAAGAAAGAAGAAAAATAGGTTGTGTAATGAGTTCTGTCCCCAACAGGCAAGGGATGTCTTTCCCTTTTCGCGAATTTGATAAGATCCTAATTAAGTTTGATCGCTTACTTAATCATAATGAATTTATTTTTCTTTTCGAAATGACATTTTTTTGCAGGTCTTCCTCAATTTAAAATATATATAGATCAATTCCATAAATTCAATCAATATAACCCTTGGATGTGTCAATGACGACGTGTTTTAGATAAACGTTGTTTACTAAACACAAGGATATTGAAATGATATCTACGATAAATATCATGCAATTTTGACCTCTTGGGATTTTTAAACAAAATATTTCGGACACTTCGACATTCATTTTCCTAAATAAATTTGGGAAATAAATAAAAATTAGGGTTCATTAGCAGTGATTTGGGTTAACACCAGAGAATATCATTGCAAGTTCTTCAATATAGTTAAGAGATTTCTTTTAATCAGTTTGTGTTAAAGTTAGGTAGGATCAGAGGGTAGAACAAGTTATTTTAGGGCTCAAGAAAGATTTGAGAAAACGCAAATTAGGTTTCCGAGTTGCAAAGAAAATTGAATAGGGTTTAAGGTTCAATATGGGTGTGAAGCAATCGTAAAGTAGAAGGAATTTGATGATGGGGATATGGAATGCATGTACGGTGGTGATGGCGACACGATTAGAGATTCCAGCATTGCTGGAAGGAGGAATTTTTTAGGGCAAGGATTTTGTTGTTGATGCGTATGCAACTGATGTTTGTTGTCTCTAAAATTGGAGAGGATGGAGAAGTGATGTGAAGTACATATCGAATCAGTGAAGAAAGTGGCAATATTGAGTTTTAATTTTTTTTTAACACATTGGCATAATTGAATTTAATAACAGTTAATATCGCTATATAATCCAGTTTTTATAAATTTAACCAAACTTTATTCAAATTTAACATTTTTATTAATTTTTTGCAATATTTTGGATATGCGAACCGGAATGGATTTGAACCGAACTCAATCCGAAACTTCAATATACCCGAACGGGTCCTATACCCCTACACCCGAATATCCGTATACCCGATCCAAACCCGAACGGATACCCGAATGACCACCCTTATTGTTTATTAAAAAATGAATTAGCACAATTTCAAGTGTCATAATATCTTGTTAATTTCTAGGAAAATAAAGAGGGAATAAAGAAGAGAAAGATGAGATGAGTCGAAGACAGAGCTCCCTTTTCTTTTGTTTTTGTTTTGTTTATTTTTAAACCTTTTTTTTGTTAATTTTAAAATATCATTAAGTTTATAAAATATAAACCCGTCACATTCAAAATGTTGTGTTTTGAATTCTGCCACTGACAAATCGTCGATTATCTCTGAAAGTACTATTGTGAATTTTGAAGTGCTATATTTCTTAATGTATATAAAGTTGTGCGCTTACTTACAATGGAAACCAATTAGGAAAAAAACAAGCAGAGGAAAACTGAAAAACAAAGGCAAATGGGTAAAACTGATTTATTATACGAGAGAAAAAGAAATACTTATTGGAGACTATTATACGTATATTCTACTATTTGTTGATATGTATCTCGTATAAATATTGTCATATCCTCGTATCTAGGTTATTTGATCACTATTCTATATAGAAGTAGATATATATGCAACACCATCTCCTTGAACATAATAAGAAAACCTTTTCAATATCGACTTCTCTTTTCATTGTATTAGATTATTAGAACCTGACATATAAAATTTAGTTTTCTTTCTTGATCCGATTGTTTTCTCTTTTCTTTCGACATAAATCTCTTTCACCTCGATTTATTTTCTTGACATCACCATGGTTGAAGGAAAAAACACCGACTTGACTATTGCTAAACCAATAGTGACAACAACGACCGAGATCGAAAGGTAAACGATCTCACCTTACGATCTCACAGCGAACGACATTCCCGAAAGTGTTATCTCACACCTTCTGTTACGTGGGGATAACTACGAAGAATGGGTGATTAACTTCGAAACGTCTCGAAGTTCGAGAAAGAAATTAGGTTTTATCGACGGGAGTCTTGCTCAGCCGACAGAAAAAATTGACTGACTTTGAAGATTGCTCAGCCGATGGAAAAATGCATTGTTGGTCTCGTGGATCAAAATGACTATTGATCCACAGTTGTCATCCAATATCTCACATAAACAATTGGCTCATGATTTGTGGGAGCATATCAGATTGAGATTTCGTATAACTAACAGACCACGTGTGCAGCACTTGCAAAAGGAGCTCGCAAATTGTCGCCAAAACGGTCTTTCTATTGAGACATACTACGACAGCTAACGAATATTTGGGATAGTTAGGCGTGCTATCGTCCAATGGTGAGCTGTGTTTGCAAGGGTTGTACATGCTCGTTTAGTGCCACTTTTTCATGGGTCTTGATGAAAGTGTGTTCGGCATGGTGCATTCTACGTTGTTAATGCATGAGCGAATTCCGAGACTTGAACACGTGTATCTCAAAGTTACACAAGATGAGGGTTCACGTGTTCAGAAACGCATGAGTGACGAGGGACAAGAAGGATGGCTTTCGTGAGCCAACATAGCACACAACAAAGAGAAAGGGACACCTCAGTTCTCTGTTCTAACTGTGGGCGTTTAGGACATTTATTTTGAATGCTTCTTTCAGATTTTGGGATACCCGGAATGGTGGGGTAACCGAACACATAAACAGGTCGAGGAAGATTTGGAGCAGCAAGTGCTTCGAGTAGTCGAGGAAAACGCAGCACCGGTCGTGTTAATTTGGTTATGCGACGGCCTACGGTGGGACATGCGAATGTTGCGATCTTAGAAGCAGACAATATGGCAGTACAAGGCTGAGCAATGAACAATGGCTCAGCGTCAAGCAGGTTCTCAATGCTTCCAGTGCAGGTGTGGATGAAAATTTATCTGGTATCAATATTTATCCTTCTTGGATCTTAGTCTCAGGGGAGACACACCATCTTACTTGTAGAAAAGATATTTTGGAGAATTTACGAAAGTTGACACCGACATACATTATCTTGGCCGGTAAGCGGATACTGTACGCTCTGTTAGGCTTAAGAGTCATTTAGTTCTAGTTGAAGTTTACTACATTGAAGATTTTGGTTTTGATTTAATCTCCATTACGCAGTTGATGGCAGAAAATGATTGTGTAATGCAATTATCGGTTCCGTTTTGTGTTCTTCAGGACCGCACTATGAGGATCCTGATTAGAGTGGGTAAACCAAGTGAAAGATTGATATACTTTCGGAACGTTGAGGTGGCTGCAGCAATTTAGGTTCTTCTGAGTGTTTCGATGGAATTGTGGCATAGGCATCTTGGTCATCCAACTCTGAAAGTAGTGGCGGGTTTGAAAGATTTTTTTTTTTTTTTTCTAGTAGTAGTAATGTTTTGAATTCAGCTTGCGAGATTAGTAACCATGCAAAGCAAACTCGGCGTTCTTTTGGAGACCATACCGGATTTCATCACACTCTGGTGCTCAATATTTTTTACCATTGTTGATGATTACTCTAGGAGAACATGGATGTATCTCATGAATGTGAAAAGTGAAATACCGACTAAGCTACGATATTTTCTGGCTATGATACACCGCCAGTTTAGAAAACTGGTTTGGACGATTAGAAGCGATAATAAAAGTGAATTTCTCTCCATGATGGCATATTTTCTCGAACAAGATATTCATCATGAAACGTCTTGTGTTAGCACTCTGCAACAAAATGGACATGTTGAACAAAAACATCAATATATTTTGAATGTAGCTCGTGCGATCATGTTTCAAGGACATTTTCCAATAGAGTTTTGGGCCGAGGGTGTTCTATCTGCGGTATACTTGATCAACCGAATGCCATTGACACTTCTTCACAGTAAAACACCATAAAAAATTCTCCATGGAAAGAAATGGGTTTATCAACATCTACGTACTCTGGGATCTTTATATTATATTTATAACCAAGATACTAAAGGCGATAAATTTCAAAGTCGAAGTGGGAAGTGTGTTTTAGTTGCTAATCCTTATGGGAAGAAAGGGTGGCGTGTATTTGATCTTGATTGATGTGTCTCTCATGATGTGATGTTTGAAGAAGATGTGCTTCCTTTCTCCTCTAATCCCCTGCAAACACAAGACACGAATGATGAGTTCACCAACTCCTCCATAGATGCAGAACATCATGAAGTTATTACTCCATCCGAGGCTGTGTTGAACACACTAGTTCTCAATGATGAGAGTATTGATCCAGTTTTGGAAGAGTCTGATGCACCGGTTGAGGATACATCTTCGAGCTAATGATGTGGGTCACAACGATAGGGAGGGCATGGGGTTTTTTGTTCCTCCTAGACCGACCACAGGACTTTGTCGGAGTGGACATTCTCCTCATCCTCCTTCATACTTGGCTGATAATAAAACAGGTTTGGTATGCTCCAATCCTAATGTTTTGTATCCTATTGACGCAGTTCTATCATCTGCTCGATTCTCAGCTAGCAAGACCTTTCTAGCTGCGATTACTATTGCGGTGATACCGAAAACATTTGAAAAAGCCATGCATGATCCTCGCTGGCATGAGGTGATGCAGTGTGAGATTGGGGCTCTCAAAAAAAATGAGACATGGATTCTTGAAACATTACCATTTTGTAAGCAGGCACTCGGCTGCAAATGGGTTTTACGATCAAGTATCGGTCCGATGGTACAATTGAGTGATACAAGGCAAGATTGATTGTCTTAGGATATAGCCAAATATAAGGTAAAATTTGTGGCAAGAAGATTATTTGATATAGCTAATTTCCTCTTTTTGTTTAAATATGAATAATTTTCTTTTAATGTAATTTATTGTAAAGATCTCCGTGTAAAAGCTATAAAGATATATAGAAATCTTTGGAAAATAAAAGAGGGATTTTTTTCTTCTTAAAGCTTTGTACTTTGTTTTGCTTGTTTATTTTAGTTTGTGGAATCATTCTAAAATACAAGTTTATTTCTTTGAATATTGTGTGCGATTCACTTTATTCTTAGAAACTTTGAATTAAGCTGTTTGTGTGATTCAAATATTTTGTTTGACCATCGATTGAGATAGTCAATCAACCCATCGATTGAGAGAGTCAATCAACCCATCAATTGAGAGAGTCAATCAACCCATCAATTGAGAGAGTCAATCAAAACCCTCCACCTCCATCTTCACCATCGGTCCATCCTCCATTTCAAGCCGAGAGCCTTGAGATCATGTTTCCATCAGATTTTGGTGGGATTCCTAATCTTATATCAGTTGGAGAGAGGCTTGTAGGAGAATATCACATATAGATGGGACATTTCTCAAATGGAGAATGACTGGGATGTTGTTAGTCGCTTGTGGTAGGGATCCGAATGATCAAATGTTCCCTTTGGCATGGGCATAGTTGATGTGGAGAGCAAAGACAACTGGGTCTGGTTTTTTGAACATTTAGTTGAGGATTTAGGCTTACATTATGTGAATGGATTGACTATAGCGAGTGATCAACATAAGAGATTGAATGCAGCGGTCAAAGTAGTGTTGCCATATGCTGAACACATAATGTGTGCGAGACATGTTCATGGTTGTTGGAAAAAGCTACATGCATGTATTGACCTCCAAGACATATTTTGGGCAGCAGCAGATGCATACTATCCCCTAGCATTTGATAGGAAGATGAAAGAGCTTCAACAGTATGATCCTGTTGTACATGTTGACTTAAAGATCAATGTATTCGCTCCATGGTCTAGGTAATGGTTCAATAATTTGTAGATTACACATGTAAGTTTACATGTATTCTGCAAATCTCTAATGTTTTATTTATTTCTTAGGTAGAGCTTTTTTCTCAGGATATTCAAAGTGTGATGCAGTGGAAAAAAACTTAGGGGAGTCATTTAATGCAGCAATTCGGATTGCTAGACCCAAGCTAATTGTTGAGATGCTCGAGAAAATCTGAAGAATAGTCATGACTGGTAATGACAATAAACAGTTAGAGGCTGATAGGGTGAAGACACAATATACTCCTAGGGTTATTGCATTGCTTGATCATCAGATTGACCAAGTGAAACACTGTATGTCTCTATCTTGTGGGCTTGGTAAGTATGAAGTTACATACAAGGGTGTTGATCATTATGTGGTGCACCTAGTTAGTGGAATCCCTTTCTCTCACATATGTTCAGCACTAAGGCTTGAGAAAAATGCTGAGCAAGATCCTAAAACGTTGATTAGCAACTGGTTTACAACAGAGTCACTCAAGCAATGCTATAGGAAAGGTTTGGAACCTGTTAATGGGATGAACTTGTGGAAAGTAACAACCAGTGAAAGGGTACTACCATCGTTTTTTAAGTCTTGGGGTAGACTACCAGGGAAGAAGAGAAAGGAAGAGAAGGGTGAGAAGGCACCAGTAAAAATACCAGGTCAAATGGGTAGAATATGGATCAAAATGGTATGTATTGCTCTTAATATCACTTGCTTCTATTTTGGGATGAGGTTTTATTGATTACTTTGTTCTTTTAATATCAGCATTGTAGGAATTGTGGTCAAGAAGGTCACAATATTCTTAAGTGTAAGAACCTAACGAAGTCATTGCCTCCAAAGAAGCCAAATGGCAGGCCACGTGGGAGACCACTTGAATCATCATCTCAGCCACTACCAGTTCAACTAAACTGGACCTTCGGTCAACCTACCTCTTCAACGCAACTAGATGGTGGTTGGCAGCCATGGGCTTCTGTTGGTATTCCCTCCTCGTCATATTCTCAACCTCACCAGCAAGGTGAAGAACAAGCTCCTCCAAGTGAAGATCACCCTATTTTTTTCACCGACTTTGAAGCCTAGGTTTTACTATTTAAAGGACTGCTAAACCCAGAGCAGTTCAAAGTTATGTGTTTACAATACTTTTCGTCCTTCGTTTCATAGCTTTTGGGGGAGATAGATTTATTCTTTCAAGTTAATTTTTGAACCCTTATTTCTCTGTTACTTTGAATTTCGCTTATTGCAATCAATAGAATCATTCAGTATGTTCTCTATTATCATGTCTAAGTAATATCTTTGATAGGGATTTAGTCAAAGATTTTTCAATGATTGATTAGGATGTTATTATAGATTAGGGTTTATGAAATAGTTCTCTATCTTCTATGATCTTATGCATGAGTTAGATTGATGAATCTAGCGAATGATCTATAGATATATCTTCTGCAGCTAACGTTGACTAAGTTATCGAAATAATAGATTATGGGCTCAGTAATTTTTAGCTAGCGAAAGTGAGGTTAGATTACTAACTGAACTTATCGAACTTGATTAAATTGCTAGCATAGAATCATACTAAGAGTTTATATTAAGATAGTTATCGCATGTGCAAGGGTGCTTAGCTTGTCAATAGTGTTTCAAGTTCTAGAATATTCATTCATAGAATTTAGTCCGGTTAGATGTCCAATTGATCATTGAACCCCTGCGATTTCCCGAGCCCAACTCTTTCTCTTTACTATTTACAACTCTTTTAATTTACAGTTTGTGTTCGGTTTTATCGTGACAATACAAAACCCCTATCATTTTTTCCTAGCTCCGTCCGAGCAATAAAGATTTACAGTGCACTCTAGTCCTTGTGGATTCGATCCCATATTTACTATCGCGCATTTTACCGTGCACTTGCGGTTTAGTTGATCGGGTTACAACTTGAGATATCATGAGCAAAAAGCGGGTCATGTGTGATTTGTTTTTGTAGCGGATTTGGGCAGTTGGGGTTTTAGCTTCTGGCGGATTTGAGTGGGGCGTTAGCAATGTTGCGATGGCTCGAAAATAGGGAATTCAGTTATGTTGGTTTCTCTCCGGTTAGGACTCTGAGTGGTTAGCAGGCTGGTCTTTTGGTTGTTGCTTCTGGCAGCATGGTAGGTTTTCACGGGGGCATGGTAGTTTGTTGGTGGTGGTTACAGTGATTTCGTCCTATCTACGGCTAAGGTTTAATTCTGAGCAGGCTTTGACTTTTGACTCTATGTTGGGTCGATCTTGGCAGTTGGGGTTCTAGTTTTTGGTGGTCTTAGTGGGGTTATGTAACGTGGTTACGGTAGATCAACGGTTATTTTAATATCGGCTAAGACTCACTACAGAAAGCATGATAGGCTTTTGATGTTTAGATTTGTGGTTAAATTGTATCTTTTGGTCCATTTTTATTTAATCTTTAACTTAATAAAAAAAACTCTACTTAATTCTTTGACAATTTAAAGTACTAAGAGCATGTCCAATGCACATATTTAGAGTGTCTAGTGATGGGTCTTAACATTAAAAAAATTTGAATTTATTTAAAAGTCAGGCCTAAAACTTAGACCCGCGTCTTATATTAGACATCTTTGATTGCATAAGACCCGATAACGTGTTGCTCAGCGATTGGTGGATTAAATTTTTTTTTGAATAGTTCTCTTTCTTCCTCTTTGTTTCTCTTTGGTTTTTCCGATGAATTTTTTTTTTTACACCTACATTGGGTGTCTCCATTGAATGGGTCCAAAACATAAAATTACTTAAGAGTGTCTAAAAAAAAAATCTGCATAAAACTTAATAATTAATTGCTTTAGACACCCTAGGTTAGTATAACCATTGAACATGCTCTAATAGCTAGATTACTCAAATCAGAAAATGGTACTTTTGTGTGGTCCTGATAATATAATCCATTTTTAGAAGCTTGTGCGGCTATGCAATTTTGTAAATCTCTTAATCCAAAACCATTTTCTTTTGTCGTCTTATCTAGAAGAATAGACTAATTTTCTCTTTATTTTCAGTTAGACTTCTGGATCAAATGAATACACATTTTCAAAGTAGAATCACCAATTGCTTCAGAAATAGTTCGATTTATTTTTACGGAGGAAAAGGAAAAAAGAAGAGGCAAATCTTGCACCGCCAAAATAGTTAAAACAGGATTTGAAGCAATTGCTTAAAACCACACTTTTATTTGAAAGAGAATATGTGTCGGATTTTGTGTTTTTTTTTTGGTTAAACTGTGTGTCGGACATATTTTTTTTTGCTAAACTGTGTGTCAGATATTCCCAAAAATAATCATGTACAATGTACGGAAACCGTTTTTCGCCAAACGCCAAGCACAAATCAAATTTAATAACTTTTTTTTGATAATTTTCCTTGTTAATAAAAGAACATTCTAATCATATTTTTATACGTAACAAAACCCAAAATCGAACTCATAAAAATATAAACTACGTTTCTCTTTGTTAACAAAATAAAACAAAAAAACTACGTTAATCTTCTATATCTTCATGCTTTGGTTGCGTCAACTAGGATAAATGTGGTTCATTTTCTTTTTGTTAAATATATATATATATATATATATATATATATGTGTGGTTCATAAGGAAACAAAAGTTTATGACTTGAGGTCTCTGGCAACTGACTCGAAATGAGCTGTCCAAATTGCATTGTAAGGAAGACGGACAAGACCTTTTATTATTATTATTATTATTATTATTATTATTATTTTAAAGAAAACCGATAAAACCTTTAAAAAAATCAGTCAATTTATATTTAAACATGTTTATAAGTCAAAATTATATATTAATTAAGGTAATTAGTAAATTTATACTTAAAAATATAGAAATGGTAAAATTCATATATCAACTATAAAATTATGATCAATTCATATAAACAGAAGTGACTATCATCCACGTCATCTGTTTTACAATTACATGGATAACACATCATCGATACATGATTTTTTTTTACAAAATTTTGAAATAAAAATTAAGAGTAGACATCATTTCCGTTATGTCTTGTTCCTTTCCGTCTTGTCTCATTCTCAGTATTAAATTTATATTTTAGACAAGTATTTTCATATGGCACACACTTTCAATTCTCGTTTGCAATCAAAAATTTCCAAAATCTTATTTGAGAAAAAATTATATTAAATAATACTTATATATATATACCATAATAACAGAAAATTAGACATATTTATTATTACATACAAAATTAATCAAAGATTTTTGAAAATTTCTTAAAATATACCAATTTGTTATTATATTTGATATCATTAAAATTTATTATTTTTTCTTCTTAAAATTGAATTAGAATTCATTGAAATAAAATTATAAGCTTTTAATTTATATAAGACAACCAGAATTTAAATGATATATTAACATATTAAATATTATAATGTTAGAAATTTTATAAACTATTCTAAGCTCTCAATTAAAATAAAATTAAAAGCTTTCAATTTATATAAGATAAAACTAGAATTTTAAATGGTATAAAATATAATAATAAATCGGTATATTTTAGAAAAGTTAGAACTTTTTTGATTAACTTTGTATGTAATATTCAATATGTCCGAATTCCTATTATTATGATATATATATATATATATAAGTAATTTATTATAAAGTTTTCTCAAATAGGATTTTAAGATTTATTGATCCAAAACGGGAATTGAAAGTATAAATTCGCTTATTACATAATTCAATTTAATAAATATATTTGGATATAAATTGGTTGATTTTCCAAAAATCTTATTTGGGTTAGATTTGAAATTATTATATGCCCGGAGATTTAAATGCCAAATATATATGATTGGATTTCCATTTTTATAATTAAATATGGAATATATATTTTCCACGACAACTTTTTGGACACATGCATTCCTCTCTGGCCTACCCTTTTTATTTCCTTTTATTAGTTTAATGAAATTTTATAACCATGCAAATGTTTTGTTTGTTGAAAGAAGTGACAATCCACGAAAATATTTTGCATGTGGCATACTATTTTTTATGTAAATTTTATTTAAATCACTTAATATTTATATATATTATTTAATATTATATGAATACAGAAATTATTTTTTGACTAGTTAAAAGAAAATTAAAATAAAATAAAGAGACATTTAAATAAAGACGGCGAAAACAGAAAAAAATAGAAGTTGTTATAACTAATTTAATAAACTATAAGGTAAGAAACGATGTAAAGCATTGGCAAATATTTAGCTATTTAATTTTCTAGGCTGGTTTAAATTAAGACTTGTCCGAGTTTCTAAATTTTAAAATAAACTAAATTTAAGTAAAATTATTAAATTAAATATGTGTTGTTAATGATATATCTTAAAATTTTTTTAAATTAAAAAAAGGTAAAAAGTATGTTTGTTAGAGAATAGAGTTATTTACATAAGTTTATTTTTCTACATGAATAGATTAACTTAAATTTCTATATTATAATTTTATTTTTAACATATTTAAAATCTATACCACGTACGGTAGCTTTTGGTTTCATCTTATTGTTTGCGACTATACTCTTGCTCATATCTACGCAAGACGTTCTTCTGAAAAAATCTCAGGTGTCCTTCTAATGTTCTCTGGTTCAAGTCTTATCTCGGTTTCTAACTAAATATCATTTCCCTCTTACACCTTCACTTGCCTAAATCCTTCCCCATTTTTTGTCTCCCGGCGTTTTCCGACAGCATCTTCTAACTCAGCCCTTTCATCACGATCTTACAATTTTATTCATATCATGGGCTCTATGCATGATTATGTTTGGTTTTAGTGGCTTCATTTTCTTTTTTGTCATCATATTATCATACCCCCCCCCTTGCTACCTCCTCTGAATCCATAGTAGTGTATTAGAATTGCAAAAAAATCTCTCTGAGTGGATTTTGCTTCTTTTTTCGACTTCTTTCCTTTAGGAGAGAATTTTTTTACTTCTTACCTTTGGGAGAGATAATTTTCACAATCTTTTTTCTCTATGGAGAAAACATTTCTTTCAATTTTCATGTCCGATATAAGTGTTGTTTCTTTGATTCATAAACTCAGAATATTATGCATTATTCTAACAAATTTGTTATCTTTTACCAATTATATGTAACTTTAGTCGAAAATAAGATAAAACTGTATAGCGCGTCATGAATCTCATTTTAATACTTCTAACATTGCATCTATGAGATCATCTATGGACACTCTTTGTGCCACATGTTTTCATATTTGGCTTACTGAGTTAACTTTGATGATCTTCCATGTTTCTATGCATAACTTATATTCTCTTATAAATTGCAAGTAGACAACAATCATCATTTTTGTCTATTCTCTTATTATTTTACCATGATAAAGTTCTTACAAAAAAAGTTATGTGCTCCTGGGTTGATCTATTTGACCATTTAATCCAATCAATTTACTCTAATATTTGTTTAATACTTAACCAATTAGAATAATTAACTATGTTAGATTATATACTCAATGAATTTTTGTCTTATTAAAATAATCAGAAGCATGTGAAAAATAATTATTAGATCTTAAAGTTTAAATTTTATTTTAATAATAAGATTTAACTTATATTAGAAAAATAGAAATTAAAATTATCTAATTATTTTTTTTTGTTGATTTTGTTTCGATTAAGGAAACCCAAAATAACATAATTTGTACATGTGTCAAAATGTAAATGATCAATAGACACATGTTGTTAATTAGAATTTTGATATGTGTTGATCTTTCTTGAAGGTAACCAAGGGTTATATACTAAGATATAATATATATATATATATATATATATATGATAAATGTATTATAAAAGTTTAATATGTTTGAAGATGAGAAAATTGTTGTGTTTGGTTATATATATATATATATATTTTTTTTTTGTGTGTGTGTGTGTGTGTTTGTGTTGTGTATGTATTACTTATATTTATATAGATTTTTATGGATATCAATTTTTTTACTGACGTTATATATATTTTTATATTTTCATATTCATATTTTTAAAATTATATTTTTAATATACTAAATTATTGCCATTATAAATAATTATTTTTATAAAAAATTATAACTGCTTAATTTGCTTCTTTTTGATGATTATCATTGACTTCTACAACAATAAAATATGAAATAAAACAAAAACATGTTTAAAGGAAAAATGTTGGCAATAAGGTTTCAATTAAAAAAAAAATGATTATTATTTATGGAAGTAAGAATTCAGTTTCAAGTATTTATGGATTGTAATTTAATTAATTGTTAGTGTTTGGTAAATGAAATAAGACTAGGCGTGTATTGAATGAGAAATTTGGAGTGATTTGTATTAAAACAACAAATTATATATATATATTTTTTACCAACCAAAAATTAAATAAATTATAAACTCACTCCAGGATTGATTGCCGAAACTAGAGGAAAAATGTTTAGAAACATAGTATCCGAAAATAAAAATTCTAGAAGTGCGTGTTGCATGTTTATTACGCAATCGTGTATGTTATTAAAACATGAATTTTAAAAAATCTTCTAAAATCAAGTGTTACTGAATTAATGATTTAAAAATACTTTGCTTAATGGATATGAAGTGATTTGAATAGTTTTAGGTGAGATTTCGAAAAAAATCTTAGTTAAAAAATACACAACAAGAAAACACCCGGTAACAGACGAAAAAATCCGTCGACGATCTGTCAAAAAATGCGTTTACTGATGGATTTTCGATGGAATCCACCGTCTGATATAGTTCATCGAAAATGAAAAGTTTGTCAGAAATCCGTCACAATTTCCGACGGATTTCCGACAGATTGCCGAAGGTCAAATTTCTGATGACTCTTTAATGGTCTAATTTTTGACGGATTACCGACGGACTAATTTCCGACGGACTGTTTTTCGACGGATCCGACGGATTTAAAAAAAATTAATTTTTCAATTAATTTTAATTTAAATATATTAAAATAGAAATTAAATTAAATTAAAATAAATTTCTTTCAGAAATTAAAATTAAATTTGAAATTATCCAATATTGACACAAAATAAAATAAAAAATTATAAATTTAAATAAAAACAAATTTAAAATCTATAAAACTACTATGGGGCAGCGGCGGTGGTGAGTATCGAGCCATGAATGTTCGCATTTCTTCCATTGGTGTTCTAATTTCTTGCACATCATGGATTTATCATCTCATCTCGTGCAATTGCTCCTGATCCGTCATCCGAGCATCTTTAAGTGTATCAACCTTCGTCTTCAAACTCTCAAACTCGGTAGTTTTCTGTGCAAGTTCCGCCCTAATATCCGAACTAGTAGAAAACTGTGAAGACGCAGAAGATGCTGAATCTTGCGGAAGACCAAAAAGATGACATTTGATTTTCGGAGTAGCCTGCGAGAAAAATAAAAGGAAATTTTGTGTAAATAACAAGTAAAATAAAATAAAAAAGTATAAGAAAATATTTTAAAAGACTAACCTCATACACGAATTCGTTCAATGTGTCGATTGGAACTTCTGTACAGACAGGAGTTCCATCAACGGTTGGCTGAGATTGGAAAAACTCCTCACCAAGCCAGTTCACGGTGTCGACGATCTCCTGAGCAACTCCATCTTGTATGAGGCCGGTTTTCTTGTTAGTGTGGAAATCGGTGAGCAACCTCAGGTTCGATGGTTCCACACCATCTTTTTGTAACAATAATAAATAAATAAATAAATTAAAACTTTAGGTTAAATATAAATATTGTGAATGAAATACTTACAAGTTGTTTGCGCCGTGTTTTCTTGCTTGTTGCTCCCAAATTATGTGTCGCTATTCCTTTTCCTTTCGCGTTGCTCCTGCGGTTGTTAGAATGGGTTGCATCATCGGCAATGGTTTTCTCTTGCTTCCAATACTCTATGAACCCGTTCCATAGCTCCGGGTTCGCAAGGAACTCTCTTGGAATGTCATTCGCATTCCACTTATCCTTCCACTCGTTCAACTTGCGAGAGTACATTAATGCAGCTTTTTTATCGAACTCACGTCTAACTATAGACGTGAGTTGCGGCTCCCATGTGAATTCTTGCTGCAAAAAGAAAATTGAGATTAAAAATAAAATATTTAATATGAAAATTATATTTAATAAATAATTAATTTTTACCGCAAATTATCAAAACCATATTTCTTGATTATCCATAGGCATCCCGTTGTAGCATCCCATTAAGCATCTGGTTAATGGATTTTGAGATTCCATTACAGGATTTGTCAAACGTACAAAAATGATATATTAAGAAAATTAGAAAATATTAAAAAATAAAAGAACTTACCAAGTCGCTCGGCTTTCACATTCCAGATGCAGCAAAATCTTCGACACTCATTTGCGTCAGGAGAGAAGCTGCTCGAGTGGGTTCTTGAGTTTCTGGAACCTCAGTTTGACTACGACTCAAATGTCGTGGTGCCGCACGGGAACTGCCACCCCTATCGGGACTCGAACGACGAAATGCACCATAGTTCTTGAAAAAAGTTAAAATTACATTGTTAAATATAAAAGAATATAAAAAATATTAAAAATTGAATAACTATATCATTAATATATAATAAATATTAAAATTTAAAATAATTCTAAAACAAATTTTAATACTTAAAATTAAAATAATTTCCAATCAACTTTAATAGTAAAATTAAAACAATTCAATATCAAATTAAAACATAAAATTTACACATAAAATCTAAATAATTTCAATATCAAAATCCTCTTTAATTTCTAAATCATTCTAAAATCTAATCAAAATAAGTCTCAAAATCACAACATTTTTTAAAATCAAACAAACCATTCAAAGTTCCAAAATCCTAAATCTAACCATTCAAATCCTCAACCTAACCATTCAAATCCTAAATCTGACCATTCAATTCCAAAATCTAACAATCTAGCCAACCAATCCTAAATCTAACCATTTAAAGTTCAAAAAAATCAAAAAATCTAACTAATAAACAATAGAAATCCTCATTAATTGTAAGGAACTTACAAATTGTTAGGATTTCGGGCCATTTAGGTCGGATATGATCAAAATCAACGAATCTAAGAATTTAAAGTTTTTTAGAGTTTTTGGACGGTTTTCGCGAATGGTCTCGCGTAGAAGATGAAGTTGTCTAAACCAAAAGAATTAAATACATGCGGAGTTTCGAGAATACTCGCGTCTAAATTTTTGCTGTACCGTTGGAAATCCGTCGAAAATTACTGACAGAATTCCGATGGAACCATGAAAATTTAGGCACGCGGGAGACGTAAAGGGAACTTGGCAGTTTAATTTTTCAATGCTGTCAGAAATCCGTCAGAAATTACTAACGGATTTTCAACGGACTGCATGTCTTGTCATTGGCCAGTCAAACCGGTGCCACCCTTGACATTAGACACTTGTTTGCTTCCATCTATCAGAAATTACCGACGGATTTCTGATGGTTATGTGGTTTTCGGCTTTTTCGATTCGTTTCAATTGAGATATGTATATACTATGATATATTAATGATTTCAAACATAACTTTATCAATTTATTCCTTGTTAATATTAAATTTACCAAAAAAAACAAATTTTAGATTCTGTAGTATCATATGTAAGTTAAAGTATATGTTTCATTATGTAACAGTTTGTGTAATCCATGAAATATTTTTAAAACATCTCATATATTCGAAACAAGTTTTAAATATCTCATACCTTATGATATATACACTATTAGAAATGTGTTTTGAGGTTAACTGTGTAATCGGTAACAATAAACACCATGAAACCTAGTAAACTTGAAAATGGAAGGTGTCGCTGCATCACAACATGACAATCATGACTCTTCATCCCGCTAAACTTACCTTCATCATGATCGATGCAATTTCGTAGATTATATACATAATCATCCGTGAATTTGACATCATTCTGAATCCAATCAAAAAATGCTTGCTTCTTATCAGCTCCCAACCGATACGCAGAAAAATGACATTTACCATTAGGAAGAACTTCAAAAAAATCTCGAGCGCAATACAATGGCAAGTCTAATCTAGACTTCATGTTGTCTTTCATTTTCTCTTAGATATTTAAAACCATATTCATGATGTTGTCAAAGAAGTTCTTCTCAACGTACATAACATCTAAATTGTGTCTCAATAGATGGTCTTTCCAATATGGCAAATCCCAGAAAATACTCTTTTTGTGTCAATTATGAAATACACCGACACCGTCAACAGGATCATGTCCATTACCCCCCCCCCCAATGTAAGGAGTCCACTCCGCACCAAAATATCTTAATTGCTCCAATAAAATAATCTCATCTATCTCAGGAGGGGGACCGTCAAACACTTTCTTATTCTTCATAAACAATGTTGTAAACCGACGATACGGATGATTACTCGGTAGAAACCTTCTATGATAATCAAACAAACACGTTTTTCTTTCGTGCTGTAATTAGAATGCATCGGTGTTGTCTTGGCAATACGGACACGATAATCTTCCATGGGTGTTCTATCCAGACAACATACTATAAGCGGGAAATCGCTAATCGTCCACATTAGAACCGCACGCATCTTAAAATTCTCCTGGCAAGAAACATCATACGCTTCAACACTATAATTCTAAAGCATTTGTAACTCATATATCACCGGCTGGAGGAATATATCAAGAGATTTTTTCGGATACTCGGGGCCAGGAATAAGAATGGAAAGGAACAAAAACTCTCTACGCATGCACAAAGATGGAGGCAAATTATACGGTGTAACAATAATGGCCACAACGAGTAATGTTTTTTATGCTTTTCAAGTGGGTTGAATTCATCTATACATAGCCCAAGGTACACATTTCTCCGCTCTGACGCGAAATATGGATACAATGATTGAAAATGCTTCCACGCTTCTGCGTCTGAAGGATGTGTAATCTCTCCATCTTGATGATGCTCCGCATGCCATCTCATTGGCTCTGTCGTGCGCTGAGATTGATATAACCTTTTCAACCTTTCCGTTAACGGTAAATACCACATCCGTTTAAATGGAATCAGAACTCTGCCGCCAGTTTCCTAATATCGTGGTTTATGACAAAAGCGACATCTATTGCGGTTTTCATGTTCTCTCCAATATATCATATAGTTATCGATGCACACATCTATAATCTGATACGGCAAACCAAGACCAGCTACAAATTTTTGTATCTCGTAGTATGATGCTGGTGAAAAATTATCTTCAGGCAAAATATCTTTCACAAAATCCACTATCGCATCGACACATTCCTCTGCCAAATTGAAGTCTGTCTTGATAGTCATCATTCTACTAGCAGATGATAATGGTGAATGACCTTCTCTACAACCGCTATATAATGGCTACTTCGCTGCATCTAACATATCAAAAAATCGGCAAGCTTCTAAATTAGGTTCCTTAACCTTATCTCTATCATCACTAGCTGACTGCATAATCTCTCTAAATGCATCATTCACCATCTCAATTGTTCCTACACTGACATCTACTTCCGTTCGTTCTCCTACACTATTAGCAATATATGGTTCGCTAGTACTACCATACTCAAAAACAATTTCCAAGTTTAAATACCAAATCATGTACCCCGGCATAAATCCATTGTCATATAAGTGATGCCCAAATAACTCTACCTTAATATTACGAGAATTCTGGCAAAGCGAACATGGACATTTCAACTTACCACTTTTTTTGGTTCGTGGTTGATTTTCTGCCACTTCCATGAATTCGCATATGCCTCGGGCATACTCGTCATTCCATAAGTCTGACTCCAGATTCCTCATTTCTCCATCCATCCATCATCGAAAATTATTTGAAGAAGAAATTTCAAGAAAATATTTTAAAGAAGATAATTTGGAATAAGGTATTATAGAAAGAGTTTGTAATTGTGAATGAATGGAGAATGATGGGAACAAATATATAGAATTGCAGGGTGTCGGAATTCCATCGGAAATCCATAAGAAAGTAACGGCTCCGACAACGGCTATAATAACGTTTGAAATTTCCGACGGATTTTCGATGGATACTGAGAGATCCGTCAGAAAATAATGGCTCTGACAACGGCTACTACAATGGTAACATCAACGCTCTTAATTTCCAACGGGTTTTCGATGGATCTCTTAGTATCCGTTTCAGATGGACTAAAATCTGTCAGAAATTTTCATCCGATTTTCGATGGATATATGTTTTCGGAAAATT
Source organism: Cardamine occulta (assembly GCA_028015245.1). Taxonomy (NCBI): domain Eukaryota; kingdom Viridiplantae; phylum Streptophyta; class Magnoliopsida; order Brassicales; family Brassicaceae; genus Cardamine; species Cardamine occulta. The sequence goes on from CM051367.1 coordinate 4,590,481, forward strand.
ATCGGGTATCCGTCGGTTAGCTGTCGAAAATTTCCAACTGATACGATTCCGTTGAAAAATCTGTCTGATTGCGGTTAACTTTCTTGTAGTGATACCTTAGATGTTAATCCATATGTTAGGTGATATAATATTTTTATCATGAAAATTTTCGTCCTTAGCAGTAGAGCAAGAGTTGCAGGAGAGAGAATGGTGGTGAGAGAATTAATTTGGAAACCAATATACGTAATTATGCAATTTTATACTAAACCAGTTAGGTTACTATTCTGATAGTTTTACAGCCAGTATTTAAAAAAGCGTTAAGCATTAAGTGGACATATACTAATTTATTGTTAATTATAAGATGTTCTCGAACCAATATAATTATGTATAGTAATAGCCTGCTAGTTATAAGACCATTGTTCAAACAGTGTTCAGTGTCATACATGCAGAACCACCTGTCGAAGAAAATTTGTATAGTGGAATCGTCATCTAAACTCATTATATATAATTAACTAGAATGAAAAAATAAAAGACAAAGTTTGAAACCCTAGAAATAAGAATGAGATATCCTACTTTCTCTTCTTTTGAAAATTCTTAAGACAGCAACAACAGCAAAAAGATTTTTAAATTCTTAATATGATGTTAATTTATTGCTTTAACTCTTCATTATCAAAACAAAAACTTTCTGAAACTTCAAGAAAAAAAAACAAAGTAGGTAGATTATATCCACCTAGGCCGTCCAAGTTCGTCTAATCCGCCAAATCTATCTCTTTGCATCACCAATTTAAGTAAAATCTAAGCAGCTTAGAAGTTCATCTAAGCAGCATAAATGTTTCTAGCACTGTTTCAAAACAAAATCCATTCAAATTGGTATCTTGTTTTTTGTTTAATTAGCTGTTAACCATAGGTGAGTTTGCCTGGCCACAAAAAAAAAAAAAAAAAAAACAAGATCAGATTTGAATGGTCCGCAAAACCGTCTGTAACATAAGTTACGTAACCGACCACCAATGATGAATTTTTGAACTGAAAGGAGACAAGAAAACATTTCATCAAATAGTTTCAACCATAGTGGGAAGCTAGTCGGTCACACTTACATAAGTGGCCTTCGTTTCAGGTTTGTTTCGTTGAAAGGTCCCTAAACAATACATCAAAGATTTCCTCCTTATCTCTCTCTCACTCCAATATAAAATGATGAACTTCACTTTCCTTTTTAATGCCATTCTAATTAAACATTATACGCAATCATCATCAGTTTACGTATAACCATAACAAAAATAAACATAAACATTATATATATAAACACAACAAATGAGGGATAAGTCAAAGGAGGAGGCAGTGAAGAATTGTGAGAAGAAGAAGAAAACGAAGAAGTCTTCTTCACCAAAAGGAGTTAGGGATTATCTGAAAAAGAAGAAAGGAAGGTTTTACATTATTGGAAAATGTATTAGTATGCTTCTTTGTTCGCACGAGTGATCATCAACACACACACGATTGTATCTCTATGTATATGCATTTATATTATATATATGCATATACACACATAGATGAATATAAAAAGTATGAAAATAAGAGAGACCTCGTATATATTACATACATCTTTGCCCCTACCTCTTCCAGTGTTTTTCTCTCATTTTATTCGGGCGTGATGTTGTTTTTATCTCACTCATATTTTCTGGTCAACTATATATGCATATATATATATACATATATTGATATATAATACTATCTCCATGTTTGTAGAAATTTTATAATGCGTCAATAGATGGTTTATTTATCATATTGGATAATTTCTTTATAGAACATATCCGATATTTATGTTAACTGTTGTACTAGATAAATTGATAATATATACTAGATTACAACAGGGCGATAGGTGGGATTCTAAAATTTAAAATAAATTAAATTTAAGCTAAAAATTAAAGTAAAATTATAGGTTCAGTGTTTTAAAATTTATTTTTATTCGTCTCGGATTCAATGTATCCAAAAACATTTGGTTTTCACGACTTCATTTCTTCTATATCATTAGATTCCAATCTACAACAATTTTCAATCTCTAGTAGAAGACCCTCCATCTTTTTCATTTCTTCGGATTCAGAGTGTATCTCTGTCTCTTGTTTTGACTTATTTCCTTTGGGAGAAATCTGAAAAAAAACCATTCTCTTCATAAACTGTAAATACTATGCAATTTTCTAACCAATTTTTTATAATGCGTCAATTATATGTAAAATATGTTGAGAAACTAGACAAATAAAATTTAATTCTGGTTTTAAATCTCATTTCAGTACTCCTAACATTTCGTACATGAGATCAGTTTTTGACATTTTTGCTGTCACTAGTTTGCCTATTTGACTCACTAAAGTTGATGTTGATGCTCTTCTTCTCATGTCCAGATATATAAAAAGTTCTCTTATAAGTTACAAAAGCAAAAGTCATCATTTTGAATCCTCATTTTCTTGTTTTTTCACTATCTCGTCTCAAATTCTCATTTTTTCATCCCTATTTATTTGAATTTTTTGCACTTGTAACTTGTTTGTTGTTTGGTATTCTTGCATGTTGCCTAATATACCTAAATCAACTTAATTTCTGGAATATTATTCGGTTTGGACTTCATAGACTTTGCGGGGTTCATTTCACAAATGAACTCTGGTCCACAACACTTTGTCCGCAAGATACATATATTGCTCTTCTAGTACACAACCATATGACAGTTTTGGGATCAAACTGAAACTTTTGTCAGATTTCGAGAAAAGAAATTACTCAAGCCATGTCATCCTCATCATCATCTTCTTTCCAGCCACCTGGAATAATGTATTATGGATCTCAACACCATTCTTATATTTAGAAATGATGTTAGTTATATAGCTTTTAAATAGTTCTGACCGTTTTATCTGCTGAAATGTGGTTTTGATGATACATTTGTTGGGTCAAAATCATAGCGGAAGAACTTGTTCCTCACTTCCTCTGGATGTAGAATGTCCACCTTTTCCCTTACAAATATGTGTACCACAATATATTTACGGGAAAAAATGTCAAAAATAATTTGAACTTGCATTTTGTGAATGTTTTAATCCCAACTTCCGAAATTTTATTAAATGTCAAAGTTTTGCGTTGACTTTTTAATCCTCAAATTGTCGATTTAACGTTGTGCCTCAAATGGTATAGTCAACATAAGTTAACTATTTAATCATCAAGTCAACAAAAACTTAGGCATGTAAACATCCACATTTTGAAAGTTGAGGATTTAAATATCTACAATTTGAAAGTTGAAAATTTTTTAGTAAGAGTGAAACAAAGTCGTTTTAATTAAGTGAAAGTGTTAAAGGAAGACTTAACCTTGTTACATGTTTTGACTCTCGATTTAACGTCATGCTCATATGGTACAGTCAATAAAAATTACCCATTTAATTAAAAAGTCAACCCAAAAATTTGATATTTAAATGTTAATTCGTAAGTTAAAGATTAAAACATTCACAAAATGCAAGTTCATGTTTTTTTTACATTTTCCCATATTTTTACGACATGTTGTGATAATTCGTCACGTATGTGTATATATGTATATACTTTCGTACTATAAAGAATCGAAACTACTCAAGCATGAGGACATACGATTACATTATCAGTCTGAACAATCTCTTACGTTAACGGTATTTTACATTCATTTTTTGTAATAAACAGTCTTTAAACCCGAATCTGATTAGTCCTTTTTCATTAAAGCCTTCTTCTGGAGAAGATCTTTGAACCAAATGGGCATATAATACATTATTGCCATGTAGGTTGAATATCTGCCTGAAGAGAACCAAGCGGGTGGGTTCTTCTTGAGCACTGCAGCTACGGTGTCTTTGGCGAATGTTTCTGCAGGAGTTGGCTTCCTTGTCTGAAAGAAAAAAGCCCTCTCTATGATAGCTTCTTCGTAAGGCTTGTATATTTTCAGCTCAGGCATTTTCTTAAAAATTGCGACAGCTGAGTTTGCTAAGTTTGATCGTATTCCTCCTGGGACGACATCGATGACATCAATACCAAAGGGCTCGAGCTCCAACCTATACGATAATTTGAACAACAACATCAATAACTTTTGGTATGAGACAGAAGAAGGTTCTTAATTAATACGACAAATAGCGGAATTTATTATTATTATTAAATGTGAATAGTATTAAAAAAAAAGTCATAAGTTATACATATTGCATAACTAGATCTTGATCCCATGCCAAAAAAAAAAGCATGGAAGCAAGCAGAATCAGTGTATGTAACAACCGCCGCAATCTCATGGTTATATCAATAATAGCCAAATTTGGTAATAAGACAAAACAATGGAACCTGAGGGAATCGGTAAGAGCATGAATGGTAGCTTTGGTCCCTGTATAGACCCCAGCCCATGGACTTGGTGACATAACAGATATACTTCCAACGTTAACAATCTTTCCCTTTTTCTTAAACACCATATGAGGTACAACGGCTTGAGTCATCCTCACGGAACCTGCATGGCCATAAATATATTCACTTCTTGAAATGTTTCTCCTAACTTACTAGCAAAATCAAAATCCACTTCTTTTTACCAAAAACGTTAGTGTTGAAGGTGTTTTCCATGGCGGAGATTGGGATCTCCGCCATAGGACCAACACACTGAATACCAGCGTTGTTGACGAGAATGTCGATTTGTATGGACCAACACACTGAATACCAGCGTTGTTGACGAGAATGTCGATTTGGCCGAACTTATCTATAACATTCGACACGACTCTGCTCACACTCTGCTCTGATCGAACATCAAGCTCCTCCGCGAACAACCTCGGGTTCTGCTCCAGATCCTTCATCTCACTCCGTGATAGGCTCGTCGCCACCACTCGAAAACCGTTCTCAGCGAACTCACGTGCCAGCGCATGACCGATCCTTCCATGGGCGCATCCAGTTATCAGAACCACCGGAGTAACGTTGCTACTTTCCATTCTCGACGTTTTAGACTTAGCAATAATGTAGTGGAAGGTAATATGGTTTAGTTTGAGTTTTTACAAGTTAATGTATCATATCATAAACCCCAGCATGGGTTTTAAATACTAGTTTATAAAAATAAAATAAATAAAAAAGAGTCGATTGATTGATAGATACCGTTTTGGCGAGGATTGGGAATTTGGGACAAGGATCACGACGTGTCCTTTATGCAATCCCACACACAAAACTAATGGAGTTGCTCAACGATTCACAGACATTTTGGGGGTTTCGTTTTTTTTACTTGAGTTGGAGAAAATTTAGAACTGATTTGATTCCTTTTGGAAAATCAAACGAAAATAATAATGAAACACTAATGAAATAAAATATTCGAAAAATAATATTTTATATTAAAAAGATAGGTTTTCAAATTGAATTTAATATTCATAATAATATTCTACATCGGAGTTAGATATACAAACGATATGGTCACTACATTCATTATAAACTAATTAGTCTTGAGTTAGAAGTTCATAATCTTATATGGTATTAGAATTCGATCACACATTGCTTAATTCAATCCAAAATTTCAATCTATAATCGAATATATCTAGATCAATGACTTAAGTATCATCATCTAAAAAATGTGTATAGAAAATAATATCTCACATCAAAATTGGATAAAGATTATAAATAATATATAAAAGATATTAAGTCAATCTATCTACTACCAATTGATTTTAAGTTGGAAATTCATAATCTTATATTTGACTGAAATTAGCATAAATCTGGTTTGCTTTAACTTTGAACCCGATTCAACCATTTTGGTTAAAATTAATTTAGTTTGGTTCAAGTGTTTCTCAGTAACTTTTATTACTTTTTTTTTTTTGTTAAAGTATCTGTATACCTATGACTTTTTCATTTTACGAAGTTGCAACTTTGCACGATTATCCTGTAAGCATATCGAACGAGATTAATTCCTGTATGGTTGTGAATTTTAATTAAAAATAATACTCAATTAACAACAAACAATCCAATTTAATATATTTAGATTGATCTCAATATCTTTTTTTTTTTGGGTCAAACGATTGATCTCCATATCTTCATGTTATTAAACACCAAATAAATAAACATACTATTTTGGGGATCATTAACGGTGTGAACTCAAAGATTCACATGTATCATGCATAATAAGATATTCCAAAACTTTTTGTTACATGGGGACACCTTATTAAATATATACTAGGCATATATATATATATATATATATATATCACCAGTGGTTTTCTTAAAAATTTAATATGGTGATATACAAAGGCATATAATTAAATCAAGATAATAATTTTAGAAGCGTTTGATCTTTTTAGAAGAGGGTGTCAAGAACATTAAAAACTAAAGAATCTGCTATCAAATCGAATAACAAACTTAATCTGATCCTATATATAAACCCCCATATGACTAACTAAAGTATTAAACCCTAAATCTGTTATATACTTTTGTGTTTCTTCTTTGAAATTCTCTCTTACCTTACGATGGAGCCGACGAAAGACACGACACAACCTTCCTCCCAAGACTTCTACGAAGCCTCCTATAAGCTTCTTGCGAATCCCTACATCGATCCCGCGGTGAAATTCCTCGCCGCCCTCACAAAGCCACCGGAGTATCAAGAAGACAAACACATAAGCAAATTCTTCCGTTTCTGCGTCGCCACTTTCCCAGGATGTTTATCTCTCAAGCTCATAAAAGTCTACTTATCGAAAGAGCCATGTGTCCCGCCCAATATCAGAGAGAGTGCGATAAGATTTCTCTTTGTTATCATCTCCATAGAAGAAGCGTATTTGGATTTAGAAGTAGTTCGAGAAATCTCGCCGTTGCTCATCACTTGCCTTGAAGAACAAGCAATCCCCGAAACAAGTTTCAAGATTCTTTCCAAGCTTGTGAACCGAATCGCTTACGAGAGATTCACCGTTCATGAAGCCGCGTGGCATGACTTGCGTGAGTTTATCTCGTCAAGAACAGATACAGAGTTTGATAAAGCGGCTTTCGTGTTCAAGAGCTTGACTATGCCTTTGGATGGAGAAGAGTTTGTGATTCCTCTCATGGAGAATCTTTTACCAGCGATCTTGAAACGGTTAAGCGTGGAGAGTTCTAGCCAGTGGGGTTTAGCGTTTGTGAGTGGGTTTTGTGTGGCGGTTCACTTGTTGGAGACGACACGTGTTGATTTAGTGAAGATTCTTGCTGATGAGATGCTGAGATCGGTGAACAAAGGAATGGAATTAGGGTTTTTAGGGAAAGCTCTTGCGGAAGTTGAAAACGTTGTTGTGAAACAGTTAGGTTGGTATTGCTCTACAGAGTTTAGATTTGTTTTGGGTTTGATTCGGTGGATTAATGAGATTAATGGTAAGGAGAGTACCAAGAATGTGTTGCAAAGAATCAAGATGGCTGTGGAGAAGAGGATGATTCAATCTGTTGAAGGGATTGATACTGATGACGATGAAGATTGGCTTAATCAGCGTCATTGAAATTTGGATACTTCTTTGCCACAAAAACAAGTTCTTAGAGGAATGATTTGGTTTTGAATTTGTGTAGCTTGGGTTTTTATTTTTGTTTTTTTGATATTGGCTTCATCAGGATAATTGAATTTTGATGCTTCTTAGAATGTATTGGTTTTGAGTTGTGTAGTTTAGGTTTATATGTTTCTTTGCATCTTTGGTTGATGATTCCTGTATACGTTTGGTCATTTTACTAATCATGAGCAAATTTAAGTATTATTGTCTTTCTTACGTTGAGACTTGAGATGTGTTACCAATATATATAACATGAAATTTTCTTTTCTTTTTTTGTTTGTTTGTCTTTAAACAACTATTAAACCAAGACCAAGCAAAGTTATACAAACCAACATATTAAGGAAACTCAAAACACAGAGGAGTACGTAAGAGATAAAAACAGAGCCATTTACGCTACGGTAAGTGCTCTCTTGTGATTGAAAAATTCCTTAAGCTAGCCATGACGAGGTTGCCAAAAGCCACATATGAAGGCAATCATAACTAACGAACCACACTCTTGGTTCAAACTCCCCTTTATTTTACTAAGAGAGCTCTAATTCAGTATGCTAATCATTCAAGATTGTTCCTCGCATATGTGTATATATGTAGGCTTGAGCTCCAACCTACTCGATAATTTGAAAACAAAATCATTAACTTGTGGTAGGAGACATAAGAAGGTTTTTAATTAATACGACAAATAATACCCCATTAACAAACAAACAAAATTAATACGACAAATTATGGATTTTTGTTCTTTTTGATAAAATGTGAATATTATTCAAAAGAAGTGGTAAGTCATACATATTGCATATAAGTAGATATTGATCCCATGCCAAAATAAAAATAAAAGTATAGAAGCAACCAAAATCAGTGTAACGACTACCGCTATCTTATGGTTACGGTGTAATGTTATATCGATAATATAGCGGGATTTGATGATAAGACAAGACAATGGTCTCAAAAATGGTAAGAGCGTGAATGGCAGCTTTGGTCCCTGTATAGACCCCAGCCCATGGACTTGGTGACATAACAGAGATCCTTCTAACGTTGACAATCTTTCCCTTTTTCTGGCCATAAATATATCACCTCTTGAAATGTAACCCAATTCTTTATACCGAAAACGTTGGTGTCGAAGGTCGATTTGGCCAAACTTATCTATAACATTCGACACGGCTCTGCTCCGATCAAACATTAAGCTCCTCCATGAACAACGTGGAAGTTGATATGGTTTAGTTTGATTTTTACAAGTTAATGCATCATATCATTTAAACAAACCATTAAAATAAATTAAATAAAGAGTCGATTGATTGATAGATACCCTCTTGGCGAGGATTGGGAGTTTTGGATAAGGAGCCAATTGACGTCTTGTCATTGCAATTTGTTTCCTGCAATAACTCAACATTCACAGAAAAAAAAATTTACTCGTTACAAAATATATCAATTTTCGTACCTAATCAATCTATAAATATTAAAAATTAAAGTAAGATGTACACCCTATTGATCCATTTGTCATTTGTTTTTTTAAATTAAGAAATTCGAACACTGTACTAAATTGAAACTGAATGTGGAAGTCTTTTAGTTTACTGATTAACTAAAGAGTTAATTAATTTTAGTGGAGGCAAGCTAAGTAGAACCTTATTCGTCGTGGTGTGATGCAGATAAGTTCCGACTATTCTGAATCTTGTGGAGCATGTAAAATTATCCGTTAAAAGAGTTGTCTTTATAGTTATTCTCATTCTTAACGAGTCATTCAATAAAAGAAGTGTTTCTTATTATAATAGTTTGACTGACAATATAGTGAACAACTGACAAAATTGTTTGTTATTTTCATATAATAGAGTTTGTTATTGTGTGCTAACTTTTTTATAGTTTAATATGGATTCAAAGTTTACATGTCTGAATTTTAGTCATTAGAAAAGTATCAAATGTGTATGAAATTTTAACCTGACAATATAAATATTCTTTTTCAAAAAATTAATTCCAGATTTTCTTAACTAGTTTACAAAACAGAAAAATTTTAAATAATTAAACGAGGGTCTTAATCTAAAATTTTCAGTGTACAGATCAATAATTATGTAGGTTATCAATTAAAAAGTTTAAATATTTTATTTCCTCTTCTTTTTTTTTTATAAAATATTTGAATCTTTGTATCATACAGATTTTATTTTAGTCTATTATACATATGTACTGCGTTTTTTTTTTCTGAATAAGTGTAAAATATATTCACCACAGAAAAAAGTCTGTTTTACAATTTATGCTTCATTTTTTTAATGCTTTGAAAATAGATTACATAGATATTCTTTTGATCATGGGAGCTAGCTTGTCATAGGGTTGGATAGTGAAACCACCGTACGAGTCATACTACTGTGTGTTTTTTTTGATAAAGGGCTTAAGTCATACTACTGTTTGTTAGCAAAATGCACTAAACCACATATAAATATCCAAAAATTGGAGCCAAACAACCATATTATCGGAATATGAGTCGTACTCTTGACCAAAATGGACTAAACCACACACAACTTTTGCCCAAGGTTTCGTGGTGTAGTTGGTTATCACGTCAGTCTAACACACTGAAGGTCTCCGGTTCGAACCCGGGCGAAGCCATTACGTTGCCTATTTTTCCTCCGAATTCTTCTGTTTGAATGAACTCGGTTAAAAGACATCTAATTCGCGAGGGGTCTTTTTGGACGTTTCAAACTCATCAAGTTCATGGATATGGAGAAAAATTATAAGCTACCTTGTTATTTCTTTGGACTGTTCCGTCACAGATCTGTTGCTTCAAACCTTGTGGAATCTGCAAAATTTTTACCTCGTTTTCTTCTAAGCTTTCCTGGGAGCAAATCAGAGATCGTCGGACTCAAGTTTACTTGATGTAAAGTAATCTGGTTCAAATATGTTGTTCCAGGGTATGCTTTCCTCTACTCTGTCTCGTATGTCATTGTGGTGTCCGACAATGCGTGACCATCTCTTCTTCTCTTTTCATTATGCATCTCAAATCTGGACAGCAATGGCAAGAGGGAATCTTGGTTCTCCTCATACAACCTGTTGGAGCACAATATTAGGTCTCTTATCTTCTACTTTTCAGGATTGGGAGCTGATTTATTATAGTCAGATTTGAAACCAACAACAACTTACAAGTGAAAGACAAAGAGCATAAAGTCACCGCGTTGGTTAAATTGGACGCCAAAAAATCAAGCAAAAGCACTGAAAATTTGGGGAAGAAGTTCTATCAAAACAAAAATACAACCACAGGGAAAGACGAAAGAGAGCACAATTTGCTATTGTTTATAGACTTTTTGCTAAGAAGAATAATATATAGAAATTTCATAGACTTGTTCCAGTGTTAAAACACAAATCTTTTAAAGAAACGAACAATCAAACACCAACATACATGAATAATCCAAAACGGAAACGTGTTTTAGACGATAAAAGTATACATAGAGTTACTAGAAGCTTTTGTAAGCTTGGATGACAGAAGCCACCGTCCCAATCAGAGTCATAAGCAAGAGAAACACAGCAGCTAAAGTAGCTGTTCCAGTCAACAAGTCGCTGAAGTAGACATTCCTGAGAGTAGCCCAACACCTCTTTCTTCGAGATTTATAGTGGGCTCTGAGCTTCATGGCTACATAAGAGTATTGGGAGGTGGCCCCTACCTTCACTCCAAGCTGTAACTTGTTCACCATGTCCAGCACCAAGCTCGGGCGACCCATAGGGTTCAGTATCAGCCCTATGTGCCCAGGAACGCATGCATTTGTTGTTAGTCATATCAATTAAGAGATAAATGAATTAATTTTGTGATGTTTGTACCTTGTTCCATAAGTAGCTCGACGTCTTTATCGGAAGTAATTAGGAAATTTAAGAAATGTATGCAGTTTGAAGTTACGGGTGTTACGTCAACATAGCACTGCTCAAATGCAATTACGTTTCTTAGAATTATTTCAGACACTTCAGTAGCATGGAAACCCGGCAGCGTTAATACACCTTTCTTAAACTCCACATGCAACGATAAACCATCAATCCTAGTCCTATGTCTGTAGGAGGCACAACATATAAGGTCACTAAACCTTGCTTATTTTATTTGTTTGTATCAGTTATAGTTGACGAAAATAAGTTTTATACAAGCTCTGACTATAAAATAGGATGTAAAAATTGGCATTAATTTAATTTTTGTAATAGATATTAATTCATATAAACTGCGAAAATGATGTTAAATATGTGTATCAATTAAATATATTGATGTTAGTATATATCAAGATTTTTGAGATTTTTTCCCATTCTAGAATATGTGAAAGTTAACAAGATTCCAAAATTATTCATTAAAACTCCATATAAATGATAAATAAATAAGCCCCGGCCCCTTAATGAATTTGGAAGTGGAAAATATAACAACTAAAATCCATGGGGGTGAGGCATGTTATTTCAAAATCCTATAAATGCATGAAATGCTTATATACGTAACGTACCTTTTTATATTTTTTTCAAAAAAAAAAACGCGTGTCCGATCGTCTAAATACCACCTTTTTAAAAGGATCTTCCATATTTTTTTCGAAATCCGAAGCATCGGATGGCTGAAACAAAGAATAACTCCAAACCAAATATTAGAACTAGGCTACTTCTAACCAAATATATATATATATATATATGTATGCGGCCATTCAGAAGCAAAAAAAATAACTCCAAATAAAAACGAACGAAAACATAGCCTAGTGCAGACAGAAAACTTGAAAAGAAAAAGAGTTAGAAGATGCTTTACCATGAAATTGACTCCTGCTTGTAATAGATAATCCGCGTTCCTCAACTCTGTGATAGGTGGCCATCTATAGCCACTTTTTTCAGCTTATCTTTTGGAATGAGGCCAAGCGATTCTTCATAAACATACCGGAACATGTCTGTGAAATGCTTGAAGTTTGTTTTTTCTTCAACCCTTAGGCCAAAAAAGTACATGATACGCTCTTCAAGGGAGCTATATACATCCACGTCATTCCGAAGGGAACTGAACAAGCTATCGAAAATGAAGTAGGGAAGTTGATTCTCGAGCAAGATTAAATCATTTTTAACCATTGAAGCATAAAGAGGTTGGTCCAGCATATTGTCATCTGGATATTCCTCATCATAAAATATCCTAAAATATCCTATGAACACGATAATGAAAACTGAATCATGAAGGATAACATCCACGAAGTATTCGGATGGCATCCAATCAGTCGATTCTTCATAGCTAGCCCGAATGTATTTTTCATCGGCTTGTATGGTTTTCCTCATTTCCTCAATAGAATCTTCGCCGACTTTTTTCGTGAAAGATTCCAAGTACTTCTTCTTTAGGTCTTCCATCTTAAGATATTCTTTTTTCAGATCCCTAATTAATAAACATCCATTGCCATATTAAACTTTGGATTATATAAACGCCACTAACCAAAATTAGGAAGGCGGTGCGAACTTCATGGTTTCATCTAAAAACTATAACAATCTTTATCAAAAAAAAAAAAAAACTTAATTAACAATCAATAAAAATGACGGAAATTTTATATAATTTAATAGTATACTTTTCCATATTTGAATTAACCTAATTTATTTTATCAATGGGATCGGATATCCATTTGGGTTTATGTTAATATTTCATGCATGAGTAGTCGATTCTTTTAATTTTGTTTGATAAAGGCTGAGTAATCGATTTTTAAATTACTAACTTAATTTACAATTGATGACATCAAAACGTAACTAAAACTATACAAGTCAGACTTTGGGATCTGTAAATATTCAGAAGAAAAATTTTGATGCGTAAAAGAAACAAGAATAAAAAACCACAGACTACAAAGGTAGATGATGAAGAATAACATTTTAGGCGAATATGAGAAAGTCGACCAATTTCTATCTAAACATTTTTATTAAGTCGAAATCATACATAAATTTGGGTGTTGAGTGAATTTCTCTAAATTTCATTCAAATCACTTCAATTCCACTACTTAAAATGTTTTCCAATGACAATGGATTTTCTTGCATATTTTCAAATTACTAATCTAATAACAGTTAATTTAGAAAAAAATAAAATTCATGTTCGAATAAATAAGAGATTTGTTCTAATTTTTTTTTTGTTTTCTCTGTATCCTATTGAAAATTTGATGAGATCGTACGTTTAGGTCATACATATGTGCATAATTTATGTGTTTCACATACCATGGATTGCTACTTGTTTCAGCACCCGCAATATCTAGCGCTTTGAAGGAACGATGAAGCGGGCCGATGAGAACCTTCTGAGGTGTATAGGCTTCAGGTTTCACTCTACGGATCTGATTTGGTACTCTATAAATGCAGTGTTCTGGAACTTTACTTTTGTTAATGGAATTTTCTGAAACTTCCATCTTCGATAAGTCAAAGACCTTTCTCTGAATCAAGTTTTGTAAGATATTTAGTGCAATCGAACAATAACATATGTACAAACAAACGGGGAGGTTAAGAGTCGACAGTAATATAATCTTAGTTCTATTTGTAAAGCGGTATGGGTTTTATTCTATTTGAAAATTGGTTGTTATTATATCATCTTAGTTATCATCAAAGACATATTTATGCACGCACAAAAAACCATATATAACAAAGAAAATAAAATAAATCATAAATCAAAGACATAATGATAAGGAAGAAAGCTTACTGGTACTATAGATGAGCTATGGAACGAAGATTCAAGTCTCTTACAAACCCTTTAACGATTTGTCTTACTTTAAAGAAAATTTGACAGAGAAGAAGCAGATCATATAAGTCAATGTATAAAATGGTACAACTTGTAGTTATGAAAAGAGAAAATTACAAAAATACCCTCCAATTATAACTTCAAATGGTATTATAAAAGATAAAATAAGAAAACTATCTCAAATAACAATTTAAAAGTTATTTTATCAAACAACATATCCTTGTGCTTACTCAACAACACATGCATTAGGGAAAAAACTTTTACCTCATTTTCAAACATGGTATTTACAGATATTGCCGTTTTGAGATTAATAACTCTTGAGGATTTCAACTTGGTCTTATTATATACATAGTTACCATACACATCTCCGAGGGCTGGAAAATGGAAGGGAAAGATATATCACCCCAACCTAAGGGAGTGGCAATATGTGATGCTTCGGGAATGTATACTTGAAATTAGCAAGACTTTAAAAAATGTTAGTCTGATTTGACATCAAGCTGGAAAATATATAATAAAAACTTAAAATTAAGCGACTAAAACAAACCGGGATCGATACGAAATTAATTTGGTTAGCAAATTGTCGCCGAAATGTTTAAAGGCTCATTATAGAAAATTCAGGGACTTACGAAATTGAGCAAAAAATAACGATTTAATATTTTTCTTTTATTTGTTGACCAAAAAAATGTTTTTTTATATAAAAACGTAAAAGGTTAACAAAAAGTCTAAAGAAAATAAGAAATAATAATATTAATCAAATTAAAATCATAATCATAATTTACTTAAGATATTTTCGGTCAAGGGGGATATATTGGACATCTTCTCGACACATTACGGAAGTTATTGGATCCGAGAAATGAATTATGGATAATAGTCTTGTTTTTTTTTTCTTTTGTTTACCTAAAATGTTAATTGTATACTAATGCTCTACACACAGCCTGTCTTATACTTATGCTACAAAAAGTTCGCGAGTGTAAGTCGCATCGCCTTGACTCGATTTTAGTCTTTAACTAATACATAAAACTTAAAAAAACAGAGGTATCATGTAATTAAACAGCTAAGCGATGTAATCTTCGAGTAATTTTTTAATAATTTGATACGAATCTCTAGTTATGGCTGACAACATGAACCAAACCCTGCAATAGTTTATTGTATTTGTTTATGAAAAAATGTCAAACATATAGGCACTCTAGTTTCACAAACACTCAAGAGATTATAAAAAACGACTTTTCTTTATTAATGTTAAGAAACTCTCTCAAAACTTAACACTCAAAGCTCTCAATATTTATGATACAATTATCATAACTCGACAATTGTATTTATAGGGATAGCACAACTTTGCTTCTCCTATTATTAATTGAATTAGATAACTCCTAATATCAATAGAACTTTGTTTAAGTCTATCTTATCCTTATCCGACTTGATAATGATATCTTAGACTTTTAATTAATGTTGAAGATTATCCAACATTCACCCCCTTAAGCTTCAACTTGTCTCTAGACACATCTTGCACTCCTATCAAGCTTCTCATTTCATTAAACTTGATCCGCGCCAATGCCTTAGTCAAGATATCCGCCTTTTGCTCGGTTTCCAGTACATGCTCCACATCAACAAGCTCTCCTTCTATGCATTCCTGAATGTAGTGATAACGTTTATGTATGTGTTTACTTTTTCCATGAAACACAGGATTTTTCGTTAATGCAATCGCAGATTTGTTGTCAATCTTTATAAGGACGTGCTCCGTCTTCCATCCGGTGATCTCACTCAAGATGTCTTGGAGCCAAATCGCTTGACGTACTGCTTCTGTTGCTGCCATGAACTCAGCTTCGCAAGAGGACAGAGCCACCGTGCTCTGTTTTTGAGAGCACCACGTGATTGGAGATTCACCAAAGTAGAATATCTGACCGGTAGTACTTCTTCCATCGTCTTGATCAATGTTGTGGCTGCTATCACTGAACCCCACAATCTTCTTTGATCCTTTCCGGCTAAACTTCAGTCCGGATGACATAGTTCCTTTGAGATATCGTAATATATGCTTTACTATTTCTCCATGAGATTCCCTTGGACTTTGCATATATCGACTTGCGACGCCTACCGAGAATGCTAGGTCTGGTCGTGTATGGAGTAAATATCTCAGGCATCCAATGCTTCTTCTATAGGATGTAGGATCTATCTCATCTTCAACTTCGGCCTTTGAGACTTTCAGTCCAAACTCCATAGGAACCTTTGTTGGATTACATTCTTCTAAGCCGGCTTCTTTCAAGATCCTTCTTGCATAAGCCTCTTGCTTTATTTCAATTCCGTCTTCTCCTTGATGAACTTCAATGCCTAGATAATAAGTAAGTTTCCCGAGGTCTGACATTTCAAACTTAGATGCCATTCCCCCCTTAAACTCATTTATTATCTTCATGCTGGTTCTGGTCACAAACAAGTCATCAACATAGATGGCGATGATAAGAAGTTTATTACCTTCTTCCTTGCGGTACACGGATGTCTCTTTTGAACACTTTCTGAATTTCATCTCCTTTAAGATTTGATCTAGCTTCGTATTCCAAGCTCTAGGGGCTTGTTTTAATCCGTATAATGCCTTTGAAAGCTTATACACTTTGTGCTCTTCTCCTTTTATTTCAAATCCCTCAGGTTGTTCAACATAGACATCTTCTTTTAACTCTCCGTGTAAGAACGCCGTTTTCACATCCAAGTGATGGATCTCCCATCCTTGTAGTGACGCCAATGCTATTAGGAATCTTATGGTTTCAAGTCTAGCAACCGGTGCGAAGACTTCGTCAAAGTCTATGCCGGATTCTTGAACATATCCTTTAGCTACTAAACGCGCTTTGTACTTATTGATAGTTCCATCCGCATTCTGCTTGATTTTGAAGACCGATTTAAGACCTATCACTTTCGTCCCATTCGGCTTATCAACCAAAAACCATGTCTTATTTTGTTGATAGAATCAATCTCCTCTTTGCTGGCTTGTCTCCACTGTAATAGAGCTTTTGCTTCTCTATAAGTTCTTGGTTCATCATTTATAGAGAGTAGAAGTTTCTCACACTCTACCGCAGCTTGGAGAAGATAATCTTCGAAGTGTCTAGGTCGATGTGTCTCACGTGTTGATCTTCCTAGTGGTGGCTGGTCGTTTACTTGATGATGAGGTTCATGATTGCCGGTACCGTCTTCCTCTGTGTTGTTATTATTCTGTTCATTATCATTGTCAAGATCTTCATCGTTACTCCCGGTTTCATCGTGATCTTGATTCTGATTTTCGTTAACAACTACTGGGCCTTTTCCAGCATCAATTACTTCACCCCATCTCATGTGAAACATACATGGATCCCTTCTTGGTCCGTTTGTAGTCTTCTCCCAGTTCCAACTAGTTTTCTCATCAAACACAACATCTCGACTTACAATCACTTTCCTCGTCAATGGATTGTAAAGTCTATACGCCTTGGTTCCTGGCTCGATTCCAAGGTGTACAAGTGTTTGAGATCGGTCATCTAACTTCTTGAGATGTGTTGTTTCTATCTTTGCGTAGGCCAAGCAACCAAAGATCCTTATGTGATCTAGACTTGGTTTCTTCTGTCGCAAGCTTTCGTATGGAGTCATATTCTCAAGTGCTCTTGTCGGTACTCTATTGATAATATAAGTTACATGACGAACTGCTTCTCCCCACATAAAATTTGGTACCTTCATTGCCTTAAGAATGCTCCTAGTCATCTCCATTAGTGTCCGATCTCTCCTCTCTACAACACCGTTTCTCAAACACTTCTTAACTTTGTATAAACAATAACTCTCTTTATTATGTTTAGAAAATAACTCAAAACTAAACTCTCAAAGCTCTTATGTTTGATGATATTGAATGGCTGCACCTTCTAAAGAAGAGTGCCTACGTACCCTTTAGAAGGGATCAAGCCAAACACGTAGTTCTAAACTTTTGTCTCTCTAAAACTCATAAGTTATGCCACACCTTGGTATCTCCTTATATAATAATCTCTTATCCTAATCTTATTAGAACTTATATTTAGATAACTCCTAAATATTTTAGTCATAATCCTAACTCACTTAGAATAAGGTTACTTGTCGGTTCAGTTAACTTCAAGTTTATCCCAACATTCTCCCCCTTAAGGTTGAAGTCACACTTAGACACATCTTGAACTCCTCACGTTGACCTTGCTGGTGTTCATACCTCACGTTGACACCTTGTGCGTTTCACACCTCTTGTGTGATATATATTTGTTTCTTCAGAAAATACGAGATTATAAAAGACTCACTCTTTTATTGCTTCTCGAGACTATCTTTGGCTCCTTTAAAAACAACCTCCTCGTTGATGTTAGAATGCCCTCATAGTTATCTCGGATAACTTGCCCGCGAAGTTATCTATTGTTTCCGAATCCATCATCTTGATCCTCTCGAATTCAGACATAAGGGTTTGTAGTCGTGCCTCTTTTTGATATTTATAGGGATGTTAGCACCTCCTTTGCTAAACATATTCCTATTGCTAATAGAAAACTTCTTTTTCCTAAATCTATTAGAATTAGATAGCTCCTAATTCTCTTAGGATTACATTAAGCTTATATTATTCCTAATCCGACTTGATTAAGGACATCTTAAGCTTAATGTATACCAATTCTAGTTTCACAAACACTCAAGAGATTATAAAGAACGACTTTTCTTTATTAATGTTAAGAAACTCTCTCAAAACTTAACACTCAAAGCTCTCAATATTTGTGATACAATTATCATAACTCGACAATTGTATTTATAGGGATAGCACAACTTTGCTTCTCCTATTATTAATTGAATTAGATAACTCCTAATATCAATAGAACTTTGTTTAAGTCTATCTTATCCTTATCCGACTTGATAATGATATCTTAGACTTTTAATTAATGTTGAAGATTATCCAACAGGCACTAAATGATTAAAAAAAATTTTACGTGAACAACCATGGGATAACAATACTTTGAAAGTTAAAAAAAAAAAAAAAAAATTACTAGTGTGTTCTTCTCTTTCTGATCATGTAAATCAAGAGAACTATATTGAGAAAATCTGATTCATTCATATACATTTCAATGAATTTATATACAACTCTATGTTCGACTTGATCTTTATCTCTGCGATCTTAATCCTTATCTAAATCGACTTTGGACCTGTCTAAATATACACATAAACATTCTCCTTAATCTTTCTAGAACCTTCTTAACATTCTTTTTTAAGTTGAAGCGTGTAAATTACAAACGCTCAACTTGGACAATAAGTAATGAAAACTCCAACCTCCCAGTGCCTTAGTCAAAATGTATGATAGCCGCTATGTCGTCCTGATGTGTTGTGTTGTAATCTAGCGATCTCGTACGGCATCTCGAACAATATGAAAATATGTTTCTATATGTTTAGTTCTTTACTGAAAAACTTGATTTGCGGCAATGTGCAATGCAGCTTGAATATCACAATACATCTTCATCAGATCATTGTGCACTATTCCAAGATCCGCCAACAACCTCTTCAGCCATTTGAGCTCACGCAAGCCAGCCCCCATTGCCCGGTACTCGGCTTCTACCAATGAATGGGACACCGTATCTTGTTTCTTTGTCTTCCATGAGATAGGTGAACCACCTAACAACACGACATATGCAGATAGAGAACGTCTGGAGCGAGGACATGATGCCCAATCTGAGTCACAATAAATCTGCAGCCATATATAACATTCTCTCCTTATCATAATACCTTGTCCTGGACACCCTTTCAAGTATCTAATCACTCGTAGAAAAGCCTCCCAATGAGCCTCTCAAGGCTTGTGCATTAACTGAGATAAAACATAAACTGCATAAGCTAGTTCAGACTGTGTGATAACCAGATACACAAGCCTTCCAACCGTTCTTCGGAACTTGGCTGGATTGGAAAAAATGGACTCTCATCCGCAATGAGATGATGGTTCTGCTCGATGGGAGTCAAAACTGGCTTGCAGTCAAGGAGACCTGAGATAGAAACATACCTTCCGATCCTCTAGCAATTTCGATGCCAAGAAAATACTTAATCTTCTCCAGATCCTTCATGTGAAAACACTCACCAAGATAAGCCTTAAACTTATGTTTCATGGGCAAATCATTACCAGCTAAAACAAGACCATCCACCTAGACTAAAACCCGAATACTCTTGTTTCCTTTAATATAATGAACAGTGAATAATCCAAATAAGACTGCTTAAAACCAAAGTTCTTGAGTGTTGTTGTCAAGTTAGTGAACCAATACCGTGAAGCTTGTTTGAATCCATATAGTGACTTCTATAAACGGAAAACCTTAGTGGGATCCTTCGTGTGAAACCCCGGAGGTAACTTCATATACACTTCTTCTACTAAATCTATGTGAAGAAATACATTATTGGCATTCATTTGGTGAACTTCCTAATCTTTTGCTACATCAACTTCTAACAAAGTGCGTACTCTAGTCATCTTAGCAATAGGCGCAAAAATCTCATCAGAGTCTTCTCCTTCGACTTGATGATTACCAAGACATATAAGTCTGGCTTTATACATTTCTATGGTCCCGTCTGCATTAAAATTTATATTGAAAATCCATTGAATCCCAATGGCTTTCTTTCCCTCAGGTAATGTCACTATATCCCATGTTTTGTTATCTTCTAGTGCTCCAATCTAACCATTCATTGCATTGTTGATACACAGAGTTTTAACCCTAAATAATTTTACAAGTGCACAGACAATCGCAGTAGTATTAAAGGGATCAAATCCACAAGGATCAAAGTTACACTATGAAATTACGAGATTATTAAATAAAGCTAAGACAAAAGATATGGTTGATTTCGAACAGAATTGCAAATAATTAAAAGCGGTGTAAATTCAATAAAGGAAAACACTAGATCAAGGTAATTCGCAGGTGATTCAGAGATGAGAACTTAGCAACTATTCAGGATCAATTTCAGCAAAGGTCTAGAACTCAAACATAAAAATAATATCGCTCCACTCTATTGGCGACGACAAATTTATCTAACAACCTAGATGCCTAAACTCTCGCTTGGACCTAGAGATGCAGATAAGCATTAAAGAATGGGTTCAATATGTTCACAACCAGCCGCACCAACTCTCGTCACCTACGTCTGATTGCTCACCAATATCTTTTCTAGCAACCTAAAATACTCTCGCAAATACGTTTAACTTAAAATCATAAACTAAATGATCAGTTTAGTTTAAGCATTAATTTCGACCAGAGGTGAAGACAGTATGTATTTATGCATCCTATTTGTGCCAAGTTAAATCATCTTATGAATACCTTTGAAAAACCCTAATCTAGTTAAGGAACTACTCAGACATAGAAGAAGAAATCATAACAATGGAATAAAAGGAATTCATGAATAAATACCGCAGCACCGTTTTCAGCTCCTTTCTTGTCCTTAATCTCCAAATCGAATTCTTGCAACAATAATATCCACCTTAGGAGTCTCGCCTTGGCATCATCCTTCTTTGTTAGCAAGTATTTTAGGGCTGCATGGTCAGTGTGCACAATCACCTTCGATCCAACAAGATATGATCGAAACTTCTCAAAGGCAAACACAATCGCTAACAGCTCCTTCTCGGTTGTGGCGTACTTGCATTGAGCTTCATCCATGGTTCGACTTACATAATAAACAACATGAAGCTTGTTATCTTTCTTCTGGCCCAGAACTGCTCTCACAGCAAAGTCACTAGCATCGGTCATAATCTCAAAAGAAAGATCCCAGTCCGGCGGCTGAACTATAGGAACGCTTATCAAAGCTCCTTTTATCATGTGGAAAGCTTCCAAACATACATTATCGAACTCAAATTTCACCTTCTTGCATAACAATCTAGTGAGAGACCTGGCAATCTTTGAAAACTCCTTCATGAACCGGCGATAGAACCTAGGATGCCCTAGGAAGCTGCGGATTCCCTTGACCGAGGTCGGCGGCTGCAAGCTCATCACCACCTCGATCTTTGCCTTGTCCACTTCAATGCCTTTTTCGGATATCTTGTGCTCCAGCACTATCCCGTCTCGCACCATGAAGTAACACTTCTCCCAGTTGAGAACAAGGTGTTTCTCCTCACACCTTTGCAAGATCCTGCACAAGTTCGACAAACACACAGAAAAAGAACTTCCATACACAGAAAAATCATCCATAAAAACCTCCATAATGTCCTCAATGAGGTCGGTAAAGATGGACATCATGCAGCGTTGGAAGGTGGCTGGAGCATTACACAAGCCAAACGGCATCCTGCGGTACGCGAAGGTGCCATATGGACAAGTGAATGTCGTCTTCTCTTGATTGTCCGGATGGATGGGGATCTGGAAGAAATCTGAATAACCATCTAAGAAACAGTAATAAGGATGGTTAGCTAAGCGTTCAAGCATTTGATCAATAAAAGGAACTGGAAAATGATCCTTGCGAGTCGCGGCATTTAACTTCTTATAATCGATACACATCCGATGCCCAGTTACCGTCCTAGTTGGTATAAGCTCATTCCGTTCATTCTTCACCACTGTGATGCCTCCCTTCTTAGGTACTACATGCACAGGGCTGACCCATTTGCTGTCGGAGATTGCATAGATTACACCAGCCTCTAGAAGTTTCATGATCTCTTTCTTGACGACATCCTTTAGATTCGGGTTTAACCGTCTCTGATGCTCGACAGACGTCATTGATTCATCTTCTAGGTGTATTCTATGCATGCAAAGGTCTAGGGAAATACCGATGATGTCATCCAATGAATACCCTAAAGTTTTCCTGTATTTTCTCAATTCGCACAAGAGCAAGGTAACCTTCATATTGTTTAAATTAGCATTAATAATCACAGGATAGGTAGAGTTAGGATCAAGGAACGCATACTTGAGCTCATCTGGGAGGGCTTTCAACTCCAGCTTGGGAGTTTTCAGCTCGCTCCAAGAACCGCGGAGCACGTCATCCGGAGCAGGTGCTCCCGACGTTAAGATGGGTGCTCCGCCTTTATCCTTCTCCGTCGAGTTCAGATCCTCTTCTAGGCTCATGTATGCCACCATTTGCTCTGCTCCAAGGCTGGAGTCCAGCATCCTTGCAAAACTCTCGGTATCCTCACTCAAAAATCCGTGTTCACTTTCGGCTTTGGTCAAGGCAATTTCCAATGGGTCTTTCACCAAAACTTCTTCGGTAACCTCTTCAGCCATCTCCGAACCATCATGAACCACAAATGTCTGTCCATCAATCATTGGTTTCTGGAGAAGCTTGTTCATCTCAAACCTCACAAGCATGTCTCCAAGGCGGAGATCAACTTGCGTGTCAAGCTTTTTTACGTTAGCGGTGATGGCTTCATACTTGGTGTTTAGGTCATTGTACATATGATCGACTTTGGCATTGATCTCAGTTGCAGCCTTCTGTTGATTGACAAGGAGTTGCTGCATGAGAGTCTTCAACTCATCTTGAGAATCCGGCGTGGGGACGGATTGTTGAGCGGATGCATAGTAGGGTTTTTATTGTCCTCCTCGTTGAAATCGGTTTTGGTTCTACGTGGGGGTGAATGATTTCCCTTGCTGGTTGTTGGAGTAGAACTTCTGGAAACTCTGGTTCTGTGGCAGCTGGTTCGTGCTTCCTCCTTGCTGCGGATAGACTTGATCTTGTGAATTGTCGACATTGGTGCTGCGGTAGGAAAGGTTGGGGTGGCTTCGGTAATTTGAGTTGAACCCCCGGTTCTGCACATATCCCTGGCCACTTACATAGTTCACCTCTTGCACCCCAGCATCATCATCTTCTTCAAACTCTTGGGAGATAGGTGTACTCCCATCTTCATCCACAAAGTAAACCGATTTTTGGGTTCCCCTAACGAGTAGGTTCACCTTTGCTGTCAGCTCATCAATCTTCTGTGTTTCCACGCTGTTCACTTTTCTGGTCCTATCATATTATGGAGACTTGTTGTTAGAACTCGAAGCCAAGTTCTCAATCAGCTCAAAAGCGCCTTCTTTGGTCTTGGTCATAAAATCACCATTGCTGGCCGCATTAAGTGCATTCCTATAGTCCCACTCGACACTATCATAAAAATTTCCCAGAATCTGCTCATCCTTGAATCCATGATGAGGACACTCCCTACAGTATTCCTTCAGCCTTTCCCAAGCCTCACAAAAAAGCTTCTCCGGAGTGCTGTTGGAATGAATATATCTTGTTCTTCAAGGCAGCGGTCTTTGACTTGGTGTAGAAGTGGTTCACAAAAACAGCTCTACATTCAGCACATGTCTTCAATGATCCTGGTGGTAATGACTTCAGCCAATGAGATGCCTTATCCGCAAGTGAGAAAGGAAACAGCTTGCACTTCAAAAATTCACTCGGAACTCCATTAGAACCCCTGGTGCTACAGATTTCCTCAAAATTTTCGATGTGGTCCATCGGGATTTCAGCTGGAAGCCCATGGAAAAGATGCTGCTTCACCAACGAAACCAATTGGGGTTTGATTTCGAAGTCTTGCCGCTGAATGGCTAGAGGTGTGATGGCGGCTCGGTTCTGATAATAGGTATGCGGATTGTCCGAGTCTCCAATTCTGGGCTGCGGTTGCTGAGCCACTTGTCTATCTCTTCGGAGTTGCTCCATCTCAACCCGAAGCATTTGCAACTGAGCAGCCAATCCGTCTTTGTGATCGCCCATATTGGCGGTATTGAGTTTTCGCTGTCGGTTCTCCCTTTCTAGCCTAGCGAGCTTTCGTTTGAAAAATTTATTAAGTCCCCGGTGCAGTTTCTTCTTGTTGTTCTAATGGTCATGCACCTGAAATATAAGAGAAGGGAAAAAGAAAAATTAGTTTCTTAGACTGAATTTAAAAATCAAAAATCAAAGGTAATGCAATTGGTCCCTGGCAACGGCGCCAAAAACTTGATACACAAAGTTTTAACCCTAAATAATTCTGCAAGTGCACAGACAATCGCAGTAGTATTAAAGGGATCGAATCCACAAGGACCAAGGTTACACTATGAAATTACGAGATTATTAAATAAAGCTAAGACAAAAGATATGGTTGATTTCGAACAGAATTGCAAATAATTAAAAGCGGTGTAAATTCAATAAAAGAAAACACTAGATCAAGGTAATTCGCAGGTGATTCAGAGATGAGGACTTAGCAACTATTCAGGATCAATTTCAGCAAAGGTCTAGAACTCAAACATAAAAATAATATCACCCCACTCTTGTGGCAACGACAACTTTATCTAACAACCTAGGTGCCTAAACTCTCGCTTAGACCTAGAGATGCAGATAAGCATTAAAGAATGGGTTCAATATGTTCACAACCAGCCGCACCAACTCTCGTCACCTACGTCTGATTGCTCACCAATGTCTTTTCTAGCAACCTAAAATACTCTCGCAAATAGGTTTAACTTAAAATCATAAACTAAGTGATCAGTTTAGTTTAAGCATTAATTTCGACCAGAGGTGAAGACAGTATGTATTTATGCATCCTATTTGTGCCAAGTTAAATCATCTCATGAATACCTTTGAAAAACCCTAATCTAGTTAAGGAACTACTCAGATATAGAAGAAGAAATCATAACAATGGAATAAAAGGAATTCATGAATAAATACTGAAAAGTAACAAGGTTCAAAATTCTTCTCAAAACAAAGTATGGATGATCTCCAAGTCTAAGCAATCGAAACAAAGGAGATGGAAGCAAGGAACTAGGCGATGGCGACAAAGGAGGAGAAGGAGATGATCTTCAAGCGGCTTCTGCTTTTTCTCCAAGGAAAAGGACGTGTTTTTGAAGAAAGGCTGTTGACCTATTTAATCACCCAAAATTAGGTCAACACGGGCCCACTAATTTTCTCTGGCGGCGGAGCATGTGCTCCTCTGGGTGCTCTGTCGGATGCTCGCATGTAAATTGGGCCCTTTTGCTCCAAATCCGCCTCTTTTTGCTCCAAAAGCCCAATAAGCTCCAATCTATCCAATTTATGCTCTAAGACTTCATTCTGACCTGTTAAGACTCAAAATAGACTCGAAAGACACTAAAAACGACTATAAAACATTAGTAAATATGGGCCAAAATTATCATATATCAATTGTTCCATTTTTCATCAAGTATGGCTTGCTCAGAACTTTGTGGTTCAAACCCCATCGGATACCGCGACTAGGAAGACTTGGTGTTTTTCTTAAAAAATTGCATCAATTACATCAAGCAACCAACTACACTAGCATAAGGAACATGTTCCATATCCTTGATGTTGTCATCAATCTTAGATCACCGAGACACTGAGAGCTTGAAGTGACTCGCCAAAGGAGTATAAACAGGCTTTTTGTTTGACTTGTCAAACCTGTCTAGAACCTTCTCAATATAACGTCTCTGAGATGACAACTATTTCCTAGAACTCTTATCCCTGTGAATCTCCATCCCTAGAATTTTCATAGCAGCGCCAAGATCGTTCGTCCCAAACTCTCCTCCCATTAAGATCTTAAGCTCAACAATATCATCGATGTTGACTCCAACAATAAGCATATCATCAACATACAACATCAACAATATAGGAGAATGATTACATAAGTTCTTCACATAGACACAACAATCATATTCACATATCTGGTAATCTATATGAAACATGTAGGTGTCAAAACGTTTGTACCACTGCCTAGGATCATGCTTCGATATGTTTAAATAATTCTTTAATTTGCACAAAAACTTCTCTCCTGGTTTGACAAACCCTTCAGGTTGCTCCATATAGAAATCTTCCTCCAGGTTTGCAATGGAGAAATGTTGTCTTTGCATCCATCTTCTCAAGATGTAAATCACAGCAAGCTACCAGTTCCAACACAACTCGAGTAGAGGTATGTCGCATAACAGAGGAGAAAATCTCATGATAGTCAACCCATTTCTTATGTGAGTACCCTTTTACTACTAGTCTTGCCTTGAATTTCAATGGTTCCTTCTTAGAGACTCCTTATTTCCTATTGAATACCCACATATAGCCAACATGCTTCTTTTCTACTGGGAGTGAAACATGATCCCAAGTCTGATTTTTACTTAGGTTTTCCATCTCCTCTGTCATAACACCCATCCATTGATAGCTTCATGAAAGTTAAAAGGATCATATATACGAATCAAAAGTGCATAGTTAGCCATCTTTTCAAACTTGTATATGATCATGCCTTGATATCATATTTTATTATGTTAGCTGCTAAGATTCCACTTGATTTCTTTTGAATACTCTTCTGCTCCACCTTAGGAGACTACTCACTAACTGCTACTTCTTGTCTAGTATTGCTAGATCTTCTTCATGATCCTCCTCTACTATCTTAGAACTAGTATCAACCTCAATGGTCACATGCACTTGTTATGTCCTTGCAGGGTGTAGTATGTATTGCTCATCAAACACCATATCTCAACTGATTACTCTCTTCCTAGCCTCAAGATCACATAATGAAACCTTTGATGTCTTTCTCAAACCCTAGAAAAACGCACTTCTTGGACTTAGAATCCAGCTTTGACCTTTCGTTGTCAGGAATTAACACATAAGTTTTACATCCAAAGATCTTCAAGTTTGATAGATCAATATCTACCCTAGTTTATACTTCTTCAACAACCTTTCCTTCTACAGAAATTTGTGGTGATCTATTGATGAGATACAGCGCCATTTTTATTGCCTTATCCCAGAGTTGCTTTGGAAGCCCTGCATTCAGTCTTAAACACATTGCTTTCTTTGCAATAAAAATATTCATCCTCTCACTTACCCCGTTCTGTTATGGTGTCTTTTGCACTGTAAAATGCTTCTAAATTCCCTGCTCCTCACAGCTTTGGAAACTCTCCATTAGTATACTTTGTACCATTATCTATACAGTAAAACCTCTATAAATTAATAATATTGGGACTAATGTATTTTGTAATATTTTATTAATTTATCGAGGTTATTAATTTATAAAGCTGAAATTTGGTCAAAATATCAATTTGGAATCGGAAAAAATTATTAATTTAGCGAGTTATTAATTTATCGAGTATTAAATTTATAGAGGTTTAACTACACTTAACCTTCCTCCATGTTTGGTTTTCTACTTCAGCCTTCCAGATATTTAACTTCGCAAAGACTTCAGACTTTTATCTCAAGAAATATACCCAAACCTTTCTGGAAAAATCATCAATAAAGATGACAAAGTACCTGCTTTAACCTAACTATTATTCTCTTGTTGGCCCCACAGATTAGAATGAACATCATCTAAAAGACCCTTTGTAGTGTGTTATCATGTCTTGAAAGATGCCTTGGCCTGCTTTCCCATCACACAAAACCTACAGAAATCTATCTTACCGCTCTTAAAACCATCCAAAAGACCCCTCTTATAGAGTTCAGCTAAGCCATGTTCTCTTATATGTCCCAACCTCATATGCAATAGAGTTGTACTATCAGATTCAGTTACCACAGCTGCAGCTCCACCTACAACCACGTTTCCGAGTAAGCGATATAAGTTCCCTGCTATGATCTTACCCTTCATCACCATCATATCTCCTTTACGTACTTCCACATAATTTTTATCATTCATCTCATACTTGAACTCATTCTTTTGGAGTGTACCTAGAGATATCATATTCTTCCTTACAGCTGAAGAACCTTTTACATTAGTTAACGTCCTAATGACCTCATCATGCATCTAAAATTGGATCTGACAGTTCCAAAAACTTCCAGTTTCATACGTTTTAAATCATTCATTTTTTGAACTTATGTGGAATGAAAAACATCTATCTAATATCCAAGAATCAGTGTGATTACTTATCATCACTTCAAGCATATCGACTCAACTATAAGTTAGTAGATGTTTCCCCACATATGTTTTACTTTTTGTTCATCGGATAGTCTCTCTTATAATGCCATGTTTGTTGGCACTTATAACAGATTACCTTCTCCTTCATGTTATATTCATGTTTTCCTTTGTTCTTATGTCCTCCATGACCCTGGTTGATTCTCACATGCAACACATCACCCTAAGAGTTACCACCATGGTGTTAGTGTCGATTATGATAACCAAGCAATGAATCAGTAGCATAATGAAAAGTAATTGTTTCTTTGTTTGCCAACAATGCAGTCATCAACCTCTCATACCCAAGATTTAAAGAACACAACAATAGCATAGCTTTATCCTTGTCTTCAACCGTCACATCCACACGCCCCAGATTCGTAGTGATATGATTAAACTGATCAACATGATAAATCATATTAGATCTTTCAGACATCTTAAACATATACAATATATGCTTCAAATACAGATAGTTAGACGATGTACATCTCTTGGAGCTTACCCCAAATCTCATTCAAGTAAACAAGATCGATCACCTTATGTACGACTTCATCTCCAAGACATGTACAAATTTTTGAACGCGCATTCTCCTTCAGCTCTTCCCAATCATCATTCGTGATTGAATCTGACTTCTTCTATAAGAACACCTTCTTCATAATATTCTGATTCAGCATATCCTTCACCCACATTTGCTAGAGACTAAAGTTTCATGTTTCGTTGAATCGCATAATCTCAAACTTCACAGAACTAGTCATAACAAATACATGGTGGCTCTGATACTAGATTGTTATGAATCCTCAAGATATGATCAAAATCTTAAGAAAGCGAAAAGAGAATAAAATGAGAGTTTATTTGAAGCGAATACCCTTCTATCTCTAGGGTTTCTTTATTAATCTGATGAATAATATTAAACTCTTAGACTCCTTTATGTAAGCCTCTAATCCGACACAATCCTAATGGAAAAAGGAAATTTTCTAAAAGGCATCTCATCTGCTGATTCTAATTTGGGTTCCTGAAATCCAATTTCTTTCATTAGTTGATCAAATCATGATTTCATAACTAAAAACATTTTTGGTCCTCATAACTTTTATCTTCTTCTTAGCTTGATTGTCTACCAATGCAGCCCATTCAACAAAATTTGCAAGAGTTTTATCTTTGTGTTTACACACAGTCTTCACAGATCTCTAGACTTGAGATATTTTTCTTATCCAATGGTACTAAGATACTCATATCTTTCTCACTTATGTGGCCAATTATTATGTGCCATAGTGGGTTTGATTGGTAACCTTGAGCCGTCTTTTTTGTAAACGAACTGTGTTGAAGGTTACCAATAAATAGATTGTAAACAAGGCAGTATTTTTTTATCATATATTATTTTAAAAAATAGAGATAATTTTTTGAAATGTTTTTCATATTTTAATTTATTTTATGTTATTTTATATAACATTTTCTCTCTAACTCAACCGCTGGTTTGAATTCAACAGTTTTCTCTCTTCCGATATCTCAAATCACCTTTTTAACTGCCTTTTTTACAACCGCTAAGAAAATGCTTAACCACCATGTTCAAACTAGATTACCAATCATTTCTTCTTTCAACAGTCAAAGAAGCCTCATATTCTGGTTTTCCCTGAAGTAAGTATAAGGTTACTCTGCCATTTGCATACCGCATGGAATCTCTTAGATAGTCACATTGTCTTGGTGGTGATATTAGCTGCAAGATGGATTTATCTTCATCAGACACAACAACATTTGTGTTCCCCAGGTCAGTTAATATTTGAAGAAAGTCATCAATGTTACCTTCAATAGAATACTTTTCAGACATCTTGAAATTGTAGACTTTTTGCTTCAGGTAAATGCGGTTAAGTAGAGCTTTTCCAAGGCCTTGAACATGTATGTTGTAGTCTTCTCCTTTATGATCTTCCTCGGCACATATAGTGCTCCTAGCCTTTATCTTCTTATCTTCTGAGACATGATTTGGAGTCTTGTCTTCTTCTCCTTCACATGTCTCTTTCGGATATCTAAGATTTTGTCATCTTTCTTTTCAGTTATCTCAGTCTCCTCGCAGCTTATATTAGTCTGAGTATCTCTATGTGAGCTCAAAGTTTCTCTTTCCAAAGAGTATAGTCACCGTGTCCATCAAACTTTTCCACCTCTGTCATTGCAAATGACATGATTCTGAGTTTGAGAAGACTTTATATAACAACAAACAAAGAATCAAAACTCACCTAAGGGGTGGTAGCCTAGTGGTAATACAAGGGGGTTGGTTCCCTTGTTCCCCGAGTTCAATCGCATTTGGGGACAAAGAGGTACTCTTTAAATCAGAATAGACTTAATGCTAGCTTTGGATACTGAGGGAGATTATGGGGAAAAGGTTCAGAATTTCCGCTATTTATCAAAAAAAAAAGAAAAACTTTGATACCACTATGTTATGTCCAACTAACACCACTTACAGCTCACCGGGATCTTTCCATGGAATTCACTAGATCACTTGAATTTACACTGAGAAATGAAACTCCAAACCCCTTGTAAATTTTTGTATGTTTCCTTTGTGTGCTCCATTTCCCATATTTCTCTTAAGAACAACAATGTCAAGTTTATGCAAACACTTTATTTTCTCGCTTATGTCTATCTCTCCTATATGCAAAACCACTTGACCTAGTACCCTTACTTACTTTGAACGATGTATTCAACACACCCTTAACTTGCTATTTAAATGTAGATAAAACTGTACTTTGTTCTTACTTTATCATCGGGGCAAAACAGCTCATGTCTTCTTCTTTTTTTGACTTGAATGTTAAATTTATTCAACCCGAAATTTTTTTTAACAACAAAGTGGTTCTCTATTTTGAAACTTTCATAATATTTTCAACAAAAGAATAAGAAAAATTTGAGAAGTTTGATGATTTATATCTTGTGGTAAACCATGTTTCCATTCCTTTTTCATATTGTTAATCTCCCTCCTCACGCATCGAAGACAATCTGTTTTGAACCTGCTTGTCAATGGTTTGAGCAATTTGCAATGGGGTTTGTGGTGGTTCTCCATGCCTCCTATTGTTCCTTTCTCGCCAAAGAATATGTAATGTTTCCTGAAAAACATATCGTAAAAGAAAAAGAAGAATCTTCTCCAACGATGTATCCACAAGCAACAACATAATTTGGTCACATTCTTTTGAGTATCTCATCTGCAGCAAATTATTTGAAAGTGTAGACCATATCTGTTCTGAGAATCGGCATGAAAAGTTGAGGTGATTTCGAGTCTCCATATCATTTTGGCATAAAACACATAAATCTTCTGCTCTTGTATTCCATTGTAACATTCGATCCCCTATTGATAGTCGATTGTTTGTAGCCAACCATGCATGAAAAAAACAAATTTGGGTGTAGCATAAGTGAACCATACTCCTTTCCACCATCCTTTTATGGGGCTTACTTCTCTCATTAGGTTCCATGTGTGTTTTGAAACAAATTTTGTGTTAAACTGATCACTTTACTTCTCCACAAGACCTTATCTTCACGACTTGTAAGTTGCTTTCTCTTTTGAGTTTCAATCACTTCTTCTACACTATCTAAACGGCTCATATCAAAATGTGGTTTAAAGTAAACATATCACTTGCTTGCCCTCAATGGCACTTCATTAGCATGTTTTGTTTGTCTTTGTCTTCGAGGCTAACTCAACAACCTGCGTGAGTTTATCTCGTCAAGAGCAGACACATAATTTGTGAAAGTGGTTTTCATGTTCAATAGCCTATCGATGTCGTTGAATGGAGATGAGGATGAAGAGAGATTTAGTCAATGGGGTTTAGCGACAGCTGATGAGTTTGCTAAGTTTGATCGTATTCTACAGCCTGCAGTTTCTGTATATAGTTGTAGTTTGGAAATACGTGACCATCTCTTCTTCTCTTGTCATGATGGATCTCAAATCTGGACAGCAATGGCAAGAGGAGTGTCTTTAGCATTAGAAGATAGCGGTTGGTGTGGTTTTGCTATATTAGACTTAATCCTTCCAATACATCTAGCAAGAGAAACTCGTTTAGGTGGACCAGTTCACTTTAGGTGGATGTATCCATTTGAGAGGTAGTATCCTCATAGTTTTTCACTTTTTATATATTATATGATACTCAACCAATATTTGACAAATCTTGTATTTAATTGACCTGTAGGTACATGAAAACACTAAAGGCCTATGTTAAAAACTATGCAAGGCCAGAAGCATGCATGGCGGATGGATA
This sequence comes from Cardamine occulta, assembly GCA_028015245.1. Lineage (NCBI taxonomy): Eukaryota > Viridiplantae > Streptophyta > Magnoliopsida > Brassicales > Brassicaceae > Cardamine > Cardamine occulta. The sequence continues at coordinate 4,623,586 of CM051367.1, forward strand.
CTTGGCTGGAGAATGTATGACCTTTTGCTTGGAGTTTCTAAAAAAATCTTTACCAATAGAAGAACCTGTCAACCGTAATGAAGATGTGGAGGTTGATCCAGTCATCCTTCAAGGCCGGCCACTGTACGAGGGTATACAAGTTACACTTACTAATAAAGAGAGAGACATAGCTCATAAAATAGAAAATATCATATATAAAATTAGAAATTTTCAAATTGATTTCTGAAACATTTGAGAACACATTTTGGAACATATTTTATCATGGATATTCTAAAAATATACTCCAGTTTTTTAAAATGAAGTTTATTTTAATGATGTTTTCAGGTATTATCCTATTTGTTAAAATGAATTTAGTTTCTTAAGTTTTCGAGAATGTATTATAATGAAAATATCTTTATATGTATGTTTTCGAGATCATATGTATGTTTAATGTGTTTCAGGTACCATGGATCGCTACTCGTTTCAGCCGATGAGGACCATCCTAGGTGTATAGGCTTCAGGTTTCACATCACGGATCTGTCTTGGTACTCTATAAATGCAAGGTTTTGGAACTTCCATCTTGATAAATCAAATTAAGACCTTTTTGCCTGAATCAAGTTTTGTAAAATATTTAGTACAATCAAACATATGCACAACCATACGAGATGCTCAAGAGTCGGCAATAGTATAATCTTATATAGTTTTTTATATGTATTCTATTTGAAAATTGGTTATTGTATTATCATCTTAGTTCTCACTTCTCATCATGCAGGTTTATATATAATAATATAAACATATATCAAAGACCTGAAATGGAGATTCAAGTCTTACTAGTAATATGGATGAGTATGGAACGAAGATTTGACTTACTTTTTAGAAAACTTGAGAGAGAGAGGTCTTTCAGTATTATGAAAATATGAAAGAGAAGAAGATGAACATATAACTAAATAAATAAAAAATTAGGCGAGTACCTCGCTACTACACACGGATGTGTCGTTTTATGGTTTGACATATATATATATATATATATAAATTAATACTCGATAAATTAATAAATACTAGAAAATAATAAATTTTATAATGATTATTTTAGAATATGAACAAAAATCTATAAGATAATAAAATAATGATTATTTTAGAATATTTATGTAAATATATGGTCTCATTAATAACATAAATTAATAATCATGTAAATTTGCATATATATATATATATAATATACTTATAGTATTTTTAATGAATTTATGTTAGAACTCATCACTAATTTTTCTTATATAAAAAAATATTATATTGTATTTTAAACTATCTTATTGTTATAACATATATAGAGGTTTTACTGTATATATATTCAACTGTTTGATATGTTTACTTTTTCAAGTTATTTTTTTGGGTTTTTACTTGTACTTGGTTCATTGTCTAATATGTTTTTTCGCTTTTTATAGTTATAATATTAAAAAAATAAGTATATAAATTAATTTTGATACAGTTTTCGCATGTTTATATTTATGCCATGTTTGAGACTTGAGAGGGTAGAAATCATATTATATATTCATGATTTCAAACATCTTTGCATTTAAAATTTTATTAATACCACGATTTGTATTTAGTATTAACCAATAAGATTATCGTTTACGTTTAGTATGTGGTTAGATATAACAGATTAATTTATAGTTTAGTGATATTGACTGGTTTTTTCCCCATAATACTATAGATCTTATTTGTTTGGAGTGTATTAAAATGAGTATTTGGTGTGATTTATATTAAAATAATAAATTATATGTTATTCATATATGAATTTTAAAATATCTTTTAAAATTAATTGTTATTAAATTAGAAATTTTAAATTGTATAATCAAATTGACTATTATTGAAAATATTTTAACATGTGGATTTAAAAGTTTTAAGTGAGATTTGAAAGATTTTTTTATTTAAAAATACAAATATCAAATCTCGTGGTTTTATGTTATTTTTCAGAAAATTTAATCATACAAATATCAAAATCTCATGGTTTTAGTTTTTTAAGTGAACTTTCATAGAATTTAACTAAGATTTTTCTTAATTAACCAAAATTCAACAAAACCATCTCAAAATTCATCAAAACTCAAATCACATTAAATTCTTCATTCTATACACCCCTTAGTTCTTGTTATAACTATTCTATTTAACTTTGTTATAAAATATTGTTTCCACTTTTTTCTTTGAATTTTTGAAAAGGAAAATATATATTTATTTGTAGCATATATATTGGTGGTTTTGATAAATTCGCCTCTTTCCTAATTATTAAAAATAGAAAGGTGATTAATTTATCATTACAAGGTAATATATATTCCTTGCTTGCTCTTAGTGAGATAATTTAGCCCTACCAGGTCTATATTCCTTGCTGCTCTTGTGAGATATTTAACTTTAGTGAGATATTCGTTTCTCTTTCTCTATTCTTCTACGAATATCAAACCTTTAATACATTAGCAAACTAACCCTTTATATAAAAAAATTACATATTAGCAAACTAATGGAGGTTTTCAAAGATGTTAGTAGAAAAATGACATTACGATCCCCTAAAATGGGGAATTTTTATGAACTTGTCTTATGCTAGTTACGTTACTTGGAAACAAAGATTACAAAAATAAAGTATTAAATACATTATACAGTAAAACCTCTATAAATTAATAATGTTGGAACCATAATATTTTATTAATTTATAGTGATATTAATTTATTTATAAAATAATATTTATTAATTTATAGTATAAAATAATATTTATTAATTTATAGTATAAAATAATATTTATTAATTTATAGAGATTTTTGTAAAAAAAATAAAAATAAATAAATTAAGAAAGTTTGATCTAAATAAAATTAATGGATTGGATGTTATAAATTTTAATAGTTTTGGATTTGAAAGTTTAAAATTTAAAATAAAATCAAATTATTTTGATAATAAATAACAAAGATTATAGATAAATTCACTTATATAAATAATTAACATAAATTATATTTATGATTAGTAACATCATCTGTTGTATTTAACCAGCTTATATGACTATTGAAATAAAAATTATGCATATTTAGAATTTAAAAACTTATACAAAAGTTTATTTTATTTTATGATAAATTTATTTATGCTATAACAATAAAATAGTTTAAAATATAACATAATATTTTCTTATATAAGAAAAGTTATTTATGAGTTCTAATAGAAATTCATAAATAAAAAAATATATTATTTTTATAAATATATATATATATGTAAATTTACATGATTATTAATTTATGTTATTAACGGAGCCATATATTTACATAGAAATTTTTAAAAATTTATTATCTTATTATCTTATCAAATTTTGTTCATTTTTACACCGGCCCGACTATTGACCAACAAGTTTTATTAATTTATAGTGTTTATTAATTTATCGAGTATTAATTAATAGAGGTTCTACTATAACTATAATACGTTTTTAGTTCAAACACAATAAAAAAAACTTATAAAAGTTGTGTTTTGGATTTTGTTTAGAAATTTGCAAAAACTACTCAAATATAAGGGAGGTGTATTGAATTGAATATTTTGAGAGATTTGAGTTTTGAGATGATTTGGTGAAATTTTGGTGAATTATGAATTTTGTTATTAAATTTTTCTGAAATCTCACATAAAACTATGAGATTTGGTTCTTTATATTTTTTACTAAGAAATCCCCTCAAATCTTACATGAAACTTTTAAATCAAATTATAATCATGTTTTCAATAACAGTGGATTTAAGTGTATAATTTAAAATCATCAATCCAATAACACTAGATTTAAAAGATATTTTTAAAAGATATTTTTAAATTCATGTTTAAATAACACATAATTTGTCACTAAAACTCAAATCTCTCTAAATGTTCAGTCCAATACAACCCCTTAAATTTCATATTTTAATTTTCTTATAATCTTGATTGGATAATTAAATGGGCTTTTTAAAAATACCTATGGATTAAATGAGCTTTTTAAAAATTAATTTTCTTATAATCTTGATTGGATCATTAAATAGTTTTTTTTTTTTAAATACCTATGGATTTTGGCCCGTCGGAAAATATCAACGGATTTCAACAGAATTGTTTGGTCAGAAATTCATAGATTTGCTATCAGAAATTTTCGATGGAGATGCATTCCGTTGGAAATCCTGTCGATTTTGTGACATCTTTCTTGTAATGTAATGGTGACGACAAAGATTTGGCTCAATCAGCACCATTGAAATTTGGATGATTTTCTTAGGGAGTGTTTTGGTTTTGTATTTGTGTAGTGTAGTTTGGGTTTATGTTTCTTTGTATCTTTGGTTAATCATTCCTTTTGTCATTTTATTAATCATGAGCAAATTTTTAAGTATTGTATTTCTTACGTTGAGACGTGAGATGTGTCGACTACACTAATAACATGGAAATTTCTTATCTTGTGTTAAATCAACAGAAGACATATAGTAGCTAGAAATCAAAATCAAAATTTCAAATATTCAGCAACAAAATTTCAAACTTTAAGTAAAATAGCCAGAAACACAAACTCTATTGAGCTCAATTCAAAACAAAAAATTGGACATAAAATCTAAAGGGCAAGCAGGAGATAGATAACAACATAGCCATATAACAGTTTTGGGATCAAACTGAAACCTTTCTGAGTATCAGAGAATTGAAATTACTCAGCCATGTCGTCCTCCTCATCATCATCTTCTACCTGCTCACTTATCTTAAGGTCAGAAAGCAGCTCTGAAAGAGGAACAGATGGTGCACCTTCTCCATCAGTCATTGAAGCAGTCTCAGAAGGTTCATACTCATTGTTCTCGTACATGGACACGTTAAACCTTAGCTCAGGGTTTTCTTCAAGATCCCTCAAAAACTCTTCGTATTCATTATCCATCCTCTCTGGATCAAGCCTGCCTCTTGAATCATCCATTTCGATTGGAAGCTTCTTGAGCTTAAAGTTACGACCTTTCTTCTTCTTCCTCTCTCTCTGCTCCTCGTAACATTTCTTTATCAGAATTGCTTCAGGAAGTCCATTCTTCACACTCAGACGATATTTCTCCATTTCATTGTCGTTCACATTGGCCCCGTAAATGTCATATCCCAAAGCTTGATCACCTGGTTTCAGAATGTGTCCTAGATGAGTTTGAACATAAAACATCTTCCCAATGTCAGACTCACGAGCTATCTGAACATAGGATAAAGCGTATATCTGCCCACCAACAGTTGCTTCAACAACAGGTGACTCAACATCAAACACAAAGTACTTTACAAGTTGCCTACTAGTAAGCGCAGATCGAAACCCAGATCTCCAATACTGTCTCGCATCCAAAAACGCACACCTTAACGTTCTCGGATCTAGTAAAGTAATATTATCAGACACCTTCGTGCACACCACAAGAGGACCAAGATTTCCTAACCCGCTAGCAACTTTCGAAGGCAAGCAAACAAGATCTTCACGACAAACAGGACAGATTTTAACAGAGTAAGTATACTTGTAATTATACAAACTACTCTTAACATCATGAGACACCAACTGTTGATCCTGACGATACTCAATCGGAACAACTTTCCTCAAAAACTCAACAAATGCATTAGCATGACTCTTATTCCCAAAGAAAAAATCAATCCCTTGATCAACCTGTTGAATCCTAATAGCACGAGAAGCTGCATCATGCCTAAGAATCAACTGCTCAAGATAAAAGAACGTCCTCCTATGCGAAACATGTTGCCTAAGCTGAACCGAAGCAACCCATTGATCAGGATTAGCTTGAAACCTCGAACAAGACTCACAAAGATTATCTCTAACCGTAAACTCAACAAGATAAGACTGTTCAAGAACAGCACCATTCAAAACCTCAGCTTGAACTGTCAACTTAACCTTAATCCTCTTCGAATGTGGCTCAGTCCAAACAAACTCAGCGTTCTTCAACTTCACCTTGTTAAGATTCTTCAACCTTTTGATACAAAATGTTAAAAGCTCTTTTGATTCCCATTGAGCTTTGATCCAAGTCTTTGGTGGCTGTAAGTAACAAGTGCACTCAGGGCAATAGAAGATTTGAATACTCTTTTGTAAACCTTCGGTTATATCGACTTCAGATCGAAGACAATTCACACACATATTTGCATGATTTGGTGGCATTTGAACACCACACTTGCAACAAAGAACACTTCCTATGGTTTGTTGAACATTGAACATTCCTGATTGTTCATCCATTACTGACGACATCTGTAAATCATCAAATCAAATGAAAAAAAAAAATCAATACAAAAGATGAAGAAACAACGAACTCGATAACACAAATGATGAAACAACAAATTCGATAACACAAAACCATTTTCTAGAGATCTGAATCGGAAAAATTCTACGGAATTAGGGATTTCTACAACACAGCGACGAACTCGATGAAACAAATTGGTACCCATTAAATTACTGATTAGTCTAGGTTAAAAGCTTTGTACGATAGAACGGGAAGATTCTAGGAGGATTGAAGTGAGAAGAAGGATGAAACTTAATCGGAGTTTTAAGGTTTGTTTACCTGAGAAGAAGTCATCGGAGATTGAGAGAGCGGAGGCGGCGCGAGGAAGAGGCGGTGAAGGTTTTTATTTTTTGGTTCTTAAAACCTAAATTGTTGAAATGATAAATTCTTAAAACGTAAAGAGGCGGTGAAGCCATGAGGACGACGACGACGACACAAAAAAAAAAAAAAAACAAAAAAAAAAAAAAAAAAGAGGCGGTGAAGCCTTGGGCTTCTTAGGGTTGGGCTTGGGTAGGAAAATAAATTTGCTTATATGTGGTCCATGCTCCATATGATATGGATTTTTGTTATTTTGTTCCTAAAATATATTATTATTCTAGGAATAAATAAATTGATGTATATATAATTAATTATGAACTAGTCAAAGATAAAGTATAAACATTATGTATAAATTAAATAAATTGATGTATATATATAATTAATTATGAACTAGTCAAAGATAAAGTATAAACATTATGGATAAATTAACTAATTAAGGGAAATTTCAGCAACAGATCATTAAAAAAATTAAAATATGATAGTGGTTTTTTTATTAATTAGTTACATCTTTTCTTATAATTCTGACCAAAATACTTTTATCACAGTTTTAACGGTTAAGTATTATTTTAGCTATCAAATATCAGGGAAATATCAGCTCTAATTTTAGACAGTTGATTATTTTGTATAAAAATCTTTGATAATTTATTTAAGTTATAGAAAAAATGTAAGAATTCACAAGATTTCAAAATTATTGTAGTCATTAAGACTCTTCCTAAATCATAAATATCTAACCTCACTTAAGGGCAGATAATAGTGCTTTGGAGGGAGTCAATAAGACATTTAACCATCTATAAACGCCAAATCAGTTCTTGACCATCAAGCTCCATATAAATAAATAAACATTATATGACAAGATGATCATATTCCTATGTTCTTAACCGTAGTCAACAAACGGAAAACCAACAAAATAATGTGTGTGTATTTTTGCTGTTTCAATTTAATTTTTTGGTAGTCTGTAAACTTGTAATAATAATATAATAAAATAATTTGAGATGAAAATAAATTATTCGTTAAGAAGAACAATACATATTGGACGCTTTAGTTATTATTATCTTTTTTATTTTATGCATTATTAGGACTATCCTTGCAAAAACACATTGGTAAAATTGGTTGGGCTCTATCATGCCCTCAATAACCTCCCGGGTGACCCAACCTTTTACATTATTTGTCGCAATCTTTTTCTGTAAACTCCAGATTGCAATCAAACAATGTAATCGAGTCGGCCAATCCTGTTCAAAAAAAACATAGTTTTATTCTTTTCCGTTTAAGACATAAATACAGCTAAGGCTGGGCAAAAAAAAAACGATACCCGAAATCCAAACCCGAACCCTATAAAAAAACTGAATCGAATCCGATCCAAAGTTTTAAAATAACCAAATTTTATTCAAATTTAACAATTTTATTTTATTTTTCTTCAATATTTTGGATATCCAAAATCTACCCAAAATTATAAAATACCCGAATAGGTCCTATGCCCCTACATTCGAATACCCAAAAATTCAAAATACCTAATCTGAACCCGAACAGGTACCGGAATGCCCACCTCTAAATACATCGTTGCAAAAAGTAAGAAAAATCATTTGAACGTATGTATTCAGTTATCGATAACTAGTTCTTTTGATTCAAAATTCAGACCAAGGAAAATAAGCATTTCAATGTGAATTCGACAACAGTCATGTACGTGCTAGAAATTATTCATGGACCAAATGATGACAATCTAGTAATATTTTCTGTTTAAAATGGTCAATATTTTATTATTGTTGGATGGTGACCAACACCATTCCCTTGACCATTACCATTTCCTTGACCTTGTCCAGCTCTTACATCAACATGAACACCTTCAAAACCCGGAGGAGCAAATTCGTCATCCATTCCTAAAAATCTAACGTGTTCTACCCGTTCCCTTGCCGCTTTACGTGTATCTCTCTCGAAGAGGCGAATGTTGTCTACTCAATCAACCAAGTGTTGTGTACCGTGAGTTCTCAAGTTCATATACCTATAACATTCACAAGAGAAATCAAAGAGTGGAGGTTAATGTCAATAATGAAACAAAAATAAAGCCTTAGTCTCAAATCTAATCCAAATCCTAATGGTTAAACGCTATTGTCCCCGGCAACGGCGCCAATTTGATTTTTCGGTTTTTTAACGGTCTAGAAAATCAAATAACTCGTCGTGCAAGCACATAAGGATCGCATCCACGAGAGACAATAGGTTCAGACGTACTAAGAATGCAAGATTCTAATTCAATCTAAGGCGGAAAGATTTTTGATTTTGAAAACAAGTTTTAAAACTGAAGAAGACGGGAAATAAACAAAACACGGTTTAAAATTCCAATAAAGATAAAAACGAACTCCCGGAAATAATGTGGATGGATAGTGTAATTAATCACTAATTAATGGAGTTTAATTCTACTTCTTAAAGCTAATCCATAGGTTTTAGACACTTAATATATACTAATCCACTTTCGTGACACTAATACCTTCACTAATCACTTAGTAATCAATAATTATCATTAGCTACTAAATGTTCAGTGAGCATTACCAATAAGTCTAAGTTACCTCTTAATTCCTTAATCAACTATTCTCATAGGCTAAGCAAGCTAAGTGTATTAGTATTTTGGTTCAAGCATTTTAACAAACACCTTGTGAGCATGAAAATGCCTAAGTCCTAGACTATCAATTTCTTGACTAATCTAGCATTAATAACACCTACTAAGTATGGATTTATCAAATTACAAACCTAAGATCCACTAATTAATGATTAATCACCCTAGATCCACATTCCCAAGAGCTCTAAAAAGACTACTCACTCATCAACATGAAAACACAAATCCAAGAGTTTGATCTTTGAGAAATCATGTTGCTAAGATGAAAATAGGAAAGATCTTTATAGATATCAAGTTTTGATAGATGGAAATACGAAAACATACAATGTATCAAGGAAAATCTCAAAGTGGCTAATCAAAGATCCCTAAAACAAAGCATACCTATAATTCGGTTTCTCTTAGGCTATTTATAGTCAAAATAAAATGATTTGGTTAACATGCTAAACCAAGTCAAACCCGGAACAAACCGGTCAACAATTGGAAAATTCAAAATGTTTGTAACTCCATCAGTTGACTTGGTCGCTGCAAGACGTTGCTGTCCTCCACTGGTCTAGCTCAGACCGGTACAAATGCTCACTATCTTCCATCGGTCTACATCAGGTCGCCACAAATGGTTTCTATCTTCCATCGGTCTACATCAGGTCGCTACAGATGGTCACTGTCTTGCCCAGGAAAATCTCAGCAGCTTCGTAACGACCAAGCTTTGGCCACTACACTATCCCGATGGCGTTCACCGACTTCACCTATGCCGCTACAAAATCCCTGTGGCTCTCTTCCTTCATCAAACCGTACTCAAATGATCATTTTTGACTCTTTTGATCGTCACTTCCCCTATTCTTCTTCATAACCTGCAAGATACCAATGCATATGCAATATGTGCGACTAAACCCCTATATGAGTTATGCAAATAGCTCAAAAGTGAGGTAAAACAAGGCTATAAAGATGATAAAATCGATACATATCAATTTCCCCAAACTTATCTCTTGCTTGTCCGCAAGCAAACTACAACACTTAAGCGGAGAAAAAGGTTTGAAGGTGGGGATTCATAACCATTAAAAGATCGCAAACTATCAACATCACAACTCCAAGATAATAAGTCAAGCAACACAAGATCGAATCTCTAATCAACCATCCTCTTCACACTTATCGCAACTCCTAGTTTTTTTACTCTAATATAGAACTCAAGAAATCCACAAACAATCATGCTAATCAACTCTTTAACATTCAATTAGTGGTGATGGCATGTATATAGTCTCGCTAAGGGAGTGTCAATTGCTATCAATTGGTTCAATAAGAAGGGTTAAGAAAAAGGTGGCTTATCACAAGTAGTGGGTTTCTCTCCAACAAACGAGGAATGCATGACATTAGGCAAAAGCTATCTAAGAAAGAAAACAATTTATGCATCCAAGTTCAACATCCATTGTTCTACCCAATCCTAGGCCTTAAATATCTAAGTCAATCCCATTCCCAACCTAGATTCTAGAGACTTTAAACCTACAAAACTTTCCTTTTTGAATCTCCCACCAATCCTCAAACCATTTTCATTCCTCTTACTAAGCTCTCTAAGGGATTTTTGTTTTCTTTTCAAACCAATGACTCTCTTTTTTCGCTTTTTCTATTCTCCTTGGCTTCTCTATTCTTATTCTCGTATTTTTTTTTCAATATTTCTTCCTTTCATAACTTTCTTTTAGAGAAAGCTTCAAGGTACACTTTTTGTTGCTAGAGTCATAACTTATTTTCATATTCAATCCCTAGAGCTTTTCCTTTTCTATCCATTTCATTTCTCAACATCTTTTCTTTCTTTGTTTTTTTTTTTATTTACTCTCCCCAACACCTATTCTAAGTCAATAACAAAACTACCTATTCTTTCTTTATTCCCAACCTAGATGCTAGCTCTTAATATTATAGATTCTAGCTCATAATGGAGGTCAAGCCTTGTCGTTCCCGATACTCTCAAGATTTTGCCCATGTATGCATTATCAAAATGAAAAAGGCCTCACTCAAGCAAATTAACAAAAGCTAGAAAGAATGGTTTAGGTAAAGGGTGGGGAACTATCTTTAAATTGAAGATGGCAATCCGATTTAACAAGAGTGGCAAAAAGGATAAGAAAAACCGGATGTTTCAATGAAAGACCATAAAAGCAAATTTTGAGCCCCTAAGCGAGATGATTAAGTCCAAATTAAGTTCCACTAGATATAGTTGAAAGCAATCAAGCTAGCTTTAATCAAGAGTTTAAACTTTCGATCAAAGAGATCAAAGTGCAAAGGTTTAAGTCTTTCGAGATTGATTAAGCATTACAAGAGTATTATCAAGGTGATCACATTTCAAGCTAAGCAAAGATCTTTCCATGGTGAGTTTAATGATTATCCCCTATGCATATACAAATGCAAACCTATATGCTTTTAGACTCGATCCTATTGGTAAAATGAAATACAAAGCTATATGAAATACAAATTTTTTTTTTTTTAATTTTTAATTTTTTTTTAAAGCATAACTATGAACAATGCAAGACTCAAAGAATGAAAAATCAAAAGAAAATACGACATTAGATACCAAGTATCTCCCCCAAACTTATTTTGCAACGTCTCGGTGTAAGAATAAACTTGAGAAGGAGACTAACAAAAAACATAAAAAATGCAAAATAGAAGTATTTACAAAAGAAGTGAAAGGTACCTAATACCAAGAGTCGAATTGGAATGAGTAGGATTCATTACTTAAAGTAGGGAGTGGTGATGTTGGTGATCGGGTTGCTCTCCGCTTCCTTTGGCGCGTTCGTAGGAGGAAGCACGAGGAGGTTCTTCGGTTTGCATGTGAAGGCTCGGCATGCCATGGACAGAATGTCTCTCCTCTGTGTCTTCCTCCATTGGCATTCTCTCATCCTCTTCTCTAGCTGTCTCCTCATGAGTAACTTGGTCCGCTATCGAGTCGACTACCTCTTCAGGCCTTGGGTTTGAGCAACCCGCACCGGAAAGCTTGTCTTTTAGACTCTTCACCTCTCGGTTCAATATCTTCACTTGGTTCACCACCTTCTTTAAAGACCGTTCTTGCCACTTAATGAACCTTTGTAGCAAGTGAATGGGTTCATGGACTTTCCAAAGTGCCGGTTCACGGATAGACTCATCCCAAGGTTGAAAATCATACCAGGCACTACCATATACCGGGTTAGGTGAAGCACCTTCTTCCGATGGACCTGCATTATCATTTTTTTGTACCGTGCTTTCTCGGCTTGCCAATGGTCTTGAGAGTGCCATCTCTTGCCACGTTAAACTAATGTTCTTGCCCATGTCGAAACTCTAGACTCTCTTTTGCCTTAAGGGAAGTAAGGGCCAGGTTTGGCAACAATATCTTCTTTTGCACGGGGTCCATGTAGTGGAATCGGTAAGCATAGGAGTCATTGGTGGAGCCTCCCACATAGTGTGTTCGGTTGAGGTAGTAGATGTCTATCCTTGTATAGTCGATCATAGGTCCGGATAAGTCTACTCCCAAAGCCATAAAGATCGGTGTCAAAAGTCATCCAAAGCTACATTGTGCTGTTTTATCTTTTGTGTCCCAACACCATTGGCGGCAAAGGAAGATGGCATAGAAAAAATACTCCACCATACTCACGTCATCTTTATTAGCATGGATGCCACGATATCCGTTTGATACTAAGAACGGTTTGATACCTACGGCAAGAAATGCCAACTCTTTATTGTCAATCGACCCCGTCTCTCTTTGTGCATACAATGTGTGGGTGAGAATCTTGTGTGCGTAGCGTGTCACGGGGTTACAAATATGTGAGGACTTCGTGTTTAGTCCATTGTATTTCCACATCCAATAATGTCCCAACACTTCTCGTAATCGGCTTCCGGGAGATCGAGTGGACTATGATTGCCCCTTTGTAATCCATAAAGCTCACTCAAATCCCCAAAATTCATGGAGTACACTTTCCCTCTTAGTTGAAACTCAATTCTCGTCTTATCGTCCTCTCCATCATCCCCGGGAATGATTGTTTGACGCTTTAACGAGGCAAGAAATTCCTTGGTGAGATCCTCATAGGTTGGGTGAACCATGCTAACAAGCCTCAAAAGATCCATGTTGTAGAGGATTGCTTCCACGTCATCTAAGGGTCCCGCTTGGCTAAGAAAGTCCGGATCAGGGAAGCGAGTGCCTATAAATTTGTTATTCTTGAACCTTGCCATGTATTGCGAGTAAGTTGGCGGTCTTGGCTTAGAACCCTCGACTAAGCCTTGCGTTTCTCTTTGGCTTTTGGAGGACTATCACTATCAACCTCGGTTTTACTTCGAGATTCTTCCAACTCTGCAAAATCAATATCATCATCCTCAAAGGTTTCCTCAACTATCTCTTTATCCTTTGTCTTTCCTTTGGTCTTTGGCTTGGAAGGGTTAGGAGGATCAGGTGGGGCTTTCTCTTTGCTCTTATTCTTCCCTTTCTTCGTGCTTGCTTCAACGGTTCGTCTTGTTTTCGTCATTATTAATCTACAAAACAATGTTTTAACACTTTGGAAAAGGTTAGTAAGGCTCTTGTGGAGCCACATTGTCGCTAATTCCCAAAGCGTGAACTCATAAAATATTTAGAGCACAGTAGGAATGATATAAGGCTTTGAACACCTAACAAGCAACATCAAAGAGCAATTGATCGCAAATTAAGCAATTCATCAACAATTCTCATGAATCATCACCAAAACGTTTTCAAAGTTGTTAGTCACTTAAGAAGTCTCTCAAAACAACATTCTCTATCTCTTGAAACCGCAGTCCCCAACTTTCCTAAAATATATATATATATATATATATTTTTTTCTTTTGGTGATTTGAATTCAGGATTTTTAAAGCAAAACTTCACCAATCAAACACCAATTCAAGCAAACTGCGGTGATTTGAAGTAATAAATGTCATCTAACTCACAACTATGGTTCAATTTTCACTTTGAAGCAAGCTAAAACGAAAATTTAAGTTTTACCCAAAAAACAAATTTTGAGAGTTGTATACCTTAAAATTGATTTGGGGAAACACGAAATAGGGAAGCTGAAGCAGAGATTACTCAAGAGATGCACTAAAAATATGGATTCAGGTTCGAAAATCTTTGAAAACGGTGAAGATTTGAGAGATTTCTAAGAGTTTTGGTGATTTTGGCGTGAAGAACAAAGAGGAATGGAGAAGAAGTCACGTGGGGAAGAAAAGGTGAGGGAGAAAACCGGTCCGGTTCAATTTAATTGAACCGGTTTTAATCCAAGATTCAATTCAGAAGACTTACCTAGGCATATAGCGGTCAGATTATAACCGCTGCATATGACCGCTACAATCCATCGACCACGACTGCCCGTTACGTCTGACCGGTGAGCTTCATCGACCTAGCTTATACCACTACATATGACCGCTGGGATGTCGGAAGATTTTAGGATTTTTTGTACCGGGCAACAAGAGACCGTTGCATATGACCGCTACAACCCATCAACTAAAATATGCCCGCTATGTGTGACCGATGAGCTTCATCGACCTAACTTATACCGCTACATATGACCGCTAGGATGTCGGAAGATTTCAGGATTTTTCGTATCGGACAACAAGAGACCGCTGCATATGACCACTACAACCCCTTTTTTTTGGAGAAATAAGAATCCTAGTATATACAAAGATAATCATGAGATTACCTCTCAAGTGCGCTCGTTTAACGTCATGAGCTCGACTTGCCTCAGTGTTTAGGCGGATAGGAGATCTGAGAGATACGCCGTGGTACCCTCTCTTGACGAAACACTTGCCAAATATGGCTTCACTCTTTTACCGTTAACCACAAACTTGTTTCCATCTTTGTTCTTCAACACAATAGCACCGTAAGGTCAAATTTCTCTAATCATGAAAGGCCCCGACCAACATAACTTGAGTTTTCCGGAAAAAAGCTTCAATCGAGAGTTGAACAATATACCTCATCACCAGCCATGAAGTCTCTAGGAATTATCTTCTTATCATGTAAATATTTCGTTCGCTCTTTATAGATCTTCGAGCTTTCATAGGCTCCAAGTCTTATCTCATCAAGCTCATTCAATTGCACCAAGCGCTTCTCTTCTGCGGTCTTAATATGAAAGTTTAGTAACTTGGTTGCCCACATCGCTTTGTATTCGATCTCAACTGGTAGATGGCAAGCTTTCCCGTAGCGAAGGTTGAATGGAGTAGTGCCTAGAAATTATTCATAGACCAAATGATGACAATCTAGTAATATTTTCTGTTTAAAATGGTCAAAATTTTATTATTGTTGGATGGTGACAAACACCATTCCCTTGACCATTACCATTTCCTTGACCTTGTCCAGCTCTTACATCAACATGAACACCTTCAAAACCCGGAGGAGCAAATTCGTCATTCAATCCTAAACGTCTAACGTGTTCTACCCGTTCCCTTGCCGCTCTACGTGTATCTCTCTCGAAGAGGCGAATGTCGTCTACTCGATCAACCAAGTGTTATGTACCGTGACTTCTCAAGTTCATATACCTATATTATTCACAAGAGAAATCAAAGAGTGAAGATTAATGTCAATAATGAAACAAAAATAAAGCTTTAGTTTCAAATCTAATCCAAATCCTAATGGTTAAACGTTATTGTCCCCGGCAACGGCGCCAATTTGATTTTCGGTTTTTTAACGGTCTAGAAAATCAAATAACCTCATCGTGCAAGCATGTAAGGATCGTATCCACAAGAGACAATAGGTTTAGATGCAATAAGAATGCAAGATTCTAATTCAATCTAAGGCGGAAAGGTTTTTGGTTTTAAAAACAAGTTTTGAAACTAAAGAAGGCGGGAAATAAACAAAACACGGTTTAAAATTCCAATAAAGATAAAAACGAACTCCCGGAAATAATGTGGATGGATAGTGTCATTAATCACTAATCAATAGAGCTTAATTCTACTTCTAAAGTTAATTCATAGGTTTTAGACACTTAATCTATACTAATCTACTTTTATGGCACTAATACCTTCACTAATCACTTACTAATCAATAACTATCATTACCTACTAAATGTTCAATGAGCATTACCAATAAGTCTAAGTTACCTCTTAGTTCCTTAATAACCTATTCTCATAGGCTAAGCAAGGTCAGTGTAATAGTATTTTGGTTCAAGCATTTTAACAAACACCTTGTGAGCATGAAAATGTCTAAGTCCTAGACTATCAATTTCGACTAATCTAGCATTAATAACACCTACTAAGCATAGATTTATCAAATTACAAACCTAAGCTCCACTAATCTATGACTAATCACCCTAGATCCACATTCCCAAGAGCTCTAAAAAGACTACTCACTCATCAACATGAAAACACAAATCCAAGGGTTTTCTTTGAGAAATCATGTTGCTAAGATGAAAATAGGAAAGATCTTTATAGATATCAAATTTTGATAGATGGAGATAAAAAAACCATACAATGTATCAAGGAAAATCCCAAAGAGGCCAATCAAAGATCCCTAAAACAAAGCATACCTATAATTAGGTTTCTCTTAGGCTATTTATAGTCAAAATAAAATGACTTGGTTAACATGCTAAACCAAGTCAAACCCGGAACAAACCGGTCAACAATTGAAAAATTCAAAAAGGTTTGTAACTCCATCAGTTGACTTGGTCGCTGCAAGACGTCGCTGTCCTCCACCAGTCTACCTCAGACCGCTACAAATGCTCACTATCTTCCATCGGTCTACATCAGGTCGCTACAGATGGTTGCTATCTTCCATCGGTCTACATCAGGTCGCTACAGATGGTCGCTGTCTTGCCCAGGAAAATCTCAGCAGCTTCGTAGCGACCAAGCATTGGCCGCTACACTATCCCGATGGCGTCCACCGACTTCACCTATACCGCTACACAATCCCTGTGGCTCTCTTCCTTCATCAAACCGTACTCAAATGATCCTTTTTTACTCTTTTGATCGTCATTTCCCCTATTTTTCATCATAACCTGCAAGGTACCAATGCATATGCAATATGTGCGACTAAACTCCTATATGAGTTATGCAAATGGCTCAAAAGTGAGGTAAAGCAAGGCTATAAAGATGATGAAATCGATAGATATCAATACGAACATGAGGAAAAAGTGCTTGACATAAGTCATTTTCTTTCGGTGGATCTTACTTAAAATTTTTATTAGATTTTGGGAAAATGTAAAGATGATTCATCCTCATATCCTCATATAAATTGATCTCATGGTTCGAATATTAAAACATTTTTCTTTTTTTTTTTTTAAAGTTGATTTTTTACCTAATATATAACATTTGAATTTAGAATAGTTTAATACAGTTAAATTTTGTAAGATACCATGATGTTTATTTTGGAAATACACTCTATAGTATTTACTTTTCTTATACTATTAAAAGAGAAATATTATAATTTTTATATCCAAACACTAGTTTAAGAAAATAATGAGAAGCAATTGAGGCCATACCATTCAGTAGTATCTAAGACAATATCTAAATTATTAAAATAATTAAAAAAATAAAATAAGTAAGAGAGAAGTATGGAATTGTGAAACAGAGTTTCTAGAAACATAGAAACTCATTAGAGCATCTTCATCGGTAGATACTCAATTAGAGTCTCTTATCAAATATAATAGTATTGTTATTTATATAATTTAATTGTTTGATTATTATTTAGATAGAAAATAAGATTCAACTACTAATAATAAGACATATGCAGAAACAATATCTCAATGAGTCTCTCCAAAGAGAGACGTTTCTAATAGGCTTGGGCAAAAAAATCAAAATTTGAAAACCGATCTGAAACCAAACCGAAAAATTCGGTTCCAAAACTGAACCAAATAGTCATAAACTCCGAACAGATTTTAAATATGTCTACCCGAATTATCCAAATCGAATCCGATCCGAACCGAAAACCAAACAGTATAACCAAAAATCCAAAATATATTTATATATCAAAAATATTAGTTATAATTTTAGACCCAAAACTATTAAATAACAAAAATATCTGAATAATCAGAATTTTAAAATTTTAATTTTAATAATCCAAAAAATATTTGTTATATTTAGTTGTAGTTTTGACAATTTTTATCAAAGTTTAACCAAATTTTATCAAATTTAACATTTTTTTGATTTTTTAAATCCGAAATCCAATCCGAAATTGAACCAAAACCGAACCGAATAGTCATAAAACCCAAACGGATACTAAACTCTTCTATCCGAATTATCGAAATCCAAAAAATCCTAACCAAATCCGATCCGAAATACGAATGCCCAGACCTAGTTTCTAACATCTCTGTTTCTCTTTTCAATTTTTTTTTAATTTAATGAAGAGTCATCTAAAGGCTCTAATGAAACTGTTTTTAAAGACTCTATTAATATTTATCATTCTATTAGTGGTCAATTTTAAAAAAATATTAAAATTTAATCATATAATTTAATTGTTCCAAAATATCAATATTATATTGTTAAGAAACTCAAAAGAGTTTCTCAACCACTGGAGCTGCCCTCACGAGTTATTTTAATGTTATTGGTTATTTTAAGTATTTTTGTAAAATTGAAGAATTATGTAATAAAAACAAAGTTTACAAAGTTTGATTGATTAGTTTTTATAATTACAGGTTATTTTAATATCACGGTTTATTTAAACCAAATCATGGATAATTTTAATCTTGCTTTATAATATCATTGATTATAGTAATATATGATAATAAATGACACTATTGTTCATAGTAAAGTTACACACAAATTCAACAAATAATTATTTATTTAAAAATAAAAATAAAATAACATCTAAAATTCTCCAAAAAATAATTTATTATAGTAATACATGATAATAAATTATATTATTGTTCATACTAAATTTATACACAAATTCAACAAATGATTATTTATTTACAACTAAAAACTAAAAATAACATCTAAAATTCTCCAATTAATAGTTTATTTAAAAATTTACAATATACAATGTTGGTTAAGACCAAATTTAAAATCAAATTATAAATAAATCAACCCCACTAATTACAAAATCAAATGATAATCTTTAAAATTACTCAACTAACACTACTTACCGAAACTAACACTACAAACCACCAAAATGAATATATATATATATTAAGAAACCAAATTAAAATATTTATAAAAAATAGACAGACCAAAAAAAATAGTAATTTAAACTTACACATCTAAAATATAAATATTTATAAACAAAAAAACTACAAATCTATATCAAAATCATTGACCCGTGGTTTGAGTATAGTTTCCAGTTTTAGTTTGGATGATTTATAAGCAGTCAAAATATTCTTATAATTTCTCATATATTCAACTTTCTTAAATGAAAATTGTACGTTTCCTAATCATGTAGATTTGACTCAATTGAAACTGAGAAAATGACTCAAAAGAAAATAAAAATCATCAAAGAGAAAAAGATGTTAGTGACCTAGAAATATCCTTCCCATACTTAAATTACACAGTTTTGGTGTAAAAATAAATAAATAAATACTCATAAAAAATAACCAAATAAAATCCCACAAAGAAAAAGAAAAAGTTATAACCAAAAAAAAACTACATGGGATTTACGATCACTGCATATCGGTCAGTATAAACAGAGTACCGACCGGTTCTGATAAGGTCCAATACTGATCAGTTAACCTTTCTAAAATTATTATAAACTTTAAATTTAAAGAAAGTTACTAAACATTTAAGACAGGGTTCTAAATGGACCTTTCGTAAACTTCTTTTTTTGTATGCCCTTGGTAAAAATTTATAAGCCCAAAACCTAAAATTCATAGGATTTTTTCCTTCTAGTTCTTAATATGTTTTTTTCTAATTTTATGGTATTTTGGTTTAGAACTAAAACTTGTTTTTGATTTATTAAGATTGTTAATATTAAGAAGACATAATGTTTGATTGAATTACTTGGGGCATTTATAATATTTGTTTTAAATTTAATATTTATTACACACAACAGTACTTAACTATTTATATATCCTTTTGTTTCAATTTAAGTTTTTGATACACAATCAGAAAATATTACGGCTACCAATCTAGCTGTTATATGTAAATAAAGTACATTTGGATTGCCAAAATAAGAGTACAAAATTCTTTTCAGAAAGGCAAATATATGGAAATCTCTAATGGTTGGGACCTAAAAACTAATGTATTTGTATTGATATAACATATTAATCTACTTTTCAATATTTTATAATTTGGTCCAATAGATTGTATTTTTTTTTTAAGTTTTAGTCATAACATATGCTATCTATTTATAATATATAATTAATGAAATAGTTTATTATATAAAAATAACATAATTAAACAAAAATTAGAAGAATAATTGAAATTTGGAGAGAGAGGGGGGGGGGGGGGCAAACGTAACACTTATATTTTCTTATGGCATAGTTGACAATTTACACACAAAATGTTATTGATTTGATTTTGGGTTATATATTGCAACTTTTGCATTTTTTGAATAACATTTAAGTTTTTAATATTTTTCCCAATTGGTAACTTCTTCGCTTAATGTAAGGGATGTTTCAGGGTGCAACTTGCACCACACCACACACTCTGACATGTGTATGAGCAATTGTGGAGCATGAGTCATGACCTTCACGTTTTTCTTGCATGATGGCCAGATGAATGAGCGTTTCCTAAAAGAGACAATACATTCTTAAATTCTCTGTTACGACCATGTAACTCTTACATCTTTTGCATTTTTGAGCAATATTTCCTTTTTATAACATTTTTCCCTGTTTGGTAATTTTTTCTCTTCCTGTAACTAGCGTCTCACTGTGCAACTTACACCACACATTCTGACAAGTGTACGAATATTTGTGGGGCTTGGGTAATAATACCTTCATGTTTTCTTGCATGATGGCCAGACGGATTAGTATTTCTTAAAAGAGACAATCACTTTCCTAACCTGTCCGTTACAACCATGTAAATCTCACATCTATATAATAAGCCACTAACAAAACTTCAAAAAACCAAAATATCAAAATATTACTGAAAGAAAACCGAAATTGAAAGCAAAGAAAGTCGCATTTAAGGGTTTCAAGACATGAAGTTCACAACACTAATGTTCATCACCTTCGCCATAGTCGTCATGTCATCTCCTTCTCTGATCAAAGGCAGAGCAACCGCGGTTGGAGGTTTCAAAGAAGTGGCACAATCTTGTGTTATAACGGAGCTAATGCCGTGCTTACCGGCAATAACCTCAGGAGGACCACCGAGTGAAGAGTGTTGCGACAAAATGAATGAGCAGAAGCCATGTTTGTGCGGTTACATAAAGAACCCAGCGCTTAGTACTTACGTTAGCTCTCCAAACTCTCTCAAAGTTTTAGAAGCTTGTAAAATTCTTATTCCAACTTGTTAAGCTTTAAAAAACAATTATTGATAAAAAAGTATGTAATCTAAATCTTATGTAACAATGTGTCAGTGATGAATGATGGTTGTTGGTAAATTTCCATGTCTCGTTGAAGCTTAAAAATTATGATATCTGTCGTAGTCAACAAAATTCAGGTTGTGTTTTCTTCTCTATATTGTTCGTCGAATAAAGCACATGGTCTAAATTTTTTTACATGTGAGTTCTATAAATACGCTTGATTAGTCATTGGCTCAAGTTCTTGTGGTAGTCCATTCTTTTTAAATGATGGGTTTCTACGTAAAAGTGTTAACTTCCTCATTCTCACATTAGTCATTAATCTCTAAGAAAACAAATGCTGCTGATTTTAGAGATTATCGGTTAATATCCTTTTGCAATATTCTATGTAAAGTCATCATAAAGAATTTGCGACTGTTTTAAGGAGATCCTCTTGTTCTTTTATTGAGCTAAACCAATCGTTTCAAAGATAAATTTGTACTTGAAAGCTTGTTGTTAGCAACAGAGATGTCACAAAGACACAATTTTTTTTTTTTAATAAGGATGTGAATTTCATTAAAAATGAAGAGTTTGAACTACAAAAAAGCTGTAAAAGAAATGCAACAAACCTTGTTAAATAAAAGGCTTGACATTTGAGATAGTACCAAGCTCCTATGTTTTTGTTGTCTTTTCAATAGTTTTGAAATATATAATAGTAATATACTTGTATAATAATTTTGGCTATTTTCAACACTGCAGCCTGAACTTAAACTCTTAAAGATTTGAAAAACGAACAAAAAAATGGACATTTATTATGAAAATAGGAAGAAACGTTGAACCGAATCTGGAGGCAGAGACGTCAAGGCCCATAACTTTCTTTTGTTCCTTTCTAACTATTTATCTCGTAATTAATTTAAAATTGATATTTATGTAAATAAAAAAGTCAGACTTTGATTGACCGCTGAGTTATATAGTGTTACTTCTATGATAGGAGTCGTGTCTCTCTCTGCACTAATAAGAGCACTTCTCTCAAACATAAAAAAAATAACAGTTTCTTTGTATTACTTATATTTTAATTTTTTTAATAAATAAATCACTAACTGCATTACATGTGGCAGATTCACTTGAGAAACGTCTCTTTCATTTTTTTCATCTTCTTATCAATATATTAATATGTAGATACCCCAATGGAGGTGCTTTAAGTACTCTATTATTTGGCTTACCAATGCCATTATGCATGTCAATACTCAACAGCGACAACTTTTTCAAATTTCAGAGGATATTTTACAGGGAAGAAAGCTAAAATAACCTAGAATTTAACATTAATTATTATAATAATTCATTTTTTTTAATTGCTAAAATGTTTTTAATCCCAAACTACTTTTGAAATTTTTGTTAGGAAAAAAACAGTTTTCAAAAATGTTACTAACTTTTTTTTTCAGCATGGCTAAAGTTGATGATATTTACAAAAATGTCATTTCGTCCTTTAAACAAATCCGCAGCTCATGTTACCGCACACTTATTTTCTTATTTGTTGTAGCACTCGCAGATTTATTGTGCACATTTATTTTTGTTTACTCTGCATATTTGTTTTTTATGTTGCCGCAAACATATTAATTCGCAAATTTATTTTGTGATTTCGCGGAGTTAATTAGAACTGCGGATTTATTTTGCACATTTATTTCAGCATATTATAGCGGAGTTATATATTTTTTTGTGAAGCCGCACAGTTTTTTTAAATTAGTTGCCGCTGATTTATTATTACAGTTATCGCGTTGTTATTTTTTGTTTGGTCGCGAACTTAAGTTTTCATTGGTTGCAGAGTTATTGTTATCGTCTTCGCGGACTTATTTACCACGCACATTTTTGCACATTTATCGTTGCGGATTTATTGTTATTGTTGCTGCACATTTATTCAGCAAATGTTAACGGATTTATTTTCTCTTGCTGTGGCGGACTTAATGTATACGTTAATGCACATTTTTTTCTTATTGTTGCTGCACATTTATTCAGCAAATGTTAACGGACTTATTTACTCTTGCAATGGCGGAATTAATGTATATGTTACTGCACACTTTTTTTTATTGTTGCTGCACATTTATTCATCAAATGTTAACGGACTTATTTTCTCTTACTGTGGCGGACTTAATGTATATGTTACTGCACATTTTTCTTAATGCTGCTGCACATTTATTCAGTAAATGTTAACGGACTTATTTTCTCTTGTTGTGGCGGACTTAATGTATATTACTGCACATTTTTTCTTATTGTTGCTGCACACTTTTTTTATTGTTGCTACACATTTATTCACGTGCTTGTTGCTGCACATTTATTCACATATATTGTTAATTTCATGTTGTTGCGGACTTGTTATTATCAGTTACTGAGGAGTTTGTAAAATGAAATCTGGACCACAAGATTTAGGGTTTCTCTTCATCTTCCCCTTAGCGTTTTTTGGTTTTTTACAGCCATCTTCATCTTCCTCTTTCTTCATCATTCCTCTCTGATTTCGACCTTGTCTTCTTCATTTTCTTCTCCTTGGCGTTTGTTTTGTCCTTTTTTCATCTTCATCTTCCTCTTTCTATCTACCATCGTTAGCATTTCGTCTATTTTTTTTTTGAAAGGAATGGAACAAATTATATTTGTATGTGGAAAATGGAGCTTTGAAAAGTGTAGATGGTTGTTTGTTGTTGATGTTAAGCGAGGATCTAGAATGGTAGGAGCTGATGATAGCATGAATTATGAGAATTTCATTGGAATGGTGTTTGAAGATTTTGGGTTAGATAATAGAGTATATGATGTCAAACTGAGCTACATGTTTCATAAGAAGATTATGCAGATATTGCCTCAAGATACACCTCCCGTATATATTGAGAATTGTAGGCAATTCAAAACTTTTTTGGGTCAATCCAAAGTAGATATGCTTCGACTTTGTGTGGAAGTGAAGGATAAGATGGATATCAAGGATAAGACATTATACGTTGAGGTTCCAAAAACTGAAGAGAATGATGAAGATGGTAATGATGATGATGAAGATGATGATGAAGATGATGATGAATCCAGATTTGATTATTGTGACGACTCCGATGGAACTGATTCAGGTGATGAGAATTTTCCAGCTTATGGGATGATGCCCGAAGAAGAAGAAGAGGAAGAGAAACCAATATTACCAATAAAAAAGAGAGCTTCCATATTTTATGTAAGTGAAAGTAATGCAAATGCTGAATTTGCAAAGTTTCAATTGAGTTCTTTGGATTTAGCTATCAGACAATGTTATGAGTCGAAAGAGGAGCTGGAGACAAGAATGAAGATTCTTATTATTGTCCAGAAATTTGATTTCAATGTCGATAAATCGACACCTGAATTATTGACTATTAAGTGTTGGGTGAATGGATGTTCTTGGAGAGTATCCAAGGTTTCGTGTTCGACAGTATATCCCTAATCATACTTGTTCAGTTACAGAGTGTTCTGCAAGATTCCGACAAGCAACTCATGAGATTCTTGGATTATTGTACAAGGATTTCGTTGGTGGAGTTGGACCAACCGTATTGCCAATGCATGTTACCGATGTGCTAAATAAATGATTTCAAATTAAGGTATGGTCATGAATTTAATTATTTTATGGTCGTATGGTCGCACATATGTTTACTCTTTGCTGCATAGTTGTTTAGTTACTCTTTGACCGCACAGTTATTCTTTGGCTGCACATTTGTTTGTTCTTTGTTTGCACATTTGTTTGTTCTTTAGCTGTATATGGTCATTCTTATTTTTCTTTGTGTAGCTTGATTATTGGAAGGCATATCGGACTCTAAGACATGCTCGAGATTTAGTTAGGGGAACTCAAGAGAGTGGATATAAATTACTACCTGCTTACTTGTACATGATTAAAAGAGAAAATCTCGGATCACACACACGGCTTGAAGTTGATGAGAATCAAAGATTCAAGTACTTGTTTCTAGCATTTAGTGCAAGCATCAACGGATTTCCTTATCTGCGGAAAGTTGTGGTTGTTGATGGTACTTTTTTGCAAGGGAAATACAAAGGGAGACTTCTTACCGCTACAGCTCAAGAAAGTAATCTTGAGATATTTTTTATTGCTTATGCCGTAGTTGATACTGAAAATGATGAGTCATGGGTATGGTTCTTTGAGCAACTCAGCACTGTTATTCCCGATGATGAATCTCTTGCCATTATTTCTGACAGACAAAAGTCTATTGGGAAAGCTATTAGAACGGTATACCCAAAGTTAGTCATGGAATATGTACATACCATTTGTACAAGAATACATTGGTCCGTTTTAGAGGTCAGAAAACGTTTAGTTTGGTGAAAAAGGTGGTCAATGCTTTCAGACTTGTTGATTTTTAGACCATAAATAACCAGATTCAAGCTTGAATCCTGCACTTCATACGTATCTTGAAAGAGCTGATGTTCGACTATGGACATGTGTTTATTTCCCTGGCGATAGGTAAAATTTTCTTACAAGCAACATTGCTGAGTCAATGAATAAGGTTCTATGACAATCTAGAAAATTGCCTATTGTGCAACTACTTGAAGATATGAGATCGATGATGACAAGATGGTTTGATTCTCGAAGGACTGATACATTGAAATTGGAAACAACTCTAACCCGTGGAGTAGAAAAATTGTCAGAGGTAAATAAGAAATCTTTTTTGGTCGCAAGTTTTGTTTCTTTGCTAATACATATGACCGCATATTAAATTTTTCTAATTTTTTGAAGTCATGTGGAATATTCTAAGCATCTAAATGTTCAAGATATTGATGCTAATCAAGTTCAAGTGATAGGCGGAAAATCTCTACATGTTGTTAATTTGAGAGATAAAAAGTGTTCATGTCGTAGGTTTGACTTGGAGAGGTTGTCATGTACACATGCAATAGCAGCGGCTGAGAGTAGAAAGATGTCATGTATTTCACTTTGTCATCCTTACTATCATAGATACTACTTGTACAACTAGTGTTCTACCGCTATTATGCCTAGAGATTTTTCTTTGCCAATACCAGAACATGTTGCGACAATGGTGTATTTATCACCTATACCTCGACAACAACCAGGTCAGATAAAAAATCAAGAATCAAATCAGTCCTTGAAATTGCCATGCAGAAGAAAAGGCATAGGAAGAAACACACATGTGGAAATTGTAATGAAGTTGGACATAATCTTAAAACATGTAAAAATGCATAAACTAAACTCTCTCTTATATGGATTGTAAACTATGTTGAACTATGGATTGTAAACTCTTATGTACTATGTTGTTATATTGAAAAATAATTCTGCGATAACAATAAACTAAACGAACAAGTCCACGGTGAGATAAAATAAAAAGAAGAAATAAATCAACGATAACACAAAACTAAACAAACAAGTCTACGATAACACTAAACAAAAGAACAAATAAATCCGCGATAACAGTAAACTAAAAAAACAAGTCTGCAGTAAGAGAAAACAAAAAAACAAATAAATCTGTGACTACAGTAAACTAAAAGAACAAGTCCGCGGTAAGAGAAAATAAAAGAACAAATAAATCTGCGACTACAGTAAACTAAACAAACAAGTCCAAAGTTAGATTGAGTTATCACTGAGTTGAGGGACTAAGCTTTATCGACGACGAGGTAATGGGTTACTCATAGGTGATCCTCTCGTCTCTGGAATTTCATCAAACATCTCAGCGCCTAATCTCTCCCGAATAGCCTGAATGTTCCCATCGTTAAGCCCCTCGAAACGCCATCCTAAAGCAAGACTGTCAATATATTTTAAAGCATACACGCAGCAATCTCCTAGATTCTCATTGAGTGGAACGTTGGCTCTCACTCTTCGCACACTATACATGTTATTGGTTTACGGACGTTCATTATCCGGAACCATGATATTGAGGAATGTCGGGATCATCCTGCGGATAAGAATGTCAAATGCTAGTAAATAATCATAATTAGCACAATATCCACATATTTAGTTAGTAATTAAATACCTGCAGAGAAAGTCACATGCCACAGCGATGTCTTTGTCCGTCGTACCAGCCGGGATAGAGTCATAGACGTATATACTCTCTTTGGGGAAGTTAATATCTACGACAAGCAAGTGATTGGAATTGATATTAACAATACCGTACAAGTTATCAATGTCAGTATACCATTTTTTCTCAGTCGCCGAGTCTAAAGGAGCTAAACCGCTGAAATGGTTTATGTAATTGTAGTCAAAAATGAATTTCCTTATCTTTGCCAGTACGTGATTGAAATTAATAGCCATGGTCCAATGAACCACTGATCAAGGAAGCCTACCCTCTCGCGGAAAGGTGAAGGAGAACGCATAGATTTTTTGCAGAACATTGTCATCACTGCAGCTAAGTGCTGTAAGAAAAAAAAAGGTGCGACCAAAGAGTAAATAAACAAATGTGCAGCAAAATAGCAAACAAATGTGCAACATTGAGTAAATAAACAACTGTCCAGCAAAGAGTAATAAATATGCGGCCAAAGAGTAAACAAATGTGCAACCAAAGAACAAACAAAAGTGCACCCTAATAACAAACAAATGTGCAGCCAAATAACAAACAAATGTGCAGCAAAGAGTGAATAAATAACTGTGCAGCAAAGAGTAAATAAATATGCAGCCAAAGAGTAAATAAATGTGTGGCCAAAAAGTAAACAAATGTGCGGCCAAAGAACAAACAAATGTGCACCCTAATAACAAACAAATGTGCAACTAAATAACAAACAAATGTGCAGCAAAGAGTGAATAAACAACTGTGCAGCAAAGAGTAAATAAATGTGCGGCCAAAGAGTAAATAAATGTGTGGCCAAAGAATAAAAGTAGAAATGGGAGAAATACTTACACAATCTCGCAACCATCCATATTTACTATTTGGCCACTCAATCCTAGGGAGAATAATCTCCTTAAAGAAGATCACGTATGCATCCTTGCTTCCAAGTACTTCATCCCTTTAAGAACAAAAAGTATTCATTATCAAATTTCCAATAATATAGATCAAGACTAGTAAATAAAAGAGAAGGTATTAGATACATACTCATTCAGTTCAATGAAATCAATAAGCTGTCGCCATTTGTTTTCATCAACAGCTGCAATAGGATCATAGTCATGTGCAGAATTGTAACACCTGGAATAATGCGTTTAATTGTAGAGTTACCAATGAATGATAATTTTTGAGTCGACGCTAATTTAGGAAATCGTTTACCAATAGGTGTCTTTTCATCCATGGCCTTAAGATGTTCTACCATCATATCCAAAGAATGACCAACAACCTTTATTAGCAATTGCTTGTTGCGTATTTGACCATGCTTCTTCGGAACTTGATGCCATTTTCGTGTCTTCTTTCTGCTGTTGTTCACCACCGTAACCTCCCTAATCTTCTCTTCTTTTTTCTCCTCAAACTTACTCACTCCACCCTTCACAATTTTTCTAAATGGAACGCCATCTGATGCATCCTTGGTCTCCATCACCAGCCATGACTGCATTAGAACATGTAACTAAATAAATAATACTGTGGTATTATAAGAAAAGTAACATTTCTGACTAAAAATATTTAACTAACCGGTGTTTTACTTGTCACTTCATCATTTTGCTTGTCCAATTCTTTCTTAGAATTGGAATCACTAACGTCTACATTGCCATCTTCGTCCTTCAATAACATCGTCTTGCTCTTCCCTCCTCGCTCTCGGATATCATTGATATCCTCCTTGATTGTAGGTATTTTATCATCAAAACCTTTCATTCTTGTCTCAAAACCGTCAAATTTTTGCCCAAAGCTTCCAATTTGCCCGGCAAAGTTTTTCATCAACTTAACCATTCCAGCAATAGAACCCTTAGTATCCTCATCATCTTACAAATTAATAAACAGGAGTTATAATATCATAAAAAAAACAAGCAACAAGAGTAAACACAAATAAACAAGTGTACTAACATTTGACCATGTCTTTGCTTTGATCTTCTTCTTCTTCCTCTTCTCTGAGCGTCATCTCCATCAGATTCATCAACAGACCTAGAGATCTTATAATCCTGAAGTTTAACACGCTCTTTCAACACTGGTTCCTCCACAGGCCAAGCATTTGCAACCAATTGACCTCCAATGATATCTTCAATCAACTTGTCAAATCTCAGATCGAAGTTTTCATCATTGTCACTCCAGTGAGGATACTTATCTTCCAATACAACCGGAAGCATATGTTTTCACACAAACCTAATTACAAAAAGGATAATATTAATATGGATTCATAATAATAATAACTCAGCGGCAACATCAAAATAAATGAGCGGCTACATCAAAATAAATCCGCGGCTACATCAAAATAAATTCACGGCTACATCAAAATAAATCTGCGGCCAACATCAAAATAAATCTGCAGCTACATCAAAATAACTCTGCGGCTACATCAAAATAACTCTGCGGTTACATCAAAATAACTCCGCGATAACATTAAAATAAATTCGCGGCTACATCAAAATAAATTAAGTTCAATATCAAAATAAATCCGCGAGAACATATAATACCTGTTCATGTTCAGCTTTGTCATTAGCTATTAAGTCCTCAAATCTGAAACGTTGCCGACATCCTTTCCAGTTAAGAAGTGGTGGAACATCAATCTAATCCCGTCTAAAACCATATAACTCTCCTAACGTATGAACGGATTCAAATATCCATATTAGCTGAACATGAACACATCCGTTTAATTCGTAGGTGCCTCCTTCCTTATGACCAACTTTAACCGAAGTTACTAAACTAGTAAATCCAGCTCTGCCCCAAGGATATATATCAAACCTATCTGTATCAAAGACTTTTTTTGCACTACTCAAAGAAATCTTTGATCCATGATTGATGCCATATACTCTAACATGCAAAATGCACAACCTTCCTAACATCTTCCTCTTCTCTTTATCTCACTTCTGACATCTTTTTAAAACTTTCACTAACTCCACCCAAGAAGGAACTTTCATTTCTTTCCAAAAAGGTTTATGATCAACATGATACAACTCTGATTTCTCTGATGGAAATGGGTCATAATTTAGACATGTGATATCCTTGAACTCATGTAACAAAAATCTGAGTGGTTGCCCATCAATTAAAGACCAAAACTCATGAATATTTTCGACTGCCAGCTGATATGGGAGGAAGAAATTCACAATCGAGAAAGCCCATATGTACTTATGCGTCACATCTATGTCTGTAAACTTAAGAAAAACTCCAATAGATGAGTTCTTCAACTCATCCCACGCATCTTCACCAATATATTCTTTCATGATCTTGAATTTGGAAAGAAAACAATAGTGATTCATGCTCTTAATTTGGAAAGAAAACAATTTTTCTGGGAAACGAACCTTAATGAGAGGAAGATGAAACAGCGGTGGGGTGGAGACTAGAAGGACTCCTTCAATGGAGAATGAGAACAATGGAGAACGATGGAGAACTCACGACGAAAGGACTCCTTTAATGGAGAAGGAGAACAATGGAGAACGATGGAGAAGGAGAACGATGGAGAAAGAGGAACAAAGGAGAAGAAGGAACGAAGGAGAAGGGAGAACAAAGAAGAAGCAGCAACGGCGGTGAAGCGAAGCAGCGACGAACGGTTGGAGAAAAGCAGTGACGAACGGTTGGAGAAGAAGGGTTGTGAGAGACGAACGATTGAAATTTTTGAAAAGATTTTAGAGGAATGAAAATATTTTAGAAAGTTTTTGATTTTGAAAAGATTTAGGAATTAAAATTTTTTTTTTTATTAAAATGACAATCTTGTAATTAAGTTAGAAAAGTTAATTTTTTTATGTCTTTTCCACATACACCTCAAAACATTAGGTCATTCTAGTTATTTCAATACAAATATGAGTTATGTCAAACATTTTTCACTATTTTAAATTTGAAAGTTTGATCTTTTAAGATCGTACGACTTTTGAATTCTTCTCCTAAAGATTCTTTGTATTCGATCTAAAAATTAAAATTTTATCAGACATATACATATAAAATTTGATGTTTATTAATGCATTAACATTTTGTAGGTACATAGCGCAGCTCTATAAGACTATAGCTAGTACCTATAGGTGTATGTTGACAACATATTAGCATATGTGATAGAGTTATTAAAATATTTTATTTTACCACAAAATTTTATCAAATATGATTTGGTTGTATCAATTAATTTTATCAAATATCTCATTTTTGGATTCTAAATCCACATAGTGGCACGTATAATATAATGATTGACTTATATTACAACGTCAACTTATCTCCAATATAAACATCTAACTAGATGTTTCTGAATCTAATACCATTTTATTGGTACATAACATACTTAAGTACTTTATAGCTGATTTTTAGATATCTACCACCATAACATACATAAATACTTGGAGCAATTCACGAGGTCCACCACCTCTAGTTTTTATAATGTAACCTAGAGAATTGCTCCAAAGATTAATGACTAAACTAGAGGTGGTGGACCTCGTGGTTTTGATTTTAAAAATAAAAATATTTATGCTAATATGTTGAAAACTATTTAGGTTACATTAATCTTAATCTTTAGGTTACAAGAAAAAGAGTTGGAACAATTCTCTAGATTACATTAAATGTTTTTATATAATGCATATTTATACTGATTTACACATTTCTATTGGATCATAATAGTTTTGGTTGGATGTTATGTGTGTTTCAATAATTAGAGGTAAATGGTATGTTTCAAGGTAGTAAATACAAACCAAATTCAACCGAACCGATTTGAAATAGAACAATGTGAAATTAGTTCGAATACTTTTAGGGGGTATTGGACTGAGCATTTAGAGAGATTTGAGTTTTAGTGGCAAATCATGTGTTATTAAAACATGAATTTTAAAATATCTTTTAAAATTTGTGTTATTAGATTGATGATTTTAAATTATACACCTAAATCCACTGTTATTGAAAATATGATTAGAATTTGATTTAAAAGTTTCAGGTGAGATTTGAGAAGATTTCTTGGTAAAAAAATACAAAGAACCAAATCTCATTGTTTTATGTGGGATTTCAGAAAATCTAATAATAAAATATCTAATTCATTAAAATTTCAGCAAATCATCTCAAAACTCATTAAAACTCAAATCTTTCCAAATATTCAATTTATTACACTTCCATTAGTTTTTAACACGTTATTATCATTTACAGTAAATTCCTAATTCACTAAAATTTTAGCAAATCATCTCAAAACTCATTAAAACTCAAATCTTTTCACATATTCAATTTAATACATTTCAGTTAGTTTTTAACACATTATTATCATTTAGGAGGGTGTATTGGAATGATGATTTGGGAGATTTTGGTGGGATTTTTATTTGAAGAGATTTGAGTGAAATTTGAGGATTTTTTGTGAGATTTGTGAGATTTTAATTTTTTTTTTAATGATTGATTTATTTGCTGAGATTTGTTATTAAAATTTGGTGAGATTTACAACGAGATTTGGAAAAAAAAGAAAGAAAACAACTTATACGTGATTTTAACTTATCATATTCTTCATCACTCAAGATAGGGTTTCCAGATACATAATCCATTGAAGCTTGAAAGAACCTTTGTTCATCAGAATCTGCAATACATCCCCCATCAAGAATTTAGGCGAATGGATTTATGGCAAAACTACAAATCATAGATTAATTACTTAGCATGAACAAACAAACACCAAATAAGAGAAATAAGAATCTGTAACTCTTTGTGTTAGAGCAACAAAGCAGACAACAGTTTCTCAAAGCACAAAACCAATTAGTCTGAATGGATTGCCCAAAACCAATCAATAGGCAGATTCATAAAAAGATAATTAGGAGAAAAGAACAAGAAGTTTAGAAAGAAAAAAAAATTAATACCCAACACGAAGGAAAAAACAATCTAAAAAATTGCATCAAGATCCCATATCAATAGCATCAGTCCACATGTTTGCCGCTATTGATACTCTCCAGTTATTAGCAATCACTCTTTGTTGCTCTTGAATACCATGAATCTCTTCATCCATATCATCACTTATTTCGTCAACACCACCATCATCAACAACATTTTCTTCAGGAAGAAAAATGTCTGAGCGACATTCTTTACGAAGATAGTTATGTAAAACAACACATCCAAGTACTAACTCCACTCGTTTTATATGGAAATGGTGGTGCAGATTTGAAGATGAGGAATCTTGATTTGAAAATGCCAAAAATCCTCTCTATTACATTTCGCAAGTTAGAATGACGATGGTTGAACAACTCATTTTGATTTACGGGATCTTTTCCTTGTCCCCTAAAGTCTTGGAGGTGATACCGAGTACTTCAAAATGGAGCTAAAAAATTACGACGATTGGCAAATCCACAATCAGCTAAATAAAATTTTCCTGAAATTTTTAAAGCATGTAAATATAAGTGAGATAAAATGTAAATTAATAACATAAAATATATATTTTCATAATGTAAACGATATACCTTCAGGAACTTTTAACTGGTTAGTGCTTCTTGTTAAAGCATCATGTAATACCTTTGAGTCATGTGCTGAACCTTCCCACCCACTAAGAACATATATAAATTCCAAATCAAAATTACATGCAGCTAAAACATTTTGCGATAATTGTCCTTTTCGGTTACGGTAGCTAGCCGTGTCTTTTCCCAATATCATTGCAAGAATATGTGTTCCATCAATAGCTCCCACACAATCCTAAGAAAGATATAAAAAAAAAAATCAAAGTTTTGTTATAACTGAAAAAGAGCACAAGAAATAAATCTTATACCTTAAAATAAGGATAAAACCGTGTGCTGTCTCTTATTTTTGTGGGCACTGCAAGACCGGGTTTAGCCATGTAGGTTGGAGCAAGTGCATTTAACACCTTCAAAATTGTGTTAAAGCTCGTACTTATTGAGAATCTTGATCTTTTAAATCTATCTTGAGCTTGAATATACCTCGAATTTTGACCAACGATGAACAAAAATGTGGCAAGCATTTCTTCAACCGAAACATGTCGTGTGTCTTTTAAACCCATCCTCACTCTAAAAATATAGCATAGCTTCAAGAATGTCTCTGGATACATACGATATAGATGTCGAAAATGTTCATGATCTTCAACCAATGCATTTTGTATGTATTCATATCCAAGTGTCGTAGTTGGTTTTCTAATCTGGCATTGTATTTGCGGACTGAAATAACGGATCTTCGCAATGATCGACAAAACCAATAACATAATATCTACATTTGACTTGGAACTGCTCATCCTTTTTCTTTTTCTTCTAGCTAGTATCTCTTCACTTTCACGAATGATGAGATCCATTATTAATAGCCTACGTAAAAATATAGACATCAAGTCACAAAGTATTGAAATATAACTGCATATAATCACATGCTAAATGGGAACACACATAGATAGAGCTCTACAAAAAATTCCAGACACGTTGGTTGTGAGATTCCAGAAATCATACATACACAAAACAGAACAAACTAAGGATAAATATCTAAGGATCGATCAAGTCTAGAAGTTGGAAAATAAAATTACAAATTTCAAGGTCAAGCTTATTTGACAAAATTGAAAACGAACCTCAGCGTAATTGACTTGAAAAACTTATAAAAGAGCTTCACGATCACGAGTTGCATAGAGAGAGACCAAAGATTGAACAACTATATATAAAACCCTTAACAATTTGCCTCTAAAATTTGCCTATTAAAATTTACCTGCCAATTTTAAAAGATCAAATTGTACCCGGCAAAATAGATGTACCACCTGTAAAAAAGAAATAACTTACTCAGAAAATGCTTAGACACCTTGAATGTCAATTTATAAGGTCAATTTATACGTGAATTAAAAATACTCACAAAATAAGGCACCACCTGGCAACAATACAAACACGTACCTGCTGGCTTCTAATAACACGTACCTGCTGGTTTCTAATAATCGTAAGCCATTATTCATAAGTCAAATTACTCATAAGATTTTAGTAGACACACACATAATGTGTCCCTTTCTTCAAGGGAAATAAAAACAATAATTCATAATTTTAAAACGAGAAGAAACAATTAACGCTAGTCCCAAATAAAAAAAAACAACTCTGCTAAACAAAAAAGTAACGAAATATCCTAAACAATTCTCAAAATGATAAAACTAAAAGCAATAAAAGGTCATTCCACTTTATTGTTTTGGTTTACGCAGGCTTCGTTGAATCCATCCATTACGCTCGGCTACGGACATATTCACGAATCCAGACTTCATACTTAAGCTATGAACAAGGGTCATCGCTTCATACCATAAATCTTCATTCAAATCAGGAATTTCTTTGATAGCATCCCACACATTATTAGCTTTGTCTTCAACTTCTTTTTCTTCAGTTTCCTTTTCCCATCTTTTTTGTATCATGTCAAAAATCTGATGCCCAATTTCTAACACTTCATCAGAATTCTTGGACGAATTAAACGCGTCAATTCTTGCTTTCTTTCTTTGATGAAACTTTCTACTCATGCTTTTCTCTAATGAAGGAAAAACGACATTGTCAAATATTCCATCACATGGTATTCTCTCTCCATCATCCATAAATTGGACATGATTTGAATCACTAGTCCCCACGTTTTCTCCAACTTGATAGGTATCTGCATCAATGGGATCACCTAATCCCATAACATTCTGTCCAGTTGCAATGTTTGATTCAAATACCATTCTTAGATCCTCAAAATCTTCAAATGAATCATCACGCATATGTTTATCTTTTGGATGAGCCTATTAAAAAATAACAAAATTAATAGAATTGTAAGTTTTATACATAAGCAACACTACTACATACATATAATTTTCTTACCAGGAAATAGTCATTCCATACTTCGTCTGGAGCAGTGAATTTCTTCGTTTCAGGGTCCCACCCAAACCCTGAGCTGAAGCGCAGAAGATTTGACAAGTTTTGATACTTATTCTTCAAAATCTTCATCCTATTCTTATAATGGGTATAGTTTTTCTCAGTTCCAAGCTTTTGGTTTAGAGCTAGTAATATTCTTTTCATCACAGTTAATTTGTTGAATTTGCCATTAGAATCACGGAAACCTTGATTGATTTCATCCACCAGTAGCCGTAATAGCGCTTTGCTTTCAGGATCAGACCAACTATGATATTGACCCTTACTTTTCACATCTTGTGGGTCTCCCATTGTTGTGTGGGTGATAACTAGCCATACAATACATAAAAGGTCATCTAAAACAAATATTAAATAATCTACACTTCTGTTCAAAGCAATGAATTATAAACAGATTATAAACAAACATTAAACAATCTATACTTCTCTTCAAAGCAATGAATTAAATAATACATTAAACAATGAATAAAATACTCACAATTATATGAACAATAGTCAAAGCCATACATCATCCAAACACATGAAAGCAACACAAAAACTGTAGCAAACGTGGAAACAAAATTAAATCAAGAAAGCTATTATACGGTTAATACTCACGTTGATAGGAAAAGAGCTGAACCGTGGAGTGTGGATAGTAATTTGTAAGCTGCTCCTCTCTAATAAGAAACCTATTAATCGTGAGTATATATATATACCTAACAACTAACCCTAATAAAAAAAAGAAGACAAGAAGCCCATAATTTTTATTCCAAAAATGCAGCCCATTAATACTCAAAACTGCGAGCACATACCTATGGATCTATGTCAACCAAAACCAACCACTCCACCAAGTCTACTAACCAGCATAGATCCTCCAACAAAAGCTATTGCTTGAATAAGAAGTTGAAATAAACAACCAAAGCTATTGCTCGAATAAGGATTTTGGAGTTTACCTAAATGTCCAGCAAGATCCACATTGACATTCTTCTTTGACAGGCCTAACAATACCATCTTCTCTTCAATCTTTCTACAGTTTCACAATCTGATTAGCAGACCTGAAATTAACAATAGAAGGAGAAGCTTTTTAGCAGACCTGCAATTCAACATTGTAAACAGCAGGAGCTTCAGGTCCTTAACAATTCAACAAACAAACACTCACATCAAAGAAACACTCAGCCATATCAATGTCCACTGTAACTTGAAACAAAATAAAAACAGAAGCACTTAGAGACTCTTTCATTTAATTAATCTATTTCTTTTGCTATTAATCTTACAATCACTAGAGAGTCTTTCATTTAATTAATCTGTTCCTTTTGCTATTAATCTTACAATCACTAGAGACTCCTTCAAGCATACTAAACTCAAAACAAGCCATATAAACAGTAGATTTCAATCTTATAATCCATCTAAACTCAAAACACTCAGCCACATGATCAATGTCGTTTTTGTTCCAAGAACATGAAGGAGAATGGTTATAGTGAGCTTGTGGTTGTCGCTTGTGGGATATTATATTGAAGCTTACTAATATTCAGAATAGTTCATCGACCAACTTCAGTATAGTTCTAACAAGAATTTGTAAGAATACAACAGAAGTTAAAGAAACTGTTCAATTGATGTCAATCTTGAATCTAAAAATAGTTCAATCATTTTAACACAATCTATCCCAATTGGTTAAAAAAATCAACACAATCTAACAACATATCCAAAGAGAATTATCGATCAATTTCAATTTTGAAATTGGAGTCAAGAACTTCAGAATTAAAACAAGAGAGTGAAGTGAAGACCTTACCTAACAAGAGAGTGAAGACTGAAGAAGAGAAGTGAAGAAATCGATACTCGCGGCGATCTTCGAGAATGGTGGTCACTGGCGGGCAAGGACCAAGCAGGGCGGTCACTGAAAACTCGTCGGTGGATGCAGCGATGAAAGCTGAGATGGAGGAAATTGTGAGTGTTTTTGTTGATGTGAATGGTTTAAGGATGAAATGGTGTGTGAGCCGATGAAGAACTTTTGTTTTCACGAAGATGGAGAATTTTGTTTTTCCACCAAATACCACCTTTAGAGCTGGAATTTTTTAATCCTTATTTTTCAAGTAAAAAAGGTATCAAAAGCCTAATCAAATCTCCTTCAGTAAAATTATCAAAAAAACAATTGTGTTTTGAATAACACTGTATTTTGATATAAGTTTTACAAATGATTGATTGAATAACATGAGATTTTAAATGAGACAATTGATTTTACACAAATTTTTGATTCAATAACATAAGATTTGAAGAGATATTTATAAATCAGTAGTTGAATAACAGGTGATTTTAGGAAAATATCAAAATCTCATCAAATCATCATTCCAATACACCCCCCTTACAGTATTGGGTAAAAAATCTCCAAAAATTTGACTAAAAAAATATCTTTTCAAAGGAAATAAATTATATTAGTTCCCATCCTTTCACGATCTTATCTAAAACTGAAGATTTCTTTTATTTCTATGTTTAATTTTTTTAAATCATTTTGAAAATTTTCAAAAGACGCTTTTCTATTCATCCCAAAATTTTCAAAAAACCGCCACTTATACCTTTTCGTCTCTTCCTTATATTTTCCACCAAATCTCTCTTCTCTCTCCCACTCATTTCACAAATCTCGGCATTCTCAAATCTCTTCTCTCGCCGTTTCTCAGATCCTTCAACGATGGCGCGTGAAATCCAACTCCCCTGTGACGGAGAAGGTGTTTGCATGCGTTGCAAAGTGAAACCACCACCAGCAGAGTCTCTCACTTGCGGCTTATGCGTGACGCCGTGGCACATGTCTTGTCTCCTTCCGGAATCGCTCGATTCGGCCGCTGGGACATGGCACTGTCCTGATTGTTCCGGCAATCTCGATCCGGCTCCGGTTTCGGGAATGGCTGGGGTTGAATCGTCGAGTTCGGTTTTGGTTGCAGCGATCCGTGCGATTGAGGCTGATGAGTCGCTTACTGAGGATCAAAAGGCGAGGAAACGTCAGAGACTCATGAGTGGTCTAACCGATGATGAAGAGGAGAAAGGTGGAGATAACGTCGTTGATGACGAGGTTTTGGCTGCGTTTAAAGAGAGTCTCATGTGTTCGATTTGCATTCAGTTGCCTGAAAGGCCTGTCACGGTTCGTTTCTCTTTAGATCTGAGACTCTTGTGATTGTGATTGCGGTTTACGAACCCTAATTATTTTTGGCCTCTGTTGTGTATTTGATGTTGTGATTGTGTTAATGCTTGGTGTTGTGTTTAGGTTTGTTTACTTCCCTGTGTAATTACTAGACTTAATTAGTTGTATAATGCTACTTGTGCTTTGTTAACGAACCCTAATTTTTGGCCTCTGTTGTGTATTTGATGTTGTGAATGTGTTAATGCTTGATATTGTGATTAGATTTGTTTACGAAGCTGTGTGATTGCTATAGTTATTTACTTCTGTAATCGCTACTTGTGATTGTCGAACCCTAAATTTGTGGTGTCTGTTGTGGTTGAGTTAATGCTTGTTAATGGTGATGATCGTTTACTAATCTTTGTGATTACTACAGTTAATAGTTGTCTAATGGTTACTTTATATATTTGAGGAATCACTAAAGTCTCTTTCTTATTATACCGAAAGGCATAGATCTTTTAGCCTAAATGAGACACCTTTTGTTGAGTTTATGGAGTTTATTTTACCTTTTTTGGCTTTGAAGTTGGTACCAATATCGTGATGATGACTATTTTTATGGAGTTGTGAAACAATGGTTTAGTTTTGTCTGTTTTTTTGGTTCACTCTGTTTAGTATTGTTGATGAGGATGATTAATTTGTAAGTATCACTGCTAATGGTTATTTTTGAACTTGTCTTTTTTTCAGACACCATGTGGACATAACTTCTGTTTGAAGTGTTTCGAGAAATGGACTGCTCAAAGGAAGAGTTCGTGCATGAAATGTCGACAAATCATCCCCAAGAAAATGCTAAGCAATCCTCGTATCAATTCTTCAATTGTTGCTGCTATTCGTTTGGCAAGAGTTTCAAAATGTTCTGCTCTTGATGTCACTGCCAAGGTGCATCATTGCATCAGTAACCAGGACCGTCCTGATAAGGCGTTTACAACTGAGAGGGCCAAGAAAACCGGCAAGGCTAATGCTGCTAGTGGGAAGATCTATGTGACCATTCCACCTGATCATTTTGGTCCTATCCCTGCTGAAAACGACCCCATGAGAAACCAGGGTGTTCTGGTTGGTGAGTTTTGGGACGACAGGCTAGATTGTAGGCAGTGGGGAGCTCATTTTCCTCATGTTGCTGGCATTGCTGGCCAAGCAGGGTATGGTGCACAGTCTGTTGCACTCTCTGGAGGCTATCTGGATGATGAGGATCATGGTGAATGGTTTCTCTACACTGGAAGGTTTGCTTTACATTACCCATATCCTTTGGTGTATATTTTTCGTTTCTTATTGAAGTAGCCTTGCTTCAATTTTCTTAGTAGGCTCACTCTCTTTGTGTCTGAAATGTGTGAATGTGTGTTGCAGTGGTGGAAGAGATCTAAGTGGGAACAAAAGAACAAACAAGGTTCAGTCCTCTGACCAGAAGTTTGAAAAGTCTAATGAAGCTCTGAAAATTAGCTGCAAGATGGGCTATCCTGTCCGAGTTGTCAGGTTAGCTGTTCACTCATTATCTTTCGCACTGTGTTTCAAAAATTGTTTCTTGATTGTATAAGAATAGATTGTTTGTATTAGGCCGCACTGATTCCTCAGTTTAACAAGGAGTTCTTTTCTAGTTTTATCCTGATTCATCGGTGTTACTTTGAGCTGAAACTCATATTGACTACTCTTCAATTTCCAGGTCTCACAAGGAGAAGCGTTCTGCTTATGCCCCTTCAGAGAAAGTAGTGAGATATGATGGGGTTTACAGGATTGAGAAGTGCTGGAGAAAAATTGGAATGCAGGTTCGTATACATATATATATAGCTAATGTTTCCTGAATGATCGATCACCTGTTATTTCACACATCTGGGACTTTTCTTTCCTGACACAAACTCTTCTGTTTTCCATAGGGTAAGTTCAAGGTCTGCCGTTACCTCTTTGTTCGATGTGACAATGAGCCAGCTCCTTGGACCAGGTTTGAATCTATTTTTCTATTAATTTAAGTGCCTTCTTCTGTTTTTCTTATTCATTGCTTATGCAATTTGAAATTGTATTGCAGTGATGAGCATGGTGATCGTCCAAGACCTATACCTAACATTCCAGAGCTTAAGAAAGCTACTGACCTCTTTGTGAGAAAGGATACACCATCATGGGACTTTGACGTAAGTACAGACTCTTGGAAATGGATGAAGTCTCCACCTGCTAGCCAAAAGGTTGTAACTTTTCTTCTTGATCCTGAGGAGAAGAAGCTGGCAAGGAGAGCAATGAAAAAGTCTCAAAACAGTACTATGAGGGACAGACTTCTTAAAGGTAATACATCTCCAAGCGTCTATCACAATCCGTATTAACACATCTCTATTAACTGTTGTATTTTTTTTGGTTTGAACACAGAATTTCATTGCCAAATCTGCAAAAAGGTGATGAACTTTCCAGTGACAACTCCTTGCGCTCACAACTTTTGTAAAAGTTGTCTTGAAGCCAAATATATTGGCCAAACGCAAGTGACTGAGAGAAGTAGAGGTGGGCGTACTCTCCGTACCCGGAAGAACGTCATGAACTGTCCTTGCTGTCCTACCGACATCTCCGACTTCCTCAAAAACCCAGAGGTAAAAACAAAATCTTCTTCTTCTTCTTCTTCTTCTTACTTTGATTAGCCTTGCATCCTTGTCTCTCTACCTTATGGCTAACATAAATGTGATAATAAAACAGGTGAACAGAGAAGTTATGGCAGTGATTGAGAAGCTTCAGAAGAAAGAAGAGCCGGAGTCATTTGGAGGAAACAACTCAGAGTCTGAAGAAGGAGAAGCTCAGATTGTGTCTGAAGAACAACCAGCTCTTAAGAAGATGAAGCTGATCAATGGCACAGCATCTGCAGCTGTAGTATAATAATTTCTTTGATCGTTTAAGGAACCCTTTATTTTATTTTTGTATTATTGCGTATGTAAACATGGAAGCGTCGCATTGAGGGATGTGGTTGTATTATAAGAAAGACTTATTTGGATATTTCTCTTTTTTTTTCTTATATAATTATTATCATATATTTAGATTTGCATCCGTGATTTTGTTGGATTACATTGCTAAATTCCTTTACTGTTTACTACAAGAAATTATGGAGTTATAATAATTGTCTATTTAAGGACTTCTATTATACATTTTTCTTTTTTTTTTGTCAAAATTATCATACAGAATTACAAATCATGTTTGTTTCTTCTTCTTCTTGCTCTTCTAAATGATAACCGTGATGGAAGACACTGGAAAAAAGATTCCAAATTGCATTGGCTCAAAAAACCTCATGTAATTATAATCGTCAATTGCATCATAAGGAGCAGCCAGTATCGACTTATCTACAATATATGTTTCTTCTTCCCACTTAACGAAACAATGAAAACACATTCGATGGTCACAAAAAATGAACACACTTTTATGTTCAGTAACAAATCTACAAAACTACAGGCCATAAATGTTAGTTTATTATAGCAATAACTTTTCTGAAACCGAAACCAAAAATATGATTTTAAACATGTCATGAGCGTCCATTGTAAGCCAAAGAGAAGAAACGTATAAAACAGAATACAAACATACCTCAGTTGGTTTTAGGCTATCATAAACAAATTTAGCATATCAGACAAAATACAAACATACCTCAACCAAATAAGGAAAGGTTTATAGAACTATACTCACATGCAAGTGGATTCATTCTTTTTTTTTTTTTTTGGTTGATGAAATGATTCAATTTTGTAAGGTTAAAAGTTTAATACATTAGCAAATAATCCAAACTTGCTTCCATATCCAACAATCATACTTCTTTTTTTTAAGTTATAATAAATTGTATTAAAAGAAGGGTCCAACCGGTTCGAACCGGTGACCTCTTTCATATCAAATAGATAATCTTATTACATAAACCTGGTTGTTCTCATAAAAGCTGACACGTGTCAAAATTATAATTAACAGGATCATATTGATCTTTTATATGTTGACACGTATAAAAAAATTGATGTTACTTTCTATTTTTGTTTTAATATATGTTAAGCCTGATTATTTAGTTGTCAATCAAATTTTAACTTTCTTTTTCAAATTTAGATTTTTATATTTTCATATTATTGAGGCTCCCAAGAATTTTTGTTCACATGTTTCTAATTAAATATTTGAACTAATTTTTTTTTTTTTTGTATAATCCAACCTAATTCATTATATTAATTGGTTGAATGTTAAATAAATCATAAACTAATAGACTAGATTAACACATGAATCTATAAAATTTAATGGATCAAATTAATACATACATCTATTTAATTTATGGATCAAATAGTTACATAGGTTGATTCATGAACAAATAACTTTATTTACAATAAGTTATCATTATATTTACTAATAATTAATTAATTGCATGAAATTTTTCAATAAATTATAAGATCACAATTTTTACAAGAAACTATAAATTTAGATGCTTATTAGAATTCTTTGGCCTACATACAAGAAAATTAAAAATCAGACAAGTTACAAGTGTGGAAAATGCCAAATAAATAAAGAAGAACAACCGAGAATTTGAGACGATATAGTTTCAAGAGTTGATCTCATGTATAATATGTTAG
This sequence comes from Cardamine occulta, assembly GCA_028015245.1. Lineage (NCBI taxonomy): Eukaryota > Viridiplantae > Streptophyta > Magnoliopsida > Brassicales > Brassicaceae > Cardamine > Cardamine occulta. Next base: position 4,667,574 of record CM051367.1, read on the forward strand.
GAGTAATGAAATGAGATTCAAGAGGATCCCTACATATTTTTATCATGTTTTTCGACAAAATTTACATATAATTAACTCAAGATAACAAATTGGTTAGAATATTGAGGAGTATTCTTGGTTTAGGAATTAGAAAAAACAATACTTCTTTTAGAGAGATATGTTTTAGAGTATGTTTTCTCCATAGAGGAGAAAGAGTGTGGAAATAATCTCTCCCAAAGAGAAAAATTCGAAATCAGAGCATGAGATCCACTTGAAAGAGTTGCTTCCATCGTGCCTAATTCTCATGCACATATATGGATCTGAAGCAGTGAGGAAGACGGTGGGGCTTCTGTTGAAAATTGAAAATGGTGGTGGATTGGAATTTGACTACGAAGAAGAAAGAAAGTCGAGTAAACCAAACATTTTCAGGTATAAAGTGCGAGATAGTAATAAAAATAAAGAGATGATGATGGAATGGTAGAAGTAGATGATTTTTTCAAAAAAGGGCAGGGGACAAGGAATACAAAAGATTTTGCTAAGTGGAGGTGCAAAAGACAGGCATGAGATTATTAACCGAAATAAACTGAGATTTGGAGGTTTGATTAACCGGTCAGTTAAGAAGAGTGAACCAATCGATTACTTTTTGAAATAGCTTCGATTAACCGGAAGATTAATCATTTATTAAAAAAGTACAATTTTCCTAACCAAAATAATTAATTCGTCATATTTACTAATTAATTAATTCAAAAGTAAAAAAAATAATGGAATCATACTTTTTATATAAAAAATTAATATTATATTTTTAGTGAGAAATTGCAGGATAAATGTCTATTAAACAATATTATTAAATTATTTTTAACAGTTTTCTTAAGGGTATTCTCTGGAGACAAAACAGAGACGAAAATGAAGTTATGATAAATGTTCCCGCAGAAATCTCAAACTAAATTATGCTCAGTAGCCAACAGAAAAAGACTCCCAGAGAGTTAAAACAAAGCTATACCAGAGTAAATGGTCTTATCCATGGACGGTTCATAATGTAATAGACATGTACAGACTATGGGTGGCCCGTCCATTTTGACACCTATACTCATGAGTCCTTAATTTCATTCTCATCCACATCTTCGTCATCCCAGTTAATTTTTAGTTCTACTTTTGCTAGAAGTGGTGCAATTTGATCGTCCTCTGAAATCAGAATACGAAAAACTATAAGAAAGAGAACTCGAACAAACTTCTCACATGCCAGTGATTCTATTTTATAATGTTAAAACTCTAAACAACTAAAGAATAGAATATAAGAGAATATTCATGCACACATAGAGAATATAAGAGAGGACTCTTAAAGCATAATCTTACCTCAGTCATCCATATTTGCAACTTATTATAGTGTACGGATTTAAGTTACCAGAAATACGCATAAATATCTATATAATTAAATACACTGATCGAGCATTCCCTGGAAGTTATGACGCTTTACCAAAAATAAATAAAGAAAAAAAACCATTGTGTAAAATTTTATGGAGCAAAATTTTAAAAGAAATATTTTGAATACATTGGCTGCAAAATTTTATGGTCATTGTAATTTTACAACCCCCCCCCCCCCCACCTTATTTCAGACGATCTCAAAACCTTCTTTCAATTTTGGTAACCATATCTATGGCTTCAAACAACATAATAAAAAAATCCAAAATTGATTAAAAAATTAACTGTATCTAGTTTCAAATTCATGTTAACCAAAACTTTTGAGAATTCTTTTGAATTATCTATCTAATCAAGAATCACAAAAAGGAGTAATTCAATAGAAACCCACCAAAAAATTTAGGTATAAGTAAACAAATCAATCAATCAAGTATAAATTGTAATGTTATAAAATAAATCAATGGTGAAAAAAATATGTCGATAGACAAAAACATTAAATCGATAGTTCAATAGATTGACTTTATTAATAAGTTAACATAAATTATAGACAAAGGTATGAGGTATAAGGCTCCCCACAAGCTTGAAGGCTTTCTACGACGATGGTTTGAAGTTTGAACTATATAATTTATGTGATTACCTTGCTCAAGCATTTTAATTACCTCTTGTAGATAACTTTTTTTGTTGATCAATAAATTTAAAATTTAAAAAATAATAATAAGAATAATAAGTCAACATAAAATTATATAAGTCCATCAAATATAAATAAGCCTACTGGGAAAAAAGTTAAATCGACTAACAAAAAAATAAGTCAACAATTATAAAAGTAATTAAAAATTAAAAATTTTGTTTTATAATTAAATAAAAAAATAATAAGGGTAATTAGTCTTTTATTTATTGTAAAAAGAGTATTTTTCAAACCATGTAAAATTATATATAATTTTCAAGTTTTAATCAATGTAGTAGGGTAGTTATCCAACTCCCATTTTTTTCTTTCTTGTTTTTCCTTTTGGCCATGTTTCTTTGAACGAGAATACTCAATCATTATAATTGATTCTATTTAGTGGATAAACAGAGTAACTAGAAAAAAAACTTCTCTTTGTTCCACTTTTTTTGCTTTAGAAATTGGATCGTTGATCTAATGATCTTACTCAAATACTTTCTATATGGATTGCATGCTTATTGAGAACACCAGAGCATTCCCCATATACATAAACTAAACTGCAACATATAAGCCTTCATAATTTATATCATGTTCCTTAGCTGGTTACTTTCATTATTAACATATTGCTTTAGATATATGTATATATATTTATTGTATTTGGTTTCGGTTTAAAACTTTCTTTAACTGGATTCATATTTGTGTGATGTACTAACGTGGCATGGACTAGAAGTCAAATTTGTAAGAAGGTTTAATACAAACAAAGTAAATCTCACACCTAACTTATATCCAAATATTGCAGCGTAGTTAAGGAAGATTGAAACAGTTTTAAATTCTTCATAGGCTTGATGGTACCTCACAACGTTTTAACTATTCATTATCGATAGTGTATCAATTTCCTTGCATGAGAAACACGTCATTAAAGTTTTTGTATGTAAACTTATGTTAGTCTACTTTACTAATTTTCCAACTTACCGCAAAATCCGGTGAGGAATGTCTTTTTTCTCCACCTGGATCTTTTTGATGGCGTCCATCTAACTTGTGTTTGCATGACATGTGTGAAACCACCACGCCTTGTCATTATGTCTCTCTCTATAAATATATGAACAATGAAAACAAGAAAGAGAAAGAAAAGCATGGAGAACATACCTAGGAATTGCAACTCTTCAAATTCAATGTGATACTGCGATGGGAGTGATGTATTAGGCTTTGAAGACTGACGAACTTTCTTGAGCAGCTTCCTACAGATTCCTCATCATGACAATTTTATTTTAGCAGCTTCCTATAGCTTACAATGTAATGCTTATATCCCACTCAAGTATAGTTTTAACGCAAAACCGAGGGTTACTTCCAATTATTAAAAGACAGCTTTAGATATATGTATGTATCTTTATTGTATTTGGTTTCATGTTAAAAATTTCTTTAACTGGATCTATGTTTGTGTGATGTACTGCCGTGACACGGATTAGAAGTTAACTTTGTAAGAAGGTTTAACACAACCAAAGTGAAATTCCATCCTAACTCATATCAAATTGTTGCAGTGTAAGGAAGATTGAATCAGTTATGTCCAAGGTTTAGTTCATATTCTTTAACTATACAGTGAACGTCTTTGAGTAATTTTATAACGTTGGCCAATCCATTGTGAAAGATTATTAACCAAACAATAGTTCTTAAACTAACTAAACAATTATTCTTATTAGTGTCGAGTTACTCTCCATCACATTTCAGTACTCTTCTAAAAAAAAACTACGAACGGATGAGTCTGAATGATGATACTGTTGTTGTTGCTGTGTTGGTGAAAGTGAGAGCTTGCAAGTTTCGCTGGCTTAGTCTAGACAAAATATTCTTACATGTTTTTATTATTAGGATTTTCATATATTATCTATCTCTATTGATTATTTTGTTTTCTATAGACGTTATGTAAATTAAATAATTTCACGAAGAAATTTAAAGCCGATGAAAGAAGTACTAAAGAGTTATATTGTGGGAAATTAACTACTCATGGTTTTCATCTCAATAATCTAATCACTTGAGTAAGATAACTAGAGTGTTTTCTTAATCATTGTAATAAATATTTATATTTTACAGTTTAATATTTTGTGTATTTTCCAGATAATTTTTAAGATTTAAGATTTTGTTTGTTTAGTGTTTATAACTTTTTTTTTTCTTTTAGTTATATGTAATATCGACTTTATTAAATTATAAAGTGTTAGTGTTGTTGGTTGTTTGACGTCATTACCCATTTTAATTTTTTTCTGGGTTAATATTTTTTTAATCATTGTAACAAATGTTTATATTTTACAGTTTAAAAGGAAATAAGTTAGTTTGGTTGTAAAGATGGTAGATAATTAATTAGTTATTTTTTATTATAGAGAAGAAAAATGTTGTTTGGATGCAACGATAAAATTATCTCATTTAAAATCTCTTGAAATAGTGTCTTTATATTTTCAAATACATCACACAATATATTTCATTAACTATATACAATTATTAATATATATATATAGATATGTATATATTTATTTATTTTTATTATAAATTGGTAGTATGCGGATCGATCCATGATCCACTATGGAGTTTCCATGTGACCCGTTTTTTTTAAATGGACATAAATTTATGCCCATAGCCACCCCATGACTGAAGTACTTAGACGTAGCCCGTGGATTACCAACCTGATTGACACCTCTATCGATGTGGAACGTTGAACACTTATTTTTTCCTTATTGATTAAATAATATATGTCTATTTAAAAAATTTGATTAACAACTTATACATAAAAAAATGTAAAATTTTATTAATTATATGTATTATATAAAGTTCTAAATAATTTAAAAGTAAAATTAAACAAAGATGATAGAAGCATCATAATTCATACTATTTAAATGCACAATATTAGAAAACGAATTTATTGTGTTTGGTTATAAAGATGGTAGATAATTAATTAATTATTTATGTATTATTATTTATTTAGAGAGGAGACAAATGTTGTTTGAATGGATGATAAAATTATCTCATTTAAAATCTCTTGAAATAATGTTTGGCAATAGAAATTAGAGCATGATTAATGGAAGAATTCTATATGGGGTTCTTAAAGAATATTATATTAATTAATGGATTCAATCTGACCCGTGGATGTTAAGGGTCGGTTCTTAAGATCCTAAATTAAGGATCGGTTCTTAAGAATATATCTTAATTTTTATTTAATTTATTCCTAATAATGCCTAAGAAACTTATCTAAGATACCGCGTTGAACTTGGTCTTAAAGTACTTTCTACTTTTTTAATAGTATAGAGATACTTGAGAAACGTAGAGGAAGAATGGATGCCACTTTTTATTGTAAGATTTAAAAAATATTATTGCTTTAAAAATAAATTTTAATGATTGCCTCTATTTAAAAAATTGAAAATCACAAATTGTAGGTTTTAAAAAAACAGCATGTACTGTTTATCTATCTCTCGCATCCCAAAATTGTGTAATAAGCAGGCGAACTATTTAGCACGTATTTCAAAAGTTTTATTTTCTGAATTTTTTTTTGTAAACAATTTTCTTCAACTAATACTAGAGTGAGTTTCTAATTATTTAATATTTGGTTAAAAAAAACATATAACAAGAACAAAAAGAGAGAAAGTAGGCTGTGAGAAAATTAAGAAGGCTTACAAAAATAAAATCCCTTATTACAGTGTTGAAAGCTTGGGCCCCATAGTTATTTTTTATGTGGGTTTTCTCTGTTTACTTACCATTTGTTTGGGTTCCTTTTTTTGTAAACATATATTATCATTTTGTTGGCTTCCGTTAAGAACTCGCGAAAAAAGCCGTACCTTTGTCAAAAGTTCAGTCCAACCTTCATAGATATTTCCTTTTAGTTGAATTTGATTATATATTGTATGATTTGGAGATTCATGAAACTCTAAGAAAGTGGATTGATACACGTCTTTATGTATACCTTTCATGCATAAGAGTTAGATGCGGCAATTGTTCCAGAATCGTACTAGAGTTGAAACGTTGAGGATAAAAAGCTGAATATGAATAACAGAGTTTTTTTTTTGGATCTTTTTGAAATTTGTGTTTCAAATGGAGACCCCTAGTGTGTGTGGCCTGGACAAAAAATATGAAATCTGAAAACCGATCCGAAACCGAATCGAATAGTCATAAAACCTAAATGGATTCTAAATGTGTCTATCCGAATTATCCGAACCGAATTCGATCCGAACTGAAAGCCAAACAGTACAACCAAAAACCCGAAATATATTTATATATCAAAAATATTATTTATATTTAGTTATAATTTTATACCCAAAACTACTAAATAACAAAAATATCTGAATAATTTGAATTTACAAATTTAATTTTAATAATCCAAATAATATAAATTATATTTAGTTGTACTTTTGCAATTTTTTGAAAAATATAACCAAATTTTATCAAAATTTAAACAATTTTTGGATTTTTTTGAAATCTGAAATCCAATCCGAATCTGATCAAAACCGAACCGAATAGTCATAAAACCCGAACGGATACTAAACTCTCCTAACCGAATTATCCAAATCCGAAAAAATCCGATCTGAAACCTGAATGTCCAAACCTAGTTTTAACAGTGCGTCTCCATTTTGAAATTTGATATGTAATGCTCATTCCAAATCTGATTCCAAGCATAACTTGCGATCAAATCAACTAACTTGTTGACGTAAAAAATAATATATATATATATATATATATATATATCAACTAACTTGTTAAAATTTAATTTAAGGAACAAATGCTCTGTTTAAGAAAGATAGACCACACAATTCATAAACCAACCAACCAACATTTTCTCTTCAAATCACGAAAAAAATTAGGAATAATAGAAAAGCATCCATGAAAATAAGAAATAAAATTTGCTTAAGAGATTCATCACATCAATGCCAATTTATAAATTTATACGGACATTTCAAGTATAGTTTTCTTAACCAACAAATAAAAACCCCAAAAACATTACTCTATAGAATCTCCAAACAGAACCAAAACAAAAGCTTTCCTTGTTCCAAATAAGAAGCTTTGCTTCTTCTTTTGCTCTTCTGAGTTGATAAAATGATGAAAATAACAAGCTGGACAATCCAAATTCACATTTGCTCAAAAATATCTTTCAATCTACATGAAATCGTAATCGTCCATAGCATCATAAGGACCGGCCACTAGATCGTCATCAGGCTTATCTACAATAAGTTGTTTCTTCTTCCCACCTGATGAAGCAATGCAAAACCGTTTCATGGCCACAAAAATGGACTTAGAACAACGAGTTCACAAAACTATAAGCCAAAGAGTAACTAACATACCTGTCTTCTTTTTACCCGCAGCAGCTTCTTTCTCAGCCTTTAGTTTTTCATTTGCTATCGCTGTAATAGACGAAGCAACATCTTTAACATCTGCTGCCTTCATGTTGGTCAGTGAAAGTCTCATGACTGTTTTGAGTAGCGCAATATAGTGATAACTTTTCTGCAACAGAAACCAATATATGAATTTAACATTAGCCGTGAGCGTTCGTTAAAGCCAATGAGAAGAAAAGGTCTACAAGACAGATTACAACATACCTCATATGGTTTAATCCTATGAGAAATCAATTCAGCATATTCCAAAAAATCGCTTTCAGACTTAGGGATAAACAAATCAAGGTTCCTTTCTTCTTCCTTCACTCCAAAGAGTTCAGCAGTTGATTTGTAATCGGCTTCCTCAACAAGCCTGTAACAGAAACAACATTACATCTAAGAACACACCGACCTTCATAGAGACAAAGTACAAGATTAAAGTAGTGTGGCAAAGAGTAGTATTTATAAACTCTACCTTTGCTGGCGAAGTTTCTCCGCAATGGGATCTAAAGGTTCTATCTTTGGTACTTCTTTTGGAATTTCAGCTGCTTTATCCTTCTTTTCAACAGTTTTCTTAGGAGCCTTCTCAGGAGCAGGCTTCACAATAGGAGGCTACACAAAAACAACAAAACAAAACAGAGATGGAAATGAAGTTATGATAATTTTTTCTGCTGAAATCTCAAACTAAATAATGCTCTGGTAGCCAATAGAGAAAGCTCTCCAGAGAGTAAAAACAAAGCAATACCAGAGCAGGTTCATCATCATCTTCCCATGAGTCCTTAATTTCATTCTCATCCACATCTTCATCATCCCAGTTACTTTTTAGTTCTACTTTTGCTGGAAGTGGTGCAATTTGCTCGTCCTCTGAAATCAGAATACGCAAAACTATAAGAAATAGAACTCAAATAAACTATCCACATGCCAGTGGTTCGATTTTGTAATGTTCAAACTCATCATATTAACAAATAATCCAACCAAAACTACAAACAAACTAAAGAGGATTATATATAGACACACATAAAGAATGTAACAAAGGAAATTTAAAAGCATAATCTTACCCCAGTCATCCATATTTGCTGCTAGTTATCGAGAGCACAAATACAAGCTGCTCTCTGAATCCAACCGAAAACCTGCCAGACATATGCATAAACATCACAATCATGCTTAATCAAATCATTCTATAGTATTGATCAATCCATATAATTATATAAAAAGGTAATCATATACTCATACATTCAAGGTAAAACGAGTAAATATGCATAAACATTTCGTAGAAAGCTTGCTGCTAGCACCAACTTCTCATCATAGCTACAGGATACAAATACTATTACTTTGCAAATCAAGATTTCATAGCTAAAGTTCTTACACAAAAAACCAACCTAAAAGTCTAACTCGGAGTTCACATACTAATGACTACACAAAACAAAAATACCATTTTTCCCAAATGAAACTATTGCAGCCATAGTCATCTATCTAAAACTTAAACACAAATTCCATGAACTCTTAAAGATGCCAAACAAAAACCATTGTGTAGATAAAAAGAATACGACATCAAAATTGAATACATTGGCTGCAAAATTTTATGGTCATTGTAATTTTACAACAGGCGATCTCAACAACTTCTTTCAGTTTTGGTTACAGATTCAAATCTAAGTCAAATCCATATGAATCCTTCAATCAAAATCAATCTATGGCTTCAAACAACACAATGAAAAAAATCCAAATTGATTAAACAATTAACTAAAACAACTACAAAGTACAGTTATTACTGTATTCATGTTAAAAACCAAAGCTTTCGAGGATTCTTTGAATTATCTATCTAATCAAGAATCATAAAAAGGAGTAATTCAATAGAAACCCACCAAAGATCAATCAAGAATTTAAGATCTAGAAGTGAATTGAACTCAGAAAGCTAAAACCTTTAAGTAAGAAAACATACCGAGAAAGGCTGAATCCAAAAGGGTTTTAAGAAGGAGAAGAGAATCGCAAAATATGAAGCGTTTCGTTGGATTGGAATCTCCGATGCGATGTTGTAAAACCATAAAAGGGTATTTAAATGGCTTCTGTGTTGTTGTTGTTTTTTTTTTAATTGATTTTTAGGGTTTTTTATTTATTTTGTTTTACTTTTTTTTTTCTCGTGAGATTTATTCCTTTCTCTAAAACCTTACCAATTCAATAGAAAAACAAGGAAATATTTGTCAATTCGGTTTACACCAAATCGGTCGAACCGATCACCGTAACTAAACATTTATTTTTCTTTTGGGTATGAATCTGTTAATATTATTTCAATTTAAATAAATCAGGGAAACTAATTAGAAATAAATAGCACTTGTGTTTTGAAAATTTTTACTAGATTTCATTTCATATGAAAAAATATCCAACTGTTTAGACATTTGTTCAAACTTATTTAGTTTATTTAAACTTATCACTCATTTTTGGTGGAACCTGCAATTTCATTCATTTATTGTTTTGGTCAAACATGCAAATTCATTCCTTTAAATAGCTAGAAGAGAGTTTAAAAGTATTAATGACAACGTTTGCAACAAGACATATAACTGAAACTACTAGCTAGTTATCATAACATTAAATTAGTTTGCATGTATCATTAAGTTAGTTTGCATGTGTAACTAGTTTGCATGTGTAGCTATACCATAACCTATAGTTTGTGTTGCTTAGAATCAATTTCGTTTTTTTCAATCAATAAAAAATATTTAAAAAACAATTAATGGTACAATCATCTAAGAAGTGTTGATGTACATGTTTCTAGAGAATTTCTAGAAATTAGACTTAAATTTTTTTGGATTTTTCAAATTACGAATAATATATCATGGACCAAAAGTAAGCTTAATGCAATACCAATTTTCACTTCAATACTCCCTTTAAACTTGATTTTATCAATCAACCAATCTTGAATGAAGTAACCGGAACTAGCCCTTTGGTAATGACTTGCTGAAGATGTCCGCTGCATTTTGCTTAAATATTTGCTGCAAGTCTGAATGTCCCATCATAAGTTTTCTTGTATTTAAGAGAGAATCTTCGAGCAAATAGCTTTGCTTTAAACTTTTCCATGTTTCCATCAAGCTTCTGTTTAACTCGTTTCTTCCACTTACAAAAAAAAAAAAAAAAAAAAAAAAAAAAAAAAAAAAATTCGATTGAGCATTTTTAGGTTTTGTACCCAAGTCCCAAACTATATTCTTCATGAAATAATTTTTGTTCTCTTTGATTAGGATTCATAAGATGATGACTAATCTGCATTCAATGGAGCTGCAAGAAAACATGAGTATGTAACAAACCTTTTATCGTTTTGAATCGAGCAAGCTTGACAATGATCCTTTTCTGCTTTTGATTAGCTATGTAACCAATATCTTGCTCTTCCTCTTCCTCTAGGTTATTACTCCCCCTTTCGACTTACATCTCCTTTTCAGCTTTTTCAGGACTTTCCACTCTCATACTGTTGCACCATCTTGCTTAAACAAGACTAGAGGTGGGCCATATAGTATAAAGAAACTTCATCAAAAACAACATCACGAGACATAATGTACATGCTTGTCTTATGATCCATACACGTCTAAGGTTTACTTTGTTCATCATAGCCAACAAAGATGCATTTTTTCTACTGGTAAAAAAAATTTAGAATATAATTGTATACGAGATATATATGTATGTTGCTTTGATTTGTATTCGAATAAATTTTCGGTAAAGATGTACCAAATTATATAATAATCATAATACAAAAAGCATCGACTCGATTCTTTTGGATATATATTTCACAAGTTTCACGTTGACTTTAGTTATGTTTTTTTTTTTTAAAATGACTTTTGTTATGTTTATAGGATAAAAAAACGATTTTGATTAAAAGGTGACAGATGATTCTTGTGGCTTTTTTTGGTGGCTTTCATGAATTTTTCCCATATTTCTGAGAGCATGACTAGAATTGCTTATCACAATGGTGGCAGAGCTTCTCCCAATTAACGAAAATGCTATGTTTTTGAATAAATCAATGTGTATATATATATATATATACATGTTATCATATGTTTTAAATTTCTTGTTTATGTATGTAAGATATGATTTTGATTGTTTAAATACTATTTTAACGGTTGTGTTTATATAATAACAGAGGTCTTCTGTACTTTGCGGGTCGAGTATAAATGTAAAAATAATTAATGATAATTTGAAGAAGTATAACTCAAAAAGAGGATCAGCCCAAAACCGATAGCTCTACTGGTAACATACTGTGTCTAAAATAGCATAAGTGACAGGTTCGAGTCTGGCGATGAGGAGAGAATTTAAACTTGCTTTTACCGGACTCGTGGAAAGATAAAGATAATGTAGAATTGTATATAGACTAATTTTCTTAGTATTTTACTTATTTTGTAGATATCTATATACTTACAAATTTTTGGTTATTAAAATTTGAAATAGTTGAACAATTAATATGTATAAATGAAAAAAATGTCTTCTAAGAAAAATAAATATAATTAGGGTTGAAAGTTATATGAGTGGTAAAGAAATTCATATGGTGAAAAGCTACATAACGAATATTTATAAAAAATGGGGACTCTTTGAAACATTTTTAGGAATGTTAAAGTGGTTAAAAGTGACAAAAAAGAAGATACATAACAAATAGTTAGATAAAGTGACTAGAGTCTAGACTCCGAATCATTTTAATATAAAGTGATTCTTATTTTCTCAATATAATTATTAAAAAAATTTTGAAAAAAAGTTATTGAAATTTCTTCACTTATAAAATAATATATGTTGAGAAAAAAAAAATTTACCATGAAAAACAAATTTGTAGTTATCTAAATATTAATGAAATAAATAGATTTATAAATATATATGTAAATATATATATGTTAGGCAGTCACAAGATTCATAACTATTAGTAAAATGTACAACTATATGAAACAAATAGATGATGAAACAAAAAACCACCGTGATAAAAATTTAAGAAACAAAAGATTATGGTAAAGAGATACGATCCAAATGAAAACAATAAAATGAAAGTCATGATGAGAAAAATTTGACTTTTTAAAAAATAATTAAAAATAATTAAAAAATTACTAAAAAAAAATAAACAATTAAAATATATTTTATTTGTCGCAATTTTTAAACGATATATTTCGTTAAAAGCTTATTTTGTTTAGTCAATTAACTCTGTTTTGATGAAAAAGATGTAAGTTAGTGCTAAAAACAGATGTGTAGATGAAAAGTCGAGGCTCACTGATTTTAATAGCATAGTGCATATGAATTGGAATTAAAAAAACGTGAAAGAAATATTTTATTAAAGAATAAATTTCAACCAAGGTCATGGCTGATGCTGGATATATAAGAAACCAAAAAAGACATCCATTGTGTTGGAACTTTGTTCTATGTTATTCATTAACAGATGCATCAACAGTTTTCCATTGACAGATGGGTAACGATTATTAATTTATTTTATTAGATAATAGATGATTTCATGCGATGTGCAGATTTTGCACATAGTTGATTTCAGTTTAGTTAATATATGTTTTCCATTCTTTTAGTAAAATAATGATAATTTTTCTTTTCTTTGCGATATGGCATAAAGTTGCTATCACCACCAAGGCAAAAATTCCTAGAAAAATAAAATCTTTATCTTGTTTTTGATATGCTCTTTGTCATCTCCTCTTTACATTCATGAGTAATGAAATTAATTAAACTGATATTGAAACAAACAAATGAACAATTGGCATGAAAACCATCATAGTGTCATCATAAAAATGAAACAATTTCAATCATTGATTCCATGATAAATTGATAATGCATTGCATATGATAAGATATTATAAAACTTGATAACTGTTTATCCATGTTACATAAAATCATGTCTCAACATAAAAAGAGAAAATTTTCTCATATATATTATCATTTAATCAAGTTAATAAAAAACAAAATCTACCGTCGTTTAAATTAGCATCTTCTAAATGATGAAAGGGAGGATAAATAAAATAATAAACAACAACAATGGCTATTATTGCTTTCAAAGTTATTTACTATTGGAAAACCATGATGTTTTCTCCAATTTGTCCATCTACATTTTTTCTAGTTAGATTTGGTGAAATATGTTACTAATTAAAAGCATATTATGTCCTTAGTTATAAAATTAAGAAAAATGAAACTGAACTGACACTTTAACAAGCAGAAAAAATACCATTCAAAACAGCCGAGTACAAGCCCATACTAGATAATTTTTTATATTTCCTACGGTAAATTTTGTAACCATAAACAAGTCACAGACCACAACACGTTTGTGAGACAAGAACAAAAGAACATGTTTATAACATAAGAACAAGTTTCTAAGTTTGTAACACAAGAACAAGTTTCAGACCACAACAAGTTAGAGTTTCCACTGCCTAAGTAAGCACATAAAAGAGTACCTTATCATTATCATAACATCTCAGATATTAGCTTGTTTTTCAGATTGAGTTCAGGCTCACAAAGCTCTATTTTAGCTATGAGACTGTCTAGAAGAGGCTACTTAAATAATATTTTTCTCGAAGCTATGTCTTTCTCCTTGATCTCCCACAACCTCTCAAACTTTAATAGAGAACTAGCTTCACTTTCTTCTGTTGTCCGACTCTTTTTGGCTTTCTCTTTGGAATGCTTAACACCAAGAGGTCTAGGACTGGCTTCTTCCTCAGCATAAGATGCTGTATTTCAACTTGAGGAGTATGTGCCACCCTCATCTAGATTTTTTCTTTTGGATAAGTCATTATCTTTATAAGTACACCATTTCTAATCATGGTGAACCTCCAACCATGCATGCTCAAGTGCAAAATTAACTGGATGATCGTTGAAGTATAACTTGTAAGCCATTTGGAGAACATCATCCTCTGACTGCCCACTACTTCTCCAACTCGAAGCCTGGCTGTAGCATCCTACAAACTTGTTAACACTCTCATTGATTTTTTCCATCTCTGCTTACATTGGCTGGCCCCTCTATTTGGTTTACCCACAACTGCTACACTAGCTGCATAATAGGCTGCTATTCGCTCCCAAAAGGCAGCAGCCTTTTATTCATTCCCCACGATTGGATCTTTGCTGGTGTTTAACCAAGCACTGATGAGGACAACATCTTCAGGGGCTCTCCATTTACGTCTACCTTCTCTTGAGTTCTCCTCTACGTTTTGGGCATCACTATATTGGGTACTATACTGAGGGACTTGTGATGAGCTCATTTGGATAGGAGGGAAAAAAGAAGAAAGACTTTCCAGATTATTTGGCTCATGTTGGCTACTCAAGAGGTCTACAAAGTTTAGATCAAATATATTTGGATTGCTAGAACCCATATCCTAAACTAAGGAATGATGGAGAAAAAAAGAATTGGTTCTCGACTGGTTTTTAGGGTTGATAGTGTCTCAGCATAAATAACAAAATATTTTTAGGGTTATTATTTTCAGTCAAAAAGAAACTTGAGTATATACTTGACTATATATCGGAAGCCTCAGTCAAAGACTTGAGTATCTCTTTGAAAATAAGACTTTTATACTTTATACTATTTATACTATATGTCTCAGTCACTAGAAAGTTTCAATTTGGTTATTTTAAAGTTTCAGTTTGGATATTTTTAAAGTTTCAGTTTGGTTAAATTTTAAGACATATGTAGTTAACATCATTCAAACCATCAAACATTAGACATCTTTACTTACCATAATTCAAACCATCAAACATCAGACATCTCTACTTACCATAATTCAAACCATCAAACACCATTTAACTAACCATACATA
The DNA here is from genome assembly GCA_028015245.1 of Cardamine occulta. NCBI lineage: Eukaryota > Viridiplantae > Streptophyta > Magnoliopsida > Brassicales > Brassicaceae > Cardamine > Cardamine occulta. The sequence continues at coordinate 4,682,728 of CM051367.1, forward strand.
CATTGCAAACAGGTCTACTATATCAACATTCTACAAATCACATGTCTTAATTTTTTTTTTTAAGAAAATCTGAGAAAACATAACAACTAACAATCATTTGGTCTCTGACTCAAACCTTAGACGAACTAATGAAAAGCAACCAACAACTAATATTATTGAATATCAAGAAGCAATAGAATTACAAGGACGTACCTGAAAAACCAGAGCTTTCTTATATCTTTGGCACTTTCTCTCCAGTAATGTAACTTGTCAAGTGAGAAGGATCTTAAAGCTGCTATTTTGAACACAAGAGCTGACTGGCAAAAGAAAAGACCAATAAGAATATGAAGAAATTTTTCAAATGCTGATTAAAAGGGTTTGATAACTAACAAACGGCTAGGCAAGAGCTCCAAATCTCTAATCACTCGCTTTGATTAGTAATCCTAAACAAGCATCAAGATCAAATAATCTGTGACTTGTATAGGTTTCATAGAAGACTTTTGTTACCGATATACAACAAATAGACCATCAACATGCATGGAAAAAGAAAAGCCAAGTAGATAATTGTTTAAACGGGGATCATTAATCGCCACTTGGAAGATATACACCAAATGGATTATAAACTTAAAAGAATTTTCCTGCAGAGATACTACAGTAGATACAATAGACTGCAGTAGAGACATAACACTAAGGCTGGTCTTCCACTTAAGTTCATATTTTTCATAACAAAACACCTGAAAAGCCTTATCTAAATTACTCATCATCCTGACTATCTACAAATGTGATACTCGAAGAGCTCTACTAAGATCATTCACATAAAGATTATAGTTATACATAATGAGATAAGAAAAATGCTCTAAATTCAACCCCATACCAAGAAGCCAATAACGGTTTTGCAAAATCAATCCTCAAATATGACTAAGCACAAACTGTTTCAAAGCAGAAAAACATATATTTGAAATAAAAATACAAAATGACTTACTCCATTGTGATATGCAGGTCTAGGCTGAGTGCAATTACGCACATTGCAAGTTGTCCTGAATGAAAAATTGACATTGCCACAACTGGGACAGGTCCAATCATCTTCTCTGTGTCCCCTATCCACAACCAAAAGACTTAATCAAGCGATGAAAGAAACTAACCAAAGATTCAACAAAAAACGATTTGCAACATTTAACAAGGCAATTTATCTAATATGTCATCAAATTATCCCAACAATATTCATCCGAACACTTATCTTAAGGTATATGGAACACGATTCTTCCTTATTTCCATAGATCAGGCCAATCTAAACACAACACTCACTAAAGAAGGAAACTTTAATAGCAAAAGAATCAAACCTGTTCTTCACTCATCAACTGTTGAAGCTTCTCTTTAAGAACCGGTCCATGACGACCACCAGAATCTAACAACAAATCGAATAGATCGGTAAGAGAAGTAGATCAATTTCAAATCAAAGCTACCATCAATTAACTTCAAACGAATATTAAACCGGACAAGAAACAATTCTAACCGAACAAGAAACTAAACAACAACAAGAATCGAAGAACTAAGAAGAACAAAACCAAAAAATTACACGAACAAGAATCGAATCGAAGACAAAAGAGGAGTTAAAAATTCTATAAATTTCAGAGAATAATGCACATGTTAACTTCTAAATCTAGAAATTGAAGTTCAAATTGATCCAAAAACAAGATAATTAAATCGATTTGAAAAACTAACCATCGATTTCATAAAATTTCAAAAGATTAAGACACCTGCAAACTCGAAAATATGAAAATCCGAGTTTATCAATAGATTCGAAAAAATTAACATAATTTCAACTAACAAAACTCCGAGAATCCAAGAAAAAGATTCAATCAATGAAAAGAATAAGAACTAACCATGAAATCAATGGATTCAATCAAAGATGCATAGATAATATTTTGAGAGAGAGAGAGATAGTTGGTCGTGTATTGTCGAGAGAGAGAGAGAGAAGCGTTTGGGAAATGAAGCGAAAAAAGAAAAAAAAATTAACTTCCAATGAAAAAATGACAAGTGGGTGTCTTAAGGGTGTCTGCAGAGACACGGATCTACACTGTTTGGTTTTTTTTTTTTTTTTTTTAAGTTAAAGACACTGTAAAAAATGAGCAATGGAGGTGCTCTTAGTGGCAGAGTTTGTTCCTTTTCAATTTAATTCACTTATAATAGGCCATAAATATTTAGGGCCAGTCCGAAACCAGAAAACAGGTTGGTGTATAAAAAGAAAAACCAGAAAACAGGGTCAAACCGAAGAACAGTCTCAAACCCGATTTAGTTTTTAATGTCTTTAAAACCGGACTCTATTTCATAACGTTCAGAAATTAATTAACGGTTTAACTTAAATCATACAGAGTAGTTTCCAACTTTCTCTTGTTTCTTATTCTTTCAGAGAAAGATCAGAGATATCGAAATCGAATGCATTGTTTCCAGCGGCGAGTATACAAGCTCCACGGTAGGCTCCGACGTCGCCTCCAAAAAACTGATTCTTTGGGAAGTGATCTTTTTACTTTTTAGATATTACTAGATTTAATTGTTTGGTTACTTCATATGCAAAGCTGATTAATATATTCCTCCATTAATCTTTCTATGATTTCAAATTCTATTATCAGTGGATTCTCAGAGTATGCTCGAAACAAGTCTGTATCTTATCTGACTTTTTTTTTTTTTTTAATTTCCTTCACAATGTTGTTCAGAAGTCAATGTTAAAGATCGAGACTTTGATGGAATGGAGGCTGTGTTTCTGAATCCACAAGTTAGGAGAGCTGATCTTGCTCAACTGCTCACTAACATTCTATTAGATTATGGGCTTCCAACTCAAAACCAATTAGTAATGAGTGGAGAGGTCCATATTCTTTATATACCACTTAATATCCCAATCCACATTCGATGTGGGACATTTATCCCTAATATGTGAAGAATATCACACATCGGATGTGGGAAGAGGCCTTGACTAACATATAAGGGATATAGGCCACTGCACTCATTGCCAATTGGTTTTGACTTGGAAGTCCATAGAACTTAACATGGTATCAGAGCTCGAGCACACGCTGGCCCGCTAATCCAGCCCAGAAAGTGACCCGATCATCCCATTAATTGATGGCCTAAAAAAAAAGTTCAATTACATCGCGATAGCTAGAAAAAGAGCATTATGTCGAGGAGGAGTGATGGATTCTGTCGAGACTAATGGCTAGAAGAGCCATTATGTCAAGGGGGCATGTTAAGAATATCTCACATCGCATGTGGAAAAGGGCATTGACTAACATATAAGGGATATGTGCCACTGCACTTATTGCCAATTGGTTTTGAGTTGGAAATCTAGAAAACTTAACACATTCAAACCCAAGAGAAGGAGAAATTGCATCAGGTTTCATTCAGAACAAATACTGACTCATGAGAACTGCAAATTCAACCAAGTGTCGTTAGCTCAACTGATAAAGATCCTAGGCAAAGCTTAGAGGTCGCCGGTTCGAGTGACGCTTAGGACGAAAGTAATATTACATGCTGTAGTGTCAGCCTTGGAGAGATTGAACATCCTGGTATTTAAAAAAAAAAAAAAGACCTGCAAATTCAAGAAGCCAATGAAAGTGTGTGCATATTCATGAGATTACAGAAGGTGCATGAACAAAGGAAGCAGAAATGGATGCAGAGTATAAAGGAAGCGCATTAGAGGAATGCAAGACGTTGTTACTTGCATCAATGAATATTTGGAAGACATTGAAGCTGACTCATTCCAAACCCATCACTTCTTTACCTTTCTAAAAAAACTTGCAGTGTTAAAAGCTAGCTAATAGTATAACCACGAGACCTTTCTTTTTCTCCTTGTATGTTAGATAACTACTGGTTTTTTAAGGGTATCATAATCATAACAAATGTTAGATATATAATCATTAATTCATATGCTGCTTCTCGTAAATCGTCATCCGATAACCCTTCAAAATCCCTAACATCATGGATCAGTTCACTAGAAAGATGGTAACAAGAATAATCAAGATTCACAAAGACACAAATTAAATAAGTAATTCAAAAAGAAATTGCCGAACTAAATATATGTTTTTTTTGGTAAACTTTATCCTCTTAATTTAATGGTGTTATTACATAAAGAATTGTGTGGTTCTAAGACTTTTTCCCCGTATTAGATTGAGAAAATCAATGGAGAACCACGTCTTTAGAACCAAAATTTATGGAAGTGTAAGAATTAACTAAGATGTACCGAAAAATAGACACCTCTAACTTTCCTTATATATACTTGTAAACTTTGTTCATCAATTCGTTGACAACAGTTATAAAATAAAAATAAAAATAAATCGTTGAAAACATAAAAAGTAACAAAAAACATCGTCAACTTGTTCATACCATACGAGATGAAGAAACCCAGTCAAGTATCGGCCACAATTCTAACGATCTTCATCATCCTTACTATAGGTTTGTATTTATATTTCCAACATGTTAAGATATTTATTATCATATATATATATGAAAATAAATAAGTTGCCAAGAACGTGTTATTTCTTTTCAAATATAAGTACTATCTAATGTCAAATCTATATATCTCGCTTCAATAACAAAATTTAATTTTAATAATTTAATAGCAATTTAAATATTTTTATATCGAAACCGTGCCAATTATAAGAGATAGAGTATACTTTTTTTGTATAAGACTTAAATTACTGGAAACATATATTTATGAAACTTCTTTATACACATTTTTTTTTATTTCCATAGTTCTTCCATGTAAATGAAAGTTATAATAACTAATTATATATAACAAGATGTTGACCTTCGGAAACCCTATCGAGAAAGAGATTCTGATACATGAATTAAACACTATAATTGTTTAGAGAACATATAATGAAATTCAAAACATTAATATAATCTTCAGAAAACAGAAACTGACATTATAAGTCTTAAATATTTTTACAATAATAGGGGTGATGGTGAAGGAAACAGTGGGACTGGGGGCGCCGAGTACTTGTTCTCAATTTCTAAAAGAGGCTTCTAAGGGTTCAATAACATGTGACTGGAAATTGTGTGCCTCTATATGTAAGAAGAAATTTGCCGGCGGAATTGGTAATTGCAATAAAGGAGAAAAATATTGCAGATGCGGTTATTGGTGTCGATCGGATGGGAGTTCATACAATACCCCCTAGGTAGATCACCATGTTAAATTCATGGAACGCGTCACATAATTCATTTTGTATTATCAAATTTTGTAATAATTTTATTTAAGAATACTAAATAAATCATTGTAAAAATCTACTAAATAAGTAGACCATGAACATATAAGCACTTTTGTGCTGATTTTGTCAGTGTGGCTTGATATAAGTTTGAATTCACATAATGTACTATTTTAATTAAATAAGAATTAACGGAATTTATATTTATCATATATATATATATATAGATATATAGATATTTTGTGTATTCCCTATTAATTAATTGTTCCATTTTAAAATTTTAAACCTTGTATCTCAGAACTAAAAGTATGAAAAAGAAAATGCAAAGAATAAAAAAAGTAAAATTAATTTATCATCTAAGATATTAAAAATTTACTAAAAACAAATTAAAATTATCAAAGAAAGTAAAAAAACAGGAGGAGTTGGATAACTATCCCATATTTGTTACAAAATTTGAAAACTATACCTAATTTTACATGTTTTGAAAAATATATTTTTATAATAATAAAATACCAAATTACTCGTATTTATTATTTATTTAATTATGAAACAATTTTTGTTTAACTTGAATTATACATTAAATATTTAATTTATTTTCAATAATATAAATAAAAATTATAATTAATTTTTTTTAAATTAATTATTTTGTTATGAAAAGTGGTATCTATATAAAAAAAAAGAATCATAGTTAAATTTTAATTAGTTGATTTTTGTATATATATTTTTTGGTATACTTATTTATTCATCATAGAATTATATCATTTTATGTTGATTTATTAATAAGTTGATTTATTGAACTGATAATTTTTTTTCTATCGACTTGAGTTTTTTCATCATCGATTTATTTTATAACTGTTGACTTATTTTTTAATTAGTCAATTTAAATTATTTTTTCGTAGACTTATTTATTTTTGATAGAATTGTATAATTTTATGTTGACTTAAGGATATGAAGTTGGAATCCAATAGATTTGAAAGAATGATTTGAACCCTTTTTAGGTTTGAAAGAATGAATGCATTCGTTATCTTATTTTACTTAGTTCAGGTTGCAAAAGAAGAGCTTGATAAGTTGAATTTTTGAAGGATTATGTCGTCATATATAGGAAAACGGTGAATTGTACATCAATCATAAAATATGGACCACAATTAGAAATTTAGAACACATACATTTCTTAGTGTAGTTGTACCGATTCATATAAACTATATTTTGACTAAAATATTATTCTTTTCAGGAGATTTTGACAAATACCACTTTTATGTGATCAATGTTCAAACTACCATTAAACTCAAATCTTTTCAAAATACGACTAAAATTAGATGATATACTTGAAATATTCTCCTTTAAACTTAAACAAATCTTTAAGAGAAAACAATACGTGGTCAGTGACAAGGGGATATTTTAGCTTTACTATATAGAAGCTCGGAAAAAAAGCTAGAATAAACCCAAATTTTTTGCCATATGTGTTTTCATACCTAAATTAAGATATAGTGCATTTTTCAACTCTTAACCATTATAAAATTCAAATTTCAACGTTCGCCAAAACCAACTTTGATCTAGACGATCTCAATCAATTGTTTATTTCAACTGACTCAGATGCCACGATCAATGGGGTGAAATATTTGAGATTGGTGTTTGAGTGCTATTGTTTCGTGACATTTTGATGATAGTTAAAGATTGAACCCAACAGAGCGATTAATCAAAAGACATTAGGCTACGTTGAACTCAATCGAAGCTAGACAAATAAAGATGGGAATTTTGGCAACTATCCTCATCATTAATCAATAAAAAAATTGATAAGATGCAAACAATACGGTGAATCATGGATGAGTAGCTAGGTATCAAGTAGCTAGGATGCTTAATGATGATTCTACAATGGGCTGAATGCATTGAATGAACCTCTCATGATGCTGGACTCTAGCAAATTGACATTCTCTCTTCGTTTCACCATCTTCCAAGCTCTCCTCTTGCTCCTCATTTGTCTTACTCTTTGATAATTGCTCTAAAGTGATCCAAATACCATAAACAATGCATTTTCCTTGGTAATGTAAATATAATAATTAAAAGAATAATTTATATGTATAGTTACAGTTATAAGTTTTAGTTTAATTAAATCCTTAAAAGTAAATAAAACCATTAAATGAATAAATGTATTTACGAGCAATTTCATTTTCAATAAAATTAGTTTTATAAGATTAATTATATTAAAAATAACTAATTACCAAATAATCGTTTTTCGGACTTTTCTTAATCGTATAAAATTCTATCTAAAAAGCATTATATATAAGATCTTGTGGTATGTATCATTGTTATCATATAGAAAATTTTTTTAAGTTTTAATAATTTAATACTATTTCTATAATTTATATTTGAGTTTTTGTATTTGTCATCTACGAAATTTGAGAAACTATCTAAAAAATCATTAAAAATGGAACTTTTATAAGTAAAACTATTTAAATAACCACCAATATATTTATATAAAATCCAACTTTATTTTAAAACAAAAGTTTAAATCAGCCAAATTCAGATAAATTGTATATAAAATTCATACCAAATAAAATATAAAACCAAAACACATTATATAGATTTGAATGTAGTTCAATGCATTTTAAATCCTCATATTTTTTAGAAAAACAAATCTTTTTACTAAATTATATTATTATTCTCGGGTTTTTGGGTTGGCCCAAGCCATGTTTTTCAGGGCTGGACTTCGAGATTTGACCCTAATTGACACCCCTAACTACTACTCTTTTTTCCCCCTAAAAACTACTTAGATAATAAAACAGACGCAATTCTGATTTGGAAAGAGAGGCCAAGTAAAAATAACATGAACTTCTCAAGAAAATATAGACAGCTTCAAATGTAGAGAGAATAGAGCAAGAATCAGAGCTTATACAATGAGCGGCTTTGAATCAATTGCAAGTGAGAATCAATTGCAGTTCTCACTTGTTTGTCGTAAAAGTTAAAACAGCCGAAACATAAATGGTTTTAAAAATTGGCTACAAACCCCAACATATCATGAAGCACAAAGCGCGGAAACAGGACAGCCAGATCCGAAAACCCGGCTTTGTCCCAATTCATGTTTACAGTTCGAAGAAGATCAAGATTCAATTCCTCAAAACATAAGCTGGGTTAATCTTAACTTATCATCTAGCTTAAGGCAGCATCATAAAGTTCAGTACTCCTAAATTGCTAAGAACAGAGTTTGATTAAGCTTATGAATTTGACCACATCTAAAACAGCATCGAGTTCATGGGTTTTTGGTTTATATGTAAGCAAGAAGAACATTTAAAGCAAATATTTGACTAGACACTAATGCAAGAACAAGGAATCAAGAATTCACTTCTTCACCTTTCATCTACCTAAAAGCAACAAGATAAATAAAGTTCATTACTTTAAGTTAGTTAAGAGCAGAGTTTGAGCTTATCAACATGAACAGATCTGAAACAGTACCACTGTGATCATTCATATGTAACCAAATTGTGATTCATATGTAAGCAAAGAAGAACAACCGAAACTGCTAAACTGCTACTCCTCATGAAGATCAAAAATTAACCATTCCTCTGTAAAGTTGCAATAAATTAACCATTTAATCAAAAAGAACACTGAAAGCAAATATTCATATCTCTAACAATTTCTCATTGGCAAGTTAAGTATAACTACAAATACAATCTCTCCTTAGATTCATCATACAAAGAATCAAGATTCAATCCTCAAACACAAGAAAGGTCTAATCTTCACCTTTCATCTACCTTAAGGCAACAAGAATAAACTTCATCACTTTAATTTTCTTAAGAAGAGAGTTTGAGCTTATGAACATATGACCAAATCTGAAATAGGCACCCACTTACTAAAACTGTGAATCATATGTATGCAAGCAAGAAAGAAAATTGAAGAAAAACATTCTTATCCATCACATTTCCTCATTAGCAAAACCAAAGTAAAACTTACATACAATCTCTTCCTCAATTCATCATACATAAATCAAAATTCAAACACTACATAACCTTACAAAAACCGCCATTGTCGTAAACAAGATCAAAAGAGATAAAGGAAAAAAACACTAACCTTACAAAGCAAAGCTTTTAAGAAAATCAGGATCACGTTTAGCTTTCTCCTGAAACTTCTTAAACCAACGATCCAAAATATCCATAGGAACAACCAATTTACTTCCATCAATACCACAAAAAGATTGCATAAAATTAAACAAATTCTCTCCAACTTTCATAGCCAATCTCTCAATCCTTCTCTCTGCAACAACATCCAAAGATTGAATCGCTGTTATATCCTCAACCGAAACACCAATCTTGGCTGATAAAGAACTTGAATCACCAGCCGTTAATTGCATCTGAGCTGCATTTCCAGCTTCAGGCCATTGAAGTGATAAAACAGCTGAAGGACGAGATAAAGTTACAGCACCACAGAATACAAAAGATGATCCTGGAGATTGAACGTATACAGCTAATGCTTTATCTGGTGGAAGTGTGAAGTTGTTTAAGAGAAAGATACAGATTTCTCCGATTTGATCGTATGCTTCACCTGCAAAATCGATTTTGGGATTTAGGGTAAGTGAAAAAATCGATTCTTTTTGTTTAATATGAGGGTTTAGGGTTTGATCGTATGCACAAAATCGATGTTTCTTGGTTAGGGTTTGATTTGGGATTAAGGGTAAGTGAAAAAATGGGATTTTTAGGTTTAATTTAGAGATTTTGGGGGTAAAAATCAGATCTTTAGGTTTGATTTTAAGAAAATTTGGAGATTTGGGACTTACCGACGAAGTGATTCATGTCGAGAACCCAATGGAAAGTATCGATTTGGGTGAAGGTTGAGATGTCGATTGGGAAACTTCGATTTGGGAAGACGACGCCGAACATGTTTGATTTTTGAGTTTTTTTTTCAGAAGGGTTTTTGGATTTTTGATTTGAAGTTTGTCTTTGGTTGATGATTGATGATGAAGAAGCAGAAGAGAGAGGGGTTTGAGAAGATTCTAGAATAGTTTAGAAATTGCACGAATACTCAATGTGTGACTGTGTGTGTTGTATCACCGAAGAAAGAAAGAGATTCAATAATTCGTAATTCTTTTGGGGAAAAGTAAAGGGATTTTAATGTAAAAAAACTTAAGTATTGGTTTATTTTAAAAAATTAAATTAAGAATTTTTAATAAAATAATTTTTTAGATTGTAAACTATTCAACTAAATTATTAATTAAAAATAGTTATAATATAATTTTATTTTTTAAAGTGCTAGCTAAAAATGTTATTTTTCCCTAAACATATACTATATATTATTTACTTAATATTGTGCGGCGTTGTTGGCTAAGAAACGGAAGAGTTCACAAAGAAAAAACGAGATATATTTGACTACATTGTTAAGAAAGTGAAAGATCGAACAAAGAATTGGCAACACAAATTTCTCTCGGAAGATGGCAAAGAGGTCCTATACTCTTCAAATTTGTCGCATTAGCCATGCCAACTTATGTTATGAGTTGCTTCAAACTTTTAAGTGTTACATGTCATGAGATTGACTCTGCTCTATCACAATTTTGGTGGAGTTCAAATGAGTCAAAAGAGAAAATTTTATTGGGTCATTTAGAAAAAGATAAGTCTACCAAAGAAAAAAGACAGATTGGGTTTTCGAGATATAAAAAAATTTAGTGAGGCAATGCTCGCAAAACATGTAAATTGAACCTTAATGATTTCAATAAGAAATTTATCCAAAACACTTGATTCAACAATATATTTAATAGATTGATGAAACTATGAATAAGAAGATATGGAGAAAAATATCACTAACCATTCTCTGTAAACATGATTTGTTTATGCAAATTATCCTTGATCTCTTGATTTTTTCTTCCCTTAATCCTTTCTGACTTGGATCCTTGTTGGAGAGGATCCTGCACTTTTCTCTGTTATGTTCCTTTTTTTTACGTTTTTTTGTGTCTCTTCTATTTCCAATTAATAACTCCCACTATTTATATTAATGGAGAGTTATTAATATTACACCTTTTAATTACAACTTTATATTATACATACATATATATATATATATGTATATATTAATGAGAACATTATATTATCACATATTGGATAAGAGGAGAGGGTTATCAATACACCTAATTCTAGTATTCTTTAACCGAAACCGAACCATTACGGTATCTACTTTTATGTACTAGAACTTATAAACTATAACATGAACTTTAACTATTGAACTGTTAATACATTGACCATACTAATGAAAATATTCTTACATTCTCCCACTTGGCCATAGTGTTAACTTAATGGTTCAATATCTATAACACGCATCTTTTTATCAAGTTCAATAAGCTTTAAGAACCGTAAAATTAATGATAGACGAGTCATGGCGGTTGCCCATCATTTACTGTGATAAGTTCCCTTCCAAGCACCACAAATTAACTCCAACTTTACTACTTCTTTAATATAGAGATTAACCTTAATTCTCAAATTACTTACCTTTGAGATTAACTTTAATTATCAACTATGTATGTTATCTTAAAACCATAATATGTACATAACCATAACGATAACATCTTTTATTTGCAGAAACACATAAACTTTAATTGAATTCAAACTTTGAGTAACAACTTTACAATAACATAACTAACACAGCAAGGTCTTTTCTATAATATACATTCTCTCTACATGGCCAACAAAAACGCCGGGTAGTAATCCTTTAGTCAACGGATCCGCTACCATCATATCCGTTCTTATATGCTCAAGTGCTACTCTACGTTTCTGCACTTCTTCTTTGACCGACAAATACTTTATCTCCATGTGTTTAGCACCCTTTGAGTATTTGTCATTCTTTGAAAAGAAGACAGCTGCAGAATTATCACAATAAGTTCTCAACGGCTTGGCTATAGAGTCGACAATCCCAAGCCCTGAGATAAAGTTCCGTAGCCACAATGCTTGAATGTGGCCTCATAGCATGCCACAAATTCGGCCTCCATGGTGGAAGTAGCAACGACGGACTGCTTTCCACTCTTCCAAGATACTGCTCCCCCAGTTAATAGGAACAGATAGCCAAATGTCGACTTCCTGCTGTCGACGCAACCGACATAGTATGAATCTGAGTATCCGATGACTTCAATACTGTCGGATCTCCTGTATGTAAGCATGAACTCTTTGGTGCCTTGCAACTACCTTAGAACTTTCTTTGCAGCTTTCCCGTGTTTCATTCCGGGATTACTTTGATATCGGCCCAACATACCAACAGTGAAATTGATGTCTGGCCGAGTACATGTTTGAATATAGTTCAAACTCCCAACAACTGATATATACAGAATTCTCTCCATTTCCTTAAGCTCTAATTCATTTTCGGACACTACTTTAAGCTGTATCTATCCCCTTTCTGAATTGGATCTTTTCCAATTGAGCAATTTTCCATCCCATATTTCTCTAAGACTTTATTTATGTATTCTTTCTGAGATAAACTTAACAATCTTTGTGATCTATCCCGAATTATTTCTATCCCGGTCACATAGGATGCCTCACCCATATCCTTCATTTCGAAGTTCTTAGAGAGATACTTCTTTATGTTACACAACATCCCCATGTCATTCACAGCTAATAATATATCATCAACATACAATACCAGAATAATAAACTTGCTCCCAATGACTTTCATGTAGATGCATCGATCAACGATGACCTCTACAAAACCATATGACAAAATGGTATCATTGAACTTTATGTACCACTGTCGGGAAGCTTTTTTCAATCCACATGAAAAGAAATTAGACTCTAGGACTGTCAGTGGATATTTAGTTTGCTATCCAGAAAAGTCTAAAGGGTATGTATCTTACTGTCCTAAACATAGTATGAGAATAGTTGAAACGGGTAATGCAAAGTTCATCGAAAAAGGTGAAACTAGTGGGAGTATTGAACAACGAAAAGTGAACATTCATGAAGTTCAGAGTGAAAGTTTTTCACCTGTTGTCGCACCTGAGGTCGTTGTTCATATTGTCGTATCACAACCAAATGACACAATAGAACAACATAATGATGTGCCAATCCCACAAGTTAATGAACATGTCATCATTCAAGAAGAGAATAACGAACCACAAGAATCATTAAGGCAATCTACAAGGGTTAGGAGATCTGCTATTTCAGATGATTATGTGTTTTACTCTATTGAAAATGAATGTGACATGAGTCCTGATGAAGATCCGAACACATTCCGAAAAGCCATTAGAAGTGACAATTCTGAAAAATGGTTAAATGCATCGAAAGAAGAAATATCTTCGATGGGTGTTAATAAAGTATGGGACTTAGTAGAGTTACTTGACGGCTTCAAAACTGTTGGGTGTAAATGGATCTTTAAGACCAAACGGGACTGGAAAAGTGACATAGAAAGATACAAGGCTTGCCTTGTTGCTAAAGGTTTCACCCCAAAAATGGCATTAACTATACGAAAAACTTCTCTCCAGTTTCAAATAAGGATTCCTTAAGGATTGTTTTACGTTTGGTGGCTCATTATGATTTAGAGCTTTATCAAATGGATGTAAAAACTGCCTTTCTTAATGGAGAGCTTGAGGAAAAAGTTTATATGGATCAACCTAAAGGTTTTGTGACCAAAGGAAAAGAAAATCTAGTGTATAGGCTGAGGAAGTTCCTTAAGACGAAAACAATATGATCAAAACTCAAAAATGAAAACTAAATCTATTGTTCATCGTCTTCATGACAAAAACTGTCAAAACATGCAGAAAACTATATTTTATATATATTTTTAATTCTAAACCATATTTCAAGTTTTATATATCATTGGAAAGATAATTTGATCATCTACATATTGCCATTACAATCAATGAATTTCATTAACTTAATGAAACAATATGATCAAAACTCAGAAACGAATTTCTAGTTCCAATTTCATCAATCAACTTTTAAAATGAATCAAATGTATTTTGATTGGCTCTGCTACCAAATGTAAATGGAACCTTAATGATTTCAATAAGAAATCTATCCAAGACCATCTCTAGAAAACTTGATTTAACAATATACTTAATAGATTGATGAAACTATGAATAAGAAGATATGGAGACGAACATCACCAACCATTCTCTGCAGACATGCTTTGTTTATGAAAATGATCTTTGATCTCTTGATTTCTTCTGCCCTTAATCCTTTTTGACTTGGATCCTGCACTTTTCTCTGTTATTCTTTTCTTTTACGTTGTTTTTGTGTCTCTTCTATTTCCAATTAATAACTCCCACTATTTATATTAATGAAGAGTTATTAATATTACACTCTTTAATTACAACTTTATATTATATATATATATATGTATTCCTTAAAGAGAACATTATATTATCACATATTGGGTAAGGGGAAAGGCTTATCAATACACCTAATTCTAGTACTCTTTAACCGAGACCGAACCATCACAGTATCGACTTTTATGTACTAGAACTTATAAACTATAATATGAACTTGAACTTTAATTCTTGAACTGTTAATACATTAGTCATACTAATGAAACTTTTCTTACAAAACAGGTCTGGCGAATCCTATAAGAACTCCACTGTCTCCTGGCAAGAGTATTGAAAAATCATTATTTCTTAGAATGTTCCCTTCGTGACGCTTACAATCCCTAGGCAAATAATTTTGAAGAATTGATGCAAATACTAATATCATTTATATTAGTTGGTGCTAAAGTAATATCAATTTGTTTTTTGTAACTGATACATATTAAAATCGATTGCAATAATCTAGGCAAATAATTTGTTGAACCAATGCATCACCATTTATATATTCACTTATATAAGTAATTTAAAACTCAAATGCAATAGTTTCGAAATTGATGCTTGATACTTGAGGATTTTTTTAATGAAAAAAATCTTTAGTTGAAGGTTTTTCTTATTAATGGATCTTTACTTGATGAGTTTTCCATTAAATGTTGAAAATAGATCAGCCAATACGTAGGGTGTGTATTGGACTAAGTATTTGGAGAGATTTGAGGTTTAGTGACAAATCACGTGTTATTGAAACATGAATTTTAAAATATTTTTTAAAATCCAGTGTTATTGGATTGATGATTTTAAATTATACATTTAAATCCACTATTATTGAAAACATGATCATAATTTGATTTAAAAGTTTCATATGAGATTTGAGGGGATTTCTTAGTAAAAAATACAAAGAACCAAATCTCAAGGTTTTAGGTGGGATTTCAGAAAATTTAATAACAAAATTTTTAATTCATCAAAATTTTACCAAATTATCTCAAAACTCATTAAAACTCAAATCTCTCCAAATATTCAATTTAATACACCCCCTAAGATTTATTGTACTAATAATTTAGTTGAGAGATTTAAAATACATGGACTTATAGTTGAGGAGGTTTCAATTAAATCTCTAAACTAAACAATGAGATTTTTTTTTCTTTTAAGGTTTAATAATATAAAAAAAACATCGGTAAGTTAATTGTTTTTTATCTTTTTTTAATGATCGATGATAGTTTGCGTTTGATAGTTTATGCAGTAAGAAAAGTAACACCTATGACTGATTCATTCGACATCAACTGGCTATTAGCCTCTCCGAAGAAGACCCCAATGAAGAAGATGAGTTATTGTACATTTGTAAGAATTTGAATTTTTTCTCACTGTTGTTTAGTTATTTTTGTTTGATGCTAACAATATTTCATCTATTTTATACAATGCGCTTTTCCACCTTATACTCCGATTTATGCTCAGAAATGTATATGTAAGTGCGTGACCAGTTCTGCCACTGTTTCAAGATGTTAGATATACTACGAGAAGTTGTTTATTTGATTTTTTTTTTAAATCTAACTTTCTATTTGTTTATAAACCGTGATGCATAACATCTTTTTTTTTTCTACAGTCATCTTCGTATTTAGATGGGCTCCGGGCTAGTGTTGAGTTATATGCTACGCCGAAGATTTTGTTTTTACTATTTTGTTGTTTATTCAATTCAATGCATTCTTCAAATGATTAGGACACTACAAAAAAAAAATATTTTATATCACTTAAATTGTATCATTTAATAAAATGATATTATTTTAAATCAATTATTTATAAATGAAGCAAATATATATGACTTAGCATCAATTATATTAATTGATGTTATTATTAACTAGGTTTACATTAATTAGGTTAAATTGATTTAATTTCTACTAGTTTGAATCACTTACCAAAAAGTGATATAAAATAAAAATTTACATCAATTATCTAATTGATGTATCTATTAATTTTTGGTAGCATCATTTTAAAAATGATGCAAATCTGAAAACATGATAAAATTTTAAATGTCCCACATCGAATGATGAGAGAATGAACTCTTGACAATTGCAGTTATAAATATTGTATGTTTCACTACCTATTATTCATTAAAGTCTTAAAACTATTAAGGCCCATTTGATTTACTGGGCCCAAGTTTTATAATAAATTGGTATAGAAACAGACATAAATATTTTAAAGAAAATAAAATATGCCAAAATCAAGTTATTATAAATGATACAATTATTAAATTGAAACTAGTGTTAGTATCAATCATTGATAACTGAAAGAAATATAGACATCAATTATTATCACCGTTGCAAATACTAGCATCATTTACATATGTAATGTAAAAGATAACAACATTTTTGGTAATTGACACAAATTAACGTCACTTACAACAACCGATACAAATATTATATATAAATGCATCAGTTGTTAACAAGCAATGTAAACTATTTGCATCACACAAAATAATTCATATATTTAAGTGATGCAAAAGTCTTTTACATCATTTATAACTAATACAAATATTAAAAATAAATGATGTTAAATGACATTTTTTTTTTGCAATCGGTTGTAGTTTTCTTAGCTTAAACACATGAATATATTATGTGAAGGGATACGCATAGTTGTTTCCCTTTAAACCCCTAATTTTCAAATTTGAACAGTTTTCATCTTATTTGTTGCGTACCTGGTTCGTACATTTACCTAGATACCATAATTTTGGATCGATTTCAGACCTACTCGCAAAGACATTGCCAACTTCTTTTAGAAAAACCCATGTCAATAGAATAGCAATCGAAAAGTATATGCGTTGATTTTTTAAGACAAATATATTCTCCATTTTTTTTCCTTGTGCCTCCAACTACAATCAACATAACTTCAGCTAAGACATGTATGTATCTTTCTTTAGCTGTTTCTTTACCGTTGCTCGCTTCGCGTCTAATTACCTGCTTATCTTCAACCTCTATGCAATCTATCATGAGCACTTCATGTTCACCAGCATATTGAGCCTCTTTCTTAGGGCCCATGTAGACTTCTGGATTTTCCCAACCATCAAAAAAGGTCATCGCTGCAACCACTGGATTTTCCCAACCATCAAAACAAGTCATCGCTGCAACCACTTGATTTAGTGTCTCATATCTAAAGACATCGGTTATACCAAATCTTTCTTCACCAGCAATAATTGGTTTTCTCACATTGCAATAAAAATTTGTGTCCCTCTCCCTCTTGTTGGCTTTTGGTATGCCATATGAATCCTTCAAAAACTTCAGTGCATCATATAATGCACACGAGTAGCAACTGTGAACTTCCTTGTTAGAATTTGCATCTATTGTTTCCTTTTTCTTGTTCCTTTAATTGGCCTTCATAGCACATTTATATTTCCTTTTTTTATCCGTTCAATCAGAAATTAAATAGGCGAATCTGTGTGTGTGAAAAGCGATTTCCACCGTCGGATATGAACAAGAAACTCACAAGTAATTATCGCCATGAATTTATTAGAAATGAAAAGGAAATATTGAATTTACTCTAGAAGATTTTTTTTCAAAATTGAAATATGTGTAGTGGTAAAAGGATTAACAAAAATTATAATAACATTTTTAACCTTGAAAGTGTATCATGGTAGCACTTTAAACCTTCAAACTATTTTTACTAACACTTTAAACCTTCCGCGTTTTTCCGCCATAAAATTAATCACAAAATATTTACAGGAAAACTAACAGAATCTCTGACGATAATTTTTGAAGGTAATCCGACATATTTCTGACAAAATAGTTCCATCGAAATTTTCAAAATTTAAACAGTTATATCAACATACATATTTTCCAACAGATTTATGACGGTTACTCAAAAATCCGTCAGAAATTGTTAGACAGATAACCGACAAAATTATTAAGTCAAAAATCCATGGCATTAAGATCTCATCAGAAATTCCATCAGTTTTATGATAAATGTTTCTTGTAATAATGAAATTTCTAGGAGATCTTAATCCGACAGAATTTCGACAAAGTACTTCAATCAGTAATCCATCGGAAAGTTGCTAATGGATTTTTGAGTAACCACTGGAACTCCATTGGAAAATATGTACATTGATGTAGCCGTTTGAATTTCTAAAATTCCAATAAAACTATTTTTTCTGAAATCTGTCGAATTACCTTCAGAAATTTTGTCAGATTACGATCAGAAATTCCGTCAATTGTTTGGTAACTATTTTATAATAAATTTTACGGCGGAGAAAACGCGGGAGTTAATTTTAAGGTTTAAAATGTTAGTAAATATAGTTTAAAGGTTTAAAGTGTTAGTGTAATATCTTTGAGATTTAAAATAGTAGCTGACAATTTCAAGGTTAAAAATGCTTTTTTTTTAATCTAACAAGAGAAAGCATTAAATACAAGTTCGTGAAAAGCATTTATAATTGGTTTGGAAAAAAAATAATGTATGAACCTATGATAATTAATTTAAATTTTCTTGTGATATTTTTAAGGGGGGAGTTGGATAACTACCCTATATTTATCAAGAATTTTGAAAACTATACCTAATTTTACATATTTTTAATTTTGAAAACTGAAATATTTATAATTTTACAATAAACAAAAGACCAAGTGACCTTTATTAATTTTCAAAATGAAATTTTTAATTTTAAATAGTACAATTAACACTTAATTTAATTTCAATAAAATAAATAAAATTATAATTAATTTAACTTTCTTTAGAAATTAATTATTTTGTTATAAAACTAATATCTAATAAAAAAGGAATCATAGTTGAATTTTAATTAGTTGATTTTTGTATATATATTTTCTTGTATACTTATTTATTTATGGTAGACTTATATAATTTTATGTTGACTTATTAATAAGTTGATTTATCTAATTTTAGACTTATATTTTATTTCCATCGACTTAAGTTTTTTCATCATTGACTTATTTTATTATAATTGACTTACATAATTGACTTATTGATATTGCTAGCTTTTTTTTAGTCGATTTAAATTTTTTTCTCGTAGAATTATTTATTCTTAATAGATTTTTATAATTTTATGTTTACTTATAAATAAAACTCATTTATTAAACTATCAACTTTTTTTTTATGAGGGCTTATTTTATAACAGTCGACTTATACATAATTGGTTGATTTGTTTATATAGTCAACATATTTAAAATATTGACTTATTGTCTTTGTTCGCATATTAATATTATTTTTGTAGATTTATTTAGGGCAATTCTCATAAACAGTTCAAATTAAAGTTTTTGTGCCACAAATAGCACACATTTTCATTTAGAAAAAAAATAATATTTTTATTAAAGAGCAATTCTCTTATATAGCATAAATCTCATAACCTCATATTTTTAGGGTTTAGGATTTAGAAAACCAGAAATCATACCTCTTACCCCCTAAAAACAATACCCTAAATCTTAAAATACTTAACGTAAATAAAAAAAATTATTGCCCTTAGAAAAATGATATTTTTGTCCTACATAATAATGTGTGCTAAATTTTGCACAAAAACATATTTTAGTGCTATTTTAGGGATTTTCTCTTTTTTTTGTACCCATCCTAAGTAGAATATATATATATATATATATGACTTTTCCAAAGTAAAAAATCATGAAGTGGGTTTATAACTTTGGGTATGGAAACAAACATTAATTGACTAAAATTATGAAGTAAATTAAATAGCATCTTCGACTTATAAAAGTTACCAACCATAACATTTACATGTATCAATGATACATATAATCTGATTAGTAGAAGATCTCAACACGATTAAAGATAAACCATTTCACAACCAATATCAACAGATTTCTTCACAGCATCAACCACCAACTGCGTCTTCCTACTAATCTCAGGCCACTTTCGATTAGCCTCTAAATCGCCCCACTTGATTCCTTGGACAACCCTCACAAACTCTCTCAGCATCTTTTATTGGTTTATGGTCAGTTTGTGCCCATGATTAAGCAGCATACCAAACATGTTTAACTAACCGGTAGTTATGTGATGTTACTAGCAGTTGCATGCCATCTCATGTGGATAGCAGTTTTTGATGACATGAATAAACGTTGCAGTCGCGGCTTTAGAGGAAAATAACGCAAAACCTTTGCAGAAATTTTCTTTTTTTGCTCTCTGATCCAGATCATGTACCGATTTTGTGACAACCAAGGAGGGAAGTGCTGATATTGGCATTTGGTAAGACATAATAGCCCATAGAGCTGCACCTATAGGGTACCACCCAAGTTCACTGATGGCTCCGGCTAAACCCATTGCTTCTTTGGTCAGTCTCTCTAGTACTTGCTCTGGTACTGGAGTTGTCATTGTGGTATAAATCTGCAATATAAACAATGAAAGAGTATATTTAATGTTTTAGGGGATAGTTATTAAGTGAAACGTTATAGATTTTGCATTAATCCTCAAACTCATATATATATTCATGACAATATCTAAGTGATTAGGCATGGAAATTAGGTTTATCACTACAAGAAAGCTAACCACAATCAGACGGATTTTTATCAGTCAGAAATTTTTGACAGCTAACCAACGGATTCCCGACAATTTTCTGATAACATACATCCATTGAAAATCCATCAGAAATTTTTGACAGATTTTAATCCGTCAGAAGTTTCTAACGGATACTGAGAGACTCCTTGGAAATCCATCAGAAATTAAAAACGTCGATGTTACTATCGTAGTAGCTGTTGTCGGAGCCGTTATTTTCTGACGGATTTCTAACAGATCTCTCAGTACCATCTGAAATCCGTCAGAAATTTTGAACGTTATTGAAGCCGTTGTCGGAGCTGTTACTTTTTTATGGATTTCCGATGGAATTCCGACACCCTACGATTTTATATATTTGTTCTCATCATTATCCATTCTTTCACAATTACAAACTCTTTCTATAATTAATACCTTTTTCCAAATTATCTTCTTCAAAATATTTTCTTCAAATATCTTCTTCAAATAATTTTCGATCATGGATAGATGGAGAAATGAGGAATCCGGAGTCAGACTTATTGAATGATGAGTATGCCGAGGCATTTGCGAATTCATGGAAGTGGCAGAAAATCAACCACAAACCAAAAGAAATGGTAAGTTAAAATGTCCATGTTCACTTTGCCAGAATTCTCGTAATATTAAGGTAGAGTTAGTTTGGCATCACTTGTATGGAATGGGTTCATAGAGTATTGGAAGCAAGAGAAGACCATTGCCGATGCTGCAACCCATTCTACCAACTGCAGGAGTGACCGCAGGTTGGTACACTTGAAGATGCTCGGAGGACAGATCAGGAGCAAATGCAAGATATGAGACGACAAATCCTATATGTGCAAGAAATGAGAACACAAATGGAAGAAATGCGAGCATTCATGGCTCGATATCCGGCACCGCCGCCACAGTAGTTTTATAGATTTTAAATTTATTTTTAATTTAAATTTATAAATTTTTATTTTTATTTTGTTTCAATATTGAATAATTTCAAATTTAATTTTAATTTCTGAAATATATTTATTGAATTTTAATTAAATTTCAATTTTAATATATTTAATTAAAATTAATTATAAAATTAATTAAAAAAAAAATTGAAACCCATTGGAAACCCGTCGGAAATTAGTTCGTCTAAAATCCGTTGGTAACATATCCGTCGGTAATCCATTGGATCGTTTTTCTGACGGATTTCTGATGGCCATGGTTCTGACGGAATTCTGATGGATTTACCGACCGACGTATTTGTTGGTTATCCGTTGGAAATATGATCTTCGGCAATCCATCGGAATTTCGTCAAAAACTTAGACAGATTTCTATCAAACTTTTCATTTCTGACAGGCTAGAACAGATGGTGGTTTCCGTCAAAAATCCATCAGAAAACGCGTTTTAATATATAAATAAATAAATGTATTTATTTTGCGGTTTGTACAAATGTATAATATAAATAAAGTATTCGTTAATTTTAATTAGTATTTTGCCTTATTTAACAAGTTTTTAATATTCTTAAATATATTTTTCTAAAATTTTAATTAAAAATATTAATAATGAATTTTCGGTTAATTTGGTTTGGTTGTACAAAATTCATGTTTTGGCTCAGATTCAATTTGAATAATTTTCTACCGTTTTAGTTATAATAAAATCAATTCATATTGATAAATTTTGGTACATTTTGAATGCCTTCCAAGTGATCGATGCTCGGATTTAAGAATACAAAATGATGGTTTTTTTAATAAATAAACTGAAATGAAAAATGTAGGTTATCTGAGTGGTTCTAAATTATATATGGAACAAATAGGAAAGGAAGTAAAACTCTAAGGGGCAGTATGCAATATTTAATTAAAACGAAAGGCTTACATGGCGAACATCTCCGAGCAATCCAGAATCAAACATCGTTTCTCTAATCTTAACCGTCCGATGATGAACAACGCCTAATTGATACAGCCATGCATAAGACCAAGTTCTTAAAGAGCTTGTTTCAGATTTGAAAATCCAATTGAATCATAAGAAGTAACCAAAATCTTCAAGCCATGCAAATAAGTAAGTGTCTTGTGTGCTCAATAATTGAGAAGAAATGTATGAGTTCCAAAGAGAAATTTATTTGATTTGAGTGGAATTTGAAGATTGGACCAAGGATTTGAATTTATTTAGAGACGATCTATAGTAGTTTAGAAAGTTTTGAGGGATTTTGTAAAATTATATAACAAATTTCAAGGCATTTTAGTAAGTTATTAGCAGAAATTTCATGAGATTTTTAAGAAATTAAAAATAGTAATTATATTTCAAAAAATAAAAATGGAGACGAGCATATGGGCAACGAAGTAGGAGATGTCAAAAAATATAGTAGGTTTATATGAATTTTGATTGATTATTATTATGTCTTGATTTGGTCAAAATTGAATCGAATGTGGCTTAATTTGTTTTTTTATAAAGGTTTTCAATTGAAATTGCATGAGAAATATAAAAAAAACTAGTAAGGATTAGCTCGGCAGAATATATATACATATATAATATATACTAAATAACGTTGAAGGCAATGATAGCTATTGTTGTTATATTTTATGTTTCTCCCTTGCATCATTTAGAAGATTTTAATTTCAAATGTGGTAGATTTGTAGTTTATTAACTTAATAAATGATAATATATATGAATTTTTTTCTCTTTTCTTATGATGCCACATGATTTAATGTAAGATGGATGAAAAATTGTCAAGTTTGACAATATCTTATCATATGAATTATAAAGTTTCATGGAATTAATGATTATTTGAGATGAATCAATGATTGAAATTGTTTCATTTTTAGGATGAAACTATGATGATTTTCATGCCAATTATTCATTTTTTTGTTACATACCAGTTTAACTAATTTTATTACTTGGGACGTTTGGGGGGGGGGGGGGGGGGGGGTGACAAAGATCATTACAAAACAAGCCAAATATTTTTTTTTCTAGGAATTTTTTTCGCCTTGGTGGTGATAGCAAGAGTGTAACAACCATATGTCAGATCGCAAAGAAAGAAAAAAGAAACTATGATTACTTTACTAAAAGAATGCAAAACATCTCTATTAACTCATGTAAAATAAAATATGTGTAAAACATGTACATTGCGCATGAAATTATCTAATATTTAATCAAATCAATTAATAATCGCTACGCAAAAAATATGTCGCATAAATTGGGAAGCTACAATCAAAAGAACAAAAAAAATATAGGTTAATTTAAAATCATGGTTTTATCAATAAACAATATTTAATTTAAAATTATTGTTGCAGCAACATGATGATTTTCTAGACGTCATAAATCTTGCTTTAAAGTCTCATATTTAAATACAATAATTATACCAAACTTTTATTCACTACAAATAAGTGGCCTTGTCAAATTGCAATCGTAGGCTAATACATGTGCACTCTACCAAGGTAATCAGTCATCGTAAACTTATCATCTATCCTACCACTTGCCAGCACTAAGTTGAACCTTGGTTGACCAAGACACTGTCTTGCAACGAGTTTGCAAATCAAAACTAATATATCTTGATTCAAACTATTTTGCAGAGGAATTGATAACTTAGCTAATACTGTAGATTTTCTGGGCAGTATAATCCTTCGTCCTGAATCATCATCACTCATCTCAATATCTCTATCTTCATCGAGATTTCAGCATGTGGGATTTGAGCTTGTGTATTTGCACAACGATTCTGTTTCATTCTTCGTTGCTTTTTGCCTCCACGCCTCCTTGTACCAGTGGGATGATCTTTGCCTGCACGCGGCTTCACCGTACCAGTGGGCTGGTGCATGAGCATGTGGTTAGAAGGCTCACCTGCAAAAGATGATACAGAGTGGTAAGAAACAATAGAGAAAGTGCAGAATAGCACAGGCTCTTGATCAAAAATCGATAAATGGATGTTCCTCAAGAATCGATAATGGATGTTCCTCAAAAATCATAGCCGCCTGGTTCTTAGAAGCCTCACCAATGAGCCTCTCTAAGTCGGTGAAACAAGCACTTGAAGGTGTAATATGGTTTCCTTGGCCATTAACACAACATGAAACAAATAAAAGCAAAGCTTACTGTGAAGTCGAGCAGCCTGCAATCATTATCACCTTGTTTCTCTGTTAGATTATCAAGTTTAATTAGTTAAGTGAAAAACATTAACTAGACTGGAATAGCATACTAGGATTGGTAGGTCATAATCATTACCTACTGGCACCACAAAGAGCTGGTTGTCTTGTGTTGGAATGATTTGCAAACAAAAATCAACATTGCGCTTTGGGCACATCAGAGTTTATCTCTCATGCATAACTATTTTTTTTTAAATCATTACCACAAATTTAATTTTTGCATTATCCATTGCTATAGAATGCAAATTCCCAAAATAATAATGAAATTTTTTGGAATAAATTTTTAAAATCAACAGTTATTAACGATGGAAAAAATAAAACAAAAAATTCTTCCAAAATGTAACGTAACACTTTTCAAATTTTTATTGGTCTACATTTTAGATTTTGTAAGGAGTATTATGAATTTCAAAGCAAAACCATTTTTCAAACAATAGAACGTAATTATTAAGTAAACAAACTTTTAAGCAAATTTTAAGATAATAAAATATTTTAAATCATGTAAAAATGAATATTTTAAATTATAATATATTTAAACATTTTAAATTGATAATTATATGAATAGCATATTACTAAGCCTTTTATGTGCACACTAAAATCATTGTTAGATCCCATGATTAGTATATTCAAGTAATTATTTACCTATATAATCAAACAAAATAAATCATGATTAATTATTGAACAATTTGTAATAAGAAGAAGTTTAAACAGCATTTCAATTAAAATTTTATAAATAGAAAAGTATGTAAAAATGAACAAACGTATAAAAAGAATAAAATAATTACAAGAAATTGAGATGGCTAGAAACAAAAAAATAAATACTTATCACAAAAGTACAAGTAAAAAAAAAAAAATTAATCACTTGGAATAATGATAAATGTTTAAGGATTATACGAAAAAAATAGAATACTATATATGATAGAAAAATACTGAATAGTTTTGTTTGTAATAGAAATGCAAAAAATCTTATTAGAAATAAGAAAATTAAATATTTTATAATAAATTTACAATTTGATATGTATTGTTTGAAACTTACTAAAATGAAAGAAAATAAAAAAATTTAAAACAAACATATGGCATATAAAAACTAATGTTTAAAAAGTACCAATAAAATTCTTGATCAAATAAGAAATAATTTCTTATGAAATATAATGTTTTTTTGGAAAAAAATAATTAGTGATAAATTTTAAGAATGATGAGAAATTTAAATTATAATTTAGGTGAAAAAAATAAATAAATAGTAAATGCAAGGCTATAAGAAGCTTTGTTGATAATAAGAAGATTAGTCATGTTTTAAAGAAACACATATACTATAGATTTCTTTTAAAATCTATGTTAAAATATTGCATGGTATTTGAGATAGTAGTGATTAATTTATAAACAAAAATAAAAAATTTCTACAATAAGTTTTTTAAAAATATTGGATTATTTGACCATTAAAAATTGTATTAAGGTAAAAGAATACCAGAAAGGAAGAAAAAAAATCAATGTGCATATAGAAATATAGGTTTATATTAGAGTTTAACTTTAAAAAAATAACATAATTTTATTGATCGTATTTATAAGATTGTATTTGTAATTATTATATAAATAATAATAATCTGGTTTTAACATTAAAATGATATTATATAAATTTTAATTTATTCATATTTATACATAATTATATTAGATTTTTACGATGTTCTAAAATTGAAATCTCGCGCAATGCACGAGTATTTAACTTATTTTTAATATAATGGTTAACCAACAGTTTTGATAGATTACAATTACTTAACAGTTATTGCTAATAATTATTTTTACTATAACTAGTATATTTTTATGGTTAACAGTTATATTTTGAAATTGTTTATAATATTACAGTTTAATTACGATTTCTAAGCTTTGATTTTGAACTTGATCATCTCCTAAATAAGAGGTTAGGAATATTTTATAGGTTAATTAGAAGTTTGGTGTTTGTTGGAGTTAAACATATATACATGTATATGTTAAAAGAGTTATTTGTTTGGAACAATTTAATTTGTTAAGCAAGTGCTTTAAAAAAAAACTGAATGAGAAATCGAAAAAAAGGATTATGTGTTGGATGAAGTATTTGGTGTGATTTGAGTTTTAATGAAATTTGAATGATTTGGTTGAAATTTGAGATGTGTCTTTTTTTAATATCTGATGGTTGAAATTTGAGATGGTTTGGTTGAATTTTGATGAATTAAAAATTTTGTTATTAAAATTCTCTAAAATCTCACATAAAAATAACGATAAGATTTTGATATTTGTATTATTAACTAAAAAATCTCAGCTAAAACTTTTAAATCTAATTTTTATTTTGTTAGTAATAACATTATATCTAAATTTTATTTTATTTTTAATAACAGTGAATTTGATTATATATTTTAAAATTATTAATCTATTAATATTGGATTTGTTTCAATAAAAGAGAATTTACCATTTCAACTCAAATATCTTCCAATGTTAAAGTTATGGAACATAACTCAAAAATCTTTACAAAGGGTTCATGTTTCGCCACGTGTTACTTTCATATCTTCATCACTTTCATTATAAGTAGAACACAACTCCTGAAGCTGAAGAGAAGTGAAAACAAAACAAAAAAAATCATTTTCCGCAACATAACAAACAAAAAAATGGATGATAACAAAACGGTGCGTTTTGGCCTCCTCGGATGTATCAGATTCGCATCAAAGTTCGTCAGAACAGTAACACAATCCACTAACGCCGTCATCATCGCAATCAGCGATCCATCTCTCGAAACAGCGAAAACCTTCGCCGCCGCCAACAATTTATCGCCGGAGACCGTCACAATATACGGAAGCTACGAAGAATTGCTAAACGACGCAAGCGTTGACGCCGTATACTTGACGATGCCGGTGACGCAACGAGGAAAATGGGCGGTGACGGCGGCGGAGAAGAAAAAACATCTTTTGGTTGAGAAACCGCCGGCTCAAGACGCGACGGAGATGGAGAGGATCGTGGAGGCGTGTGAATCTAATGGTGTGCAGTTTATGGACGGTACGATTTGGTTGCATCATCAACGGACGGTTAAGATTAGAGAAACGATGTTTGATTCTGGATTGCTCGGAGATGTTCGCCACGTAAGCTTTTCGTTTTAATTGAATATTGCATACTGCCCCTTAGAGTTTTACTTTATTTCCTATTTGTTCCATATATAATTGAGATGAACTCAAATAACCTACATTTTTTTTTAATTAATAACCTACATTTTTCATTTCAATTTCTTTTTTAAACCATCATCCATCAATTTGTTTTGTTAAATCCGAGCATCCATCACTTACAAAAGTGGGCATTCAAAATGAACCGAAATTTATCAAATCTGAATTGATTTTATTATAACTAAAATTATTCAAATTGAAGGACCGAACCAAAACTTAAATTTTATACAACCTAACCAAATTAACCGAAAATTTATTATTAATATTTTTAATTAAATTTTTAGAAAAATAAATTTGAGAATACTAAAAACTTGTTAAATAAGGCAAAATACTAATTAAAATTAACGAAATACTTTATTTTTGTACAAACCTGAACATACCAAAAGAAAATTCAAATCAAACCGAAATAAAATTGTTGGCACATGTTTTCAAAAATTCGAAATACCATAACCGAATAAACCGAATTTCTTGCCTAATCACCTAGATGTTGTTGCAAATTGTAATCAGATAACGAACCATTTCATGAATATAATATGCGTTGAATGATTAAGTCAAAATCTATAACATTTCATTAAATTACTAGCCCCTAAAACATTAAACTTTTCTTTGATTATGTATATTGCAGATGTACACCACAATGACAACTCCAGTACCAGAGCAAGTGCTAGAGAGACTGACCAAAGAAGCAATGGGTTTAGCCGGAGCCATCGGTGAACTTGGGTGGTATCCTATTGGTGCAGCTCTATGGGCTATGTCTTACGAAATGCCAATATCTGTCAGGGCACTTCCTTCCTCAGTTGCCACAAACTCGGTTGGCACCATCTTGTCTTGCTCTGCCTCACTTCAGTTTGGTTCAACCGTAACCACAACCGCAATAGTCCATTGCTCTTTCCTTTCTCAACTTTCAACAGATTTGGCTGTCTCAGGTTCTTACCATTTTCTTTATCTCCTAGGTTGAGATAGAAATAGTCATATTCTAGGGGGACAAAATTAGTCCGACCCGAATCCAACCGAAATGAAAAAAAAACCGATTCAATAGCCAAATAAGTATTTGTTTGGTTAAATATAATATGAAATACCGAACTTGAATCCGAGCCAAAAAATAATAAAAATATCTCTAAATAATAATAAATCCATACTGAAACCGAAACTGTATAAATAGTAGATTTGATGTTACATTGCTTAGCCATGAATTTTTTGGGGGTTTTAATTGGTTTTTAGATTATAGTTTATGATTTTTGGATTTTCCAAAAAAGAAAAAAGAAAAAAAATAATATATATATATATATATAATATCTGGTTAGAAAAGAAAAAAAAAAGAGTTTTTGAGGAACCTGGTGAAAACTGAAGTAAGATGGTTTCTAAAAAAAAAATTGGTTTCTAAATTTTTTTATAACAAATTGATAAAAGCTTCCAATATCTAGATGCCCTAATTTTTGAAAATTTTGAATGGATAAATAATTATTTTTTCAAAACTTATAAAACCTGTAAACGATCACGGCCTTAATATTTAAATAAAAACTTGAAAAACATAGAAACCGAGAAACCAAAACTCTGATTGAACACATAATATACTAAGTGATCAATGTATTAACACTAAATGTTAAAATGGTTGTTCAGGATCAAAAGGGTCAATTCAGATGAATGACTACGTTATCCCCTACAAGGAGGACACAGCTTGGTTCGAGTACACAAGTGGCGCTAAGTTCGTGGACATGCACATTGGTTGGAACGTTACGCCAGAGAGAGTTACAGTGGACTGTGGTGGAACCGCGGAGTCACAGGAGGCAATGATGCTGAGAGAGTTCGTGAGGCTTGTCGAAGGCATCAAGCGGGGTGATTCAGAGGCTGATCGAAAGTGGCCTGAGATTAGTAGGAAGACGCAGTTGGTGGTTGATGCTGTGAAGAAATCTGTTGATATTGGTTGTGAAGTGGTTTATCTTTAAATCGTATTGAGATCTTCTGCTAATCAGATTATTTGTATCATTGATACATATAAATGTTATGGTAGCTAACTTTTATAAGTCGAATATGCTATTTAATTTACTTCATAATTTTAGTCAATTCATGTTTGTTTCCATACCCAAAGTTATTATAAACCCACTCTTTGATTTTTTACTTTGAAAAAGTCATTTCTATACATGAGTAGAGATTTTACTTTGGGTGGGTACAAAGAATGTAAAAAACTTACAAACTTTTTAGCTCAATCTAAATTAAGTGATTCGGTTCAATTCCTAGAAATTTAAAAGTTTTATTGGTAAACATTTGTTTATAAGTTTAAAGCATAAACAATGTTCATTTAATGTCAAACTTCATATATTCTCAGAAATTTATATATATGTTTCACAAAATCATGAAGATTTCTATGTCCAAACTCCAAATAGTGAGAAAATGATAAATCAATAATAACTTACAAGAGAAATCATTCTATTACTAACACAACATCCTTAGAGCACTTCCATCCATAGTATCTAACAAGAGTATGTCAAATGAGAAACGATGAGAGTATGGAAATGAGGTTCTTATCTACATATCTTATTGTTATTGGTTACTTTCTTTTTATTAATTAAAATTTAATTCAATAAGTAAATTATATTTAAAAATAATGTATATATATAGATATATATTAAGATACCCTTATGGTATCTACACGATGTAGATGCTCTTATATCAATACAAGAAAACTGGCAAATAACAACGTCAGATACCGACAACCTTTTAATGTTGTTGTTAATCAGGGACATGCTAACAATATGTTAGTCCTTTAACCAAAAAAAAACAACATGTTAGTGATAATTTGCTAACTGCGTTGTTTACATGTCAGTAAAAAATGACATCACAAAGTGCCGGTAATTAACAATATATTAACGACATCTTGACGACAAAATATAATAACATTGTTAAATTAGCGACATATATCGCAAACGTATTTATACGAGACTAAATATAAACGTCGTTAATATGTACCTAACTACCGACAATTTAGTGATAATTACAGTTAGATAGAATGTATAGATATGAGGATATGGTGACAGATGCATATCAATATCATGAGTCGGTTAATGTAGATAATCTGGTTGAAAAGCCAAACATAGAAGCGAGAAAATTTTATGATATGTTAGATGCTACAATTATCAAATATACGAGGGATGTAGATAAGGTCATTTTCCATTATCATTGGCTGCTAGGATGATGAACCTCAAAACCAATTATAATATGGTGGAGGGTTGTGTTGATACATGGTCTCAATAATCAACGAATATTTGCCGGGAAATAACCTAGCACCTACAATGTACTACGAAGTACAAAAGAAGGTACCTTGTCAGATGATTGATGTATGTATTGATAATTGTATGTTTCTCTGGAAGGATCAAGCTTAGCTAACACGAAACTAGCTACTGTCACATTTTTTGAATGGGTCAATGGATGGAACTAGAATTGAGACTGCAAAAGAATCAGAAGAATGATAAGTGTATACAAGAAGAAATCAAAAGAGAAAAAAGTCATTGGAAAGAAGTTCTATAGAGGCTTATTTCATTGGTGAAAAATCTTGCTAAACAACGTTTAGTCTTTCATGGAACTAATGACAAGATTGGTGAGAAAATCAATGAAAACTTTTTGAGCTTCATGGAAATATTTGGGGAGTTTGATTGAGTCATTCGAGAGGACATTAGACGAATCAAAGAAGATGAGACTCGCAATCATTATATAAGCCACACAATTCAAGATGAGTTGATTTCTATGCTAGGACCTAAAGTTAAACATAGGATCATAAAAAATTCAAGAGGCGAAGTATTATTCAGTTATTCACGATTGTACTCCTGATAAAAGTCATAAAGAGCAAATGAGTCTTATTATCTAATGTGTAGATGTATATGCAGCTTCGGCACGAGTTGAGGATTTTTTTTGTGACATTCTTAGAAGTTGTTGACAGATTTGGGGAAGGATTTTTTGAGGTTCTCTGTGATACATTGGCTGATATCAGTTTGAATATTGATGATGTGAGAGGAAAAGACTATGACAATGGATCCAACATGAAAGGAAAACCAAATGGATTACAAAACATATTTCATGATATCAATTCTAGAGCGTTTTACATGCCATGTGGTTGTCAATCTTAATTTGGCACTTTTTGATATGGCCAAATCATCTGAAAAAGCGATTTCATTCTTTGGGATAACCCAGCACATATACTGCTAGTTTTCATCATCTACACCTAGATGGGAACTAGTTCGAAAGATGGTAGGAGATCTCACACTTAAGCCATTATCATAAACTCGTTGGGAAAGTCGGGTTGAAAGTGTTTGAACAATTTGATTTCAAGCTCCAAAAGTAAAAGCTAATTTACACTATTTGGTTAAAATTTGGGGTGATCCTGCAACTCGCAGCAATGTCGATGCTCTCGCTGTGAGTTTGCAGCCCAAATTTGGCACATCTCACCTTTTAAAATCAATGTTAATCCCAACCAGCTCCTGAATTTTAGATCGAGACTAAAAGCATCACTACAGATTATATGTTTACTTCCTTCTAGCTTAAGTGATTGGCGTTCTTTAGCACTATGGATCTTGTGGTCCATTTAAAATGTGTGAAATAAGATCTTCGAGAACAAACACACTTCACCAAGGGAGACACTCACGCATGTGATCTCCTCTGGCCGTGAATGGACTGATGCACAAGAGAAAAAAACATCAATTAGCATCAAAGGATTGAAAGAGCCAAAGAAACCATTGGGATTATATACTATCTATTTTTTTACCAATGGTGCTTGGAAAGCCGATTCTGGCCATGCATGTGATCACATTCACGCATGTGATCTCCTTCTAGCTTAAGTGATGGGCGTCCTTTAGCACTATGGATCTTGTGATCCATTTGAAATGTGTGAAATAAGATCTTCGAGAACAAACACACTTCACCAAAGGAGACACTCACGCATGTGATCTCCTCTGGCCGTGAATGAACTGATGCACAAGAGAAAAAAACATCAATTAGCATCAAAGGATTGAAAGAGCCAAAGAAATCATTGGGATTATATACTATCTATTTTTTACCAATGGTGCTTGGAAAGCCGATTCTGGTGTTGCAGGATTTGGTTGGATCTTTGAAGATCGGTTGTTAAACACAGAGAAACAGGGACGATCTGCCACGGAAAATGTGAGCTCAACATTGATGGCTATTCACTGCGCCAACCTTCGAGCCAAGTATCTAGGGCTAAAAAAAATCGCCTAGCTTCAGATTCGTAACATCTAATCAAAGCACTCAATTTGAAGACTCAATTGAAGGATCTCTATGGGATTCTACACAATATCCTCTATCTATCATCGAGATTTGAAGAAATTAGTTTTAATTTTGTATCTCGCGTGAAGAACACTAAGGTTGATGCTTTAGCATAGAACACTTTAGCTTCTTTTGCTTTGTACCATTTCTAATTTTAATGAAATCGCCTATTTTACCAAAAAAAAAATAATAACATATGATTTATCATTTTGATACAAATCACTCCAAATCCCGCATTCAATACTTCCCCTAGTTTTGTTTATTTGAGGTATGATTAATGCTATGTTTGTCTTGGCCATTCAAATTACAGATTTTTAGTCATTTTGTGTGTGGAAGGTGTTGGATAAAATGTCTAGACCAATTTCGAATGAGTTTTTTTTTGTTTCACATATAACCAGTGAGATTTGATGATTTGAATGATTAGTTCACTAATTGACTTCTTATTTACGATTGTTGGTAATCTAATTGGCAAATGAAAGTTTAGCTAAATTAGCAATTACATAATTAGTGAATTAGTCAATGCCATATGTGTGGATTAATTAATGTGATTCATTTCCTATGAATTGTGATAAGTTAACGTTTCAGTATGTAATTTAATTGTTAATTAATTACTTGTCCGATGAACTAGTGCATGTTTTTCTTTATTTGTTAGTTTTGTTACTTGTTTACTCTACATTGTTTATATCTTGTTACTTTTTGTTTGCTTGTTTATGTTTTAGGTTCATTTAGGATATATGATGAACATTGTGAGATGTCAATCAAAATGGGATTAAAAATCAAATGTACAAGCAAACTACAGAAAGCAAATACTAATCAAAATGCAGATGTTGTGTATTTCAAAGAGCAAATTTCATGCGTGGTTATTTTGGTTTAGGATTAGTCTCACAACTTTAGTTTTAAAAAAAAAATTATATTATTAAACTAACTAAAAAATTATTCATATTTCATTTTGCTCATCACCTTCCAGCAATCTACTAAAAAAGCTAGGATTAGACGAATTTGAATGAGGATATTGTTGATGCTCCCACGAGTTTTGCTGGCTTAGTCTAGACAAGGTAGGATTTTCCTACATGTTTTTATTATTAGTATTTCAGATTACCTCTCTCTATTGAATAATTTTTTTTTCTATAAACATCACGTAAATTAAAGAATTTACAAAGTATTAAAGACTTATATTGTGGAAAGTTAAGTACTCATAGTTTTCCTCTCAATGTTCTAATCACTTGAGTAAGATATTTCATGAGCAATTGTTTTTATGGGTTCTAAATGGTACATGAGGAATTGTGGAATGGTGGAATATTTAATTTTGTTACCAGTTGGTGCTGTGGAAATTCCACAAATTCCACAAAGAATAGATTGAATAAAACACATAAATAGTTTACAATTTAGGCATGAACTATATCAAATTTAAATATAATTAATATTTTTAGATGTATAATTTTATTTCAGATATTTCAGATACTTATTTGGTTTTTTGTTCCGTTCAGATTTGGATTAGATTTTTCAAATTTAGGAGTCTAGGATCCGCTCGAATATTTGTTCAGTTTTAGTTATGTTTGGTTCTTCTTTTCGGGCCTGTTCTGGTTTCGATTTTTTGGTTTCAAGTATTTTTTCCATTCCTAGTTCACATTATCTATGTTAAGTTATTTATGCAAACGTATAATTAAAATGATAAGGTAAATATAATTGGTTAAATAAAAGGTGTGACTTTATGATAAGAAAATAACAAAAACTAAAAGTTCACATAGATGAAATAATTATATATATATATATATAAACAATTGCATTTTCATATTATTTGTTCAACAATCTATCTAAAAAATTAAGAAAAAAGTGTATCATTAAAAAATTAGATCATTTGTGTAATCTGTGGAATTAGTGGAAGTAGAGAATGTGACTGAATTCATCAAATCAAATCAAATTGAATGTAAAAAAAAGGTATTAAATTTTCTATATCAAATTATCCAGATTTGAACCAAACTAGACCGGACCAAACCAAACTAAACTGTTTAAGCAAATTTCACTAAAAATTAACATATTGACTTTAAATATATAGAAATTTATATTTCAATATACAAAAAATATTATAATAATAACTCAAATATATTTCAATATACGAAAAATATTCCAAGAATAATGTATTTTTAGTTCATTGCTTTTTATAGTTCTTAATTTTAATATTTGTTTTTACATTTCTATGTTGTTTAATTCCTTATTAATCCATTAAAACATTTTAAATATTTTTTAAAAAGCTCACATTTTTTACATTTTTAATCATTAATATTGAATTTTATTTACTTTTTCATATTATTTTTGTTATTCAACTAGACACAAATTTATTTATTTCATTAATCAATTATATGTTATATTCCACTAGATTCAGTCAGATTCCGTTGTTACCATTTACATCTTTAGTTATTCTGCCAGATTCTGCAAAAAAACACAAATAAATTCTGCCAGATTCTACATTCAGCGAGATTCAGTTGTTACCATTTAGACCCATGATATTATTTGTCTAGTGAATTTCAGGGTGCAGTAATTTCCGTTAAGAGGTTACTCTCCCATGTGATGCTTGCAAGAACCACTGCTTTAAGGACTTCTGATGGATCGGCTGAGGAAGCGAGCAGCGCATGATTTTTAACAGCTAGTTTTTGTTTCTAACTATGAAGTTGGGCTTGATGATGATTCAAGTTTCTTTTGTAGTTATATGATGGAATTAATTATGTCTTGGCAAAAAGAAAATCAGTGTCTGATTTTCTCATTTTCATGTTGTTGAATGATCGATCGATGAGGTAAAACCCCCTTGGAAAAAATTACTTATGGTAGATATTATTATGGTTTTCGATGCACAAAATTTGATGCTACTGGATTGCAGAATAAATATGGATCCTTCTCAGGAGATTTGTGGGGGATATATAGATACGACCTAATTGTGATAGGTAAAGAGTTCACTGGATCGACAAAGTAAGAGCTTATCAAGTTCATCTTGGACTGTCAGGTTTATCTCCAACCACTACAAAAAAAAGATTACTTTGCATTATTTATTATCTTTTCTTGTATTACTTATCACTGATTTTAAAAAATTTTACATCACTTAAATAAAGGATTATAATAGTAGTGATGCAAATAATTTACGTCGTTTGGTAACAACCGAGCAATTATAAGTAATATTTGCATTGATTATTGTAATCGATGTTAGTTTGTGTCAATTATAAATAAATGATGTTAATATTTGCTACTATTATGAAATTGATGTTAAATATTTTCATTATTTTAAAATTAAAATTCTGATATATCAAATGTGAAAAATAAATTTATAATTATTTAAAATTTTATAAATATCTAAAATATTATTATTATTATTATTATTGTTTAGCCAAAATTATTGTTGTGGCAATAAACCACTCAATCTTATTGATACTTAACTCTTAAGGTTGATAAAAGGATTTTGTAATCCAAAGGTTATCAAATAACCTTAATGCTATTGAGCACAAAGGGTATCGGTCCTCAAGGAAATTAGAATAACAAACTAAGATTTAAAATTATGATCTTAATCTAAGCAAACAAGTGGTTCATTGTTTTTGATACTAATTCTCAATGAAGTAACAAAAGTTTTAAAACGTTTTTGTAATAAAAGTAATATAAAGCAAGCTCTTGGGGTTAAGTGGGACTCAAAACAAGTGATAAATGATTATGGAGTAATAGTTCTTTCATGCAAGTCATCCTTAGGTTTTAGAACCATAAGCAAATGCTATCCACTCTCATAGATAGGATCTTCTTTAATCATTTGGTAATCAACAGCTCTCATTGGCACCAAATGATCAAAGAGCATTAATAACAAGTCTAAACAACTATTTAGCAAACTAATCAACTATTATCATAGGCTAAGCAAGCTAATCTCTTAGTAAATCAAATCCGGCATTTCATCAAACACCTGGTGAGTATTGATATGCCTAAGTCTAAATCAACATGATCAAGGTTAATCTAGCAATCAAAACATCTACTAAGCAAGGATATCAAAACATCTACTAAGCAAGGATATAACATAATCTAGTCCTAAACTCCATCAACCATTCATCAATCATCCTAATCTACTCAACCCAAGAGCTCTAATAGACTACTCACAAATAGACATGAAAACACAAAG
The DNA here is from genome assembly GCA_028015245.1 of Cardamine occulta. Taxonomy (NCBI): domain Eukaryota; kingdom Viridiplantae; phylum Streptophyta; class Magnoliopsida; order Brassicales; family Brassicaceae; genus Cardamine; species Cardamine occulta. The sequence continues at coordinate 4,720,347 of CM051367.1, forward strand.
CAAAGCTTGGTTAATCATGATAGGATGTGAATAGAAAGATAGTTTAAGAAGAAATCAATAGATTAAAACTTAAAAAAATGGATTCGTACAATGTTCTTAAGAAAATCTCAAAGTGGCTACTTAGATCTCCTAAAACAAAGCTTACCCTCTAATTAGGTTTTTGAGGGTATTTATACAAAGCAAGAAAATGAAAATAGAAAGTCAATACAAGATAGAAAAAATAAACAAAAAAGCTAAAACTCGGGTCACTATGGATGTGACAAGGTCGATAGAGTGATCGATAGAATCCTTTGGGTCATTTTTCAGCTTCGTATCGACGTGATGACGTCGACAGGCTCACGTCGATAAGCTCCTCCATAGCTATTGATGCTTCATGTTGATCGGAGTAGGTCGATAGTCGGTATCGGGGTCCTCAGGTCGACAGGCAATTAGATAGAATCCTCTGGGTCGATTTTTGCATATCTATCGACCAGCCTAGGTCGATAGGACGTGGTCAATAGGCCTTTTCTGCAACGAAACTCCATTCTTTTGGTTCTTTAAGCTCCATTCCACCTCCAAACCTACAAAAAAACATGCACATGCCAACTATGCTATACAATGGATCTAAACCTTAATATGCTATGTAAATGTAATAAGTTTTAAATGAAAACCATGCATTAAAACCAAGAAAAACACAACCTATCAAAGGTCTAGTATTTATTTATACAAATGTTTCATCTTTTCAATCTTCACCAGTTAGCGATGTGGACAAAATAAGAATTGAGGTTACTTACATCAGTTTTTATTGATATAAATGTTCTATCATTTTATTAAATGATGTTAATCAAAATTAGTAATTTACATCATTACTTAACTGATGTGAATTCATGTTTTTGTATCAATTTTATGGAAAGTGATGCAAAATAATATAGATTTGTATCAATTTTATTGAAATAAAGTTAAATTAGTCAAACAACATCAATTATCATAACTAATGTTAAATCTTATATTTTGTATCATTTATTAAATAAGTAATTTAAAATAGTATCATTTGATTGATGCAACTTAACCATTTTTTGTAGTGAACAAGTCGAGAAAAGTCACATTGTTGCTTATTGCTTTAAAGCTCTCAATTTTCTTGATTTTTCTCATTGTGCTAAGTTAATGTCTCAGCATTGTAATTCTTTTGTTAATTTACCCAAATTAATTACTTTCTCGACAACCTAGTTCATGCTTTTCGTTTATTTTTAGTTTTGTTACTTGTTTACTCTCTACATTGATTATATCTTGTTACTTAATTAGTAATCTTTTGAATCAATTTTCTTGTTTGCTTGTTTATGCTTTTGGTTTGTTTAGGATATATGATGGACATTTTTAGATGTCAACAAAATCGAATTTACGAACAAAGTACAAAAGCGAATGATAATCCAAATGCAAATGGTGTGTATTTTAAAGAGCATGATTCATCTGTTGATATTTTGGATCATGAAAAAAACATTGATCAAGGAATTTTTGGGCTTCAGATAGACTTAAACTTAATATAGACTTGGGTTTCATTTTTCACCAAATCTGTATGCCCATTTAAGGCACAATAACTAATCCTATGAGATGTGATGCTCAAAAGGTCACTTATCCTTTTTGGGGTGTTGAGAAACCAAATTTCTTCAGCCTAAAAGGGTTTCAACTCTGAAAGAACGATACACGCCTTAAATGGTTTTTTGACCTAGCAAAGGATTAACCACAACAATCAACAATCACCAAGACAATAGATCTGGAAAGTCGTAGAATATCCAGTCTATCCAAACAACTCTAAAATGAATCATGTCAGATCCCTGTTTGAATATAGTAGTAACATGCATATGGTTAACACCTGTCAAACTTGTATAGACTGATGTAGAGCTCCCCCAAGGCGACTCCTCAGCTAACCCTTCTGAAGTCAAACACCTCAGTAGCATTATTGTTAGGCAGCATCCTTTGAAATCATTACTTAAAACAAAAAATAAAAGAATAGTTTTTCTCTTAAATCTTTAATAGATAAGTTAACACCTATCTTGTTACCTCTAGTATTCGTACCTCTTTTCTAGTGCTTCTGAAAAAAGTACTACTCACTTGGCAAGCACGAGACGCACAGGGTGAGACAATGTTCTAATAAAGCTTAGCCAAAATGAAAGTAGTCATTGCTATATTATGTGCATTAGCCATAACTAGAGGTAAGATTTCAATGTTTACATACTATTCGTTTTTACCATCTACGACTAAGTAGGATAAGAAATGATGGGAGGACCTGCAATTAAAACCTTTAGATACTCATGTGAAAACATCTAATTGAAAGTTTCAAAACAATACGTGTCCAAGATCGAGAAATTCAAGATACTCTATTTTATTTGGTTGAAAATAGTAATAATCTTGAAGCATGGAGTGAATGTCTCTCAATAAGTAAAACATATGGAATTTGAGGATTTGAGTTTATGTTTTGTATGTTTACATGGTACAAGATTTTGGTTGCCATTAATACTGTAAGAAAGAACCAACTAACATCGTCTAGGATCCAATTATACGTTTTAAATGTTTGTTGAGTTTTCGTCCATTCAGCTCCTAAGGCTTGTATATACTACAAGAGAGGTTTCTTCAAGGTATTGACCATGCTAGAAACTGTAATAAGCAAAGCACCTAAATCACTTGTGAACAATGACAGATCAAGTTAATGAGAGCAATGGCATTGATGAGATAATGGTAATTAACGTTTATTTAACAAGTGTATATTAGGGATAAGTATCAATATGTATAGTTACGTATATCTTGTTAGAATATCCTACCTATATTCTCTTTGTATATCGTTCATTCCCTTGTATAAATATGTGTGTATCTGCTTCTCTGATTAATAACAAAACATATTCATCATCATGGTATCAGAGCTGTATTTTTAACACAGCAGATCCATCTCTCTTTTTTTTTTCTTTTTTTTTCTCTCTCAAAACTCGTTCTCAATGGCTCTCACCACCGTGACAAATATGTATGACCCATCCTCCCCTGTTTCGATCAATATGATTAACGTGACTAAGCTTTCGTCCATTAACTATTTCACATGGAGTGTCCAGATCAAGTCTCTTTTACGAGGTCATGATCACCTCAATTTTATTGATAACACTGCTCCACCGTCGTCTACTGTCGCCATTGGTAACACAGAGAAGCCAAATCTAGATCTTCTCACTTGGCAGAGACAAGATAGTCTACTTTACAGTGCTCTCATTGGCGTCATAGAGATGCCGTTCCAGCCACTTATTGCAAGCTGCACCACCTCTCTTGAAGCTTGGAATACTCTCGCTTCAACCTATGCCAAACCAACAATAGGACACATCAAACAACTTAAGCAACAGCTTAAACACTGTGTCAAAGGCACTCGATCGGTTGATGAGTTTATGCTACAGATCAAAATAAAAACTGATGCACTAGCTTTTCTCGGCAGTACAGTTGACCCTGAGGATCTCACAGACACTGTTCTTGAAGGCCTCAATGAAGACTACAAACAAGTCATTGACTTTATTCATGTCGGTGACACCCTGATTCCATTTGCTGAGCTTCATGAGAAGCTACTCAACCGTGAAATTGAGCTTTCCAATGCTCAGCCTCTTCCTTCTTCCTTTCCTGTTACAGCTCAGCATGCGCAAAACAGGAATCAAAACTGGAAACCTAACAACATCAATCAAAACCAAGCCCCTCGTTCTGGTCAAGATCATCGTCAATTGTGCCCTTACCTAGGAAAGTGTCAGGCATGCAGAACACAGGGTCACAGAGCCAAGAGGTGCCCCATGTTTCGTCTTATCTCTCAATATTCTCAATCTGAAACTCCTACTGGCTCGCGTGGCAACTCCAACTGGGCTCCCAGTGCGTACAATGTTTTTGCGCCTCCACTAGATCCATCATCTTGGATACTGGATAGTGGTGCTTCGCATCATCTTACCTCAGACCTAGCCAATCTCTCACTTCATGCACCTTACTCAGGAACTGATGAAGTAATGGTTGGAAATGGTGATGGCTTGGAAATCACGCACATGGGTTCTCTCTCTTTACCAAACTCTAGTCGTAACTTATCTCTTAATAATGTTTTACGAGTACCAGACATTTCAAGAAATCTCATCTCGGTTTGCCAATTTTGTACTGACAATCTTGTTTCCGTGGAATTTTTTCCTACTGCTTTTCAGGTGAAGGATCTCAACTCGGGGGTGCCTCTAGTGGCAGGAAAAACTAAACAAAGAAGGTATGAATGGCCATCAGGAGACGATACTTCCTTTTTTAATTTCTCTTCAGTTAAAAGTTCTCTGCCAATTTCGCATTCTAGATTAGGACACCCATGTCTCTCTACTTTAAACAGAGTTGTGTCTCATTATTCACTTCCAATTTCTAATAAAATGTCGTCTCATCCTTGAAAAACGTGTTCTATAAGCAAAAGCCATAAAATGCCATTTTTTTAATCATCCACAAAACCTCTTGAAATTGTGTTCTCTGATGTATGGACTTCTCCAGTTCTATCTGTCGAAGTTTCAAATACTATATCATCTTTGTTGACCATTACACTCACTATGTATGGTTGTATCCTTTATGCCGTAAATCTGATGTCCTTAAGGTTTTTGTTCGCTTCAAAGAACTCGTAGAGAAGAGGTTCCAACATCGCTTAATCATTCTTTATTCGGACAATGGTGGAGAATACATTGCTATGTCTAAATATCTTGCCACTAATGGGATTACTCATCTTATGTTGCCGTCTCATATACCTGAACATAACGGTTTTTCTGAGAGGCAGCACATGCACACTCGTCTATTCCTCTACACTTCTGGCCTTACGCTTTTGGTGATGTTGTTTACTTAACTAACTGACACCCTACTCCCACACTTTCGCTTGATTCTCTTTTTTAACATTTATTTGGTTCAGCCCCGAATTTCAACAAACTTCGTGTGTTTGGTTGTTTATGTTATCCTTGGCTACGACCTTATACAAAGCATAAACTTGAAACACACTATGCTCCTTGTGTTTTTCTCGGATATTTACCAACATGATATATAATGATTTTGGCCCATATTTACTAATATTTTTCTAGTCCTTTTCGTGTCTTTAGAGTTGTTTGTGAGTCTTATCAGGTCAGAAGGAAGTCTTTGAGCATAGATTGGATGGACTGGAGATAAATCGATTTTTGGAGCAAAAAGGAGTGGATTCGCAGCAAAAGAGCACAATTCACACGCGGAGCACGTGCTCCGGTTTTCGAGAGCACATGCTCCGCCGCCAGAGAAAAATAAAGAACCCGATTTGACCTAATTTTTGGCATTAATAAATAGGGCAGCCGCCCTCAGACCTAAGGGGACCTTGGACTTTTAGATGTTTTCCTATTTTCTCCACCATCTCTCCTTCTCCCTTTGCTTTTGGTTTTCCATCGCCTTTGTACCTTCTTCATCTTCGTTTGTTCTTGCTTTAAAGATTTGGAGGATCATCCACTACTCTGTTTTGAGAAGAATTCTGAACCTTATTTTATTTTTAATATTATTCATGAATTCCTTTTATTTCATTGTTGTGTTTTATTCTTCCATGTCTGAGTAGTCTATTAGCTAGACTAGGGTTTTCAAAGGTATTTATGAGATGATAAACTGAGCACAAATAGGATACATAAATATATATTATCTTCGCCAATTGTTGGTCTTAATTCTTAGATTAAACTGGCCACTTAGTCTATGATTCCAGGTTAACTTATTCACGAGAGTGCTCTAGGTTGCTAGAAAAGACATTGGTAAGAAATCAATCCGTAGCCACGAGAGTTGATGTTACGACTGAGTGTGAACATATTGAACCCATTTTTTAATGCTTGTCTGCATCTCTAGGTCTAAACGAGAGTTTAGATATTTAGGTTGCTAGATAAAGTTGTCGGCGCCACGAGAGTGGGTCGGTCTTATTTTTATGTTTGAGTTCTGGACATGTGCTGAAGTATATCCTGAATAGTTGCTAAAGTTTTCTTCTTTGAATCACCGGCGAAATACCTTGATCTACTGCTTTTCTTTATTAAGTTTACACCGTTTTATTTACTTGCAATTCTGTTACAAAACCAACCACATACTTTTGTCTTAGCTTTATTTACAAATCTCATAAAGTCATAGTGTAACCTTGGTCTCTGTGGATTCGATCCCATTTATACTACTGCGATTGTCTGTGCACTTGCAGATTTATTTGGGTTAAAACATTTTCTATCACAAAACAAAGTGCATACTTATGCCTTGAACAGTCCTCTAAACGAGTTTTTGTCTCGCGTCATGTCCAATTCTTTGAGTTCTCTTTTCCTTTTAGCTCATTAAAGTCCTCTACGTTCTCCCAGTCTGTGTCTTTAACACCTATCTTGCTCCCATCATCTTCGTCTTCTCCTAATGGCTCATCATATTCGCCTCCACCACCAGCTGTACCCCCAGGTTTGAGTTCTTCATCTGCAGCTGTGTCGAATTTTTCACCATTGGAGAGTCGTGATGCTGCTAACTTGGCTTCTAACTCTAGCCCAACTCTTCCCAATTTATCATTTGGGCCTGGCCTAGTAACAGCCATGGATACTACTCAGCCTGCTTCATCTGTTTTTCCATAGCCCAAAGCTGTTCAGCCTTCATCTTCATCATCACAGCCTTCAACATCCTTTGAAACTGCTGCGCCGTCGTCTAATACTCATCCAGTGATGACACGGTCAAAGAACAATATTTTCAAACCAAATCAAAACTCCCTTTTTTGCAGCAGTCACCAATACCAAGGTTGAACTGACCTCTGTGGCACAAGATTTAAAAGATAAAAGATGGCGTTTTGCAATGGGAGATGAGTTCGATGCCCAAGTTCGTATCCAAAGTTGGTCCTTAGTTCCGCCTAAACCAACCTATAATCTGGTGGGGCCACGGTGGGTTTTTCGAATCAAGAGACGTCCAGATGGGAACATTGACAAGTTTAAAGCGAGATTAGTAGTCAAGAGTTTTCATCAGAGGCCTGGTGTCGATTATACAGAAACTTTCAGTCCTGTCATTAAACCAGCTTCTGTTCTGGTTGTTCTTGGTCATGCGGTATCCCATGACTGGCCATTACGTCAACTTGACATCAATAATGCACTTCTTCAAGGATACTTGACTGAAGAGGTTTATATGGTTCAGCTTATGGGTTTCGTTGATTGTGATAAACCTAATTATGTGTGTCGTCTTAACAAGACTATTTATGGATTGAAGCAGGCTCCACGAGCCTGGTATATGGAGCTCTGCAATTTTCTTGTCACTTCAGATTTTGTTAACTCCTGGGCTGACTCATCTCTGTTTATTTTGAACAAACATGGCAATCATTTTTTTGTTCTTGTATATGTTGATGACATTGTCATCACGAGAAATAACCGGCCACAGTTGAGCGTTTTATCAAGCTGTTAAGTTAAAGGTTCTCTCTGAAAGACCTTAATCATCTTACTTATTTTCTTGGTATTGAAGCATCTCGTACAGCCAAGGGTCTTTTCTTGACGCAGACCAAGTATATCACTGATCTCCTTACTTGCACAAACATGTTGTCTGCAAATCCAGTGTCTACACCCATGGCCACTAATGCTACGCTTACACTTACGACTGGCACTACGCTTGACGATGGTCGTGAGTACAGGATGGTTGTTGGAAGTCTGCAGTATTTGCTCCTAACTTGGCCAGATGCAGCTTTTGCCATTAACAAACTCTCTCAATTTATGTATCGACCAACCGATATTCATTGGCAGGCAGCTAAGAGAGTTCTTCGTTACTTGTCTGGCACTCGCAACCAAGGTATATTCTTTAGTCGTCACAACTCTCCCAATCTTCATGTTTTTTAGATGCTGATTGGGGTGGCAATAAAGACAATTACACTTCTACAAGTGCCCACATTGTCTACCTTGTCTCTCATCCAATCAGCTGGTCTTCTAAGAAACAAAAATCGGTTTCTCAGTCTCTGAATACAGATCTGTTGCGGATACAGCCTCTGAGCTATGTTAGGTTGCGCACCTAATGGAAGAAATGGGCATTACTTCGTCTTCTTAACCTGTGATTTACTGTGATAATGTTGATGCAACTTATTCGTGCGCGAACCCGATCTTCCACTCCAGAATGAAGCATGTTGCTCTAGATTATCATTTCATTCGCCAGCTTGTTCAATCTGGTTTTCTTCGGGTGTCACTCATTGCTTCTGCTGATCAACTTGCAGATGCACTCACGAAGCCATTATCTCGTTCTCGTCTTCAGCTAATTAATGATAAGATTGGTCTTTCTACCGGTCGATCATCTTGAGGGGGCGTATTAGGGATAAGTATCAATATGTATAGTTACGTATATCTTGTTAGAATATCCTACATATATTTCCTTTGTATATCGTTCGTCCCCTTGTATAAATATATGTATATCTGCTTCTCTGATTAATAACAAAACATATTCATCATCAATCTCTACAGTGTACACATTACACTTGATTTAAATACATACTCCTTTGGCTTTTATACCAAACTTTAGAATTGACTTCTTGGTCGATCAATCGGTATTGACCATATATATATAATGAAAGCAGAAATGGTTTGTGAAACTCTCACTGTACATAATAGAGTTATGAAGCTCATTGCAACCAAATTAAGAATCCAAATCGAAAAATAAAAATAAAAACAAAGCTCAAAGCTTCAAGGTTAGATCTGGAAGAGAACTCTCCATATCCACCACTTGTTTGACCTCCAAGAAATCCATTTTATTTTCACCTAAATTATCATTAACCGCTCCAACTGCAGCAACCGCATCTCCCGCTTGCCTGAAACTCCCTGGCCATAGCAGCTCAGCCTCCTCGTCCTCAACGAAAAAAGGTATGCAATTACCGAAATACCCCTGGTTAAACCTTGCAATGTTCCTAATAATTGTTTCTTGCGACGGTCTAGTAATGCCTACATCGTGGGATGAAGCATGCGCCCGAATTCCCAACGTCCTGAATGATGCCATATTACCGTTTCCGCTTCCGTGCAGGGGCAAGCATGAGAGAGCGGCTGCTGTAGCAGCAGCTGCATAATTGCTATTGAGTCCTCTATTGGGAAAGACCCCAGGAAGACCCATACGCATAGCGCGTTTAGCGAGTGTTCTCTCGCGTTTGTGAGCATTTTGGTGACCACCAAGTGCTTGAGAGCTATAGAACTTTCTTTGGCAGTAGTTGCAAGAGAAAACTCTCTTTGATACAGATGGTTGTTGTTGCTGCTGCTGCTCCGGGTTGCTACTCTCGCTTGTGCTCGAATGTGGCAACGTCAAAGACGATGATTCAAGATCCATATTGTTGCTGTTGTTGTTGAAACAAAGGCTAAGATTCAAGGAGATAGATTTGTAATCTTCTCCGACCGGAGACAAGTTTGAGGCCACTTGGTTGCTGCTACTGTCCGACGAAGCTTCAATTTCGAGGTCTAGTATTGGTCTCATGATTCTGTTAGAAATATTGACGGTTGTTTTTTTTTTTCTTTTTTTTCTGCAATGATTATTTAGAGAGAATGTTAAAAATAATTTGATCAAGTATTTGAATAAAGTATAAACCAATGAGAACTACATATAAAGTAATAACTCATAGAAAATTGGATTGGCTCTGTCCAAACAAAGTCGATAATGCCTACAAAAATATTCTAACAAAAATAAGAATTATTATTTAAGAAAAAGATAGTGGGGGAAACATTGGTGTGACCATAAATGGTCCTAGTGAGTCAATGAGTAGACAACATCAGAAGTGCCAAATTTAGTACTGACACATCCATCAAGCAAGCAGTCAACTCTAAACTAATTAGTTTCTTCTATTTTTTCACTTAATTAAAATTAATCAATTTCCAAATAATTTCTATTTTGTTTTATCATCTACCACTTCTACAAACTAAACTTAAACTTTTATTACAAAAACATTAACACACTTCAGATCGCAAGTGCGATTGACACTTTCTACTTCATATACTTAACACTGATGAAAACCTAAAAACACAGACACAGACACAAAGTGACAAAAAAAACCGACAAATGAAACACATACACACAAAGGAACAAACAAAAAAGCAGACAAACAGATTTAGCAAAAATATCACCGACAGTAAAATCTCAGCTAACATACAAAGCAGATCCATAATCTAAATAATTCTATTTTCCTAGGAATTATATATTTAGTTATTTAACTTTTAGGGTATCCAATGTCTTTAAGCATAAGTTAATTTGCTGACACATAAATGACAATATTATATGACCCACCCAAACCTATATCAAAGTTTTCCAACCATACTAATAATTGTTGATCAACCATCAAAACTTCAAATCTTGAACATATAGAAAGTTAATTCAAGAAAATCGAAATTGAGGGTCTTAGATTTCCAAAGAAAGAATATTCATACCTTAATTAGGATGAGGAGGAGACAAACGTTTGTGATTTGAAAGAAGAATTGGGAGTTATGAGAAGATTTGTCTCCATCGATCTCGAAGGTAATTTTGGGGATTTAAAAAGAAAAGAAGAAGTGAGAGAGAGATGAGAGATTGTGAGTGTTATGTTTGGTTTGGGAGCACAAAAGAGGAGAGAGTGGAGAGTTGTATAGTGTTAGATGATGTTTTATTATGGGAAAGCTAAGGTTGCTGTGAGTGGGAGTGGAGGGGACAATGGTGGGACGTCTCACACTTAAGTCAGACCACAGTTTTTTTTTTTAATATAATATCTTCGGATAATTTTATTTATTTTTTTCAACTTTTTATAATAATTCATCATGTAATGTGATGGTTCAATTGGTTTCATACTCATGGTCCATTATTCATTACTCTATTAGTAAGTTGGCAGTCAAGTGCAGCCAATTGAATTAGTTTAGATGAGTGTTGTTTTAGTAATTATTGCCATTATGAGATCCGAGTTCAAATCCACGATGTTACATAGAAGGAGAAATGATTAATGATATGGATTCATAACAAATATTATCAAAAGTTAGTATTGACTCTACCAAAAGTCTTGAATTTTCTAATTATGAAAATTGTAAAAGTTGGTAATTTTCAAATAAAAAAACCACAATATGAGAGGTTAAAACCATAATTAAACACCTTCACAAAAATAGTCGACACCAACGTTTACCATGTAGAAATTGTTAAAGATTTATTGTGAGTGCTCACAAATTTATAAGATCTGATAAATTATATAGAAAATGTTAAAAATCGTTTTCAAATAAAATTTTAGAGTGTTCTCCGGAGATCAAAGAAAAAAAAAGAGATATTTAACAAATAAAAAATAAGTAGGAAACTAAAAAAATTCCTAAATTTTATTAGAAGGTTTTAAGTGCTAATTAAACAGATACCGAGTATATGAATTAAGCAATTAGTCAAACATCTTAGTTGATTACTGGATCTGGACGTATAGCAGTCTGTGAGAAGATAGCCTAACTGATTAAATAAACTTGATATCTAACCAATTAATTAGCTATTACAACCCATTATTGATGTTAATTGTGGAAAATCAAATCATATTGACATCGATAAGCGTCTGAACGTCCGACCAATCATAGTTAGTTTTAAGGTTTTTCTTTCAAGAATATATAGAAAATAAAATGAAAAGCTCATTTTAGTAGTTAGTCAAAGAAAACAAAATAACTCTTCGGTTTGACATTAAATATAATATTGACTAGAATAAAAGTATTATGTTGTGTTAAAGTGAAGGAAGTAAAATATTCAATATTGGGCTTCGATTCCGACATGCACGTTTTGTATTTGCTTATATAAGCTTAAATATTTTGGGTTTCTCTCGGTTTGGGGTTTATTTTGTTTTGTTTTCTATTAAATGGTTGGCAATGATCGATGGAACTTTGGAGTTGACAACGAACATAGTTAAGCTTGGACCATATTATTGATTTATTCTTAGTAGTGGTTAAAATTTAAGTTGCAAGAGAGCTAAATTTATTACAATTCTGATTCTACATATATATTTTCTGTTATTTTTAAGGGTGTCTTAGGATTTAAAGGTGGGTTTTAAGTTTTTATAGTAGTTTTGAGTTTTTATTTGAAGAACAAGTAGTTTTTAGATTAGTTTTAAAGAGGAAAATAAGGGGTATTACAGTGAAAATTACCCTAAAACATAAACTATCATAACAATTATCCAATCTTCAAATAAAAACTTAGAAACAAATCTATTTTTTTATTATTATTTTTTTAATATATAAACTTGGACCCGTATCCTCCAACATTTCAGACGAGAGTCTCAATGTTAATGTTTTTTTCTTTATCCTTTTTGTTTTTTTTTTATCTCTTATTGGTTGAATCTTACGACTGATCACTGTTTAACTAGTGTAGGCAATAATCAAAATAATAATTATTTTTATGTAAACTCTTTCTCTTAAGATTTCGGAAACTAATTTCTAATTTAATTTGTGGTTGACACAAAATAAAATAAAAGCTTGGCTCATTTTTTTTTTTTAAAGCTTGGATCATACTATTGTCTTTGACGTTAAAATATGAAAACGCCAACACAAAAAACAAATAGTTAAAATTTCTCTTTCAAATGCACAGCATAAGTTTTGTACACATATATATTTTTTACGAGACATTGATGTGAAAGGTGAGATCAGGAGCAGTTCGCAAGTCTAAGATAAGAGTCCAAAGTTAAAGTGAAGATCATCACTACACAAAAAGCATATCCATGTAGGACCACGACAACTAGTTCCATTGTTTTTTCCTCAGTCTCTCCACTTTCGTATGTTCCTGTCCAATACACATATATTGATATATTAATTCTATTCTTTTTACGAAAAAAAATAATATATTGATATATTACTTCTATTCTTTTTACGAAAAAAATAATATATCATTTTTTAATTAATTGTTCATATGATCTATGTAGTTTCATGTGAAATTCCTAAAAATAGAGAATCAAAGATTTTGGAGTATAGTAGATATGTATGTAGGGTTTAGATTCCGTCTTTAACAAGTCAACTATTCTTTGTAAGAAGTTTGAAAGGATTGAATTCAATGTTTGGAATTGGAAGTGGGCAGATTATTCGTTACCATCATGATTTGATGTGTTCAGATGATTTCTTTTTCAAATCAATTATTGACATTCATCATTGATGAAAAAAATGATGGAGATACATTATAACATTGTATCGAGTTTAGAGAAGGATTTGGAAAAGAAATAATAATAATAATAACAAATATATGTTAATCGATGTTTGATATCTTTTTGGTTTATGCATCTAACGGATACAAATTTTAAGATTAGTGTAATTACTTACTACCTTGGATTTTAATAAATTATAACAAAATTTAAATATATTGGTTTGATGGTATAAAATACATAGTTTTTCTTATTCATAGTACAATAATATAAGTTCTACGATGACAAGTTGCTCCTAGTTACATCAATGAAGCCTTTGTTGGCGTATTAAATCATATTTATATTGATAGATGACTAGAACCGAAAATAATAGACATTACAATTTCTACCTAAAAATAAAAATTATTTCCACTCAAAACAAAACAAAAAATTATTCAAGCAAGAGAAAAGTATTTTGATACCAAAATTTTTAGAAAGAATTACAATTTTTCTGTCGTTTAGTAATAATAGCTTCACTGATTCAAGAATAGAAATAATAAAAAGAAAAAGCTAATACGAGAGAATACAATTTTTATCAAACAAATTTAAGATATTAATCTAGCATAAAGAAGAAAAAACTTTATTCAAACAACTAGGATATATGTATTCATATGTACAAAATTGAACAATTAAAAAGATGGTGGCAGCATCCAATAGAAAGATTCTTTGTGTCATTGTGTTTTTGTTCCTTTATTTTATTTTTTTCTCCTTAAACCAAAAAAAAAAAAAAAAAAAAAAAAAAAGGAAAGAAAGAAAAGTGAAGTAGCTCCTCAGTGCATGGGGAGGACATCTGAAATTTTTTGCTTTTTTTTTATATATATATTTATATTTAGTATTTAAAATTTTGAAGTTTCAGAACACTTTAGATTCTTTTAAAACTACTTATCTTGACCTTTGCTGTGCATTGGTAGCCTCTCCTCACCCATTGGACCTTTGCTTCTTTATTTGTTTTGTTTGTTCTTTTCTCTCTTCTCTTCTTTATTTTCTTATCAGCCAAACTACTTTTTTTTCATGTCCAAACTACTTTTTTCATGTCTAGTTACATAATTCGAATCTCTTTCCACATTGTCTTTATTATTGACATCCGCCGTTTCTTCGCTTCTACGTCCAGACACAACTGCGACCTGACTAGTAGTTTTTTTTCTTTAGTAGTTTCCCTATGCTACCAAAATCAAAACTAATATTCCATACCTGTAAAATGTTGGTTATTCTTATTACAATAGTCAAACATGATTAAAACAACAATGAGAAATTTTGAATCTTATTTTTCAACCGAAAATTAATCTTTCATAAATTAATTAATTATTTTATATTAGTTATCATACAAAATACTTTATTAACTAAGTGGCAACATCATGTACGTTTTCTTTTTTTTTTTTTTGATTCACAAAATAATTTCTTGTACTGTCATTTAGATATAACTTATAAGAAAGATAAATTATTTTAATAACTCACAATATATATCTATAGTATCTTAAGTAAAAGTTGGACTTGTTGTGTTGTTTAAAGCTTTTTAATGCTTGTGTGTTTCTTGGATCTTTAGTTCTGTTTTCGCTTGGGCGAACCGGAGAAGTTAATTATAGAAAGATATCTAGACTTCGGCTCCGAATTCTTCAACGGACAAAAAAAATTTTATGTCTAGCTCTGTGTATTTAGTTTTGAAATTTTTAGTAACACCACATATTCCGTAAGGCTTTTTTTTTGCAGAAAATTAAGATTTTAAAGAGAAGTGTTGGGATTCATTATTTGTCAAGTAGATATTCAAATCTTTATGTACACTGACATATTTTTGGAATTTGTATGTAGTTTATTTTTTGTTTGCAACCTGCGAAATTTGTGTTTTTCTGTTTGTCAACACATTTATTCTGTTTTTTTTCTTCTATATGACTTTTTCTTCTTTTCTTTTCTTTGGGTTAATAAGAGGATTTAGAGTTTTCGCTAACAAAATTAAGAAAACTAACGAGAGGAAAAGAGATTAAATTCAAGAAATATGCAAAAGAAGTTGAGGTGGAGTCATGAGTTTTTCTTTTAAAGGGGAAGACAATGGGTCAAAGTCCCCGAACCATAGAGACAGTCAGAGAGTAGTGTAAGGCCATGTTTGGCCTTCATTATACATTTGATGTCTTGGTGAACTGATGCTGGAGCACGAAATACTGAGTTTTGTAGCCTCTCTATGTGAGTTTAATACTTCAATTATAAATCTTTATGCATAAATTAAATTTTAGCACTTTCTTAGAAAGAGGGAAAAAAACAAAGGATTTTTGATGTGTATTTTTAACTTTTGTGCAGATTAACAAAATCTATTTAGCCACATGCGTACGTGTTCCCTTTTAGTAACACGTTCACTATTTTATTTTTGCATTATTGATACTTTTTTCCCTTTAGTTGTTTATAGTTATCGTTACTCTCAAATTCCTTTTTCGACAAAGTGTTTTCATCTTCCACTTAACTTAGTTTCGAAGAGTGTTTATATCACAAGCCTAGTAGTAATATAATTATACATCAAAAGATATATATACTTTCCATATAAAAAATCTCTTTTGAAAAAGATGATAAGACGTGAAACGGAACTTTGAAGATTTATTTTTTTATATAGGAAGATTTGTTCATGTATATTGAGTTCCAGGTGGAAGTGTACTACTCAAAAGCTTTACTGACTATGGTAGAAGAATAATAATATAATTATTATATATAGTACCGTTAGTATATGTTTATATTGTCCATGCAATTTCATATTGCTGTCTATTTTACTTTTTGATTCTTGGTATGTGTACTAACATTTCGAGCGAAACGACATCCGATAAAAGTAGCAAAATGATAGTACAATTGGACCAGTGACAAGAGTATGCGCTAAGATAACATGCTTATCTAAGAAATTAGGGTTCAGAGATTGTGAACATCTTTTAGAAAAAAAAAAAAAAAAAAAAAAATGAAGAAGAAGAAAAGACTGTGGACATCAGGAACTTTAAAAGTTCATCCCATAATAAATGAATTCTATTTTTGGCTAAGTTAAGCAACCAAATTTGATAATTTATTCGTTTCAAAATATATGATGTTTTGGCCAAAAACAAATTGATTAAAAAATAATTAACTTTTAACCAAAACATTATTAATAACAAGAAAAATCATTAAATTGAAAAAATAATTATTACTTCCTAAAACATCATCTATTTTAAAAAATTGCATTGAAATCCTAAAACTTTCTGGACAAATGTCCTTTTTATAATTAATATAATAAAATGTTGCATTGAAATCCTACAACATCATCTATTTTAAAACAAATACTTCATCCATTTCATAATATAAGGTGTTTTAAAGGTTTTTTGGTGTTTCAAAATATAAGTTGTTCTCACAATTTCTATGTAACTTTATACTTTATTTAATATTGTGCGACCAATAGTAATCTGCATTTTTTTTATTGGCTAAACTTTTTTTATATATTAAATAAAACTTTTTATTTAAAACAAAATTAACTTTTTAATATGCGTGTTTTTATCCAAACTACCTTATATTATAAAACGGATGAAATATTATTTTATCTAAAATATGATGTATTTTGAAACGCAGAGAGTACTAGAAGCCTTTTTAGTAATTACTCATGTAAAATACCTATAACTAAATTACTTGTCAATGAACTCACAAGTAATCTTAATCATTTTCTTTCTTTCTTGATAAATATCCTATTCATTTTTTCTCAAAATTATTATTATCTTTACTTCTCTGTTCAAATATGCGGGCGAGTTAGTTTTCATCTCGAAGATGTATATGTAATGGGCTACACAAAGCAATATACAACGTGGAGAAAAAATGTTATTTTTAGAATTTGCATATTTTTACGAATCATTTGCCATTAAGTTAATCTTTGAAATTTATTTATACGATTGAGTATGATAATTCTCTATAATATGCACAACGGTAAGTGTGCTTTAACTAAAAAAGAAGGATAATGCTGAAATTTTACTGAAAAACAAGTACATAAGTAGACAATGGATCATGGGCTGGGATTAAGGATTTTAAAAAGAAAAAACTTTGTAAGCTTAAACACCTATAGCAAGTATGTGATCAGGAGGCTAGGCACATGCCTGATGGTTCTCTCTCTACCTAGGATTATATATAGTACACGATAAAGGAATAAAGTTTATCTTAGATTAGGCTTAATCTTAAACTATAGGTACCTTAAACTATATATATTCATGCAACTGATTTCAATAATTTTCCATGTGAAAGTTCTAATTTTTGTCGGACCAAACTGATGCACCTCTGGGAGAAATGAACTGCATAAAACCCTGTAAAGCAAACCATCACTTTCCATATATCATAAAATGATATAAATCATGTCTTGCACGAAATAATACTATATTTATTTGTTTTTTATAACAGGAAAAATCTATTTTCAATAAAAAGATATTTAAAATAACTAAAATTAAATTCTTCATGAAAAATAATTAGAAATATAGAAATAGATTAAAACTAAAAGAAAAAAAAAATAGATTTTAAAAAAGTGGGAAACCCCAAAATTATTTTGTACTCAGACCAAAAACTAATTTAGGACTAAAAGCTAAATCAGTTATTGCAGCAAAATTTTAAGTTTAAAACATAAACCAATTATGGAATTAAACGATATATAGAGTAGGGTTTTCCTCTAGAGAGCAAATATACAACCAAAATCAAGAAATCTGCTTCTAATAGTTTTTTATGCTCCAGTCTAAACGTGGATGGTCCGAAACAAAAGGTCGGTAGGAAAAATTTATGTGAGAAGCTGATAAGGTTTAGTACTACGTTTAGTTATCAATCAAGTGGAAAATGGTTTAGTACTACGTTTCAAGGGGTAAGCAAAAAATGGTCGGAATGTTAGAATCTTTCTCTACGATGTTCATAGACCAATATGGTGGAATCATGCATACATATTTGAGTTTACTAGTAGCAATTTCCCTTGTACGATATTCAACCTCTGCAGAAGAGCTGGAAACGGTATATTATATCTTCCACAAACAACGTTTCTTAGAGCATGTTTTCTAATCCATATAGCAGTAGGTGATAAGAAGGAAATCAGAATTCGAACGTAATTACAAAATTCTTCAACCGAACCGACAGAGCCCTTGAGAAAAGGACTACACGTAATATAGGGTCCCAATGGATACGTCCTGGTGAATCCATGGCTAGGGTAGCTACAAGAATGTTATGCATTATTCTGTAGCTAGAATGATATATTCGTGGCTAGGGTAGTTACAACAATGTGGCTATTCTGTGGCTAGAATGAAACATGGCTATAACTATTACTGTGAAAATTCCATGGCCAGACCACTTGGTTAGTTTGTGTTTATTGACACATACGACATGAGTAGCTAAATGGCCACGATTTGGCTTTACCATAACTAAATTTATATGTCGTGTAAGTCTAGAAATTGTGAAAAGAAATTGCGTACGAGGAAGCTGCAAAATTGCGGTGATCGATACTATGCTAAATTTATCATTAGCGAACCACCATTTTTCTTATCAAAAGTGGATTTTGTTAATTTCAAGTATGTTAGTATTTTACTTTGTATCATCATCAAAAAAACAAAAACAAAAAAGAGAAAAAAACAAACACTTGCTCCATTCTTTCTTGAACTTTTTTATTTTATTTTTATTTTAATCTTTCTTGAATTTTGTTTATGAGGGATTCCATATTTGATAGTTGTTAGTGGCCCATTACTTTAGTAGCATTGGTTTTTGTCTTTTTGTGGGTACTTATGTTGTTTCTTTATATCCGAGGCCCAATTTTCTTTGATTATAGAGAACAAAAAAATGGTATTGCATGTTATTGACTTATTGTGATTGGTATTGATATAGAGTATCGGACCATTGAAATCCAGTTGGTTGCACAAATGGATTTCGGAGATATCAAATAAAGATTTTTGGTTTTGGTTTCTCAATTACCAATCAAACCATAGAAAAGTAAACAAAAAAATCATGATAGAAATCATAGAGACCATCTTCTTTACATCTGATTCCATTGTGGTTAAGCTTCAAGAGTTGAAAGTTTGGCTTGTGCTTCAAGCTATCATCTTCACAGAATTATTGATCGAGATTTTCAAAGCTCAGATCCATTTATATAAAGCTCAGAATAACCTCGATAGTTCAACACCATTCGAGATTTTTCTTTAGACTCCAAACAAACGCTGATTGTTTAGAAAAGGACGAGGAGGGATGTTCATAGGACCAGGACCTTTTGGGACCGTTCTCTTGACTCCAATGAAAGATTGGTCTTCAAGACGAGGAGGACTGCCATTGCCTATAGGAGTGGGACCTTTTGGGACATCATGAGCCATTGTTGACGTCATTACGAACAAGATTAGAGTTACGATTAGTATCACACTACCTTTAACCATCTTTGCTCGTAAATTGTTATTTTTTTGTTTGTTCGATGTTGCTCTCCGTTCCTCTCTTTTTCTTGTTTCATAGTGGAATTTTACATGGTAATTAAGGTAAACCTAATTATTATAAGATATCGAGTTATGACCATTTTGATACTGTATTTTCTTTATTCCAAAATAATACGAGTTAAAAGCATTAGCTCTCTCTCTCTTGCGGCGATTAGATCTGAGTTGATGTATCGTTGGATTATATTGAATTGGATTTAGGGTCCTTCAAGGAAATGAAGGGCATACAATGGGATTTTGTTAGGAAGTATTTTGGGATACTTTTACGATTGGTTCGGTTGTACTTAATACAGATTTAAGAAAGGAAGGTGATTTAAAGATTAAGATATTCTCTCATGTCAGAAATGGAATATTCTCACAGAGAAGCGATGGAGAGGTTCAAAATTTTCTTTGTCAATTTTTTTTTTTTAAAAGGTACAGCGAATCAACATACAGTATAATGGGTTAATTGAAATCATATTGCTTCTGTCAAAACGAGTTCAAATCTGCAGGCTAAGCCCAACCCGGTTTGGGCGGGTATGGACATTCAATTTTAGGTCCGTTAAAAAGCGAGTATCATAGACAAATCTAAAATAGACTGCAGATTT
The DNA here is from genome assembly GCA_028015245.1 of Cardamine occulta. Classification (NCBI taxonomy): domain Eukaryota; kingdom Viridiplantae; phylum Streptophyta; class Magnoliopsida; order Brassicales; family Brassicaceae; genus Cardamine; species Cardamine occulta. The sequence goes on from CM051367.1 coordinate 4,740,461, forward strand.
AATGAGTTTTTTATTTGTCATCTAGATTTATTATTTTCTGCAAATTATGAGAACTGTTATAAAGACGATTCTACTATGGACAATTTCTTCCGACACTTATTAGATTCACGACAGACGATATTTTCTTCTCCATGCTTTTGATGGACACCCTGACGACAATTCTTTTTCTGCATAGAATCACGGCGAACGGATATAATTGAACATCGTTGGAGATCTCTTGTAAATTTGCTTCCATTAATATGCAAATTTGTTAATAAATTGCAATATCTAGGACTCGAACCTTGGATCTTTTGATGTAGAAGCATTAATTAACCATTGGTTAACCAATAGGCCAATGGGGCTTGCACAATTTTAATGAGTTTTATCCGCGGATTTAATGAGTTTTATCCCCGGAATTAATGTGTTTTATCCGATTGATGGATCGGCGCACAAACTATCAAATTTTAATAAAAATAAATAAATAATTTGCAAAGTTAATTAAATACAATCTACGAAATATGTGATGATGCAAAGAGTTTTTATGCATGAAAATTATAATATTTACAAAGTACTAATATTAAAAAAATTTAGTTTATTTAAAAAATATATATTTGAACTATTTGAACGGGGCAGTTTTGGACATAATTACGGGACATGCGGCCCGTTGCGGTCGCAAAAAAATAATAAGTATTTTGAGTTGTGGCTTTGTGGTTGTCTTTTTGATCACTTACAATAAATTTACATCAAAGAGAGAACTAGAACACCTACGGTCTCGATTTCTTCTAGTTTCATTTCATATAGAAGGTATGTGTTTGTGTTCTTTTTGGAAACTATGGCTCAACTGGCACTTAACAAAGGAAAGGCTGCAATCATGCATACGGAAACAGTGAGTATTGTAGAATCAGTCATGACACAACGGATCCAACAATTCTCTTTTACTCTTATTAGAAGGTTAATGAACCCGAACATCCAAATGAATTCTCTGGTGTCAAACATGCCAAACATTTGGAAAATCGAAAATAAGACGGTAGGAACAGATTTGGGACATGGAAATTTTCAATTTAAGTATGAAGAGGATCTTTCTAGAGTTTTTAAGAGCTTTCAATACCATTTTGAATTTTTGATGGCTGCATGGATGGTTTCTTTGGTTCGATAGGAGCCAATTATATCCGTCAGCTATTAACTTTTGGGTTAAAGTTACAGGAATTGCCATGCATTTATGGGAAGAAGAAACACATCGGGCTGTGGGGAACAAGGTGGGTTTAATCTGGGAGTTGGATGTGGATTCAGGTAGTGTTTATGTTACGGTGAATGTCTTTAATCCTATTGTTTTCAATCTCGTGGTGCCTTTTGCTTGGGGTAATGAAGTGGTGGTCCATTTGGAGTATGATAAGCTCGCAAACTACTATAAGCATTGTCTCACGTTGACTCACGATATCACTGTTTGTCCCATCAACTCGTATAATCAAGTCAATGAGGTTGCATGGGAGAAAGAAACCTATTTCTAAGAGAGCTCTGGGGTTTAATGGCAATGATAACAGGGAGAGTGTTCCTTATAAGAAGGATGTCAATGAAAGATACTTTCAGAAACGTGCTGAGAATTTTTTTTATCAGCCTGGAGTAAGGGTGGAAGCTCATGAACATCAAGGCAAAACAACAGAGACAACGACAGAAATGGGACACATTGTGTTAACAATTCTTTAAAAGCTGGTGGTGGAGCTACAAAGGCATGACCAGGCTTGTTATCCCAACTCATGACCAAGTTTCATCATATGTCCATCCCAATGTACTTTAAAGAATACTAGACTCGTATTCGCGAGTCAATTATTTTAATATAAATTTTTTATTTTATTTACTATTTATAATTTTTTTTAATTTTTTTTTTCTATCAAATTTTAAGTTGATATTTTGTGTTTATTTACTTTTAATTTTGGTTGTTTTCGTAAATTATTTGTTATTTTTGTTGTTTTACAGTTTATAATTAATTTAACGTTGTTTTATCATCGAATTACAAATATGATAATTATTGAAAGTATATAATTTTATCTGTATTTTTAAAATAAAATCCCAACATTGAGGATTATGATTTTATTTTAAAGCAAAGCCAAAACCACATAAACTAAAATAAAAACAAATAAGAAATAAAATTTAAAATAAGAAAAGAAATACCATAATTAAATATATAAATAATTAAATTAAAAGAATTTAAAATTTTCAAACAGTAAAAATGAGCAATAGTTTTGATAGAACTTTGAATAGTGTTGGCTAAGTGCAAGGTCGTGCCTATGTGCAAAAAAAAAAAAAAAAAAAAAAAACAATTTGCCTAGCATCCCATATTATTAACAAAATATTTAGGCCCCATATTTTAAAATTTTTTATTTAATATAGATAAAATATGTATTTCAAGTGTTATATATTGAGTTTACAATTCTATTTCACATATTAAAAAATACAGTGTTAATTATTTCTAATATTTTCCAAAACAAATAATGTAAGTATTATTATTTTATAGATTAAATATAGTGTTAACTAAGAAAATGAATTACAGAATAGTATAAACTATATTTTTATAACTTAAGAAAATAGTATAAATTTTGTTTTTATAGATTTAGAAAATAATTTTAATAATTTCTCATTTATTGTAAACCAATTTATTAAATTCTAATGAAAACACATATTTTTATCTTGTAAATATATAAATAGTTTAAAACCTTTCTTTTGCCTTAGTTTTCTAAAATTCTAGGCACGGTTCTGGCTAAGTGGCAGGCACACCAGTCTTCTGTTTTTCTATTGGTCTTCTTTGAGGTTATTTGGTTAAGTTAGGTACCGCTTCACGTTTGCACGAGCGTCTGTTGTGTCCAATTTTTTGATAGTTTCTGCAAGTATGCAAATATTATTGATTGAATCTTTATGTGAAAGATTTTGTTGTATCTATAAAAAATCTTGTTGTATTTATAAAAAATATTGTTGTTTATATAAATACAAAGGTTTCTATGTTTTATGTTATTCAAAACAATTTTCTATCACCTTAGATGGAAATTTTTTAAGGAGAATCAAATCTGTTATCGGATAATAATTGAGGGGATTGTTTACTAAAAAAATAGTTGAGGGTTTAAAAATGTATGTAGCCAAAATTGAGGAGATTTTTCATTAAATTACCTTTTATAATATGACTATGAACCATTGTCCAAATTTTTTAGCCGATGACACATTGAACACACATTTTTTTCTTCATCGATTAAGTAGTATATGTTCGTTTAAAAAAATCATGACATATGCAGCAAAAAATCTAAAATTTTATTAATATATATGTTATACAATCATTCAAAATTATTTAAAATAAGATAAGGAAATTGGAGAATCATAATTCATAGTTCAAACTATTAAATCACAATATTAGATAAAAAAAATAATTGTGTTTGATTGTAAGAATTGTAGAGAATTAATTAGTGGTTGTTTGGATACATGAATAACTTATATGTGACGATCTTGAGTGGTGAAACAAGAGTGATAGATTGGTGAAAAGGTTACAACATATTAATTAGTGGTTAATTATTTGGATACATGGATCTCTATTTTGTATGTGACGATCTCTATAGTGGTGAAACAAGAGTGGTAACTTGGTGAAAAGGTCACTAGGTCAAAAACTTGAAGTCCCATTTTAGTATTCAAATAGATAAAAGTGAGAATCTGATACAAGACTCAGTGGTGAGACTCGTATGCAGATAGATATGCGGCTTCACAAGTTAGTGGTCGCTTCTCTCTTGTGAAGGAAATATGGTCGAAGGTGGAAACGTGACACGATGGTGGTCACTTCTCTCATGTGGGATCAAATGAGGGGAAGTGATGGAAAGGGGATAATACATGCTTTAATATTTAAAACTCATCAAGAGTTAGAGCATTCATATTATTCATATTGGGAGTCTCTCACAATATAAAGATTAGTCTACCAAATTTTTTTAAAAAAATTAGATGGACACATTGTTTGAAAAAAATCCTTTATTTCCTATTCTCCTTTTAAAATTTTCAATAATTCCCTAAGCAGTAATAATTTATTTTTCAATAAAGTGCAAAATAAGCTCTCATTTCATTTACTCAGGATCAATATTGTGAGTCTGTGACAGGTCTCACTCACAACCATATCATCATCATTCCCTAATTTATTACAAACACAATTATTATCCAAGGAGAAATTATTCCGTAAAAATGAAAATTCTATAACTAGAACTTAGAATTAATAAAAGTTTTTCTTTCTTTTTTTGTAGATCTGCAGAGAGCCATGTGCATGGGGAATCAGCTTCAGCTGGTTTTTTCCTATACGCAGAGAAAAAGTTTTTTCTCCCATAGAAAGTAATATTAATATAATACAAAAGTAAATGATAAAAAACTTTATATCATGATTCATGAGGCAGCAACGAAAGATACATGTAGCATTTGCTAAAAACAGACATCCAATTTTTGAAATTTGTATATTAACTTGAACCAAATATACTTTTATATAGTGTATATTCGTTATTTGTTTGTTTCAATCTTTGTAGCCGCTCATTACTCAGTAGTCAAAATACTATATAATATACTATCATTAGTACTCTTTAAGGAAAATTTGTTTAACACCTGTATGATTTTAATAATATATTTTGCTATCTTTTTTATGCCTTTTGTGTGTTATCTACGAATCATTTGCCAATCTTTTTCACAACTTTTGTACCCTTATGCCATTGACAGCCTAGACCCTCGATATTGGCATCTCTAAAATACTGATAAATAAAGTGTTTGGTTATTATTTTGGTGAACTACCGAATATATAATTAAAAATCTAAATGTTGCTAAAAAGAAAAGCAAAAATACCTACAATTATATAATACCTTTACAATCAATTTTTGTTTTTTTTTTTACCTTTTTGGTCTTTATTATTAAGTGTTTTTTATGCTATATTGCTATCCTGTAATACATTGATTTCCCTCATTTACGTAATTAGAATTTAGGCTGGGTAGAATACTGCCACAATAATTTTTTAGAAGGAAAAGAAAAGGAAAATTAAGTAACTATACTTCTTTGGGTAATTAAACTTCTTGATGAAAGTTCAAATTAGGACTTAAAAGTTGCAACTAAACAATATATATATAATAATTAGGTACTAATTATTATAAATTTTAAAATAGAAATTGTGCAAATTATGACCAATGGTTCAAGTGATTTTACAAGTAGAAATATATATATATATATAATTAACGAAATGAAAAAGAAAAATATCAGATATTTTAAAGAAGTTTTTAGAAGGAAAAGAAAAAGAAAAATTATAGATATTTTTTCATTTTCTTTTTTTTTAATCTATTTTTTTGCTTTTCTAGTTCTCCATTTCATTTGTGTGAAGCCAACTCACTACGTAGTCAATATTTCTACAATAACCTTTCGAATAACGTTATCTCATCATATGATAATAAATTCAAATCCCTAACAAAAATCAATAAATAAATAAACTTGATGTATCTAATCTGTTACCAAACTGTCATTGGCTTAGTGGGACAGACACCCCATGTGCCGTCTCCTTGGCTTCTGCTTCATAGTTTCTTCTTCTTTCTTCCTTCTCTCTCAATGGCCCATCTTCCCATTTCCACTTTCATCAACTAAAGTTTCAACCTTTATTCACCAATCTCTCTACTCTGTTCTTCACCTTCCTCTGTTTCAAAGCTATGAAGAAAAGAAGAAACTTTCTCTTGTTTCCAATTTCATTTCTTCTTCTTCTTACCTTTTCTAAATCTGATCCTAATGGAGACATCACTGCTATGCTTGCTCTCAAGAAAAGCTTAAACCCACCTGTTTCTTTTGGTTGGTCTGACCCAGACCCATGTAAATGGACTCACATCGTTTGTACTGGGAACAAACGTGTGACCCGGATCCAAATCGGGCATTCGGGTCTTCAAGGTACACTTCCAACAAATCTCAATACTTTAACAGAGCTTGAAAGACTTGAGCTTCAATGGAACAACATCTCTGGCTCTTTTCCTTCTTTAAGTGGTTTAGCTTCATTACAAGTCTTGATGTTAAGTAACAACAACTTCGAATCAATTCCTTTTGATGTCTTTGAAGGCTTATCTTCATTACAATCTGTTGAAATCGATAACAATCCTTTTAAAGCTTGGGAGATTCCAGAGAGTTTGAGAAACGCTTCTGCTCTTCAGAATTTCTCAGCTAATTCAGCTAATGTCTCCGGTTCATTACCTGGTTTTCTTGGACCGGATGAGTTTCCTGGTTTATCGATTTTGCATTTGGCTTTCAATAACTTAGAAGGTGACTTGCCTTTGAGTTTAGCTGGCTCACAGATTCAGTCATTGTGGCTTAATGGTCAGAAGCTAACTGGTGAAATCAATGTTCTTCAGAACATGACTGGTTTAAGAGAAGTTTGGCTTCATTCCAACGCGTTTTCAGGTTCTTTACCGGATTTTTCGGGTCTTAAAGAGCTTGAGAGCTTGAGCTTGAGGGATAACGACTTCACGGGGCCTGTTCCTTCGTCTTTGATCAGTCTTGAGTCATTGAAAGTTGTGAACTTGACGAACAATCATCTTCAAGGACCAGTTCCTGAGTTTAAAAGCTCTGTTTCAGTTGATTTGGATAAAGATTCAAATAGCTTTTGCTTGTCTAGTCCTGGTGAGTGTGATCCTAGAGTGAAGTCTTTGCTTTTGATTGCTAGCTCTTTGAATTATCCTCAGCGGCTCGCTGAGAGTTGGAAAGGTAATGATCCTTGTAGTAACTGGATTGGGATAGCTTGTAGCAATGGGAACATTACTGTTATTAATCTTGAGAAAATGGGACTAACCGGGACGATTAGTCCCGAGTTTGGTAACATCAAATCACTTCAAAGGATCGTTCTTGGTATCAATAACCTTACTGGTACGATTCCTCAAGATCTTACAACGTTACCTAATCTCAAAACACTCGATGTTTCGAGTAACAAGCTTTATGGGAAGGTGCCTGGTTTTCGAAGCAATGTAGTTGTGAATACTAACGGCAATCCTGACATTGGGAAAGATAAAAGCTCGCTGTCTCCTCCCGGTTTGGCTTCGCCTTCGGGTGGTTTAGGTTCTGGGATCAATGGTGATAAAGACAGGAGAGGAATGAATATAGGAATCATCGTTGGTTCAGTTCTTGGAGGTCTCTTATTGATCTTCTTGATTGGTTTATTAGTTATCTGTTGGTACAAGAAGAGGCAAAAGAGGTACAATAGAGGTGAGAGCTCAAATGCGGTAGTGGTGCATCCGCGGCATTCAGGTTCTGACAATGAGAGTGTTAAAATCACAGTTGCGGGATCAAGCGTAAGCGTTGGAGGGATAAGCGATACCTACACGCTTCCTGGTACGAGTGAAGTAGGAGATAATATACAAATGGTGGAAGCAGGAAACATGTTGATATCAATCCAAGTGCTTCGTTCTGTGACTAATAACTTCAGTGAAGATAACATTTTGGGATCAGGAGGTTTCGGGGTTGTGTATAAAGGCGAATTACACGATGGAACCAAGATTGCAGTTAAAAGAATGGAGAATGGTGTGATTGCTGGTAAAGGTTTTGCGGAATTCAAATCGGAGATTGCGGTTTTAACTAAAGTTAGGCATCGCCATTTGGTTACACTTCTTGGTTATTGTTTGGATGGGAATGAGAAGCTTCTTGTCTATGAGTATATGCCCCAAGGAACATTGAGTAGGCATTTGTTTGAGTGGTCAGAAGAAGGACTTAAGCCTCTGTTGTGGAAACAGAGATTGACTTTAGCCTTGGATGTTGCAAGAGGTGTTGAGTATCTTCATGGATTAGCTCATCAGAGCTTCATTCATAGAGATCTTAAGCCTTCAAACATTCTTCTTGGTGATGATATGAGGGCTAAAGTTGCTGACTTTGGACTTGTTCGCCTCGCACCTGAAGGGAAAGGATCGATTGAGACTAGAATCGCTGGAACATTCGGTTACTTAGCACCCGAATATGCAGGTTAGTTTGTTATTTTAATGTTTCGTTTCGAGTTGATTCACATTTTGAGTAAAGATTGATTCTTGATGATGATTGTGAACTTTTTTTTTGCAGTAACGGGTCGTGTGACCACGAAGGTCGATGTGTACAGCTTCGGGGTGATTCTAATGGAACTTATAACAGGAAGAAAATCGCTAGACGAATCGCAACCAGAAGAGAGCATTCACTTAGTCTCATGGTTCAAAAGAATGTACATCAACAAAGAATCATCATTCAAGAAAGCGATAGACCCAACGATAGACCTAGACGAAGAAACTCTAGCTAGTGTTCACACTGTTGCTGAGCTAGCAGGCCATTGCTGTGCCCGTGAGCCTTACCAAAGACCAGACATGGGACATGCAGTGAACATTCTGTCTTCACTCGTCGAGCTATGGAAACCATCGGATCAGAATCCAGAAGACATATACGGTATCGATCTCGATATGTCTTTACCTCAAGCTCTTAAGAAATGGCAAGCTTATGAAGGAAGAAGTGATCTTGAATCTTCAAATTCATCGCTTTTACCTAGCTTGGACAACACGCAAATGAGTATCCCCACTAGACCTTATGGATTTGCTGAGTCTTTCACTTCAGTAGATGGACGATGAATGAGATTTGTCAAAATCTCAGATTTCTTTTTTCTCGTGTATATTTGTGTTTCTTCTCCTCTCTTCTTGTTTCCTTACTATTCTTTTATGTTTCTTGTTATGCAAGTAACATTTAGGGTTTAATTTGGGTTTCTTCTTAATATTATTTTATGTTGTTGTTTGTTGATTTAGAAAAGGTGACGTGTGTTGTGTAATCTTATGTTTATGGGAAATGGTAATGACAGTGAGGTAGAGTGGTTTGGCATAGGATCCATCTTCACATGCCTGTCTCTTTTGTTTGGATCTTCAATTTTTTTAATATCATTATAAATTGACGTCTAGTTAATCCCAACTACAATAATTAATTACTATATCTGTGAAATTAGTTTCTGAATTAATTGCAGTAAATAATTATTTCAATTTTATGGATTCGAGATTCTCATTACTATAAATTTTATGTAGAGCAATCATATTTAAGTACTAAATCATGTTACTGATCTGCCTATAGTATGATTTGAACATATGATTTAAATATGACGACAAAAAGAAACATATGATTTAGATAATTCTTGCTGAGGGAGAGAAAATAGTGTTTGAAGCGAAGAGGACGTTTGAGATTTTGGTTAATATTTATAATTTTCGAGCTTATATTTTGGTTACACGTTAAGAAGAAAATTAGATGGTTGGACATGATAAAAGGACTATTTATTTATTTATATATTTTAAAAACTTTTTCTTAAAAAAATTTAATCTTGAACTGGAGAGCTAAAACATAGTTATGTAAATATCGTTACTTTTATTATCAAATAAAAGTTGTAAATAGCACAATTCAATACAGCACACGGAACAGAGAGATAGTAATACTTTTCTTCACGTTTGTGCTATTAAGCTCTAAAATCTGGAAAAAAAAACTTAGATTTTTATTCATTCAACACGTTTAGTACGATAGCCGAAAAGAAAAAGAGAACAATGGCTCTTCATAGATGGTTTATATTCACATTATAGTATACAAATAGTATGATATTTTATGAGAAAATATGTGTCACGCATATTTATTTTAACAAGTATTTTTACTAAATGTCATATTATTTCATAAAAACATATAATGTCACTTAAGAGAGTATTTTTAACAAGCAATCCATGAATATTTGTTATCTATTAATCTGTTTCAGGATAAATAAAGATAACTCTTCCATTCACGTATCTAAAGTTTACTTCAGAATAAAATCTTATGAAAACTTGGACAAACAAATACAGATTCATCAACTTTTAAATGATTGAAAAATGCATATATATACTTTTTCCTCTATTTTGATATTTTTGTAAATTCACCAATAACTTCTTCTTTTTTTCAACTTGTTGACCATTCACATCATAGTGGGGTGATTTTAGTAACATTGTAGTATTTTGCAAATAATCTCAAAATGTTTAAAAGTATATGCATGTATATTTGTCGAAAAATAGTTTGTGGATCTAGAGACTCCAAGAGAAAAGACTCCACGAAAGAAGACTCTGGAAGCTTCGGATCAAAAACTTAATCACTAAGATGAAGCCCAAGTCCAACTCACGAACAAGTCATTGTCAGAACGTGATCAAAGAAATCTTGATGATGATGAACAGAGCTAGCTACACCTCAAATGTAATATGTGGTTTTACTTTTACACATGTCTCAAGAGGTATGGCTCATGCTAAAAAAACTTTAATCGAACCTTTTCTTAGAACTATAGATGAAAAAAAAGACGTAAGTATCAATCACGAGTTAATAAAAGTTAAAAACAAAATAGAGTAGAACCTATATAAATTAATAGTTGATAGATAAATAACCTTTCTAAATTAATAAATTATCTCGGTTTTGAGTTGGACCACTGTAATAATTGATATATTTTGATGAGATAATAATTTTTTTGAAAACTCTATGTAAATATATAGTCTCATTAATAACATAAATTAATAATCATACAAATTTATTGTATATATAAGATATTTTAGTGAAGTACGATTCTAGTGTTATTTACTTATTGGTAAATTTGTAATTTTTTTGGAGTTTATCTTAATTTTTTTTTAAAATATCAAAAATATATGATATTATCTTCTCAAAGTGCATCAAAAATTATATAAAAAACATTTATATGCAATAATTACTGTATAAATGCCATTAAAGCATATCGAAGTATTGTCCATTATTTTTCTACTTTCTATATAATGTTTTTTCAAATTCAGAAAAACTCTCTATAAATTAATAGTTATTAATTTATCGATAAATTAACAACATTTATAAATTGATAAAATTCTCTGGTCCTAACATAATTAATTTGTAGAGGTTTTACTGTACTATTTACTCCACGGGAAGAAGATCAACTAATTTTGTTTTGTTTAAAAGAAAAGAAAAAAAAGGCTAAATTTTTATAGCTAAAAAAGTTGTGAGAATATAAGGCTTGACTTATGTGGCTTATATGCCACGGTCTTTGTATGAAAAACATATACAAGACTATGTTCGAGTATTTTTGTGATTGTGAAATCTATATGGAAGCAACTAAGTTCAAATATACAGAAATATTTATCTGTGAACATAAATATTTTTGGTTTATTTATTTATTACATATTTAGAAAAGGAGTATTTATTTTATTGAAATTTCCATGATTATCTTTGAACTGCAATCCAAGTTCCAACAGCAAACCTTGAAATGCCGTCTACTTTTATTTTGAAACTCGTAATATGGTTTGGTTGGGATATTGGTCCGACGTTAATCGGTGTGTCAGAAGAATCAAGTTGTAATCTAGAAACATGAAAAAATATTAAATTTGCATACTTTTCTCACACAATGACAAGAAGTACTAATAAAAAGAGAAAAAAGATGTTAGCGGCGTAAATTTATCTCCATATATATTCAATAAAAATAGAATAAATATTTGCACAAAAATTTAATAGGTTATGTATTTCTAATTAAAGACACAATTTATTTCTCCATTTATCAATCTATTTTTGTTTCACTAACATGAAATTGTTTGATAATTATGACATGTAATCTAATGGTTTGTACTAGTATTGTGTTATACAACCATTTGAATTTAAATCCACGCAATGTATTTTGTTGACAAAAGACATCCAAATTATTTTATTAACTAATTATCTTATCATTCGAAGTTTTTTCTATCTTCTTTAAAGAATTTTCATATATATATATATACATATATATATATTGGATTTTATGGGATTACATGAAGCATAAATACATACATCATTAAGTAAATAAAATAAAATAAAAAACAAAAACCAAACCAGAATCCAAATATGAACCCGGTTTGACACTAAACCAAAAAAAAAAAGTAAAACACAAAAGTAATTTATAATATAGTATAGGGACAGTTTCTAACAAGAATAACCTAAAACATGAATAAATATATCAATCCAGAGTTTTGACTAGGTAAATCTAGTAATCTACCACATGTGTATGCATATTTATAGGTAATAATATTCAAGACTATAGTAAATTAAGCACCGAATTTGCTGGAAAAAAAACATAAATGATATATTTCAAAACGTGAGTTGGAAATAGTTGTTGCGGTGTTGATGATTCTATTTTTTTAAAAGAAGAAGATTATAATATGGACAGACTAATATATCTAAACAGAAGATTAAACAGGTAAGAACGTAACGTAATGTACATATGCGCATGGTAGCGTTTTCATGCACCGACTCTTGACCACTGACTTAGTCAACCTCTAGCCGATTTCACATTATTCTTCATTTAAATATTTAATTGTATTTGCATAGATAGACAAAAATACTCTTATTATTTGTATGGTTGTCATCAGAAGTCACAACTCAAAACAAAAAAATTATAAACCTCAGACAACCGAAAAAAAAAAACACAACCCAAGAAAAGGTTTAAATGTTTTTTTTTGTGTGCCTATTTCTGCAAAAGTTGTCAATATCATTAATTACGTTTTTTCAAACATTCAACGGTCAATTTTTCCGATTCTTTAACAGCTTGCGAATAATATGACATAAACCTTCTCCATTATTCAAATTTCCGTGATTTTCTTTTACTCGAATTAACTTTGACCCACTCGCGTTCGAGAAGCGTACGTTAAAGACTATATATATATACAATACACACATTTATTAATCCCGAAAGCCTAAAAATTCACATAACATACATATATAATAACTCTCAACTCTCAAGTCTCATCTACACTTGTGTCCTTCATTAATAGTAAACGGTCAAAGAATGGGACTTTCATTAAGAATGAGACTTCGTGGAGCAACCAAGAAGGAGATAATAACTCCGGTGATGATGAGTTGCTCGGAGGAAGAAGAAGAAGTAACGATCCCGTCGCAGTTTCAATGTCCGATCTCTTATGATCTAATGAAAGATCCGGTCATCGTTGCTTCTGGAATCACTTACGACCGAGCAAGTATTGAGACTTGGTTTGAAGCCGGTTATCAAACTTGTCCGGTTACAAACACGGTTTTGTCAAATCTGGAGCAGATTCCAAACCATACCATTCGAAGGATGATTCAAGAATGGTGTGGCTCATCTTTAGGCGGCGGGATTGAGCGTATCCCGACGCCACGTGTTCCGGTCACGAGCCATCAAGTCTCCGAGATATGTGGGAAGTTATCTACTGCGACGCGGCTTAGTGATTATGGTGCATGCAAAGAGATGGTAACGAAGATGAAGATGTTGGGGAAAGAAAGCGAGAGGAATCGAAAATGCATTAAAGAAAACGGCGTCGGATTAGTTCTTTGTGTTTGTTTCGACGCGTTTTCGGAAAACGCAAACGCGGTTTTGTTATTGGAGGATATTGTGTCTTTACTGACGTGGATGCTTCCGATTGGATCAGAAGGTCAAGCGAAACTTACCACTACGTCGTCGTTTCGTCGTTTGGTAAAACTTTTGAGGAATGGAAATCAGAACGCTGCGTTTTTGGTTAAGGAGCTTCTTGAGGTTAACGAAGCTCACGTTCACGCGTTAACAAAGATCAATGGCGTCGAAAAAGCGTTCTTGAAATCGATTCTTCAAGAATCTACATGCGTTAACTCTCTTATTTCAATCCATAACATAATCTCTGTAAAACCAGAGACTATATCAAGATTTCTTGAATTGGATCTTGTGACTTTAACGGTGGAGATGTTAGTGGATTCAGAAAACAGCGTTTGCGAGAACGCGTTAATGGTTTTAAACGCGATTTGTGAAAGTAGTAAAGGAAGAGAGGAAGTGAGAAGAAACGAGTTAGTGATTCCTATTTTGGTGAAGAAGATTTTGAAAGTTTCTGAGAAGAAGAATTTGGTGTCTGTGATGTGGAAGATTTGTAAAAGTGGAGATGGATCTGAGGTTGAAGAAGCGTTGAGATTAGGTGCGTTTAAGAAGCTTGTAGTGATGTTACAAGTTGGATGTGGTGAAGGAACAAAGGAGAAGGTGACTGAGTTGTTGAAGATGATGAATAAAGTTATGAAGTTGAATGGTTTTGTTGAACGTTCTGATTCTTCAATTGAGTTTAAACATGTTAAGAAGCCATTTTAGTGCCAAAAGAAATACATATTTGTGTATAGAGGAATCAGTATTATTCTTTTCGAATTGAGTTTAAGGGGTTTGGTTTTAATTAAACCGGTAAAATTCGGTTCATATAATTTATGTCGCAGTTTTGCTTAGTTAGAGGTTTTGAGTTTGTCACTTATCATGTTTTCTATTTTCCATTTTTAGAAAGAAAAATAATTTTCTTTTTTCTTTTTTTCATGAATTGATTTCTTTGCTTCTCTAGATTATTTGTAAACTACCAAATATTTTAAATATAATGTACTATATGACTTCAAAATATACCGAACATACAAATATGCCCATGACTGGAAAAGTATGGTTAGCAGCAATAAAAAAATTCTGATTTACTGTAGCATTTATCCAATTAGAAAAAGGTATTTTGAGCTCAATAAAATATGGTTGTGACTCGAGTATGATTAGCGTAAAATTTACTCTCATTATTAATTTTTGTTATTTCATTATATTAATCTCGTTTATTTTAGAGATATTTTATTAAAACAACCGATCATACCTAAAGTAAAAACTGAAAAAAAAACTTTGAACTTCTTCCACAACGTCAACGAGAATATATGAAAGAGACCAAAATCAAATACGTAGTCGAGCCGTGTTAGCCTCACCATGAATCTCATTGTCCTTGTCATCTAAAAAACCAGGTAAGAAAATAAAAACAGATAAACGTTAGAGAATATGATTCAAAATAATTTGTTAAAAACAAAGTTTAAATCAAAGAGTCCTTTGAGAATATGCACCCTAGAGAATATGACTCTAGGGTGCATCATTATGAATTATGTTGCTTTTAGTAAATTAATCTCATTCTCATTAGTTCAATAATAAGTACGAATGGGGTTTTATATAGAAGTATAAAGTGGCCTAAACCAAAGCCAATAACCGAACTAAAACCAGACCTATACATACTCAATTTACAAGCTACACAAACTCTGTATCTACTTACAATAATAGTTGCTCATTCAGAGAACTAAATGTTGATGATATAAATTATCAAGCAAAACTACCAAGTTGATGAAAATTCTCAAGCAGATGTTTGCATATTTGCTAAGGTTTGACATCTCAGCCTAAGCACAATCATATGGATGCAATACTGCAGAGACAAGACTAGGCTGGTTTCTAATTTTCAATTTATGCTTGCATATTTTCAGGTTGCTGAGATGTTCAATCATTGAAGCAATGAAGGCAGAGGCAACGATGATGGAACAACTGTAATCTTGTCTCCGAGTATCTCCTCGCGCTTACGTACAGTCATGACCACAAGCAGGTCGAGCACCTGCTTGGGCCGTTGATGGATTTAACATATAAGGGCCAATTTTTCTTAACAAAAAGTCGCTAGTTCTACTAGTATTTGCATATTTCAGTATATATATTTTTTTTTTAGTCAAACCTCATATATTAAGTTATCGGTTTAAAATTTCTCCACTAGGAAAAAAAATGTGAACACCGATATGCTTACATGGAAAAATAAAAACATAAGTTAATGCAATGCTAACGATCCACATTACCCGGACATAAACTAAAAAGCTAATAATGACATAAGTCTTGAGCGATACTTCAGCATGCTAAAGCAAAGTAAAACACTAGTTTTAAACATCAAATTTAGTAAATATATTTAGACCACCTCCATCGCATAAAAATGAAGGAGTTTTTACTTTAAAAAAAAACAAAGATGATGGATGTCTTTGCAAAGACACTAAAAACACCTTAAGACGCTTGTCAAAACACTTGTCACTTTTTTAATTGTCATTATTTTTTTAATTTAAATTAAAATTTAAAAATACTCTAGAGTGGGATAACCGATGCGGTTGTTTTTAGGGAAGCAAATTTTAGAAAATAGGTTCATAGGTTAATTAGTGGTATCTCCTTGCTTATTCCCTATATCAACCGAGTTCGAGAATTGGTGGTGTATTTTTATCTATTCAAGGTTCATGAAAAAACCCATTATCACATGCAATAATGGAAATCAAATATGCAAATACTATATCCTGTTAGGGGAAATAATTATATGATTCCTTTGCTTTCTTTTATTGTAACAAAAGGTAAGAGAGCTTGTAATTAATTATTCATTCACAAAATAAAATATGATTTTGTCGCTACTGTACAAAACAAAAACTTGGTTTCCTTGTAATGCGACTTGTTCAAGTTACTTGTCGACAAAAAAGACAAACAAACTCTGATGTAGATTCTTGTGAGGGTGGGTGGAGAGACGAACACGTAAGTAAGATTAGAGCTTAGTGTACAAACATTTCGTTTTTGAACGAGTCTAACTTGAGACAAGTCAAAGCTTTATAACTTTGATTCTATTTCATTCATTCTTGGACTATATATATATATATATTAACAACAATCTTTCTCAATATTAAGACACAAAACACTCGAAAACAAAGAAAGAAATATCGAGTGAGACAAATCTAGTGATGGGGTGTGACTCCTATGGCAACCTAAGCGACGCAGAGTTAAGCAAACCTTTACCATCAATAGGTGTATACGTCGCTACAGCTTCACTAATCTGTGGAGTTTCCATGTTTGCCGATCTTCTTCATGGTTTTCGCCACCGTAAGTTTTGGTTTCCATGCAAATTCTTCTCTCTCAACGCCACAACTCTCACCTTCATCTCTATCTGCATCAAACTCTCCTTAGATCTCAACACTTCTATGCCTAGTCGCATAGATCAGCTTGCTAAACTCAGCAGTAGTGTGTTTTTCTGCACTGTGATGGCTAATTCCATGCCATCTCTTGGTTTCATGGTCACTAAAGATCTCCTTATGAACCTTATAGCTCTTGGTATTTTAGTCATCACCGACCTTGTTAACATCTGTATCCAATTGGGTACAGGAGCCATATACGTTTTCCCTCAAGAACATGTTCTGGTCATTGTTCTCATGCTTCTCATGTTTATGATCCTGAGTTTCTCGGCTATCACAGTCCCCGCTACAAAACGTTTCTTGGATGTCAAGTATAAGAAGAGATACGAGTTCGCTGTGAAGCAGTGTCCTTCGTCTATAGAGAGAAAAGGTCTTTCTGAGCTTAAAGAAGATCTGATGAAGTTTTGGATGATGGCTCACACTTCTAGCCCTCAGTTCGTGATGGCTCGCTCTGTAACCTGCACTACCTCTGGTTTCCTCTGTTTCTTGAGTTCAGTCACGTTGGCTGAAGCGTTGGTCCGGTCTTACTTTCTACAACCACGGTCACTCGGGTTCTGCAATGGAGACTCTGATTACAAATGGTCAACCACTTTGGTTCTAGCTTCCCAAGCATTCGCTGTCGCCATAGGAACCATTGCTCCAGCAAGTAGATGGTTTAAGGCAGTGTTCTTGATGTGTCCATCAAGAAGGAAGAAATCTTTGAAACAAGAATTGAGAGTTGAGAGTTATTGGGTAGAGTCTCTCGCTGAGAAGAAAGAAAATCCTTTAAACCTCTGGATTCTCCATAGTCGCCGCAGCAAGAAGCTTGCACACGACTTAAACCGATGGATTCTTGATATCTGCATTGCAACACAGTATAGTATAGTCTTGGCTAGCAAGTTTCTCCGTTTTATCACAGTCTACTGTGTTAGTAGAATCTCACTATCTGATACTGTCGCAAATGCTGAGTCCTCGGATTCAAATCCATCAACGAGAGGATTCGTTTTGCATCTTGATGGAGAGGAGGAGCTGGTGGAGTACATGGCACGGAGCAACCGTGAGGCCACATACCACTTTATTGAAAAAGGTCGGAAGAAACAACCTATAAACTTGATAGAGCTTTTGGATGAAACAACTGATCCGAACATCTCAAAAGGATTTGAAGGGATTCGAGATTTCGATAGCGACGAGGTCGCTTCTCTTGACTCTGGAGAGCCACCTAATTGTTGGGCTCTTCCATTGGTAACATTGACGAGTATAGTTGTTGCTCTTCCCAACATTACTCCTTGCTTGCTAAAGAAGTTAGTGAAAGCTGTAAAAGAGGCCTTGTTCTATGTCAACAAGTTCGAAGAAGTTTTAGACATTGGAGGAGATTTAGCTAACAGCAGGAAAGCAGCAGAGGTAGTATGGTTAGGAGTTTACCTCTACCACAAATGGCTCAACGTGGATCTTCAAAAACTATCCAAGAAACAAAGAACAACACCACAAGAATCTCTTAAAGAACTGGTGGATATAGCGAAGAAAGAGTTTACAGAGTCACGGCAGAACAATCTGAAACATAAGCCCTCACACTGGCCCATCAAGACTTTGGCAGCTAACTCCATGTACCGAATCAGCCAAACCCTTTTGTTGAAGTACGAATCAAGAAACAATAATGAAACATTAATGGAGGAGACTTTGTTGAAAGATGTGGAAAGAATGGTATCGGACATAGTAGCAGGATGCTTTTGCAACACGGCACAAGTAATAGGAATGAAGTGTTTGGTGACGGCAGTAGAAGTGAGAGAAGCGTCGGTAAGAGAAGCGGCAATGCATCTAGGAAGAACAGAGAAGTTACTTGAGATGGTTGACAAGAGGTCCATGCCAGCTTTGTCTCATCATAAAATGGGAAAGATTGATGAATGGAGAGAGTTTTATAGGACCAATAAATCTATCTCTTTCACTCATCCTTCATCTCAGTGTACTGCTCGTGAACTCATTATTAACATAGAGTAGCACTTAAATACTGTCAGGTTTTTACATAATAAAAACTCAATTAGCTCTTTGCCGGTTTATTGACAAGTCAAAACTATCAACTTTACTTTCATGAAGAAAAATGGGTACAAAATCCATCACCTTTTAAAAAAACCTTTATCTTTATTATAGGTTTTTAAACCCTTACCTTTTAATAAATGATAAAATAAACCCTAAGTATTATAAAAAAATAAGTACATCATTATACAAAAATAAAAATGTATAAATAAAATTTGTTTTATGATTTATTTTTTTAAATTTGCGTTTGTGATTTATTTTTCTCAAAATTGAGTTCTTAACTAGTATATTAGCACATTTTGTGTTTTGATTCAATTTTTTTTTTGAATAACTAATTAAAAGTAATTAATATTAGTCATCTTTGAAATATTTTTAAGTTATATTTAAAATATATCTTAATTCTATGTATTTACATTAAGAATATTTTGGTCTGAAAATTTATGTGCTTTCGTAATAATAAAAATATTTTTGTTTTTTTTCCTCTTAATAAGTTTGTATGGCCAAACCAAATAAATATTTATTAACATACATTCATATTCGGTTCAATATAAAATTATATATATTGTTTATAAATATATATCTATATATATTCATATTCTTACGAAATGAAATTTATTAAATATGAATTTGAATATAATATCGAAATAAATTTTATTGATTAAAGTATCATCTAATATGAATTTTATGTCAATAGATGTTTATTTGGTTTAGTCTCAGAAACCTATTAACATGAAAAAAACAAAAAAAAACTTTTATTCTTATGAAAGTACATAACTTTCCACACTAAAATAATTTTCGTTTAAATACATAAAATTAAGATATATTTAAAATATACCTTTAAAATATTTCAAAAAATGATAAATATTAATTATTTTTAGCTAGTTATTCAAAAAGAAAAGGTTGAGCAAATTCGAATCAAAACATGGAATGTGCTCATGTATAATAATATTATAGTTAAAAAACTTAATTTTGGGGAAAAAATCACAAACTAAAATTTAGAAAAAATAAATCATAAACCAAATTTTATTTATTTATTTTTATTTTCATATAACGATGTACTTATTTTTTTATAATATATAAGGTTTATTTCACCATTTATTAAAAGGTGAGGGTTTAGAAACCCACAAAAAAGTTGAGGGTTTTTTTTTTGAAAATGTTTTTTAAAAAAGTTTGGGTTTTATTTTATCCATATTCCCTTTCTTGACAAGCAAAAACTATTCTTCTAAAACATTTATTTGCTATCCGGATATAGGCATGATCACGGTTACGGTTATGGTTAATTAACAACCGGTTACAATTATAATTTTTGTTAACATTAACTATTTTATACGGTTAAAACGGTTATGGTTAAAACAGTTTTGGTTCTATACGGTTACGATTAAATACGATTATATTATTTGATGATTATATTTTTATAAAAGATATCTTTAATCTCTATTGAAAGAACTAAATGATGATACATCAACTAATATTTATTATTATAATTGATTATATGTACATTTTATTATATTTTTAAAATAATTATGGTTATAATTTTAAAATCACATCATGCAGTTAACCAACAGTTTTATACGGTTATGGTTAATTAACGTTTGCGGTTAGTAATGTGCTTTAACCATAAATAATATATTTTTACGGTTAACGGTTATACTTATTAACCATTTTATATGGTTACGGTTCCACTACAGTTGAAAACAAAACGATTAATACAGTTATGGTTAGATTTTGGCTATGTCTATCTGGATATATCCATGTAAGAAAAGCTCTTTAATTAATCTTTTTAAAGGAAAAAAACATACGACAAAATATAAGCAACACATAATAAAAATAAGATAAAAGTTCATAGTCAATGAGAGGAAAATTTTACAATTTGGACACTATTCGCGAATATTGACGTTCAAAACAACTAGTTTTCTCAGTTCAGTTTTTTGTTTGTTTGTTTTTTCTAATGTGAATTACATAGCAAGATTATATATTTAGCGGTTGTCTCTTCTAAAACATTCGAGTATAAAAAATATTATAGTGGTTAGAAGAAGCGCATACTTGGATTAATAATATTTTTCATTTATTGGACATAATTGAAACATTAAAAAAATGGTGTTATCTACCAACACTAATGCATTAGATCCCAGAACAAATATTAAAGGCTTTCATTATTTAATTTTTTTTTAAAATTATCCGGTTAAACTTAATTTAGTGATGTCAATATCCGGTTCAATCTTAATTAATGACGTCCCAGCAACATCTGATTTCGCTTTCATCGCCATATTTCACCTTCAATCGGTAGCGAATGATTGGTCAAGTAGGAATCAATGATTTCTCTTGCTAATTCACTGCCTTGCCGGATTGGATCTGGTCGTCGAACACAAAAATATTAATTTAGATATTTTGTATAAACTAAAATTTCATATTAATTACAATCAATTTTATTAAAATTTTAAATTTACGTTATTAAAAATACTAATATTTAATTTTTAATTGATCAACAACAATTTAATTCTATTACTAACTCAAAAATATAAATAAAACAATATATATTTTTGGTGTTTTATGAATAGTAACAGAACAATACTTGTAATATTATCATTAATCAATCTTTCTAAATTTAATCAATTAATTATTAATCACTCTTTCTAATTTAATCAATAAAAATATGTTAACTAAGTTTATGTTTAAACAAAAATAATATATTAAAATTAAAATTAGAAAATAAAATAAATTAAGAAAAATCATCCAATAAGATTATTCTCGTAATATTATATTTAAATAAAAATAAATAAATAAAACATATAAAACTATACCATAAATGATACAACTGAGCGAACCTAAGAGTTAAAATTTTTAATTTATTTAATTTATTTAATTTTAATTTATTATTTAAATAAAAATAATAAATTAAAACTAAATAAATAAAAAATATAAAACTATACCATAAGAAATACAACTCAGCGAACGCAAAGGCTAAAATTTTAAATATTTAATTTTTTTAGTTTTAATTTATTTTTTAAGTAAAAATATTAATTTAAAATAAATAAATAATATATATAACTATATACTCTAAAAGATACAATTCAGCTAATCCAAGAGTTAAAAATTTTAATTTTTTAATTTATTTATAAAAATATACGTGACATAATCTTATTAGATGAATTTAAAAAAGGTGAACAAAAGAGTTCATATCTAGGAGTTTCACCAAATATACTTTCACCAAATATGGTTTCACCTAAAACCTTTAATTTCATGCGTTTAATTTTAGTACTACTAGTACAGTGTATGAAAAGTAAAATCAATCTGATCAATAAATATAACTCTACATAATTTTTTTTTGCCGGCTATAATTCTACATAATTAGGAAACGTACATTTAAAGAAAGTAAAATATGAAAATTATAAGAATATTTTGACTCCTTATATGTCATCCAAATAAATTTGGTAATACTCATGAGTGTATTTCCAAAATAAACAGAATGGTATCTTACAATATTTGACTGTATTAAACTATTCAAAATTAAAAAATCAAATTCTAAGTACCATGAGATCAAAATTCTAAGTACGATCCACCGAAAGAAAATGGCTTATGTCAAGCACGTTAGATAAATGTGCTTCAATTCCTAGCACATCAAAATTGAAACTTAGGAAATGATAAATGTGCTTCACTTCATGAGGCTCCCTTCAACAAAACAAAATGACGAATCGGAACTTGGTTTGTCTGAATTGTCATTTCGTTAACAGTTGATATTGATCTTAATTTGTTTTTGATATTTTTTGTGTGACAGTAATTTTTAAACTTTTAAATCACATATTTTTCTAATATTATGTTTTATATTTTGAGTGGTTAGATTTATTTGAACTAACATTTGGACATTACATTTTTTTTTAAGAGAACTGTTTTGAAAGTTTGGTAATGATAAAAATTGATAAGTGATTTCTATATTTTTAAAAGTCATTTAAGATTTACTCTCAACACCCTAATTTGTTTTACGTGTCATTAATTTATATATTACTACACAGGCATGAGTAAATCCTCGGCTAACACTATTTTAAGCTTTCTATAGATTCTAAACTGATGGGTTACATTTTAGAAATATCTCATCTTTCGTTTAATTTTAATATGGTGAAATTAAATATAAATTTTAAAGTTTTTGTTGAACATTCTTTTTATTTATTTATGTCATTTGTCATTTCCTCTGTTTTTGAAACCCCCATTTTGTAACAGAAGCTCTCAAACAACTTATAAACTGGGCTTGTAGATAAGGCTTGATCTGTAGAACCAAAAATACCCAACTCACTTGTTTTGATTCATGAGACAATCCAACAACACAAAATCATATACAATTTTGTTTCATTTACAAAAAAAAAATGGTTATCTACAAATGTTTGATCCAAAAATGACTTTACAAGAGAAAATTTTCTTCAGGAAAAATCATACCAAGACACCTATCATCTCCAAAGTAATCATCAGCTGGTTCAATCAAAAACATATTCTCTGGATTAGGAAACTCATACTTGGGCTGCA
Source organism: Cardamine occulta (assembly GCA_028015245.1). NCBI lineage: Eukaryota > Viridiplantae > Streptophyta > Magnoliopsida > Brassicales > Brassicaceae > Cardamine > Cardamine occulta. The sequence continues at coordinate 4,763,744 of CM051367.1, forward strand.
ACACTTTCCTCTGTTGCTCAGAAAAATCATCACAGCAATTAGAACAAACAAAAAGTGGAGGCAAAGTATCAGAATCATCAATCCCACAACATCTTGTATGTTGCCATGTCTCACAAACATCACATGCAATCATCCTCTCACCATCATCATCTCTAGCCCTGCAAACACATTTCACCATCCATGTATCACATCCTCCTTGACACTTGAGTTTAGATTCCAAATCAATCCCAAATCCATTCACTGTTAAAACTGAACAAGTCTGAATCAAATTCATGTCTTCTTTAACCTCATCAATCTCATTCACCACAAAGTTTGACAAGATATAGTAAGTATCTCTGAAAGTTTCTTCAATGGCTTGCTTTAGATCAAAGACTGTAGCTTGTAATGGCACTGTGACTAGTTCACCTGGAGGTAGCTCTGTGGTCTGATCTACTCTCAGATCAATCAAACTTGGATTGATTCTGCAAACAAATTGTAAAACTTTGTCATTGTTGTTCCATAAAGGCCACTCTTTGACAAAGTGCTTGCTGTCTAAGATTGTTTGTGTTGCAGATCTCACTAGCTCAGAATCTGGATAGTTCAATCACACATTGTTGTATAGTAACAAGAGATCTCCATGAACATCAGCTCCAGGTTTCAATGCAGCAAATAACCTCAAAGGAGTAATCTCATGTACCACAATTTCTTCTTTCCTCGGTTCTATTGCTTTTGTCATGTCATCAAGCTCCTGTATTGTATAATGAAGAATCCTTGTAACAGGATCAACATATCGTCGAACTAGAACATTCCCAACGACTACATTGTTCATTGACTTCAAAACGTAGTCTAGCAAACCAGTATCTCCAATATGTAATCTAGCTGCATCCCTAACGTCTTGTCTAGTCATACCACTCCGCTTCATTGCTTTCATCTCTTTTAGTGACTCTACTATCACTTCAGCTGCAAACTCAAGTCTTCTCACAGGCCATCTACTACCCAAATTAGCAGCCACGTTGCTGTAACTTCTATACTTCAGTGGCTTCTCATTATCGGCAATATCACTCTTCTTCAAAAACACCCTGGTTGATCTTTTCTGATGAGGAAAGTCTGTCAAGAGAGGAGGAGTCGAAGGAAGAAGCTTACTCGTTCGAGGAGAAACATGAGACTTGATGATTAGCATGAACCGTAAGAGATCTTTGAATGTCTTCAAATGTCCTTCACTCATTGCTCTATAATATCGAAAAATCTGTTTGATCTCTTTAGATTGTTGATGCTGAACAAAGTCAAACTCAATCTGATCCAGCTCAAGTGAACCAAGAAGCTCAATAGCATTCTCATAATCATTCTTCGTCACACCATAACTCCCACGGCAGAACTTATAACCCCATCTACCAAACCAAGAATGTCCATATGCCACACCATACAACAATCGAAGCTCCAAAGACCTCTTCTTAGACAAATCTTCTACAGTTATCATCCTGCAAGAACACCAAATCATGGAAAAAAGCTAACTCCAACAAACCACAAAAAGATACATAATGTTGTATCTGTTACCTTGCTCCAAGGTTAGAACAAATCCGATCCCAAAGGTCCACGATCTCTCTTCCACTCAAGTATTTAGATCCTCCTTCCACACCATTGATGCAAATCAAATGACCAAACCCATTACTATGAATCACTCCATGTAAAAGATGAGTTTGCAAATCAAAAACATCATCATCTAATGGCATATTCCAATCTGCATCAATGGGTATTATGAAATGATGCTTCCTCTTCGAAACAAAGTGATTACTCCATCCTATAAACCAAACCAAAACTCAAAGTCAAGGATATTACAAACTCTGCAATCTAAAATCAATACTCACTTACTCAGAATCTCTATTTAAGATCATCTTAAGATGCAGACTCATAATCATTAATCATCACACCATATAAAGAGATGAATGCAAAAATCCACATCCACACCTCTAGATACATAATCATCATCTGAACTAATACTCAGGACTTACAATTTAACAGCATTAGAGGCAACACTAATCTGAAATCAATACTCAAATGTCGATATAGTAACATCTTCATCTGAAACCTATACTTAATATCACAACTCAACATCGTTAATACTCAAAATCTCGAGCTAACAACGAATTCGTAACCCTAACATAAGAAAAAACTTAATTTTTAGAATCTCATCAAACACCAAATACCAAATTGCGAAATCAATTAAACCCAAAACGAAATCAAACTCAGAAAATTAATACCCAAATAGAAATAATCACAAAACCTGTGCATCTACAATGATCGCAGTAAGGTTCCGATGAGCGAATCACATTTTCTTCGATTGTATAGAGCGGAATCACTGAGCTCTTCGATTCATGACTTAGAAGGGTACACCGCACAGGCATGCCACGAATGTTATAATCTTCAACCTCCGCACAATCCCTAAGAAAAACCCTAATTTTATCCCTAAAAGCTCCGTTGCGGTTCATCGGAAACTCTTCTTCGCCGAATCGTTGAAGACTATACACATTTGGCTTTCTCTTTCTCTTCCGGCAAGTTTCGATGATTGGAATTGGCATCGTTACTGATTTGGGTTCAATTAGGGTTTTTGGGATTTGAGAATCAATGGAGATGAAGATGAAGAAGATGATCTCTCGAGAACTCTGTGAAGATGATCTCTCCCGCTTCAATTTTGAAACAAAGTGTAGTATATTTTGAGAAATGCCCTTGCGAAAGATTCGTATTTACATTAATGCCATTCTGATCTGACGGTGTAGATCGAGTTTAATGACTTAATGAATCTGGACCGTTTATCTTTGTAACTGTAAGTTTGTTAGTAAAACTGAATAATTTCAACCCTCAGATCTGTTGACTTCCGTCACTCAGATAAGTCCACAGATATCTTTTTTTTTTGTCAAAGATAAAATTGTTTCTAAAATTAAAATTTCCCCTTCAAATATGTATTTACTTACATAAAAAAATCATCTAAAAATTAAAAACCATTAATTTATTTTTATCAAAAATATATTTAATTACTATTAAAATTTTGTGCAGATTATAAATAAATTATTTACTTACGAAAATAATGCTAGAATGTATCTGAATATTAATATAATCTCCCATTAAAATTATTTTTATATAATCCCGTTATTTTTATCATTCAATTAATTTTATTAGGATTATATAAAAATATTTATATATATATATATATATACATATATTCTAATATTATTGTTGTAAATATTTAATTTTATTTATAATAATCGTAGCTACAAATCCAACCAAATAGTTTACTATATTTTTGCCTGCTATAAAATTTAAAATTTATCATTTCATATTACATTGCAAATAAAATCAAACTTTATAATATATCTTTGTTACGTAATAATCAAAGTTTTCAAATATATAAATAATGGACTAGTTTAAACTCTTAATTTCATGTGTAAGATAAAGATACATATAACATATTTTAACATCAGGTTTTGGATTTTGGTAATCAAATTTCATAACGGTGTTCAAATTTCATAACATCAGGTCAATGGATAAAATGGGCCAGACACTATTTGACAATACGCTGTCCATATACTATAAAAATCTAAGACAAAATCAATTTTCTCGTCACAAATGCGAAAATACAATTTTCCGTCAAAAACGCGAAATACACATTTTTTCCACCAAAAAATATTAGTCCATGGACAACCTATTTAGTACGGACATTAATGAGGTTGGTCGTTAATGAACACATGTGTTAATGAATACAGTCAATATTTTGTCCACAATCAAAATAGACAATAATAGACGGTTTAAAATGGAAGGATCAAAATAGACGTAGATTGCCTATTTTGAAACCTCTAATCAACACAATTATAATGTGTATTTCCTCATATTTAAACCCATTTGAGCATTGGTGATTCAGATGAAAGTCGTAAAAAAGAATTTCATATGAGATACTTCGATTTTACTAATTATCAATCGTTACTCGTTAGTCATGGCGTCCTATATATCACAACTGATCTTAATCATTGCATATATAGAGACCAAACCTCCATCTCTAAGGGATGTACGTAATGTGTTGACAATTTAGAAGATTTTTGTATTAATTAAAAAATAAAAAATAAAAATGTCTAATACACATAAATAATTTTTGAAGTAGTATTTTTAATTTATTTATAAACACATATGTCGTAAATAATTTACCAAATAACAAATTATTGTAAGTTGTTTTTTTCAAAAAGCTTTGAATTAATGATGACACATAAGTAAAATTTTGGAAAATTAATAGATCCTATATATTGTCACTACAAAATAAGCACAAACCAATTTCTTATACTAAAATTTTTTAATTTCATATACTACACTTTTTTAAAATTTAATTAAGCATCTAGCCTCACATAAAACAATTAGATTTTGATATTTTTTATAATTAAGAAAATCTACTAAATCATCTTCAAATTACTTAAACCCCACTTAACAACTTAAAAGATTTCCAATAACAATACTTTTGAATGTATATATATTTAAATTACTTATCCAATAATACTTAGTTAAAAGATTTTATATAATTTATATTTAAATTACTTATATGATTTGTCATTTAATTAATTATGATTTTTGTCATTTTAATACAAATTTTTTAATTGAATATATTTTTAAAGTTTCTTTGGGAGTTGATTAACAATGGAGATGAAAACGAAGATGATCTCTCTCGAGGAGCTTTGTGGAGTTTACCAGCTACACTTTGAAATAAAACGCAATATCGTTTGAGAAATGTCCTTGACGAATATTATTTACTTGACTGCTATTAAGATCTAACGGTTGTAGTTCAAGTTTAGTGATTTGATGAATCTTGGCCGTTCATATTTGTAACTTTTAGTTCGTTAGTCAAACCGCTTAATTTCAGTCAACAGCTCACTCGGTGTTTTTTTTTTTTTTGTTTTTCTTTTCTCAGTCGTGTTTAGTGTTATGGAAGATTACATGCATTGAAATTTTATAGTTTTATACAGTACCACATTTTTTAATTATATTATGTACTAGTTTTAATATTTGATGAATTAAAATTTCATTTGTAATAACCTTAAACTACTGAAAGAAGTTAATTAAAATTAATGTTAGTAGTTTTCTAAATGATATTTATGACCTTATTAAAACATTTTATATTTATATTTTCTGAAAATTTTAAAGGTTTGTAGTATATACTGATTTTGTTTTTGAGAAATTCTTAATATTTTTAGATTTCTTTTCCTTGTTTATAAATCATCCAAGGCATACAAAACTATCTAAACTTAAATCATCAAGTTATATTGAATCAAATATAATACTTTATTAACTCTATTAACTATGTGATACTACATTTATATGTGAAATCATTTTTTTTTTCTATCTAAATGATGTGGTTTTATAAGAAATAATTAAAAAAGGCATTTGATTCTTGACTTTTAAAAAATCATAAAGTAGAGGTGAGAACTTTCGTGGATATAGAGTCACTCTTTTCCATTATAATCAGATAAATACACACCTTTACCTTTCTTTATTTTTTTTGTTCATAATCTCTTACAATTATAATCAGATCAAGAGAGAGAGAGATTGATATGGATCATCCTCAGGCTCCTCGAGTTACATCGAATTTTTCAAGCATTCCACTTCTTGGCTGCATCATCGAAACTCTTGTTCATCTTTTTACGATCTTTTCTGATGAACAAGGCAAAGAAGTCGACGTTGACATGGCAGTTGCAGAGAATCGTGCAGCTCATAAACACTTTAGGCAACTCAGCTGTGCTAAACTCAATTAGCTATAACGATAAGTATTTCTTAATATATATAATTTTTTTGGTATGCTTCATAGATATCTAAAAAGTATCTGTTATAGAAATGATTTTAAGATCTATTATAAGATTAGTTGCTAAAGATTAGAAATTCCTATGATGTATGAATTTGCTTCTGCATGAGTGAAGCTTCTTTTGTTTCTATACTATGTGGAAAAAACACTGGAATTTTTCCCTTGGAGCAACAAAAAGATTTAAATTAATTATCGAGTATTAATTTAAATAGGTTTCACTATATATAGGAGATCTTGAACCATATAAATAAATAAATAAACCCTAAGCTTCATATGGACTCTAGAAATCAAGAGATTGTTTTATGCAGAATCATTAGGAATGAAGTTGTTTAATTTTTCTATAAAATCGTTTAAATAAGAAGTAGACTTTATCTTCTATTAAGTGCATTTCATCCTTAAGAACTTTCAATCATCAAAGAAAAGTTCAGGATATATGCTACAAGTGTAGTAAATTTTCTTGATATTAATTTTGTTTTCTTACCATAACAACCATGTAATATGTTACAAATACGTTTCCTTGCCTTAAAGGAGAAGTGACAAATGTTCATTAGCTCAAATTTTGGATTCTCATGATTGACGTCTTGTATTCAACGATCAAACTAACGACCTTGACCAAATGCTTATATATGGGAGAAAAGTCCCTATATATTGTTTTCTTTTCTTTTCTATGCTTCCTTCATTATTTGTTTTATGTACCTTGGTGTAGAAAAAAAGGTAGAGAAAGATAGAGAGTTTTTGAGAGCTTGATTCCTAACTTTAGTGGTAACACTTAGTCCCCTGAGATAATGTTAAAAAACTTTGTTACAATTGATTTCTAAACTCAATCTACTAATCCTAATTAAGTGTGCGGTTATTGTATCGGAGTAGTCAAACCACTAATTACTACTTGTTGCACAAAATAAACATTTAGATCAAAGGGACTAATCACAAGGATACATGTAACATAATAAAGTAAAGGAAAACATAAAGAAAATCGTTCTAGAACATCAAAATTGAGACTAATCTTCTCTTAAAGCGCTAAACTTTCATTTGTAATATAGATGTAGCAATCATTAATCACAATTCCGATTGGCTAATTACAATACCTCTTAAATAGAAAAATGAATTAAGATTTTTTTCTGTAACGTCTTTTGTTGAATTAGAAAATGTTTTTGTGTGTGTATGAATGTAAAATTATATTTACCAAAAAACATTTGTTACATAGAATGCAACCTTTATTCAAAATTTAATAGAAAGAAGTTTGAAAAAGACAGAGCATAAAGTATTTGATTTGATCAGTGTGGCGATCAATTTGTAGACGCAAACCAGAGTTTTAGGCCTTCGCTTGATCATGTTAAGTGTGGATCACGAATCGAAGATAGGTAATTGCAAACAATACAATATATGCTCTTTTAACAGCTTGATTGAACCTAAATTTCTCCATGACTTCTTCGATAACATTTTTTCAAAATAGTATGTATAGAGGCTTATAATATATATCTCATTACGAACCGACGCATGCAGTTCAGAGTTGAATCAGATGGAATAGAGATAATATCTCTAAATGTAGACAAACAATTCCTCAACTGATTAAAATCTATAAAGAAAAAATGAATTAAAATAAAAAAGACAACAACATTAAAAAGAGATGAATCTATTAAAAAACTATGTAGGGATGAGAAATCTTCTCCAACTCTATAAAAAAGAGATGAATAAATTCATCCAAAATGTTTATAAAGATTCAATATAGAGGTATTCTACATCTAAAAAGGACTAACAAATAATGAAATATGATATTTGGTCTCTAGAAATGATTAAATATATGATAAATCTAAATTGGGTCAAAACTAGGATGAAACCAGTCCGATCATATGTTGAAAGTTAACGTAGTATGACCGTTTAGTTTATGGAATTCACATGTAAACCAGACCGACGTTACTTCACGCACATCGATGTACATAACAGTATTTTATCGTTGAGAAGTAATTTCATGAAGAGATATATCATTTGAGCTTATCTTCATGAATCATGAGTATAGTTAATGTAGTAAATATACCATAAGTTGATGGCTAATGATAACATAGGCTGGTCCCGTTAACCACAACTCATCAGGACAAGTGGACTAGAAACTGTAGAAGCATGGGGTTGCCTAGAGCTCCTTTCTCTTTTTCTCTTTTGACAAATGATTTGTCGTTTCTCGATATATTATATTATTTTATTTTGTTTGAAGATTCATCGAAATAGAAAATAGTGATCGAAAATAAGTTGATGTTATATTGTTGCCCAAATTTATTTGCAAATTGAAACTATCCTCGCTTTCTCTACAGCTCTTTATTCGGTGTTAAATGATGTTGTCGTGTTTAATCATAGATAATATTTTTTGAAATTTCTAATAAATAAATAAAGAAATGGAATTTGACGAAAAATAAATAAATAAAATAAAGGAATGGAATTCTAGTATATGGTGGGAAACAAATTATGAGAAGTAGTATTATTGAAAAAAAAAACAAAAAACTATCGTCAATTACATCAAGTGTATGCCACCATATAGTTTATACATCTAAAGTATATAGTATTTACATCAATAATTAGATTTGTATGCTGATATTTACAAACAAACATAAAATATGTTGCTAATACCATAATCATCATTTATCACTGCTCCGGTACACTGATACGATGAAGCCCGACACTATCCAACCATAACCAGTAGTCCTAATACCAATTTAAACATCCAAAAGCTAACTTAAATATCAAAAAATCCACGTTGAAACCAATTTAAACATCCAAAAAATAACTTAAATATTAAAAAGCCAATGCTGAAACCAACTTAAACATCCAAAAAAAAATGATGGTTGTAGTGTATGGTCTATCGGACGGGTAATTCTCAAAAATAGCACAAAATTAAGTTTATTTGCAAAATAGCACATATTTTCATTTAGGACAAAAATAATATTTTTATCAAAAGATAATTTTCTTATATAGCACAAATCTCTTAACTTCATATTTTTAGGGTTTATGATTTAGAAAATCCTAAACCCTAAACTATACTTCCTACCCCCTAAAAACTATATCCTAAATTCTAATATATTTAATCCAAATAAAAAAAATTAAATTATTACTTTTTATAAAAATATTATTTTTGTTCTAAATAAAAACATGTGCTAAATTTGTCACAAAATATTTTTTTGGTGTTATTTTAGAAAATTTTACCTATCAGACGGTATCAGATAATATCGTGCTTGTGTACCGTAACAATGTAAAGAACAATGGTTATGGTGTTAACGAATGTCCTATGATTGTTTGTAAATGTTTTCATCCAAATCTAATTATTGAGATAGCCACCAACACATCATTTTAGTTTATATGTGTGAATATACTGTAACCAATACTTAGTGTAAGTCTTTTTCTTTTTTTTTAAAGTAATAGTTTGTCCATTTTTCATTGACTGTTTCTATATATACTTTGGAATCAATTTCAATTATTTTTTTTCATGAATGAACTATATAATAAATTTAGATTATTAAAACAATAAAACTTGATGATTATTTTCACGAAAGAAATTCTATATAGAACTTGATAATATATTACACTGCAAAATCAAAATAATGTGTTTATGATTTTGGATATTATATATGTTGTGAGAGACAATATTAAATTAAAACCGTTGATGAGATTCATGAACGTAGACATGGACCAACGAAAATTAAATTCATATAGTTATCAATACTATTTTTGAGTTTCATTTGACAAAGAAATAAGTATTTTCACAAGAATCAATAGACATATAAATGCATCAAATTCGTTTTGTGTAATTACAAACAAAAGCTCACGCAAACGCGTTATTGGTTTTAGTTCTTCAAACCAAAGCTAAAGGCTTCTTTGCTCAGTTCCCAATTTAAGTGGAAATTCTTTCGGGTAAACAAATCAATTAAAATAAGACATCACAAAAAGTTGTAACTACCCAAAATTAGAAATAGTGTTAGAAAAAATATTATCATAAATCTTAAAGAGAAAGCCATAAAAAACAAATTATGGAATAAATCCTTGTCTCAAATTTAAGAGAAACCGCGTTCCAGATTTCATATTGCTTTCGCCGCAATATCTTTTGTCATTTTTCCCATATGCATAAAACTTTGATGTTTCGGAAAATAATATAAATTCTGATAAATTACGCGGAAATGGTTTAAGCTTGTGATATGCTACGTAGATTATAATTTGTATAAGACATTTTCTAATCTTTACTGAGTAATTGGGCGTGTGTGTTCAGTATTAGACCCAAATCTAAGAAGTGCAACTTATTATTCAACTATATTATATTAATTAGTTACAAAACATGTTCACATAAGTCATAGTAAATTTATTATATCATATAAATGGTAGTTAACTATTGTCCGATTTACTAAAAGTGTGGTGGCTAGTCTTTTAACACTTGGAATGAACTAACTTCAGATCCACGAAGATTAAAATTTCGACATGAACTTCAAGATTAAAAAAAAAAACGATTGTCCGATTTAGCACATAGTTTTTGAGGCCAGACCCTCCAAACTGAGTGATAAGTCTAATCTTTTGAGTTTAGATTTGTTTGGAACGAATTTTAACGATTTTAAAAGTAAATACTTATATAAAGACTGATTTTGAGTCAAAAATTCAAAACTTTCGTCATAAAAAAAACTACAAAGTCGGAACTTCAGTTATTTTATTAACTACAATAAATCAAATATATTTAAATAATTACGATTGCTTTCTAATGGGGTCATCGTTGCACAGAGCCGCAGATTTGACATTTGCTGTTTTTGCCACAATATCTGTTAAACCAAAGTATAATTAAATTGCTATAAAATTATTTTCGTAGTGCAAGGTATATGTAACAGAAGGTTCAACTGGTGGTATAAAGACATGTGGGAACTTCATATTCAAGGAAGGCGAAAATTAACACTATGTTATTAATAAAACTCTTGTCATCGAGTTTTCTTCAGTCCACATGGTGCGTTTGAGATAATTTTCTTAAGTTAGCAAGTTGCATATAAGGTTATTTTGTAGTAGAAAATAAATAAATTTTGTAGGAACTCTTGTAATGGATTTTATTAGTTTAGTCACAAAGAAACAATCTTTGTTTATTGATAAAATATTAAAACGAAATTGAAATAAACAAATAAACAATGTTTTTAGTTTATGTTTTAACGATTATTAGATCCGATGTAGAAATATTTCTTATTTCCTTTTATATCTTTTGAAGAAAAAAAATTTCCTAGTTGCCTACAAATCATTTGGTTGAAATAGTGAGTGATTTGAGCGTTTTTTTTTTGTTTTTTTTAAAACACTACTCCGATATTATAAAGCTAACTTCAACGTTTTATGCATATTTTGTTCATGTCATTTTCCACCTAGTTTTCGGATCTCTAACATTTGCCTCTAAAACAAAATTAATCCATATATATATTAAAAAATCTATATAACATTATATAAAAATGCCGAAAGAAGCAATAATTTTTTTTACGTAATTAAAGCTAGTTATTATCTACATGCAATACGGGCAAAAGGGATTGTCTACAATTCAAATTTACGAAAATGTCATTTAAACACGTTTGATACTATTTGACTAGCTCTCAATATATAATATTGGTTGAAAACAATTTCCTAAAACCCTTTCTTATTTTATAAGGCAATGTTTATTATTTCAAAATTGTAGAGGAATAACTTTCATTTTTTTTAACCAAAAAAAAAAAATCATTTTGCCCCATAAAAATACAACCCATTTCTTGTGTTTTTTTTTCAATCTCCTATAAATTTACTGTAAACTATTTATAACCTTAAACTCCAAAATGCTATTGACCAAAACATAAATTAAAAAACTAAAAAATTAAGTAACAAAACGTGTTTGTTAAGTGTATATATATACAAGTCACCTTCTCATTACTCTCCACCACCATCTTCCTCACTTCCAAAAACTCAAAAAATGTCTCCAATTCCAAAACCAAATCCTCTCTTCTTCTCCTTCTTCTTCCTCTTCTTGTTCAACTATGCTTCACTCTCATCACCTCTCTCCCTCCACCTCCCTCTCAAATCCATCCCACTCTCCTCCACCACCTTCGAAACCTCCCTCATCTCTCGCAAGAACCCATCTCCGTCGTCTTCTCCATACAACTTCCGATCAAGATTCAAATACTCAATGGCTCTGATCATCTCTCTCCCTATAGGAACACCACCACAAGCCCAACAAATGGTTCTTGATACCGGAAGCCAACTCTCATGGATCCAATGTCACCGTAAAAAGCTTCCTCCAAAAACTTCTTTTGATCCATCTCTTTCTTCTTCTTTCTCTACCTTACCCTGCTCTCATCCTCTTTGTAAACCAAGAATTCCCGATTTTACCCTTCCCACTTCTTGTGACTCGAACCGTTTATGTCACTACTCTTACTTCTACGCTGATGGAACATTCGCTGAGGGTAATCTCGTCAAAGAAAAAATTACTTTCTCAAATACCGAAATTACCCCTCCTTTGATCCTTGGTTGCGCTACTGAGTCTACAGATGACAGGGGTATTTTGGGTATGAATCGTGGTCGTCTCTCTTTTGTTTCTCAAGCCAAGGTTTCGAAATTCTCTTACTGTATACCTCCCCGGTCGAACCGGCCCGGTTTTATACCAACCGGTTCGTTTTACCTCGGTGCTAACCCGAATTCAAAGCGATTCAAATACGTTTCTTTGTTGAATTTTCTGGATAGTCAACGTATGCCGAATCTTGATCCTCTTGCTTACACTGTACCGATGATTGGGATTCGAATTGGTCAGAAACGGCTTAACATTTCCGGTTCGGTTTTTAGACCCGATGCAGGCGGGTCGGGTCAAACCATGGTTGATTCGGGATCTGAGTTTACTCACTTAGTAGACGCAGCTTACGATAAAGTAAGAGAAGAAATAGTGAGACTTGTGGGGCCAAGATTAAAGAAGGGTTACGTGTACGGTGGAACAGCTGACATGTGTTTTTCCGGAAACGCGATTGAGATCCAACGGCGGATAGGCGATCTTGTGTTTGAGTTAAGCAGAGGAGTTGAGATCCTTGTTTCAAAAGAGAGTGTTTTGGTAAACGTAGGAGGTGGGATCCACTGCGTTGGAATCGGACGGTCGAGTATGCTTGGAGCAGCTAGTAATATAATCGGGAACGTTCATCAACAAAATCTATGGGTTGAGTTTGATGTAACCAATAGAAGAGTGGGATTTGCTAAAGCTGATTGTAGCAGATTACCGTGAGAAAAAGAGGCTTTTATTCTGCGGTCAAGAGTAGGGTCATTCAGTGGACCCGATAAAAGATCGTCGTTCGATTATGTGTTAATCGGACGGTACATATTTAAATATCAGTTTTGAATGAGAGGAAATTATGAAACGACCTTTATTAGGGGGCTCTGAACTATGGGTACTACAATAATTAAAAGAGGTCACGTAGATATTTATGGTTGCACCGATTGTATATTATATGGTCCATATAACTTCAAAATAATATTTATATTCTTTCACTGTGCCTTGTTGACTCGTGTTGACAAACTTGTGGATGAAGATAAACAAGATATTAAATCGATGAAACCACATAGAATTGAAATTATTCATAAGTGTTTTTTTTTTTGAGTTTTTTTTTTCATGGTATCACTTTTTACAATAATAATCCTATATATAGTATAAATGGTTACTAAAGTATAACTTTTATAATAATAATCCTAAAATATCGTGTTAGACTGTAGTTATCTTTTATCGTATATATATTTTGTCCATAATGTAGATCGTTTGGATAAAAAAAAATAGATAATTTACTCAAAACCATGTAGTCGACTAAAGTCTAAAAGTATTATAAGAATATTATATTACATGTTACATTACATATAATGAACTCTGATGGATATTATTTTGTCTAACTAGTCTTCAACACATAATAAATTTCAGTCACCAACTAGTCAGAGCTAGTGGTTACAATTATTAGCTAATGTGTATTTGATTGGAATGTGGAAGAACACGAATTGGTTATGTATTACATCACTTGCTTAGAACGTAATCTTTGATTAAAGACATAAAAAATAAGATAAAAGAAAAGACAAACAAGGATGGCTTTATATTTTAATGTCTCTGTGAATCTGTGATACATATTACTATATTAGTAAAGACAAACCGAAATCGGATCACACCGCGACATATATTATTTTATTTGTAATAATATAAACCGAAATTATATATATTAAAAAAATGGTGAGAAAAAGAAGATGCAATGGATGAACAACAAAAACACATGCGCCAAAGTGACAAGGCAGATTTATCTTTCCCCATGTCTATTAGTTTGTTTAACTAAAAATTATATTTTTAACTTATTATGAAATTATATTTACCATTTTTGGCTAAACAAAAATTAACAATTTTAAAATTTTTTTTATGTAAAGGGTGGTCGTCATCAAAACCAATACAAATCTAGAACTGTATGTAAATGGTAAATATAAAATTATAGGTTTCATATATATAACCAATAGCAATTTTAGATACCCCCCCCCCCACACACACAAAATTATGTTTTTTTTTAATGTAAATGGTAAATACAAAATTATATTTAACATTTTTTGGTTAAACAAAAAATGAGCAATTTAATATTTTCCCCACACGAATCTTTTAATTATGCAAAGGATTGTCGTCATCAAAACGAATACACATATAAAATTGAGTTAAAAGAAAAGGTGAAGATAGGATATTGGCGACAGAAGACTGATAAATTATCTACAAAATTTATCTTAAAAACCACATGAAAGTTAGTACGGCAGTGGAAGTCCAACCAAAAAATGGTGGAAGGGTATATGATTCTTATTTGCAACTCCCAAGTACTCTTTTCATTCATAACTGGCTGTTATGAACTGGTTTTAGATAGGGGATCGAATGCAGCAGTGGAGTTTAGGGGCACATGTTTATTGTGTTTTATGGCAAAACAATATGGAAACTCGAAACCACATCTTTTCCTCATGTAGTTTCTCAGCAGAGATATGAGATAAATTGGTCAAGAATTTGGTACAACAAAAATGCACTAGAGAATGAGATCAGCTCATGAGGTTATTGATGGACACATCTCTGGATAAGATTCATCTTTTTCTTCTACGCTATATTTTTCAGGCTGCGCTATACATTATTTGGCAAGAATGCAACAACATAAGGCATGGTGAAATACCAAACCCAGTATCGAATATTACCCTACTCATCGACAACCAAGTGCAAAATAGACTATCTTCTATCCGGCAAATGGGAGACAAAGAATTAGAGAAAGGAATGGAGACATGATATGCGACAAGATAAGATAAATTTAAATAATATTTGAAAGTTTATTTTTCTAATGTCATTTTCAAACTTCAGAAACTGTAGCACCCAGTTATAAAACAGATTTTTCGAGTTGAATTAATTTAACATTCAATTAAAAAAAAAAAACAAGTATCAAACCATAATATAGTTAGGATTTCTATGTACCCCAAAACAAAACAATTTGAGCATTGCAAGTTTGCAACACATGAAATTTTTTCTTGAATCAAAATAAACATAAGATAAAATATAATAAAAGAACGGGCCCTAAAATAACATGCTTTTAGCTCTTTGAATTTGAATGGAAATGTGAAGTGGGGGGCAAAAATGAGCTGGTCAGCCTTAACTTTGAGATGGGATTTGGGCCAAGTAGCCGACAGCTTGGTTCCAACTCTTCGCCTAAACTCATCCTTTCTTTCCTTTTATTATTCTCTTTATTCCCGACAACGACCTTTTCTTTCATACTTGAATTCTTATCCCATTTTAGTTTACTACTCTTTTTAAAGTTTTAGTTTCAATTTCATGTCATCATAACAAAAGTGATGAGTAACAGATGCAGAAGAAGCCACTAAGAACGTTAAATAAATCATCAACAACAAAAAAATTCGCTTAGCAAAAGTTTTGGGTATTATTATTAATTCTAATATTCGTTATCAGAAAAATTCTACAAGGATGATGAACCATTTGATTAAATATATACATATATATATGTCTATTTTTTTTTATAAAAGGCATTCAAATTAAAACAGGTGAAAATCTTACAACATAGAAAAATAATACATAAGAAAAAAACAATAAAAGGATACTAAAAATATATGCACCACTCCAAGACATAGAGAAGAGACCAAGGGATGTCGAGCGCCCACACATCGAAACAAACGATGGCATAGAGAGAGTATTGTCATCCAATACTCTTTAAGAAGACTAGCGATCCCAATGCCGATTTGAGAGTGATTTCCATTTGATTAAATATTATGCACCAACATTTTGATCAGAGTATTTTAGCAAAAAAAAAAAACGTTTTGATCAGAGCCAGCATGATACATCGGAGGTTAAAAACTTCATAAGAAATTACATGAAAATCACTCTCATAATAACAAAGATTATTTTTAAAACATACTTACGTAATACTTAAGTAACATGGAAACAGAAATGGGTACGCAAAAGCAAAACATGTAAATATATACAATACAGTATATATATATATAATAAAAATATTTAGTGAAACAAAAACTCCATATTTAAAAGAAATATTTGAAACAACACAAATCCAACACATGTATTAAGTAGTTTAATTAGAAATAAAAAATTATAACCATCAAAATCAAATACTTAATCAACATTTTTTACTCGTATTCTTAAAATACTTTAATTTATTATTTTAATAATTATGAGATGTTTTATGTTCTTTGAATTAGTTAGAAATTTTTAAATAAAAATAAAAATCATATATATATCATGTTTCCAAATTATCTACTCTCTCTGTCACAGTTTAATAGATGTTTTGTGTTTTTTTTTCTTATTCTATTTATCAGATGTTTACAAATTTTACTGTAAAACTTAAATTTTGATTGGTTGAATAATTTTAAAGTAAAACATTAAATGATACTTTTGTAAATAAAAGTAAATAATATGCCTATCAGAGACGATGTAAATTTCTTAATTGTATGTAGGCTTTTATCCAAAACATATAATAAAATGAAACAGAGAGAGAATTTACAGTAAAATCTCTAAAAATTAATACTAGATAAATTAATAAAAGTTGCTGGTCTCAAGTCGGACAGGTGTAAAAATGAACAAAATTTGATAAGATAATAAGATAATATTTTTTTAAAATCTCTATATAAATATATGGTTCCATTAAAAACATAAATTAATAATCGTATTAATTTGCATATATATATATATAAAGATAGTATACTTTTAGTATTTTTTTAATGAATTCATGTTAGAACTCATCACTAACGTTTCTTATAAAAAATATATTCTGTTGTATTTTAAACTATCTTATTGTTATAACACATATAAGTTTGTCATCAAAATAAGCAAAAATTTCTATAAGTTTTTTAAATTCTAAATATGCATAATTTTTATTTCAATAGTCGTATAGCCTGTTAAATACAACAATTGAGGTCACTAGTAATAAATTTAAATTTATGTTAATCATTTTAATAAGTGAATTCATCTATAATATTTGTTATTTATTATCAAAATAATTTGATTTTTGTTTTAATTTTAAACTTTCATGTCCAAAACTATTAAATTTATAACATCCAAAACATTAATTTTATTTAGATCAAATTGTTTTAATTTATTACTTTTTAATTTTTAACAAAACTCTCATAAATTAATACATATTAATTTATAGATAAGCTAATATCAATATAAATTAATAAAATATCATGGTGTCAACATTATTAATTTATAGAGGGTTTACTGTAATAAGTTTTCAAATAAAAAGTATGTTTTCATTGAGTTTTGAAACAGAAATAAATGTTTCTATCATGTTTCTAAATTGCGGTTTTTAGTAAATATGTTTCTACTGAAATTCCAAGAGTTTCTATTTCCAAAACGTTTCTAAAACGGAAAGAAGACCTTAAAGAGAGTTTCCATGCTATCTAGCATAATATTACCTTGCAAAAAAAAAAAAAAGGAAGTAAGATAGTGCATGAGTATGGTTGAAAATTAAAAGGTCATTTTGAAGATTGATAGCTTAAAAGTGATTTTTGGTGTAAGTCACTTATAAGGTTTGATTGGGTAAAACGTATATAAAGGGTTTGATTTGGTAAACATCATCTTTAATGGATTTCCAAGTGTTCATATTTTATAAGCATTTTTACACTTTATAACAGAGTCTCTTGTCATTATTCATTTTTCCAAGGAAATTTAATGAAAATTTTTTTATTGGTTAATATATTTGACCCTGATTAAAAAGTTTTCGTCTAAGATGATAAAAAATTATTTTGAACGACGTAAAAATGTCAAAGCATTTGCTAGCCCTGGGCCTTCGGATCGGATTAATCGGATCGGGTCGGTCCGAACCGAGTTAATCGGGTTTGGATTCAGATTCCAATTAGAGGATAAACCGAACGGAATCAATAAAATCAGAATTCGGTATTCGGTTCAGTTTCCGGTTCGGTATATGGTTTCCGTTCGGTTTTACCTAAACCGATGTATAAATTCATTATACCTAAATCTCTCCCACTTTCTCATTTCTTCTGGTCTCATTTCCGCCTCTCTCTCTCAAATGCCGAACCCTACATCTCTTCTTCATCTCATTGTTTCTTCTGCGATTTCTTCTTCATCTCATCTTCTTTCTTCTTCTTCTTCATCATCTCATCTCATCTTCTTTCTCTCCTTCTTCATCTCATCTTCTTTCGTCTCCTTTTTTTTTTCTTATTTCTTCTCCTTCTTCACTTCTCCTTTCCTTCAATTTTCTCGAATTGAAACCACAAGAGAACCTCGTCATCTCATCACTTTAACTTCTCCACTTCATTCACAGTAACTCGGGTAAGAACCCTAATCGCGAATTTTGATTTTCAAATTTGGGGGTTTTAAAATCAAAATAGGTTTTGGGTTTTATATGTATTTGTAAACGCGGATTTCATGTTCGTTTCTACTTTTAATTGTTTGATTCTCTTGTATTTGATGCATGCTTCTTGTTAATCGGTTTTTTGATGTTTGTTTGTGGATTTGTTATATTTACAGATTTGGTGGCTTGGAAGAGCGAGAACGCGGCGGCGGCCGTGCCCGTAACTCTTCACCGCATCCATGCAAAACCCTAGATTTTTATTAGGTTTGGGGCTTTTGGCTTTTAATTAAGTTTGTATTTGTTATTTCATTTGTATTGGATTGTTATTGAGTTTATATTTGTAGTAATATTTTTTTTTTAATTTCAAAGTAACCGAATAAAAAACCAAAATAATTGGAAAAAAATAATTTTGGTTTAAATTCGGAATTGAATTTAAAACAGAAAACCAAACCGAATAAACCGACATCTGAACCGAATAACCCAAAATTTTTTCTCGGTTTAAATCGGACTAAATTTTAAATTCCAAACAAACCGAATATCGAATAAACCGAGCCGATTAACCTGATTAACCCGATTAAACCGAATGCCCACGCCTAGCATTTACATTTATCATAGAAACAACAAAATTTTTTTATAAAAACAACCAATCAACAATATTTCCATACTTACAAAAATTGTCAACAAGACACCAGATGTACGTGTAACAAAAACCTCAAAAAAAACCAAGAATAAAAACAAAATAAACCAACACAACTTTGTCTTCAAATCTAAGCTAATGTTCTAGTAGTGGTACTTCTAAGGATATATTTAGGATATATGTTGTAAATGGTGGTACTTCTTAACACTATTATTTTTATTTTTGTTAAATAATATATTCGAAGAAAAGCTCCGGGTGCTTACCTTGCCTTATTCATTGTATGGCTCTTTTCCGGCAGCCGGTTTTTTTTTGTTGGTGTCTGAAAATATATATTGTTCAACAACTTGAATATATTGTTGGATATATGTTCACTAGTGGGTGATCCACCATTCGGGTGAGATTTTGATTAAGGATTTGGATTATTGTTAGTATTAGAATTTTTTTTTGTGGGTATATTGTGTTTGTTTGTTCTCTCTTTTTTGGTGTTTGATATTTTCCGTATGTTTTTAACTTCATAAATTTATGTGTGTATCTTACTTTATCGTTTTTATTTAACAAAGACCCAAAATCAGAACATGTAACAAAAACGATTCTATATAAGATTTAGTACCTCCATTTAGGAATTATACTCCTCCACAATATAGAGTTTATGATGTATCGAATAAGGTTAGATAAGTGTTATACTATTGTCTTGTAATCTTCCACTTGTAACAAACAAAGCTTTGACAATCAATTATGATCTTTATATCCAACATCTACACCTTGAGACTGATGTCTAACTAAAGAGATTCTGAAGTTTTGACTTTGACATGTAATTCACTTTCATGAGTTCTTCTTTTTTTGTCTATGTAATCTTTTAATTACTGCATCTCCTATGTTTGTGTATGTGTCCGCCTCTATGTAACAGGATTTGCATTTGCTCGAATTTGTATAGTTAAAGAAACATAGTTTCCAAGGTTCAGTTAGTCCTCATCGGTCTCATAATTACTTAAGGTTGTCTTGAAAGAGTTTTTTTCGGCTCCTGAACATTCCCACATTCAACCTTGACATTCGAAGCATTGAACCCGTTTTTCTTAAATTTTGAATGGTTTAACCTTATAAGTTCATGAGGAAAATTACTTGTAAGTGGAGTAAAACTACCCACCCGTTAACTTCTCTGTTTAAGGAAATTCATTTATTGTTATTGTTGCTTCTTACTCTTTCCTTTGGGGAAATTATCTTTCAATAGTGGAAGAAACATGAATTCCTAATCTGAAGGAGTTCACACAAAAATGAGTACAAAAATATTTTTGGTTAAGAACAATTGGTGTAAATAGGGGTGAGCAAAATATCCGCACCCAAAACCCAAACCCGACCGTAAAACCCCGGACTGAATCCAATCTGAAATTTTAAAAATACTCGAACGGATCCTAGAATTTAAAACCCGAACATCCGAGCCCGAATACGATCTGAACCGATAACCGAATGGGTATCCAAATACCCAAAATATAATTATATATATAAATAGTAATTATATTTTATATATATAATTATATTTAGACTTAATAATAAATTATAAGCTAAAATTATAATTACAAACCCAAAAACTATCAATTATTTAAGACCAAAATAAGCAAAATATATAAAATAACTAAAATATCTAAAAGTTCATAATTATATTTGTGAAAATTTAATCCAATTTTATTCAAATTTAGCATTTAAAAAACAATTATCAATATTTTGGATACTCGAATCCAAATGGGCCCAAACCGATTCTGATCCAAAACTATAAAATACCCAAACGGGTACTATACGCTTACACCAGAATACCCGAATACTCAAAATATCCAACCCGAACAGATACCCGAATGCCAACCTCTAAGTATAAACATATTGAGTACAAAATGGTGGCTTAATGTCTAGAAAGAAGATTGAAATCACTAACAGTTAAGGCAAGGACATGTCTCTTTCCATCATTATAAAATATGTTTTTCTCCTTCGTAATCGAAACATTTTTCTTATGAGACTCCAAATTATATGGTATTGGTAAAAAAAATTGGACCAAATCTTGTCAATCAATTATGAGTAAGATACTGATAAATGTTCTTGATGGGAAACATTGTCTTAAATAGAAGAATGAAGAAAGAGTGCTTACAATAAAAAATCAATAAAAGATTGAACCACATACAATATGTTCACCTGCTTTAGGAGCATGTTCATTGGAGTCTCTTAGTGAGAGACTCCCCTAATAAAATAAAGAAAAAAATAAAAAAAGAGAAGAGAAGTAAAAAACGTTTCTCAAACTTAATTGCCCATGTGTGCCTTTTTCATTGGCTTATTCTTCTTTTATTATTTAATTTAATAATCTATATATATAAATTAATGTGTTCTCTCTTCTCATGCAAAATTATTATTGTAGTTATTTTGAAAATTAAAGTGTAAACTTAAAATTAATAAAAATAATTGAATATGTGTCATACTATTAGAGTTTAAGTAGTTATAATTTTAAGAGAAACATTAGAAGAATAGTTAATGACTAATGATAATGTGTCAGTTTTTAAGAATAAGAGAAAATGTGTCACAATATTAGAGCTTAAGTAGTTATAATTTTAAAATAAACATTAGAAAAATAGTTAATGACTAATGATGATGTGTCAGTTTTTTTGAATATGAGAATGATGAAATGGCACTATGAGAAGGGAGAACATATTACTTTGTATATATAGATGTTATTGTGTCTTTTTATTTTTAACAGTTTCTAAACATCAAACTAAACTAGTCTAAATCTACAATAAAATCACCAAACCGGAACCTTAAGTTTCCAATTCAATATTTTTACATGCACTGTTATTTTTTTCATTGAAAATATTGTTGTTAGTATAATAACTACAAACCCTTCGATTTTTTATGTTATTCAAAATAACCTTTTATCAACAAAACTGGAGAAAAAGTTTAAGTTGATGGAACCTGAGGACTTTAAACTTGTCATGGTAAAGACTGAGTTTTGCATGAGGATATCACTGCTATAGTTAATGCTTAGTTAAGATTATATCATTTAGACATGTTAAATCTATTGCCTCTTTTGTTAATTTGAACCCTTTAGATTTTCTGGTTTGATATTTGTAAGGTGCTAATTAGGATCTAAATCCATCTTTTGTTTTTGGGGGTTCAATGTTGTAATAGCAAACATTAAGATGGCCATCTCTGCTTATGATTAACGTTAGCTTCTATGCATATTTCTAAAACAATCAGTTCATAGTTGTTAGTTAATATTTACCTTATGTTACTTAAATCTCTATAAAGCTCTTCGTTTTCTGCTCAGATACAAGTCATTATACATAATTACCACACATTCTTTAACCCGCTTTGTACTATGTCTTATTTTTCTAACATTATCCTCTATACGAAGTGGAGTATATAGAAGTGGAGAACGAGAACCACTTTGCAAAATATAATATACTCAGGGGATGATGAATCTGGCAAAAATGCTAAATTCAGGATTCCGCCATGTGACATTATTCTCGGGTGGGTGATTCATGGCCCATCCAACAGTCCACTTAGGCCCAATGATTTCTCTTTTTATTTTAACGTCAAATATACATTTTTGATATAATTAGGCCCAATATTACCCCGATATACATATTTTACTTAGATTATACATTTTTTCCTTATTTTCATATTTTGGTTAAAATATACACTTATATATATATATATATATATAAACACTACGTAAGATACATGTTGAGTTTATTTCAATTTTAAAACACCATAACAATCTAATATATCATTATGGTAGAATATATAAAAAGTTAGATACCATCATTTTAATTCTAAAAGAGTGGATTATTATTACTTTTATAATTACTATAAATACATATCTAGAATTTTATAAACACTATATAAAAAATTTATGATTTTTTAAAAATTAAATTATATTGTAAACCGATTTTTAGTACACACATCAATTCGCTTTTATGGTCAAATTATCTATTTTTAATGTTTTTTAAAAATAGTTGTGTTTATAAATTAATCACTATTTTATCAAATAAAACTTGATATGCTATTTTATATAATTATCAATTTTAAATATTTAAATATATAAGAAATGACCAAATGTATTGCAATTTTGCAAGCGATATCTCTATACTATTAAAAAGAGGTACTCTTTGACCTAGGAAAGTCGGCTTTTACAGAACAACAAAATATGACAATGTTGAATTCATACCCCCAGTAAAAAGTTGGCAAAAAACTACCTCTATTAACAAATAATTTGAATTTCGACCTTCTAATTTTAGTTTTGTGTGAAAACCGACATAAGCCGTAACAGTTTTAATGTGCCGTGAATTTTTGTCATGTGGAATCCACGTCATATACGACATTGTTTTGGACAGAACACAAATTGAAAAAACAAACACAAAACGACATCGTTTATGTCTTCTTCTTTAACTCTTCTTCTCGATCCCTTCTACTTTCTATGTTTACTGGGTAGGCTCTTCTATTGTTGTCCGTAAGGCTCGAAGGAGGTAGTGTCAACATTCAGTTATGTAAAAGTTATAGAAAATATGAGAATTTGATGAATTATGTTGTAATTTGTTGTAGGATAAGACACATTTGTTCAAATGGACTGACATATCTATAGTTGAAGAGATAAATGAGGTTGAAATGGTTGTTGAGAAAGTTAAAATAGATGTGGCTAGCTTAGAGAAAAGTTTAGATGATTTGGAAGGTGAGATGGAGATACTAACATGTGAGACACGCACATGTGAAGTTGTAGCAGATAGCTTTGCAAACAAGATGCAAGCTATCAAACAACTTGCAGAAGGTTCTGAGAAGGAGATTGGAGAGCTTAGATCAATGCTCAGTTGCTGTGAGAAAGATTCAAGAGAAGAGCTACGTGGCTCCAAAAATTTGATTGTGTGTGTTTTGGTCATGTTTCTAGCCTATTGGTTCATCTTTGTGTAAGAATGTCTTCTTGTTTGTGTGAGTTAAAACTGAGGAGTTTTTGTCTTGTTTTATAAGCTTGTATGGTATTAAAACATTTGAGTTTGTGTTTGTGTTTACAAGCTTGTATGGATCATTCATGTATGTTGTGTGTTTGAGTGAAGAAATTTGAGTGTCTTGTTTTAGAATCTTGTTTAAGTTCAAGAGCTTATGAAATATATGAGTTGTAAACAGGAACAAAAGCTTGCATTGACATCAATGGTCATGAAAATTTTGAAAAAAAGAAACCAAATCGGAGGCTTACAAGTCAATAAAAAGCCACCACAAATCTTAACCTTAAATTCGTGGCAATAACAAGCCAAAAACCATTATCCAAAAACCATCATCCTAACACTACAATACTATACTCTTAATACTCTAATCTTTTCCACTTCGTCTCATGCAACACCTACAATCAAATCTGTGATGATTGACTTGCTTTACTTGCTTGAGTAACTTGATTTTGTTTGGATAGGACCAGCCTTTGATTGCTTCTTTGGTGGCCTTTTAGTCGTGACCCTAGAATTGGGACTCAAATTAGGACACTTCATACGGTTATGTCCACTTACAGTACAATTTGAACATTGCTAACTCTTTCCTTCTCGTGTAATCTTTAACTTTTTCTAAGTAGGCTCTTCTTCCACAACTTTCTTCTTCTTCTTCTCTGGAGACTCATTCTTTCCCTTGACCCTCTTTTGCTTTTTTGTGGGACCTTTAGTTGTTTCTGTTGATGGTGGTTGAATCCTAGATTCTCCAGATTTTTTCCAGAAGTACATACCATTCACTCCCATCAATGGCTCACGGTAATGAGAAACCCACTTTGTTGTCAAATACCAATCAAAGACAACAAAATCCTCAGGCTTAAGCTTCTTCAATGTGATGATCTTCAATACATGGCGGCAAGGAATCTCTGTCATACTCCACCTCCTACAAGCACATATTTTTGCATTCATATCAACTCTAAAAGCATGGCCATGTTCAGTTACCTCATAATGTCCATTACCACAAGGAATCATTTGACAATACTTCCGGCACCTCTTCTGCAATGGTGTTGTCCACTTTCTCACTGTATTTTCCTTGATGCTTCTGAGTCTTCTTCCTTCTCATCTCATTACGGATCATAAATTGTCGTCTTATGGTCTCCAACATCTTTACTAATGGCATCTCGTGTGCTTTGTTGATGGTGTTGTTGTAAGACTCCGAGAAATTATTGTAAACATCTTCACATGTTGATGTGCAAGTGAAGAAAGCACGACTACAGTTTTGTGGATTCTTGTTCATCACTACCTCATAGACACCACTGTCGAATTGTTTCAATGCTTCAGTGGCTCTGTTATAATCAGTTGTGTTGAAACTCTTTGCAACTGCCCAAAATAGGTCTTTAGGTAACTCTTTGCCTGGATAAACTCTTTTAAGGTTGTCGTAGATGTGGCGTACACACATATGGTGTTCCACTTTAGGCAACTCCTGGTCAACTGCTAGTAACAAGCCCTGACATATAAAACAAAACAGATGAAAAAATGAAAACAGAAGGGTTAAAAAGATGAAGCAGAAGCGTTAAACATATGAAATCTTACTTTCTGCCTATCTGAAATGAGAGTGATACCTAGGCCTGGGCGTCCGGTTCGGATTAATCGGTTCAGGTCGGACGGAACCGAAACTTTTGGGTTCAGATTTTGAATAAATTTAAGGAGTAAACGATCAGAATGATTTAATTTGAGAATTCGGTTATCGGTTCGGTTCGGTTCGGGAAAAGAAAACCGAATTGATAACCGATTTAATTTTTCTAACCTAACTACCTAAACCAAAACATCAAAACAGACTGATTTCTTTGGTTTTCTCGATCCATTTTTTTCTCTGTGTTCTTCTTTTCTAAAAGACACGAGAGACGATTTCTTGTTGTTCTTCAATTTTCAATCTTCAATTCGCTTAATCTTTCAATTCGAAACTGCAAGATAAATTAAATCATCATCAGTTCATCATTTCCTAATCGCGATTCTCACTTTCTCTGCATCGATTCTCAGTAAATTCTAATCCTAATCGCGATTTTCATTTTTTATGTTTGGGGGTTTTAAAATCTAATTAGGTATTGTGGTTATATCTGTCTTATTTAACGAACATTTCGTGTTCGTTTCAAGTTTCAATAATTTGATTTTGTTGAATTTCAAAGATGAACTTGAAACCCTAGCCGCTAATTTCAAAATTTTGAATTGGGGCTTTTGAAATCTAATTACATATTGAGATTATAGATGTGTTATTTAACAAGGATTTGGTTAGAATTTGTGGGATTTCATTTTTGAACTTGAAAATTGAAACCCTAGTTACTTTCGAATTTGATTATCTGATCTAAGATACATTCGGAATGTAATCGGAATGGTTTTTTATGCATTGATCCAACCCGAATAAAATTGTGTCCGACCCGTAAGAAGCGAATTTTTTCTCGGGTTAGAATTCTGCATAAACCGATCTACTGAATAACCCGAGCCGAATACACCGAATAATCCGAATGCCCAGGGCTAGTGATACCAGTTCCATCTTGAAGGTTGAAGTCTTTTTTAAGAAGCCTAATAAACCATATCCAATTATCTGTAGTTTCCACGTCAACAACACCCCCAAGCAATTGGGAAGAATTGGTTGTTGGCATCTCTTCCAATTGCTGCCAACAGTTGACCTTTGACATTATTTTTCAAAAAACATCCATCTATTCCAAATATTGGGCGACAATGAGCAAGCCATGTGTCCCGGAGATGTGCTAAGCACACATAGAACTTGTCAAATAACTCTACACCATTATCATTAGTGAATGTCCCCACCTCCACAGTTGATCCTAGATTTGAACTTAACAAAAAATAAGAAAAGTTTGATTGTAAAAAGCAAAACACATCAAACATAAGTAACTCCAAATACTGAGAGACAAAGACATATTTAACTTACTCTACCAGCTCTAAATGGTAGTCCTTCATCCTAACAAATTGCTCATCCTCCTCATCTTTGATGATCTTCAATGCTTTTTCCTTGGCTTTTCTACATTGGTCATTTGTGACAGTCAAGTTGTATGAGTCTTCAATCTTTTCTTGCATATCTTTCACACAAACACGCCAATCAACCGCTACTAGAACCTTCCCCTCTTCTACTTTCAGCCACCATTTTAGTATCACCACCTTTCCCCAACCCTTCCAACCTAAACACCATGTTAACCCAATGAGAAATTTTAGAACAGTGCTGCTATCTGCTAGGCTTTTTCCTTTAGTCAGCGTAATTTCTTTGTTGGTGATAATAACTGTAGCAACTTGACTATTACTGGTTACAGAGCCAGTAGCAGGGTCTTTTGTAGGAGCAGACTCTTTATTCCCTTTTGGGTTCCATTTTCCGTTAGGACAGAGGGCCTCTAGATGTCCCATTTCTTTGTAGCATTGGCAGGTTGGAGGGATCTAGGGATAGCTGATTGTGAGAGAAACAATTTCTCCATTTTCTCTTTCTATTTCAGCATAGGTTGGTAGAGGTTTTGTACAATCAGCCTTGAACTTAATATGAGCCACACTGATATCAACTATTCTCCTTGTAAACTCATCAACTTCAACTTGATTTTCCTAGCAGGTTGGCCACTCTACTAAGCCCATCTTGGGTGTAAAGATCAAAGAGAATGCCCCGAACATGAGCCCACAAAGGGATGGACGTGAAGGTAGGCGGCTGGACTGCTAGGTTAGCAGAACATTGAGCTACATAGAAGAGAAAATTCTCTATATGTCAGGTCTCTTGTTCTACAATCTTTTTCCTTAGAAAGGCATTTGAAATTCTAACCAACATAGATCTTGATGCAGATCGAAGATGAATTTCTAATTTCATCCCTTTTCCCCATATGTGAGTTAAAACACTTTGAATATGCCCAAAGGAAGGAGTTTTACCCATGAAAACGCCTAGGACAAAATCCTGGTACATCTCAGCACCCTTTTTGAATACTGAATCAGGAATTTTAACTCTTGGAACTCCTTCTGAAGAGAAGGTAGGAGATGCAACTTGCTTCAACTTCCTATCGGTTGAAGCTTCGAGTTTAGCAGCCCATGTTTTGACATTGACTTGTGAGGCTTTTAAGATGGTTGGGTCAAATGGGTTGTGGGGGTTTTTGGGCGGCCAGGTTAGAGGTTGTAGGGGAGGATGATGGAGGGACTAGGGAGGATTGGGGAAATGAGTTTATTGGTAGGATAGATTGGGAGTTTGGGACATCTATAACAGCATTGCTAATGTTGGTAGTGGATTCAGATCTAGCAGTTTTAGAGCACGATGTCTTATCTGTCTGCACATGATAGCCCTCAGGGGTTAGAGTGGTGTCTACACAGCTTTGGGAATTTCGTGCATAGTGACTTCAATGGAGTCTATAGAGCTCGGAGGAGCATTCTGCATAGTGATTTCAACAGAGCCAGAATAGATCTGTTGACGACTCGGTGGTGTTGCCTCTACCGAAATTGAGGGCACCACCAGAGAGTGTGATTCTGACTGCACTAGGGCAGTAGTAGTGGTAGTCAAACATTCAACCTTTTCCTGAATGGGGGTATCCAGGAAACAGTAATAGGAGCTTTGATAACAGGCTGAAAACAAGGTGGAGGGGAAGGGGAAGGGGATGAAGAGGAAGGTAAGGGAGGAAACTGGTCAAGGGAGAGGCCAGGTTTTGGGTTAGGAGGGTGAGGAGGAGGCCGGAGGTAGTTATCTCCGGCCATTGGAAGAAGTTGACCGATGTTTCAAATTCTTTGCCTTAATCACGCCAGCATAAGTCGCAAGCATGTTTCATTGCTTTGCCTTAATCACGCCAGCATAAGTCGCAAGCATGTTTCATAGCTTCATATTATCTTTTACATTAGTATCCATATTAAATGTTTTAAAGTGTATTTGAATTACCCATACATATTGAACAAAAGTTAAGAATACAGTAAAAACCTCCATAAATTAATAAACAAAATAAAATAATAAAATATTCTACTCTCGAGTTAGACCAATATAAAAATTAATAAAATTTGATAAAATAATAAGATAAAAAAAATTAAAATTTTTATGTAAATATATGGTCTCATTACTATTATAAATTAAAAAATATATATATATATATATACTAATATATGGCTTTAATATGTTTTAAAATTGAATAATGTTAGAGCTTGTCTTTTAGTTTCTATTGAATCAAACAATTGTTGTATTGTGTTTTAATTTATCGAGTTGTAGTATCGTTTATAACTTCGTCATCAAAGTAATCAACATTTCTAGTAAGCTTACAACTTTTAAATATACATCATTTTTATTTTAAAAGTTGTATAGATTAAGTTAGGGGTTAGGGTTTATGTTAGGAAAATTGAGATCATTGATCATAAATTTAAATTTATGCATGTCATTTTCATAAGTGAATTCATCAGTATGTTTTGTTATTTTTCGTCACAAAAAATCTAAATATTAAATTTTCAAGTCAAAATTGCAAATTTATAGCATTCATAACATTAATTTTATATACATCAAATTATTTTAACTTAAAATTTTGAATATTTTATAATAAAATCATAAATAAGAAAAATAATTGAAATTAATATCTCTATAAATTAATATCATTATAAATTAATAAAATATCAAAATTTTAACATTATTAATTTATAAAGGTTTTACTCAATAATACCGAAAAATGTAGTGGGTAATCTACACGTCATAGTAAAGGTCTAGACATACATGATAGTTTACATAACTCCTATTGGGACAACTTCGTCCAACCTTATTTATGTCAAGACTGACATGTCATTTGTCTAGGTCTGTCCAGGTTACAGGATCGGAGATTACGGAATGAATAGTTTGGGAAGCTTCATTGAAAAGACGATCGAGGTGTATGGTTGTTGACTTTTCGTATTATCACAGTTTTAATCAAAAGCCAAGTCACTTTGATTAATACTAAATGAGATTACCATCTTCAATATCATAAACAGGGACGACTCCAAATAAGTGTTTTTTACTTGAGTGCATATTTGGAAAGGACAGAAAACTAAATATGGAGATTCGATCGTTGGAAATAGATAAGAAAACTTTTTTTTTTTATGAACCAATCCTTCATCGAAAATTGATAGAATTACAGCTAATTGAAACCGGTTACAAAATACCAAATTAAACCATCTTATCTAAGAAATATTTTTAGATTTTTGTTTGTACTAAATTTTAGATTTCAAGATTTTAGTGGGTCTACCACCATTCTTAAAAGCCTACATCCTATACGAGTTTATGTGGGATATGTTTTCTTATAAACACTGAATCACAGATACATCACATATATATACAAAGGAGAAGGATATGAGATCGAGAAGTTACACACAAGATCTCTTAAAATATATTAACTAGATTTGAGTAACTAATCTAATTTATACTTATCCTCCTACACGCCCCCTCAAGACGATCGACCGGTAGAGAGACCGATCTTGTCGTTAAGCAGTTGAAGATGTGGTTGGGACAATGGCTTTGCTAATCCATCTACAAGCTGATCAGCCGAGGAAACATGTGACACTCGTACAGACTGAACTAGCTGCCGAATAAAACGATAGACAAGAGCCACATGCTTCATAGGCGAATGGAAGACATGATTGGCGCACAGGTATGTAGCCCTCACATGATCACAATAAATGACAGGCTGAGAGGAAGAAGAGATACCAAGTTCCTCCATAAAGTGTGTTACCCAACAAAGTTCCGAGGCAGTATCCGCAACAAACTTGTATTCAGCTTCTGTTGAAGATCATGCAACTGATTTTAGCTTTCGTGAAGACCAACTGATCGGATGATAACCCAAGTAAACAATGTGAGCTTCTGTAGAGGTATAGTCATCCTTGTTACCACCCCATTCGGCGTCCGAGAACGCATGGAGCACTGGTGAATTGGACCGGCTGAAGAAGATTCCTTGATTGCTAGTGCCAGAGAGGTAACAAAGTATGCGTTTAGCTGCCTGCCAGTAAATGTCTGTAGGACAATGCATAAATTGCAATAATTTATTTATAGCAAACGCAACATCAGGCCGTGTAAGAAGTAAATACTAGAGACTACCCACAACCATTCGATATTGAGACCCATCATCAAACGCAGTACCAGTGGTAAGAGTAAGAGAAATGTTAGTAGCCATGGGAGTTGCAACCGGGTTTGATGTGAGCATGTGAGTCCGAGCAAGGAGATCTGTGATGTACTTAGTTTGAATCAAAAGAAGTCCTTTATACGTCCGAGCAGCTTTAATACCTAGAAAATATGTGAGATGATTAAGATCTTTCAAGGAAAACTGATCACTAAGAATCTTGATGAAGCATTCAGCAGTTGGAGAATCGTTGCCACTGATGACAATTTCATCAACATAGACAAGTACAAAGAGATGAGTGTCATTCTTATTGAGAATAAACAACAATGTATCAGCGAGAGAGATGACAAAACCTACTGCAACAAGAAAGTTTTGTAGCTTCATATACCAAGCCCTCGGAGTCTGTTTCAAATCGTATAGCGCCTTGTTGAGTTTACAGATAAAAACAGGCTTATCTTTGTCAATGAAACCAGTCATCTTAGCCATGTAAACATCTTCATTCATCCCTCCTTGAAGAAAAGCATTGTTTACATCAATTTGTCTCAAGGGCCAATCGTGGGACTGCAGAAAAAAAAATTGAAAAAACAATTAGGAAACAGGTACGTGTTGGAAACATGAACACTTACAAATGCATATATGTAATTAAAATATATATTGAAACAACAAATCCATTTTTAAAATAAATTATTTAAAACAACACAAATCCAATACATAAGTATTAGGATTAAATACAAAAAATGGACCATTTTGAAAATTTATTTCCAAACAGGAACCCCTACTGCTTCAAAAATCTTTTCAAAGGGACTCTATTTGGAAATAAATTTTCCAAAAGATTCATTTTAGAGAATCGCCCTAAGTATTAAGTAGTTTAACTAGAGATAAAAGATCATAACAATCAAAATTAAAGTCTTAAATCAGTATCTTCGTTCATATTCTTAAAATATTTTAATAACTTTGAGATATTTTATATTCTTCAAATTAGTTAGAATTTTTGTAAGTAAAAAATAATAAGTATCATATACATATCATTTTTCCAAAATATTTAGTTAATAAGGTTTCCAATAAAATAAGTTTTCAATGCATTTCTGAAACGCAAGAAGATGTTTTCATCGCGTTTCTAAATTACAGTTTTTAGAAAACATGTTTCCACCGTGTTTCCATCGAATTTTAGTTTCCGAAACGTTTCTTAAACGAGAAACGGACCTCGAAAATATTTTCTATGCTACCTTAGTTCTTAGAACGTGTTACCATTGGATGTCGATTCGACAAAGGCACTGACGGAGCTTGCTGAGATTCAAAGACCAATGGTTGAGATGAAGATTCAGAGAATTGAGGCCCCATTTCTGAGATGTGGGATATGTTTTCTTATTAACATTGAATCGCAGATACATCACATATATATACAAAAGAAAAGGAGATGAGATCGAGAAGATACACACAAAATCTCTTAGAATATACTCGATAGATTTGAGTAACTAATCTGATTTATACTTATCCTCCTATACATCCATCCTTATCACAGAAATATATATATATATATATATATATATTACAAAAGATCACCATCTTTAATATAACAAAAAAAAAACAAATACAGTATTAGGATTTGTAACTGGACTGCCAACACCACCAATTCTTGTGAAAAACACCACCACATACATGTCTAGTACTATATATTGCCTCTTATTGCAAGTGTTAGATAAATGACACAACTATGAGCATAAATCTATAGTCATGGGCTGAATCCCTATATTCCTTGCAATGGGTTGGTTCAATTGGGCTTTTAATTTTACTAGTAGTTGAGCCAAAGGGTAACAAACCCTTTTTACAAAAATAAAATAAAAATAGATTAAATATATGTAGAAATATTTAATATACTTCTAAGTTCTAGCTGATATTTTTGTTTTCAATATTAGACTCTAGCAATAATTTTTAATATATTTTACCTAATTAACAAAGTACACTAAAATAGAAATGGAATAATTTTGTTAAGAAAATTAAAATTTGGAATTTGGAAAGTACTTCTTATAATGTAAGGGAAAAATATAAGTTAAATCACAGTCAAGGTAGAACAATCTTTTCTTCTTTCTTTTTTTGCTCTATTCCTGAAGATATTCGTATTTTAACAAACTGGAAGAAAATACACAGCTAGTGAAAATTTCACAATGCGGAATTTAAAATGTACAATTTAATCAAAAAAAAAAATGTTCAAAAGAAAATCCCACTCCAGCCTTAAAAGTCTTCCAAGGTTCAACAACCCAAGAACCACTAAAGTTAGCGACGACCACTTTGAGTCTTGCCACTAGCCGCCGACCTGAGCAGAGCCTCAGCCGCCGTCGCAACCTTAACCGTTATCCTGCTGGCCTGCGAAGCAACGTCATCACTTCTCCCACAAACCGTCGATCCTGGACCTATCACAATCATTCCCTTCCACAAACTTCTCTTGCTCACTTTTTTCATGAAGCCACCGTTATAACTCTTTTCATAATTCGTTCTACTACTTCTAGTAGTATCATTATCATAACCAATTCTCTTCTGAAACAAACCATGATCATGACAATCATAATCATGATTACGATTACGATGATCATCACCATTGTGCCTAAAAACACTGCTCGAACTCACAGAGAAATTAGAATCATCAATACTAAGCCTCTTGGAGATGTTCTTGATTTCATAAGTGTCAAGAAGACGCGAGTATTGCGTTTCTTGATCCCCACGAAAAGAGTAATTCGTGTACCAAAGTGAAGACTTAGAAATAGAAACCCTATTCTCGGCTAAAACTTTATTCTCAGAGAGGATCATGTTCTTGGTAGCTTCAATCTTATACCGTGTAGGTCGAGGTGTTCTTGATGCTCTAGTTAGATCAAACTCTCTCATGATTGGTTTGCCTTCTTTCCTTTGGTACCAAGCCCACGCCGCCGCTTTCACCACCGCCAAATCATGATCTTCTTCTCCACCGTAAACATTCATCGGCCGTTTCTTCTTCCTCCTCTTGTTTCCATTGTTGTTGTTGTTGTTGCTGCCAATATTCTTCTCGGACATGGATGGAGAAGGAATGTAGTAGTTGGCATATGGAAGCATTGTGATCATATGCTTTTTTGTGGGTTTTTTTGGTGGAATTAGAGTATATGAAGGCGAAGGGAAAGGTTTAAGAAAAATTATTGACGAATATATTTTATTTTCTTATGTAGAAAACAATAAATAAAAATGAGGAAAAGTAGTTGTGAAAGTCTTACTTTTGGGTCCACCAATAGATAACAATCTAATTATTCCATAAGGAAAATGTTATTTTTATTTGTGGTTAGTTAAGTTTGGATGTGCATTTGCACATAGTGCGTATTGCCAGCGGTCCCGTATACGTTATTTATTTCTGAAATTAAATATCTTAATAAAGGATGGGACTTAAAGACTTTAAGTCATTGTTATGGTCTAAGAAAATATAAATCTTTTCAAAATGGATTCAAAAATTGGATGTTTTGCTTACATAAAAAAAAGAATTACAAGGCAGATTCAAGATTCAATTTTAATTGATTTTAAAAGATTATGTATCAAGGTATTCATTGAGGAAGAGATAGCGCACTTTATCCTCCTCAAAGTACAAATATTTTGGTCCCAATATCTAAGATAAATTCTTTATGTCAACTTGGCTTATTGTGGAGATGAATGTTGTTGTATCAATCTAGGAATTATATCTATCCAACAGCTTTCGTAAGCAATTAAATGCGAATGACATATATATATGATGGTCCCGTAGAACTCATACCGGAATAAGTTGTTTTTTTTGTTATTTGTGAAAAGTAAGGGGTTTCCTTTTCGTAAGTTCGAAAATATTAATTGGGTAGTTAAATCGTTAAAAATGGAAAGAAAGAGGTTAAAATGTGATGGGTGAACATTTTTATAGATTGTAGTGATTATTGGTTGATCGTTGCGACTGTATGTGATTGATTATGACCGATTGTGATCACTCATATCGAACGAAATTGTTCATAAAATTTGATATATGATAGACTATTGTAAATCGAGCATGCCTTTTGAAGAATAATTAAATTATGGGTTATAATTCTAATAATTATAACATGTCATTAATTAAGATTATGATAGTTTTTATTTTAGAATTACTTGATTATGTGATTATTCTCTTATGCTTATTTGCCAAGATATTCTGATATTTTTCCTTGCTGAGAAAAGGAAAAGATTTGCAGGCATAATTACGCATAACTGAATGTCAAGAACGTTGGATGAAGTTTTTATATAAAATGAGGAAGAACCATTTTTTGTCTTACACACAAGATTACTGTTAAAACAGAGAAGGCAGAAAACAGATTTATTATAAGCTTGTGTGAACCTTGTCTTGCTGTGGAGTTTAGGAAAGATCCCCTTGGAAAGAAGTTGATGTCGCCGTGAGGAGCATGAAGCAAAGATTTTTGCAAGAAGAAAGACATCCATGATTTGGGGGGGGGGGGGGGGGGGGAAGGGGGGTCTCTTAGATCATGTTTTTTTAAAGATAAATGTAGATCTTGTTGTAGTTCTAAGTATATCTTATATTGTTTTTTTAAAGTGATCCAATAAACTCTTGTTGCAGCTAAGGACTAATGGTTGGTTTGAAAGAGAACCAACTGATATCTCGTTAAATCCATGTGTCGTCTTATTACATTTAACGTTCTATCTATTTCTGCACTTAAAGTTAAATTACCTAGTATCTAGGAAATTTCACTTGGTATCAGAGCAGTACACTGATTGAGTTTTTGACTTTTACAGTGAGATCCTGCCTTTGAGACTAGATGGAGCCGCCACGAGAAGGAATCTTTATGACACATCCTCCCTTCCTTGATGGAATAAATTACGGTTACTGTAAGATCAGAATGTAGTCATTCATTAGCTCCGTTGATGGCGAAGCGTGGAACTCTATCTTAGTTAGATACAAAGAGCCGACGATTGCTGATGCTCAACGGAAGATATCTACAAAATTGAGATCTCTTTGGAGCCTAGAAGAACTCAAGAAAGACACCAGCAATGCTAAAGCCTTGAACGCCATTTACAATACCATTGATGTAGGCCAGTTTCAGATGATCTCTTCTTACAAAACAGCAAAAGAAGTATAGGAAGCCTTTGAAACCATCTATGAGGGCAAGTCTAAGGTTAAACAAACAAAATTAATTTATGCTTAAATCTAGATTTGATAGTTTGTTAATGCAGCCTGGCAGTTCTATTGCTGAGTTCTACAAAGAACTAAGAGATATCGCCAATGAATCATTTGCTCTTGGAAAGACCTAAACGGAATTCGACATGGTTATGAAGGTGTTGACATCTCTACCAAGTTTGCTCCAAAGAAAACAGCAATGATGGAGTCTAATGATGTGTCGAAGATGCAGCCAGAAGAATTTATTGGATCTCTTCAGATGTATGAAATGGAAATGACGATGCAAGATCAGAACAGAAGTCTCGCCGAAAGAACAAGGAATCTTGATTTTCTCTCTAGCAAAAAAGTGAATATGAGGATCAAGAGACACTCACCAAGAAGATAGAGAAATACATGAAGAAACTGGAGTTACTGAAAGACAAGAAGTTCTCCAAATTCAGCAACAGTTATGGTAGAAGAGATGATCGAGGCAAAGAGAAAAAATTGGTTCAATGTCATGAGTGTCAAAGTTTTGGCCACCTCAAAGCAGATTGTGTAAATGTACAAAACCAGAAGGAAAAGTCCTTTGAGTCGGAGATAGAAAGTGATGAAGAAGATATCTCATACAACAATGTGATTTCCTTTGTTGCTGAAATTGAAGAGTATGTCAAAGATGACTCTGTTAAAATAGAGTCTGCTGAAACAGAAGCTACAGAAGGAGATGAAGAAATGCCTACTTATGAAGAACTACTGCAGAATTTCGTCACCACTGGCAGTCAAAATGTTGTTTTAATCAAGGAGAAGAAAGAGTTCAATTTACAGATTGAATACTTGAAAAAACAACTTCAGAAGCAAGGTGAAGAGTTACTTACAGCACAACGAGACCTTGAAGAAACCAGAAAGAGAGTGAAAATGTTGAGCACTAGAACAGAGAAACTTGATCACATCCTTATTGTTGGTAGAGTTGGTCATCAACCTCAAGGGCTGGGGTACAAAGGTAAAAATATTGGATCTAAATTTGTCTTTGTTTCAGGAGGCATACAGACTATGCAAGCGCATCCCATAAGCCTGTAGCTGAAAGAAAATACATGGCCACCAACAAACAGGATGTTGTACGAAAATTTGTTCTTATATGCCACCATTTTGGAAAGAACAGACATGTACGCCCACGATATTATAGGTATCTTCGATCTTTTTCTTTTAAACCTCAACAATTTTAGGTTTGTATGGGTAAGGAAAAGTGGTTTATATGCTGATTATATACCTCTGAAATCATGATTTGATGCTATTGGCGTGATATTTTATTTTTCTGTATTGATTTCATGTACTATATTGGTTTACTTCCGAGAAAGAGTATTCTGTTGGTATATAAACAGTTTAAAAAGACCAACAAAAAACAGAGGATATAAAACAGAGGATATGATATTGAGAAGCATCAAGAAAATCCAAACACATAAAAAAAGAAAGAAAAAAATATTCCACTTAATTGGAGGATGTTATCTCTCAAGCCCAGCCCATTTGAAGCCCAAAAATGCCATGAGAAAAAATCATTTTCGTCTATATTTCAAAACAGCATTTAAATCAGCTTTTTCTCTCTCTTACATGCACATTTATTGTTTAATTTCGTTTTCTAAGATATATTGCATGTTAGACTACTTTAATTTATGTTTCCTTGTAATTCCTCTATATAATGAGGCTCATTTCCATTGAATAAAAATTAGACCTCTTTTAATTATTTTTGGAACCTTTGAGAGTGAGTTTTTTTTTTATTTTTTTTCAATGGTGTGTAATATCCATTGGTTTGGTTAATGGTATGTAATATCCATTGATCAATACATGATCCATCTTGGTGCATCATATCTAAGGGGTCTTGTCGAGAGTGATTCTCATTTTCGTCATTGAATTCGTCTTAGTGCGTCATATCTAAAGAATTTAAGATGGGGTAAATCAGAAGACTTCCGCAGCTTATGTGCGACCTTTCGATCCACCTTCTATTCACCTTGAATTTGTCTTAGTGTGTCATATCTAAGGGATTCAAGTTGATATATCTATCTTTGTCAACTCCAGAGTGCAACGTCCTTGGGAGGATCACATCAATTACTTATAGCACAACAAGACCTTGAAGAAACCAGAAAGAAAGTGAAAATGTTGAGCACTAGAACAGAGAAACTTGATCACATCCTTACTGTTGGTAGAGTTGGTCATCAACCTCAAGGGCTGGGGTACAAAGGTAAAAATATTGGATCTAAAGTTGTCTTTGTTTTAGGAGGCATACAAGACTATGCAAGCGCATCCCATAGGCCTAGAAATTACATGGCCACCAACAAACAGTATGTTGTACGAAAATTTGTTCCTATATGCCACCATTTTGGAAAGAACGGGCATGTACGCCCAAGGTATTATAGGTATCTTCGATCTTTTTCTTTTAAACCTCAACAATTTTAGTTTCGTATGGGTAAGAAAAAGTGATTTATATGCTGATTATATACCTCTGAAATCATGATTTGAAGCTATTAGCATGATATTTTATTTTTGTGTATGGATTTCATGAACTATATTGGTTTACTTCCGAGAAAGAGTATTATGTTGGTATATAAACAGTTAAAACAGACCACCGAAAAACAGAAGATATAAAAGTTAGGAGACGAGTCATGTGCCTTACAAGGGAGTTTTTCTATATTCTATTATTTTATTTTTGACTAACAAATAGATCATATAGGGGGAGATAATGCTATGTTATGATAGTCTCGTGGTATTGATATGATATGAGGCTCTTATTATTTTGTTGCTTGTTGTGATGAATTTGTGTTCTTCTATGTTCTATGTTGTTTAGTCAAAAAGGGGGAGATTGAAGAATAATTAAATTGTGGGTTATAATTCTAGTAGTTATGACATGACATTAATTAAGATTATGATATATTTTATTTTAGAATTACTTGATTATGTGATTATTCTCTAGTGCTTCTTTGCCAAGATATTCTGATATTTTTCCTTGTTGAGAAATGAAAAGATTTGCAGGCTTAATTACGTATCAGTGAATGTCAAGAACATTGGATGAAGTTTCTATATAAAAGGAGGAAGAACTATTCTTTGTCCTACACACAAGATTATTGTTAAAAACAGAAAAGCCATAAAACAGAGTTTATTATAAGCTTGTGTGAAGATTGTCTTGCTGTGGAGTTTGGGAGAGATCGCCTTGGGAAGAGATTGTTATCGCTGTGAGGAGCATGAAGCAGGACTTTTGCAAGAAGAAGACATTTATGATTAAGG
The DNA here is from genome assembly GCA_028015245.1 of Cardamine occulta. Lineage (NCBI taxonomy): Eukaryota > Viridiplantae > Streptophyta > Magnoliopsida > Brassicales > Brassicaceae > Cardamine > Cardamine occulta. Next base: position 4,803,452 of record CM051367.1, read on the forward strand.
GGGAGTAAACTGAATTTACTTGTTATCTTTTAGATCATGTTTATTTAAGATAGATGTATTAGATCTTGTTGTAGTTCTAAGTCTATCTTATATTGTCTTTTTAAAGTGATCTAATAAATTGTTGTTGCAGCCGACGACTAGTAGTTGATTTGAAAGAGAACCAGTTGATACCTCGTTAAATCCCCGTGTCGTCTTATTACATTTAACGTTCTATCTATTTCCGCACTTGAAGTTAAATTATCTAGTCTTTAGGAAATTTCACCTTTTATGTATGAATGAACTGGTTGTAATTCATAATATGATAAAGCTAAAGATACAAGCTTGAATGCTTTAGTGGTCATGATATTTTAAGTGTTGAGCTACATGTCAAGATTTGCCAAACTGTATGTGCGAGGGCCTTTGGTGGTATATGGTATCATGGTAAAAATGTTAGGCAATTTACAGAAGAACCTTGGTACTTTATATGTTCAAAGGTCTTAGTGATCGTGAGGTGTCTAGTGAGATGTTCAAGTGCCTATGGACCGTGAAAATGGATGCATATAAGAACATAAGTTTGTAGGCTTAAGTCATGTACTCATGAGAAGGAGATTGTTTCGACCATAAAAGTGAGTGATATTATATGATTCAATTACGTGTTTACGAGCATGAGATTCTGTGATTTGATCGAATTAGGCCTTGTTCGTTCATTTGGTCCATTTAAATGTTGCATCTGGATGTTGTGATTAGATGCAAATTAAAAAATTCTGGATATTTGAGTGCTGAAAAAACTAGAGTTTAGATGTTACTAAAAAAATTGCAGATGAGGACGAAAAAAGATCCTAAAAATCACTTTCAAATTTTAGAAATGTTTTTTGAAAATTTACTTTCAAAACTTCTAGAAAAAATAATTAAAGTATAAATAAAATTATTTAAAAAAGAATTTATGAAAAATAGAAAGCTATCGAATAAAAATAAAATTATTTTATTAATGTTTTTTATTAATTATTGAATTTCATGTATAGTTTAAATCATCTCATATAATTTATTTAGCATAAAAACATGCTTTTGTTATTTTCAACTAGATACATTTGAATGCGATTACAAATAAAAAACAAACAAACTTGCATCCAAACATTTAGATGCAAAAGGCATACACATAAACGAACAACATCGGACAACATCTTGATGCTACATCAAGATAATGAATCTAGATGATGCATCCAGATGTAACATACAAATAGGGCCATAATTGATTTGATGATTATTTTGTTAGCAGGTGAGAGTTATCGTCGTTACTCATACCTTCTTTTTGTCATGCAAAAGAGTAGTATTTTTTTGTTTAGAATTTCGTGGGCTTTTAAAATTTATGGATTTGATTTTATGAATGTGTGTGAAATTTTGAAACAGAAATGGTGGACTTTTTCTAATAAATTACTTTGGTTTTTGATTTGTAGTTTTTTCTCAAGTACTTGAATTTTCTGGTTAATTGTTTTGGGCCCAATTGATAAGAACCTAAGGAAATTGTATATATAATGAACTCTTAATTTCTGGATCTTTAGTCTCTAGTATTGAGGCCTTTTAAGATCGTGTTATTAACTTATTATTAGTACAAATACGAAGAGTTCAATAACGGTCAAACAAACAGAGCAACTGATTTTCTCCAACCACAGAACCCAAAAACCCAAAAGATTAAAAAAAGAAAAGAAAAGAAAAAGCTCCCAAATGACAAACCGGGTAATATCAACCGGTACAATTGCTTAAATAAAAAGACAATCTTGGAACTTCCAAGAAACCCAATTAGAGAACCAAATTCAAGATTTTTGAAATATCTTTCCTTCAACTTCAAGGCTTCTTCCAGAGAAGTGTAGTCTCTGCAATCATTGAAGTAACAATGTAAGGATCCATGTTTGAAGCTGGCCTCCTATCCTCAAAGTATCCTTTTCCTTCTTTCTCGGTATCGCGTCCTACACGAATCGATGCTCCACGGTTCGCAACACCCTTTTAAACACAAACAAACACAAAAAGATCAGAAAATGTTATCAACTCTTTACTACAATCAAAACCAAATGTTTTAATAATATCTTTTACCCAAAGGAAAGTGTTGATATCAGCAGTTTCATGGTGTCCTGTGAGACGACGCTCGTTTCCTTCACCATAAGCCAAAATATGCTCCTTGTGTCTAAGTCCGAGCTTCTCAATCGCTTTCTTGATTACCTCGTATCCTCCTTCTGCCCTCATAGATTTAGTACTGCGAAAAACCGTTCACTATTAAAACGTTTATAAAGATATATCAATTACAAAACATGGTAAAAGATTCATGATCTTTTTATACCTGTAATTGGTATGAGCACCAGCTCCATTCCAGTCTCCTGGAATCGGTTTTGGGTCAAAAGATACAACAACTCCAGCAATCTCTGTAATCCTCTGTTTTTAAAACCAAGAAAATCTTGTGTGTTTTAAGTTTATATTTCTTAAAGAGATCAAACAAAATTTGAGAATGGATGGTTTTAACTTTTAAATTATATACCTCCAAGATGTAACGAGCGATCCAAATTTCATCAGAAGCTGAGATACCAACCGATGGGCCAACTTGGAACTCCCACTGTGACAACAAAATGATTTGGTTTAAAAAACTTTTGGGTCATAAGTGATCTAAAGAATGAAACTTTTTTCGGTTTTTTCGAGATTTACCTGACCAGGCATGACTTCTCCATTGATCCCACTAATGTTAATTCCAGAATACAAACAAGCCTTGTAGTGAGCATCAACAATGTCTCTACCAAAAGATTTGTCAGCTCCAATACTGCAATAGTATGGTCCCTGCAAAGAGATGGTTCAGAGACTGAGAACAGAGAATCGAAGAAAAGTGGTTAAACGAACGATAAAAAAACAGAATGTACCTGAGGGCCAGGGAAGCCACCAATGGGCCATCCAACAGGCCACTTAACATCCTTCTGCAACAAAGTGTATTCTTGTTCGATTCCATACCTGATTAACCGAAAAAATCAGCAATCGAAAACCACAAGAAACCGAAAAATTCAAAAACAAAAACAGAGGAATTTGGGGTTAACCATGGAACTTCAGCTACAACAGCAGGGTTACTAAAGATTTGAGCTGCAGCATGACGCTTGTTCGTTGGAATTGGTACGCCCGCAGGAGTGTAAGCATCACACATAACCTAATCAAACCCGGTTAAAAAAAGGTTAATCTTGAACTGCTAAAAACAGAACATATTCAAGAATACCAAAATATTCACTTACAAGAATGTTGTTGCCTCTACGGAACGGATCTTTGTAGATCGCTTGAGGGCTAGGAAACACAAACAAAAGAACGATTATTTAAAGAAAAAGAGCCAAAACAGAGGAAATGGATCTTTCAAGAAAAAGCTTGAAGAAGCTTACTATAAGATCACTTCACTGTCTTGACCAGGAGCTTGACCAGTGCTTGAACCATCATAATTCCATTTCGGAAGTTTCGATGGATCGGTCACAGGTCCAGGAAGAGTCTACAAGAAATAAACCATACACAATTCAATCTAACCAAACCGAAAAAAAAATCTAATCTTTCCGAAATTTAACTATTTAAAAAAATATATAATTAGAGTTAATAAAAGATGTAAAATTACCCTAGCTTTGCTTCTCATGTCTATACCAGAACCACCAATCCTGTTTGAAAAGAAAAAAATCAAATTAGAAAGCTAAACACCATTAGTAATGACAAAACATTATCTTTAAGATTCAAATCGTTGACTTAGCCATTTTCCACAAAGGTCAAAAACAGAGGAAGAAGACGAACCATATGTATTCAGCGATGATTTTCCCAGTGTTGTCTGAGAGGTCAAGGTTAACAAGATCAGCAAGAAGACTCATGGTTGCTTGAGAAGATTGAATCTTAGTAGTAATGAGAAATAATCAAATCTTGAAGATGTTTGTTTTTGGTTTAGGAGATGATGTTTTTGGAGTTCGTGGTTGTGGAGAGTACTTATAGAGTAATATAAAGGTACAGAGAGATATAGAGAAAGAGGGTGACGTGAGGATACTCTGTTTTCTAAACATTATTTTATAACTTTAATAAAATATAATAAAAAAGCGGTTTTTTATTTTTTATTTTACCAATGGAAAACCGGCGTATTAAGTTGAAATACTTTAGTTTAATTAGTGCATTTAGTTTTGGTATCGTTTGTCAAGTTTTGTCATTAATTTGATTGTTGACTTATTTTTGGGTTTATATAAAAAAAGTTATAGTAGGTAAGATAATTTATTTAGTCGTTGATTTTTTCTTTCGTACCGGTAGGTAATGTAGGGTTATCAAGCGCGGTAAGTAGGATAATTATTACTTACCGTTTACTAAGTTTAGAAGTTACCGGGCGTCATTAGTAACACGAAAGTGGGACGAGTTTTTGAATTGGAGAACGAGTAGTAAACAATACCAAAATAGTTAAAACCAGTATAAAAATAATTGGAAAATATAACAGTACAAAAAAAAAATTGAGAATACCGTTTTTAGTAACAGTTTTGATATTGTTTTGTGAATTGATAATTGTTTTTTTTTCTTGATAAAATTTGGATGATTGATAATTACAATGTTTTTAAAACTGAGGCGATCAATCGGACTGGTTGAATCAAGAATCGGCTGCTTAGACGAATTCAAATAAATATAGTTAGTGATTTAGTATGGATCGAAAGTTTAATTGAATTTACAAACTACATAATAGATTAATGTTTTACTTTTCAATTCATTTTATTTTCATTTTTATTAAAAAAAAATTTCATAATCATCATTTTTTTGTTGAAAATTATTATGTTTATTTAAAAATAATTATATACTAAAAATCATCATAGAATATATATGATTAAGTAAAAGATAAAACCAACAAAAATTAATTTAATTATTATTTTCAGAAATAACATATTTTCTGTTGCTATCGTGTCGAATTACTTAAAAAGAAATGGATAATCAGGGGAAAAGGACGTGGTTTTGATGTTTTAATTTAAAGAAAATACCATTTTATTAACCATAAATATAAATATGGTACTATCGAAAGAATGAATAATTAAAAGCAAAACATGTGCATGTTGTCCCCACTCGAACCGGCTAAACCGGTTGCCTGTTAAAAGGACGGCGTTTGTACGGCTTGAGGACGCGTCGGGCCCACTCTCCGTCCACTGAGTAACCGCTTCCTCAAAAGTTGTTTGCTAACGCGCGCCTTAAGCTGCGAGAGCCTTACCCAATCATGAATCACCTACACATTTTTTTTAGTCAAATCTTCACAATTTTTTGTTTTTGTTTTTGTATGATAGTGATCTTCACAAATTATTATTATAAAACAAACAACCAACAATCAGAAGACAGACAAAAAAAGATTCGATTTTTGCAGATCTCCACTGTTATTTTTTGAAGAATAATATATATAGATTGTTAATTATATATATGTAGATTTTTTATTTGTTATATTTACATGATGAATATGTAATATTAGGAATTTGTGTACAAATAATCTACATCACCATACCTTGTGGGAGTTCGTAGGGAAAGATAAAATTTCGTAAATTTTATGGATAACATTTTTTAGTATTTGTATTCGATTAGAGAAAATTGAATATTCGGGTAAATATGTAGTATGTTTACCGTTTGTTTGACTTGATTTATTACCAATATCTAAATTTATATAATTACATTTAAGTAAATATCTAAAATTCCTAAAAATATAAATGCTTACACAAGACTTTTCTTTTTTAGTATTTAATCAAAAATTCAAATTAAAAAATTACATATTTTCTGTTGATTTTAAATTTCAGAAGAAAAAAATTTGTTAAATAAAAATATATATTATATGTTACTTTTTTCTAAGGAAAATGTATGAATGATTATACAAAATTATGTAAAAATAGTTAACATTAGATACAATATTTACTGTTTGAAGATATTGTTTAACGCATCATATATGTATTGAAAACGATAACTGCAGGAAGTCGACAAAAAACAAAAAGAAGAAAACGATATCAATCAAATTGACTTGTGCCACATTTTATTTTTCCAAACAACAATATTTGTATTCGTGGGAAATCCCAAAAACAAAAAATTGAAAACAATAAATATAATCTAACTTTTTTTTTTTAATATAATCTAACTTATCTACGCATGTTTCATGTTTGCTTGCATTTCGTAAAAAACAATTATATATTTAAAGTGTTCGCTAACCTTTTTTCATCGCCACATTTGTAATAGTAATTCTTAATTCTTAATGTATTCAAAGTGCATGTGACTTAATTCTGTTGATTTCTTTTTGGGGGAAGAATTTGAAAAAAAGAAACAAAGCAGATGCTTTGATTTCTGATCGTACGTATATTTTACAGCTTCTCATTACCAACCAAATAGCCTCTTATTTAATTTTATTTTTATTTTGTTTGGTTAAAGTTGAAACGTAGGTAGCCTTTTATGGACTGTTGGTGAAAGTCTTTTTCAAATCTAAATCGAACGTAATATTTTTGTGGACTTTTGGACTGTATGTTATTTTTCGCCTGCTGTACATTTTGAACTAGTTTCAATCGGATATAGAACGTAACATGTCATGATTATCATTGATAAGTTTAGTGCGGATAATTCTCTAGCTAAAATTATATTGGTTGGTGTCTGGAGCACTTGTCTAATGCAGGAATTACCAATTTTCTTTTGGTTTCCTTGAGGTAGAGAAACTAAAAATTATATATAAACATGGTTTATGTGAGATTTCATAATACACATGATATCAAAATCATAGCCATGCTCATCTGCTGATCGCAGCAACATAAAAATAATAAATAAATAAATATTGCTTAAGACTCAAGAATATAGAAAAAGTGTCTCGTGATGTGGATTAAAACGACTGAAAAGATTAATTTTGGTCGCCAGAAATAAAAACAGCGACCATAACACCTAAGTAACAACATCACTAGCGATCTCTTTAGCGACTGTTTTCATCCTCATTGTTATATCAGTCCCCTCGTTTTAAGTCTTTGTCGATGTAGCTGCGACTTGCAGACGAATATGGTTTATCTCAAAATTTACTAAAACTCATATCACTCCAAATTTTTCATCTAATACACCTCCGACATTTGTTCATTTGTTGTTTTTTTTTTTTTTCTTAATCATACTATTAAATAATGTAATAACGTACTTATATATAGGAAATTATTTTTTTAAATGTATTCCCAAAATAATATTAGCAGGATTGACTAAAGCGCCAATAATTTACTTGGTTAATAAGTATTTATTTAGGAAAAAGTTAGCCTTTTTTATCAAGTTTTCCCGATTGGAAGAAATATATAATACTTTAAACATGTATTGTTAATGGTTAATCCCAAGCCAAAGTAGACTATTGGTCAAAACCCGTAATTTCCTTATAAACTAATTACAAATAGAAAATGATCTTGTAAATTAGATCTATGATTTGCAAAATTTTCATACACATGAAGTTTGAACTCTTAACTATTGAATACATAAGTTTCTTATAATATTCGCCAACCACTATAGTTTTTTTTCCAATTACTAGTAGTAATTCAAACCGAGTTTTACCCTAGTTCCAAGTCATTAATCAAGAGACAAGAAAAAAAAATTACAGTTTTATGAAAAATGAAAAAATAATTAAAATAAATAAATAATGAAATGAACAAGAGAATTTGATATGAGAAACAATCATTGAATCTGGAAAGAAAAAAAAAGGTTTAACTTACTTGTACAATTCAAACATTTCAGTTTATTGTTGCATCTGCAACTTGCAATGTAGATGTTGACCCTTTATGTAGTGTAGATGCCGACGCAAAATGTGTTCATTTTCAACTGCAAATAATGGTTTTATAAATGTAATTAGTGTTGTTGTGAATTCGCGAAAAGATGATCAATCGAATACATTTTTCTTCTAGAGTTCTTAATTAATATGATGAATAGTGTTACAAACATCTAGGCTTCTTTATATATATCTAAAAGCCGATATAATTTTAATAGAAACAAAAAATTTCTAAAACATATTGAATGTTGTACCTCTACTTATTCTAAATTGAATCCCAAAAAACTTAATATGATTTTAAATCACTTAGATTAACAAATATATATATATTATGGAAGCTACAAAGCATTAATAATTTTTTAACAATAAAAGATGACAAAAAGAGTATTATAGTAAGAGATGAAAACTCATTAAGGATGTGATGAGTTAGTAGTTTAGCTATTGCAATTGGTTTTATTATGCTCCAAGTTGAGAGTAGAGGTATTTCGAAAGGTAATAGACTCAAAGGTTACTCTAGATCCATGTAGATGAGAGTTTATGTTTAAATTATAGATCTGCTTATAGGGTATGAGTCATAATTTTAGATATATCGGCAGGTAAAATACAGAATATTAAATACAATGCCATTACTGAAGATTTTCACCCAACGACTTTACGAAACTTATCATCAATTAACTAAAAGTTGATGAAGTTTTTTTACAGTGACGTGTTTAAGTCCCTAAGCTGACTAATTGCATTGTTGAATTAGTACACTATTTGGCATAAATATAAAGTAAATACTGATCCAATAATTGAATTAGAATCTGAATCTCAACTAACTTAAGAATTATATTTAAAGTCAAATCTACATGTTGGTTCAATGGACCTCACATTTCATTTCCTCTCGAGGTAGAGCATCCTCATATATGACTATGTCTGCAAATTTGTAAAATATAAATAGGAATCTACAACTATATGTTATTTTTAACCAAATAGTGGCAGTTTAATAGTTTCTATTTGAAGAAGAATTGTTCTATTGGTTTAGGTCCAATATCAATTTCATTTAAATGCAAAATTATCAAAATTACTTATATTTAGCCAGTCAAAATGATGTTATGTTTTACACCATTAGAAAATCTGATAAATGAGCTACTCGACAACTATACTTATCTTACGAAATTAGTCGGATGTTAAAAATGTGGTCATTCTTTTGTTACAAAACCAAAAAAAAAAAAGAAAAAAACTGTATATTACTTTTTTTTTTTTTTTCTTAAATGGATGCGAAGTAAAATTGAAAGGCGACAATGCATCCATCCACGACCATTAAATTATGGTTTCACGTATATATATTTATTTAAATACTATATTTCTTAGATGTATTTAGTGTAGTTAAATATCCTTGATTGGTCTCCTTACACATACGCAAGCAGGAAATTAAGAGACAAATGTTAGTCAACTTTGCCTCTTGGAGGAGACTTCAGCCATTGTCACTCTAAATAATGTTAAGGCTATAGTTTGGCCTTAAATACACTGGTACAGCTACAATTTTTAATCACTTTCTTCATATAAACTTATTCAGTTTTGATTTTCAATGACATAAATTTTAAAATAAGTAATTGGTTTAGTCTCAAGCAATCTACAAAAACAACATTTATATATGTTAAAGCAATCAAAAAGGACAACTGTTTTGACCTAATGTAATACAGATATGAAAATTATACGAAACTACAAACTTCTAAAGTGAGAAATGCGGAGAAGGGAAACCGGAGAGATGACCGTACGTTACTAAAAATACCAAAATGGTACCAATTTCTAAAATTAATACCCCCACCACATTAAAGTGTGTATCTATGTATAGGCCCTACAAAAACGCATAGCCTCACATGAGTTGGCTGGACTTGAACATACATTATCTGAAACGCATAGACTGTAAAATGGATGATTATACAGTCTTAATTAACACTTTATAAAAAAAATGAAAGATTGTATTGGCAAATTTTTATTTATTTTATTTTTTATCAAAAAAAATAAAATTATTTAATCGTCATCTACATGTTTTATTGTACATTTTGGATAATCGAATAAGTTTAATATTACTTAAATAAGTTTAGTGTATTTTAATACTTCAAACTTTTTTTATGGTACTTTAATATAATTATGCATTATTACCAATAACTCTATATATAAAATAAAAGTCATATATTCTTACTAAAAATATCTTAACTAGTAAATTTTCTGTTTGAATTTTTACTTTGCCAACTACATATGATATGTGTGACTGAATATGAGTGGTGTCAGGTTGGCAAATATTATCACAAACCAAAAATAGACTACATTTTTATTTTTAAGACTTCGTTTTTATTTCGATATTATATCTAACCCACAGTATGAAACCAGAAAGACAAATTTGCAACAAATACATCTATGTTCTTACATTATTTGACGAAGTCATTATTAGTTCAAATAAAATATGTAATAATAATAGTACAAATTTATAGTAATAGGTTTGACAACGAACATGCATCCAACCAAATATATGTTAATCAATTAGCTAATTAGCTATTATAAAATTCTAAACCATAATTAAATTCAGGTTACTTCCATTTCACTGTCTATATCCTCGTCAATAATATACAACAGCATATGATTACGCAACTCGTTACGTACATATTAGTTAGATGATTAAAAAAAAAAAAAATTGGTTAGATGATTGCGTGTAGTATTAATATATAAACACTAATTAAGACGAAATCGAGCTTAAGTTTAAACTCGGTTCTGAATACATCAACCTAAAATAATCTAAACTCTAGTCAAATATGAACTAGTCAAAAGGATTGTGAGTTATAATACAATGTTCTCTCTGTATACGCTAATTTACGTGTAGCCTACAAATGTCGTTCCTTTTTGGTTAACACTATATATAGTTAAACCATCATCTATATATCTATTTTTTTCTTACAAAAATGGTTTTGTGATATTGTATTGTGGCGAAAACACTATTTCAGCCAAAATTGTGGAAACGAGTTTTGATGCAAAAAGGATTCAAACTGCGTAACAAATAATAGCAAATTTAATATCGAGATCATTATAATGATAAAATTCTAAACGCTAACAGCTAAATTTTTTGATTCAATGTAAACATTAATTAAATTTGATTTGCAACGAAACTGTTGTAAGTATGAGACATACCAATTTTATTCATTTTGGGTATAATCTAAATTAAGAACGTTTTACAAACTCAAAAGATTTTTTTTTTTTTAAACCTGCATTCAAACTCAACATCCATACTTGTATAGTGACTTTGGATTACGTATACATATATCTTAGAAATGTTTTTTTTTTTTGGATAAAAATATCTTATAAATGTTCTATATCTATACACTCCTCAAAACTACATAAACAAACGATCGAGGCCATAATATAGATAAAAAAAATTGAATAATTATCGTAATCCAACAATGCTTAAGAAGTAGTACCAAAGAAGAGATATGTATTTTTTAAAAAGAAAGAAAAAAGAAGGGATACTAAAGTGCTATTTCTTTTGGGCTTTTTTAAAAAAGGTATTGTTTGGTATCAAACAAATGGTTCTTGTTTTACGCTCAGAGCACGAGTGGACAAAAAAGTATATTATACCTCCATAACAAAGAGAGCAACATGCACATGATGCATCCAAGATAAAACCAAAAATGATTTTAAATAAAGAAACATTTATAATTTTATACCATTGCTTTTGTTTTGGATATAAACAAAACCAGTCGTTTGCTTTGCTAGAATCCGATGCGAATCACTTTAAGAAGAACTCTTCTTCTCTCTTTTTTCTTCGTATTTAAGAGTCATGACGCAGTTTTAAAGTCCTAAAATCAGCAAAAATCCACCGGAAAAGCATTTCTCTTTAGGTACCGTATATGTTTATAATAGAAACTTTTAGAAGATAGTGTTCAATATGGTTCAAAACAAGAAAATATATTATATTGCTCTCACTATCTGTTTTTTTTTTTTTTTTTTTTTTGATAAAATTTGAATATGTTGCTCTCACTGTCGCATTTGGTTGTTCATCATCATTTTCTAGAGTTCTCATATTTGTAATTTTTGGGAATCTAAACTAAGCAGTAATATATATTAGCGAAGTCCAATGTATATTTTTGGTTTTTTAACATGTCGACTATTGGGAATGTATCAATAGTAGATGTCTTTATTTTTATTAAAGACATATTTACTTCTAACTAATATATATATATATATATATATATATCACTGCTTTTTATTGGTTTTATGATTCAATCGACCAAGAACCAGTCAGAATCTACTTTTACATCCGTTTCGATCTCACAACGATTTAAATCCGAATATATGTATATGTGTGTTCACTGACTAAGCATCGACTCAATTTATGTAAGTTTACATTGGACATAGAGAAAAGATGAGACAATGAAATTTGCCTATTATTAGCATAGAGCCTCATTGGACGGTTGATGCAATTTCACTTTTTTTCCTCACATGTTACATCTGTTCTTTAAGTATCCTACTCTTTATTCATTTCCCATTTTACAATTGATTTTTTCTTCTTTTTTGTTTTTTTTTGGGTAATGGGTAAGATCTTAATTAGGCTAAAATTCAGACTAATTAGTCTAAGACATATAAAAACCCCTCTTGTAATTTAAGATATTTATTTACATCGGCTAAAAAATAATTACACCGATTTTAGTTGATGGTGGAATCTGTAATTCTTGAATTCATAGGTGTTGATGGAAATAAATGAAAGGAGATAATTTCAAAAAATCCTTTATTATAAATCATAGGTCACTTGACTAATAAAAACCTGCCACATGGAATTTGGTTCATAATATTAATATTAAAATAAAATATATATAAAAAAAACTGTAACATCTTCATATCTTTATCTTTTCTAGTACATATTTTGAAATAAAATTTTGAAAAACAAAAGAAATCATATAAACCAACTTATTCTTAAAAAAAATATTTCTCACACACCACACCGTGATTACATGATTATTCAAAATTTGTAACCATCTAAAAACAATAAACTGATTTATCTTCTTTTAAAATCCATTTCTCATTCTCTCCTCTTTGCAGCAATTTTTTTTTCCTTTTTATTATTTTCCATTGAAGATTCAAGAATTTGTATCATTGTCATGGAAGCTACATAGTCTCTAAGCTATTTCTATCAGATTCAAAAACAAAATGAGAGAAAGCTCAACGTGTACAACCTTTTGCAACGCTGCAATGGTTAATCAATTATTCTTTAGCATTTCTTGTGGATCAAGAAACAGATATTTTGTGTGAATAATGTGTGGAGTTTCTTATGAAGCAAGAAACACATATTTTGTGTGAATAATGTATGTTTACCAGTTGTAACGAGAGCGGATCGGATTGCGGCAGGAGACCAATCAGGACGTTTTTGTTTAAGAAGTGATACACAGAGTTTTAACCCTAAATAATTCTGCAAGTGCACAGACAATCGCACTAGTATTAAAGGGATCGAATCCACAAGGACAAAGGTTACACTATGAAATTATGAGATTTGTAAATAAAGGTAAGACAAAGTATGTGGTTGATTTCGAAACAGATTTGCAATTAAATTAAAGCGGTGTAAACTAATAAAGAAAAAGCACTAGATCAGGGTAATTCGCAGATGATTCGGAGATGAGAACTTAGCAACTATTCAGGATCTAATTCAGCAAAGGTGTAGAACTCAAACATAAAAATAATATCGACCCACTCTCGTGGCGACGACAACTTTATCTAACAACCTAGATACCTAAACTCTCGCTTGGACCTAGAGATGCAGATAAGCATTAAAGAATGAGTTCAATATGTTCACAACCAGCCGCACCAACTCTCGTCACCTACGTCTCATTGCTCACCAATGTCTTTTCTAGCAACCTAAAACACTCTCGCGAATAGGTTTAACCTAAAATTATAGATTAAGTGGCCACTTTAATCTAAGCATTAAGACCAACAATTGGCGAAGACAGTATATATTTATGTATCCTATTTGTGCTCAGTTTATCATCTCATGAATACCTTTGAAAATCCTAATCTAGTTAAAAGACTATCAGACATAGAAGAAGAAAACATAGCAATGGAATAAAAGGAATTCATGAATAAATACTGAAAGTAACAAGGTTCAGAATTCTTCTCAAAACAAAGTATGGATGTTCTCCAAGTCAAAGCAATCGAAACAAAGGAGATGGGAACAAGGAACTAGGCGATGGCGACAAAGGAGGAGAAGGAGAGGATCTTCAAGCAGCTTCTACTTTTTCTCCAGGGAAAAGGACGTGTTTTTTAAGGAGAAGCTGCTGACCTATTTAATAACCCGAAATTAAGTCAATTCGAGCCCACTAATCCTCGCTGGCGGCGGAGCATGTGCTCCCACTGGGTGCTCGCGTGTAATTGGGTCCTTTTGGGCTCTTTTGCTCCAAATTTACCTCTTTTTGCTTCAAAAGCCCAATAAGCTTCAGTCTATCCAATTTATGCTCCAAGACCTCATTCTGACCTGTTAAGACTCAAAATAGACTCGAAAAACACTAAAAACGACTATAAAACATTAGTAAATATAGGCCAAAATCATCATATATCAAGAAGAGCGACTATTCCTGCCAACAGGTGCAGCCATCGATGTACCTGACATGAATTCATATCCTGACCCTACAGCTACAAGTATACCTGAACCTGGTGCTGCTATATCCGGCTGTACTTGAAACCAAAAGAAAAATCAGTAATATTTGTGACAAATTTGAATGTAAGAAAGAGGAAAAAGTAAATTAGGAGTTAATATATACTTCACCTTGAGAATGGCAGGAGATAATGAATTTGGACCTCTAGACGAAAATCTTGTGACCTTAGTTGCTGATGGTCGGCCAATGAATGTCTTGGTCGGGCTGATTTTAGCTTTTGGAAATCTGTGGGAATCATTAAAAGAAAAAGAAAAAGTGTCTATTACAGCTAAAGAATTCATAACTGGATTACATAAAGAGAAATGTGAAGGAAGAGAAGCTTACTTGGTTGTTTGGATATACAACATAATATCCATCCTAAATTCGTTATCAACGTAGGCAAAAGGGATAGTTACGAAATGCGGGTTCACACTATCTGATGGCTGCACCAGCGACTCCTATTGTTTGCGCAAAATTTGCTAATTCTCCTTCAATTCTAGGCGTTTTGAAGAAAAGCAAGATTTTACCCTTAGCTTTGCCGGCTTTCATCTCCTTTGGTGTCAAGTCATTGAAGTAAATAATATCAGTGAATCCAACTTCTTTTCCAGTGTATAAACCTTCTTGACCCTGAGAATCAGATCCTACAAGAAAGAGTTAAATAAACGGTTGCAATTTCTTGGGGTACAAGCAACTGAATACATATATACCAGTAAGGTTATATTGTTTCCAAGAGTGACGGGCATGAAGAATTTTCGGTCCATGGTCGTAGCCAGATGGTTATGATCCCTGGAGCAACATTAGCAATGGTTTGAGCATCGAGACCATCGTTCCCTCCCGAGGATACCACAGAAATTCCCTTCATAACAGCGTGGAAAGCAGCAATAGCAAAATCACTCCTATCTACCTTGAAATCAAGTGGTACCGAGGATCCAAGAGAGAGTGATAGTACATCAACACCATCACGTATGGCGTGGTCTATGGCCTTTAGAATATATGGTGTGAAACACTCTTCGTTAGACCAACACACTTTGTAAGTGGCTATAAGCGCCCAAGGGGCACTGCCTTTCGCGGTACCCTGACCTAGACCAAAATAATTTTTGTTTTGAACAAAAGAACCTGCGGCCGTCGATGCACAATGCGTTCCATGGCCATTTTTGTCTTGTGCTGACATGAACTCTTCATTCTTCTCTGCATTGTACTTTCCTTAGAAGATGATGGATGGCCAAGCCGATAATGCCATGTAGAAATTGAGGTTTTTGGGGTAGATGAGATAAAGAAGGAGTTGATCACATAAGGTTTAATCGGCCACTCATACAACTGGTCCTTAGTTTGTTCTTGGAGTAATGGGACACCTGCGCTGAGATCATTTATTTGGAAATGAGCAGGGAAATATTTGACAGAAACTTGGTTAGTATTGCATAGACGGTAAACAGAGATAAATTTTCTTTGAATATTTGGAACATATAAGACTTTTCTAAACCAAGTGACTTGGAAAAAGAGTAAAGAGGGATCATAGAATTGTCACCAAGAAGAACTTCATTAATCCGTTGTATGATTGATGAAGAACGAGATTTTAAATATCTGAGGTTATGGGATGAGTAGCTCCAGAGTCGAAAAGCCATGAAGCATGCAATGCTTGAGAGCCGATGACAACATTGGCACACGGCTGCCATGGTGTGGGATTAGTGATTGGTCCTTGTGGGAACGAGGAAGGTTGAGGAACAAGAGTCAGGTGAGGGCAACACCGAGAGATATGTCCCTGAGTGCCACAGAACTGGCAGCGACCAAGGTAAGGTCTAAATTGTCGTTGCTCTGGTTTCTGATTTGGATCACTGTGACAGGGCTGGTGTTGTTTGTTGTGTAAGCGATTTTGAGGGTTAGTAACAGCATTTGCAGAGAAGGGGAGAGATAGAAGCGGAGAAACATGTTGGAGTTTAGACTCATGATTGATGAATTTTTTTTGTGAAGCTCAGTGAGTAATGGGGGAACATCACGAGCTTTGATTTGATCAACTAGTGATGCGTATTCCTCTAAAAGGCCATCAAGAATACAATCAATCTGATCATCATGATCAAGTGATTTTCTGAGGATCAACTCAAGTAATAATATAATGTTGTGCATTATTAAAATAGAGCTCCACAATCACAGGGATTACAAGAGCAAATGTAATAGAATATTTACAAGATAGATATCAGGGATTTGAATGATTGTAGATGATATGTGATTGATCATAGATGAGATGTCTTTCTTTAACATAATTAACTGTTTTTTAATTTTTGTGAGATGTATCAAAATGACACACTTTATTAAACGGATGAAGTAATCCTTTAGCAGTGAATCTACAAATACACATTTAGCCAAAATCTAGAGGTTTGAAGCATAAAATAGATATATGTTAGGCCAAGTCCAACCAGACGTTATAATGCTATCATAGCGTAAAGTTATCTACTTTATCTCTCCAACGGCACATCATATATGATGCTATTATAGCAGGATTTAAGATTTCGCTATAGTGTCACACCAAATAAAGTGGGACATTGTAGCGACATGATATTTTATTTTTATTTTAATACTATTATACATTAAAACCAGAAAATTGAAAAATTAAAACCAAACAAACATTAAAAAAAAAAACTAAAAACAACAAAATAGATTTAGAAAACATAGTAAAAACTTAAATAATAATCTATTTTTGATTAATTAGAAAATTAATTAAAATAATTTAAATATTTATCAATGATTAAATAGTAAAAACCGTTTGTAGTTTAATAGTCTAATAGTAAAGAATATTCTTTTTAGTAATATAATAGTAGAGAATATATTTTTTTGTGTGGTATTTGGTTGTGTGGTTGAAGATGAAAAACATTTTAGTGCTATACCATTTTAGTGTAATTTTGACCCTATTTTAGTGTTCTCCATTGGAGATTCTCTAAAGTTTTAGACTTGCAATAGAGAGAATTAATATTAAAAATTCAAATTTGTCTAAACATTGTTTCATTGGTGCATAAAGAGTTGGCTAAGTTGTTTAGTCGGATTATTTCATTCTCTTACAAAATAAAGATAGATCCACATCAAAATATGTAAAGTTCATGGGGGGTGGGGGGGGGGGGGTTATTAACATCTATTTATAGATATATATAAAGAGTAAATTCCAACCTTGTCAACAAGATCATTCTAAAAACCAAAAAAAAATAAAAAAAAAATAAGATCATTCTATTAAAGAGGATGGGATGAGAAAAATGTCTTCAACATCCTCAGATGACGAGGAAAAAAAGGTTTTGTGTGGTTTTGTAAGGTAATGTTTTTAAGTAATTGGTTGCTGTTATGAACTATTCTTCAACATTGACTCTTAACTGTTAATCCTCTGGCAAACAAGTTTGGCTGAATGCAATTTCTTTTCTTCCAAATTAAGCATATAATAAGTCAACGTATATGGTACTTCAATTTCTTTTAATGGTAATTTTGTTTATTTCTTAACTGTCTGTCATACTTGTGTATGTGTATTTTTAGAATCTCGTTAATTAGTTCTGTAGTTTCAGCCTATAATTCTTATATATGAGACAAAACAAAAACTTGTAATGGAATCAGAGAACCATTGTTGAGGGGCAAGATTAGTATCACCCCTCTAGAGCTACAAAATGGACAAATCTTTTCTGATTACAAATACAAGTTCTAAGGCATGTCCTCTAATCATCATTCTCGTGTTAGTCTTGAACGGAGTCTTGATCTTTGCGGCACAACTCAATGACTTGGATTATAAGGTAAGTGGCATTTAGTAACGATCCTAAAATCTAGTAACGATCCTATAAATAACATATGAACAATCTTTGTTTTCCCAAAAATCACAGATTCACATTGTGCACTTGGGAGCAAAGAAACATAATACCCCTGAGCTAGTTACTGAATCACATTACCAAATTCTTGAACCAATTCTTGGAAGGTACACATATATTGTTAGCGAAATATTAAAAATCCTTATGATACTCAATTTCTTGTTTTATATTTCGTGCTTATAGCAAAGAAGCTGCCAAGAATTCTATAGTATATAGTTACAGGCATGGTTTTTCCGGCTTTGCAGCAAAGCTTACCGCATCCCAAGCAAAGAACCTTTCAGGTACTTCAAATTTCCATACTTTACATTAAACTATCAAAAGAAACTATGAAATCACATTATGATATGTTTTTCAGCGCATCGCGAGGTTCTTTCTGTTGTATCAAGTCGAATACTAAGGTTGAAAACAACAAGGACATTTGATTACTTGGGACTTTTACCTAGTTCTCCAAACGGTGTTCTAAATGATACCAACATGGGCAGTGAAGCTATTATTGGTGTCATAGACTCAGGGATATGGCCAGAGTCACAATCATTTAACGACACAGGTTTAGGACCAATCCCAAAGCGTTGGAAGGGTCAATGTGTGTCTGGAGATAGATTTAACGCCTCAATACATTGTAACAAAAAGCTTATAGGAGCCGAGTTTTTCACAGAAGGTCTTACCGATGCAAGGAATGGACGATACGATTTCCCTTTAGAAGATGAGTTTAGGTCCTCCAGAGATGGCGTGGGACATGGGACACACGTGGCTGCAATCGCTGCTGGTTCTTTTGTGGCAAATGTAGGCTACAATGGACTTGCTGGAGGAACCGCAAGAGGCGCGGCTCCTCATGGACGCATAGCTATGTACAAGGCGTGTTGGGGCGGTGTTGGATGTGTAACACCTGATATACTAAAAGCAATGGATCATAGTATACGTGATGGAGTTGATGTTATATCCATTTCTATCGGTACAGATGCGCCTGCGAGTTTTGATATTGATCAGAGCGATATTGCATTCGGTTCTTTCCAAGCTGTGATGAGAGGCATTCCCGTTGTCTGTGCTGCTGGAAACGAGGGACCTAACGCTCAAACCATTGATAATGTTGCTCCATGGATCATAACCGTTGCTGCTACATCTATGGATCGTTCTTTCCCAATCCCCATCACTCTTGGAAACAATCTAACTATTTTGGTAGGACTACCCATTTTGACATTTTTTTGTTAAAGAAGTTCCGAGCCTAGGCCCAAAATCTCTTCAGTCCGGGGATTAGAGCATTGTTTTATTTATCTTCTTGAATCTTTCAGGGTGAAGGTTTAAACAAATTTTCAGAGGATGGATTTGCTGATCTTATACTAGCAGATGAAATGCTCGAATCCTCTATCGCACAAGGGCAAACTAAAGATAAAATCGTGCTTGCGTTTACGCCAGATAATATGGCGATACGAAAGGCAGATAGCATCAAGAAGGCTGGATGTGCTGGCATGATTTATGCACA
This sequence comes from Cardamine occulta, assembly GCA_028015245.1. Lineage (NCBI taxonomy): Eukaryota > Viridiplantae > Streptophyta > Magnoliopsida > Brassicales > Brassicaceae > Cardamine > Cardamine occulta. The sequence goes on from CM051367.1 coordinate 4,823,165, forward strand.
ATCTGTAATTGATCCAACATATTGTAGTGGCTTCGATGTTCCTTGTGCCGTGGTAGATTACGAATTCGGAACTGACATTTTATACTATATCCAAACCACCGAGTAATAAATCTTCAACACCTTTCTTTAACCATCACTTTCCGATTAATTATTCTTTTATCTAACACGAGAACTTTTTGGTTTTTGTAGTGTGCCTAAAGTAAAAATAGGCTCTTCCAAGACAACTGTTGGGCAGCCTATTGCAACTAAAGTGGCTCGTTTCTCTTGTAGAGGACCTAATTCTGTTTCTCCAGCAATTCTCAAGGTTTGTGTAGTTATTAACCTTTTTTTTTTTTAATGTTGTTCTTTCTTTAAACAATTTGATATAACTTTTGATTGAATTTGGGATTATGCTGGATAATAATGCAGCCAGACATAGCAGCACCGGGTGTTAACATTCTTTCTGCAGTATCTGATGTGTATGAGTTCATGTCGGGGACGTCAATGGCGACTCCTGTTGTGTCTGGAATCGTTGGGCTACTTAGACAAACCCACCCTGATTGGTCTCCTAGTGCAATCCGATCCGCTCTTGTCACAACAGGTTCTTACTTAACATTTTCAAATATACAACTAAGCACTATTTAATAAATAAATGAAAAGAGAATAACGACGAAAAATGTCTTTAGTTCATATGGTTAAAGGTTGTACATTTAATTTCAACTCTTGTTAGTCACGTTACCTCGCATAGGGTCGACCAAATAATGTAAAGAAAACCAAATAACGACAAAATAAAAACCCTAGTCTTCGTAAATAATGAAACTCTAAATTTTTTTATTTTCATAAAGATTATTAATTATGGTAAAGAATTAGTATTTTTATATTAATTTCATTTGAATGGTACTTCCGAAGAGTGATTCATCAAAAGTAGTCATTCATGAAATTCTTCATAGTAATAAGACTAATTTGGGTTTGAGATTAAAAAACATCTCACTAAAGCATCTTTATTTATTTTTTCTTTTTTTTTAGCATGGAGGACCGATCCATTTGGAGAGCCAATATTTTCAGAGGGATCAACACGTAAACTTGCTGACCCATTTGATTATGGAGGAGGCCTGATCAACCCGGAGAAAGTATCAAGCCCGGGCCTTGTCTACGACATGGGGCTTGACGACTACCTCCATTACTTGTGTTCTGCGGATTACGATGACGAATCTATTTCCAAACTATTAGGAAAACCTCACAACTGCTCTTCGCCAAAGCCATCGATGCTTGATTTCAATATGCCTTCCATCACTATCCCAAGTCTTACAGGAGAGGTCACTGTGACTAGAACGGTGACGAACGTTGGACCGGTCGATTCGGTTTACAGACCAGTGCTTGAGCCTCCTCTTGGTATAGAGCTTGAGGTGAATCCCAAGACTCTTGTGTTTGGTTCAAATATCACGAAGATTACATTTAGTGTGAATGTGAGAACGAGTCATAGAGTGAACAGTGATTATTATTTTGGGAGCTTGGGCTGGACCGATGGAGTTCACAACGTCACTATTCCTGTTTCTGTGAGAACAAAGATCTTGAGAAATTACGTTTGATCATTCTTCATTAGTAACTATAGTTTTTTTGTTGTTGTTGTAATGATTCATTTTGGATCTTGAGATCGTTGTTGGGCATATTCATTTTGGTCTTCACACGTATCAAAACCCGTAACAACTTTGGGTTATCATAAATCAAAATAGTTTTTATAAACAAGTCTTTGAATGATACTCAAAGTTTTCAGATCTTTGGCCCAGGGAGGCCATGTTAAAGCCCATGGCCAGGTGGAACAATTAGCGTTTCATGCTCGAGGAGAATTGATCCCTGGCCTTGAGCCTTGGACCAACAACTATGACCCACTAAAATTATTTTCATGTCTTTTAGTTTATAAGCTTTTAATTTTTTTTTTTATTTTGCATATTTCTACTGCAACAGTCCAAATATGTTTTTTCAGGATGAAAGTGTGAATACTAAACTACGAAATCACATTGATAATCATTTTTTAAAATGTATGTCTATTTTTTTATATCAAAAAGTTATTTGAAAATGTAACAAATGAAACAATAATAAAAAAAGTTTCAAATTATAAGTAAACATAAAATACAATTGTAGTTTTTTTCCAACAATTTTATAGACTACATTTTAATATATATTTTTGATCCCAATAGAATAAAATTATGGCTCCGCCATTGCAAATGTATGTTTTCATGATTGCCAGAAACAGGTCTCCATACTTCTTCTAACTTCCACACACTCATCAGTCCCTCTCTTTCTCTCTTATTTTTCTTCTTGTGGGTTTTGATCAGCTTCAAAGATTCTACAGCCATGGACACGTGAGATGATTGTTAGGGTGTTTGGTGTTTTATTTTTATCAATTACGTTTTGGTATTCAAGTGTTTTCATATTTTTGCATTAGGATTATGATTAAATTGTATTAACGAAATTCACCAAAGTTACTCGCCATGAATTTTTGGGTACAAGATGGAGTTGGCTGGGGAGGGAGTTCTAACATCAAATATTGTGGATGTAACAGTTCTGACGGGTGTCGCCATCAAATATGGAATTTCCACCCTACAACGGCACCACAAACGCAGTCGAATTAATGGTTGCAAAAGTGTGATGACTATTTCCATGACCAGATGGTGTTCAAGGATGATATTAAAGTACGACAAGCTACATTTTTACTAACTAGACATGCTTATCACTGAAATAACAACGTTCGATAATTGGTCACTCATACACTAGGATGGGCTGTAAATTAGATCCTTGATGATTTCCAATATGAAATCTGTCCAAGACCATTTCTAAAATATTTGATTCAACAATTATGTCTTAATAGATTGATGAAACACTTAAACAAAGAGACATGAAGAAGAACATCACTAACCGTTATCTGCAAACATGAATCCCTTGTGCAGATGATCTTTGATCTCTTGATTTCTTCTTCCCTTAACCCTTTCCTTGAGTGGATTCTTTGATGGAGAGAATCCTGTATTTTCTTTTTCAATTTCCTGTCTTTTTTTTGTTGTAAATCTCTTATGTTTTCACACACTTTTCTAATCCATAACTACTTCTATTTATACTTAATGAAGAGTTATGAAGATGATACCTTTTAATTACAACTTTATATTATACATATATATATATATATGTATACCTTAATGAGAACTTTACATTAGCATATATTGGGTAAGGGAAGAGGGTTATCAATATACCCAATTCTAACACTGTAACCGAGACCGATCTATCACGGTATCGACTTTAATGTATTAGAACTATAGACTTTAATATGAACTTGAACTTTAATTATTGAACTGTTAATACATCAGCCACATTAACGGAAATATTCTTACATTCTCCCACTTGGCCGTTGTGTTAACTTAATGATTCAATATCTATAATGCGCATCTTTTCAACAAGTTCAATAAAAAAATTTTAAGTACCGTAAAATCAGAGATAGCCGAGTCATGGCGGTTGCCCATCATTTACTCCGATAGGTTCCCTTTCAAGTACCACACACCAACTCTAACTTCACTACTTCTTTAATATCGAGATTAACCTTTATTCTCAGATTTCTTAATGTTGAGACTAACTTTAATTCTCAACTATATATGTTATCTTAAAACCATAATATGTACATAACCATTATGATAACATATTTTATTTGTAGAAAACACAAACTTCATTGAATTCAACTTTGAGTAACAACTTTACAATAGCATAATTAATACAGCAAGGTATTTTCTATAATACCCATTCTCTCTACATGGCCAATGAAAACACCGGGTGGTAATCCTTTAGTCAACGGATCCGCTACCATCATGTCCGTTCCGATATGCTCAAATGCTACTCTGCGTTTCTGCACTTCTTCTTTCACAGACAAATACTTTATCTCCATGTGCTTAGCACCTTTTGAGTATTTGTCATTCTTTGAGAAGAAGACTGCTGCGGAATTATCACAGTAAATTCTCAGCGGCTTGGCTATACTGTCAGCAATTCCAAGTCCTGAGATAAAGTTTCGCAGCCACAATGCATGAACCGTGGCCTCAAAGCAAGCCACGAATTTGGCCTCCATGGTGGAAGTAGCAATGACAGACTGCTTTCCACTCTTCCATGATACTGCTCCCCCAGCTAATAGGAACAGATAACCAAACGTCGACTTCCTGCTATCGACGCAACCGGCATAGTCTGAATCTGAATATCCGACGATCTCAATTCTGTCGGATCTCCTGTATGTAAGCATAAACTCTTTGGTGCCTTGCAAGCACCTGAGGACTTTCTTTGTAGCTTTCCAGTGTTCCATCCGGGATTACTTTGATATCGACCCAGCACACCAACAGCAAAACTGATGTCTGGTCGAGTACATGTCTGAACATAGTTCAGACTCCCAACCACTGATGCATAAGGAATTCCCTCCATTTCTTTATGCTCTAACTCATTTCTCGGACATTGTTTTTTACTGAATTTGTCCTCTTTCTGAATTGGAACCTTTCCGATGGAGCATTTTTCCATCCCGTATCTCTCTAAGACTTTATTTATGTATCCTTTTTGAGATAAACTTAACAATCCTTGTGATCTATCCCGAATGATTTCTATCCCGATCACATAGGATGCCTCACCCATATCCTTCATTTCGAAGTTCTTAGAGAGATATTTCTTTATGTCACACAACATTCTCATGTCATTTGCAGCTAGCAATATGTCGTCAACATACAATACAAGAATGATAAACTTGCTCCCACTAACCTTCATATAGATTCATCGATCAATGATGACCTCTACGAAACTGTATGACAAAATGGTATCATTAAACTTTAAATACCATTGTCTCGAAGCTTGTTTTAGTCCGTATATTGACTTCCTCAGCCTACACACTAGATTTTCTTTTCCTGTGGCCACGAAACCTTTAGGTTGGTCCACATAAACTTTTTCTTTAAGTTTTCCATTGAGAAAAACGGTCTTTACATCCATTTTATGAAGCTCTAAATCATAATGAGCCACCAAACCCAAAATAATTCTTAAGGAGTCTTTCTTTGAAACTGGAGAAAAAGTTTCTGAATAGTCAATGTCTTCTTTTTGGGTGAAATCTTTAGCAACAAGACGAGCCTTGTATCTTTCTATGTTTTCTTTCGAGTCACGTTTGGTTTTAAAGACCCATTTACACCCAACAGTTTTGAATCCATCAGGTAACTCTACTAAGTCCCATACTCTATTAACACCCATAGAAGAAATTTTTTCTTCCGCAGCATTCAACCATTTTTCAGAATTATTACTATTCATGGCTTTTCAAAATGTGTTCGGGTCTTCATCAAGACTCATGTCACATTCATTTTCAATAGCGTAAACCACATAATCATCTGTAATAGAAGATCTTCTTTCTCTTATAGATCGTCTTAATGGTTCTTGTGGTACATTATTCTGTTCTTGAATTATGACAGGTTCAGTAACTTGTGGGATTATCACATCATCATGTTGTTCTATTGTGACATTTGACTGTGATGTAACAATAGGAACAACAACCTCAGGTGCGACAACATTTGAAGGATTTTCAAATTGAACTTCATGAATATCCACTTTTTGTTGTTCAACACTCCCACTAGTTTCACCATTTTCAATGAATCTTGCATTACCTATTTCAACTATTCTCGTACTATGCTTAGGACAGTAAAACACATATCCTTTAGACTTTTCCGGATAGCCAATGAAATATCCACTGACCGTCCTAGAGTCTAATTTCTTTTCATGTGGATTATACAACTTTACTTCTGCAGGGCAACCCCAAACTCATAAATGTCTCAAACTGGGTTTTCTCCCTGTCCAAAGTTCAAACGGAGTCATAGGCACTGCCTTACTAGGAACCCGGTTTAAGACATAGGTTGCTGTCTTTAATGCATAAATCCACAACAATATGGGTAAATTGCAATTACTTACCATACTCCTAACCATTTCCATTAAAGTACGGTTCTGCCTTTCAGCTACACCATTCTGCTGTGGAGTTCCTGGCATTGTGTATTGCACATAAATGCCCTTACTTTCTAGAAGTTTCGCAAAAGGACCAGGACATTGTCCACTTTCGGTGAATTTTCCGTAAAACTCACCACCTCTATCAGACCTTACAATTTTAACTTTCTTTTCCAATTGTCTTTCCACTTCATCGATGAATATTTTCAGTACATTCACCGATTCAGCTTTTTCATGCAATATATAAGTATATCCAAATCGTGAGAAGTCATCAATAAAGGTGATGAAATATCTTTCACCACTCCAAGACGGAGCACTAAACGGACCACATATATCAGTGTGAATCAACTCTAAAAGTTGAGAACTTCTTGTGACTGGTTTCTTAGTGATGTGTTTGGTTTGTTTTCCTTTAATACACTCTATACACATATCAAAGTCACTAAAATCCAACGAAGGTAAAATTTCATTCTTTACCAATCGCATAATCCTTTCCTTGGATATGTGACCTAATCTTTTATGCCACAAGAATGCTGAGTTTTCATTAGATGCACTACGTTTAATACCTTGATTCTCAACATTGAACAAAGATTCAGAAAAACTTTCATCAAGATTAAACTTGTAAAGTGAATCAAACAAAGTACCACTACCATAAAAGTAATCATTTCGGTACAAAGAAAAAACACCATGTCCAATCTTAAAATCAAATCCTAAATCATCCAACCTACTTACAGAAACAAGATTTCTAGCACACTCAGGTACATAGAGACAATTTTCAAGATCTATAAAACAACTAGTGTCCAAGACCAATCTATACGTCCCAATGCCTTCAATTCGTGCCTTCATCCTGTTTCCCATGAACAAGTACCTTTCAGTTCTTCTTAAAGGCTGGATCGTACTGAATCCCTTTTCAATATGGGATACATGAGTAGATGCACCAGAATCAAGCCACCAAGTATTTCTAGGTACTTCAATAAGATTTAATTCAGAACAAACATATAAATGTTGTGTACCTTTCTTATTGAACCATGCCTTCTTTTTCGGACAGTCTTTCTTGAAGTGCCCCTCTTTCTTGCAAAAGAAACACTTCACTACCTTTTGAATTTTACTTTCAGATCTCTTAAAGACAATTTTGTCCTTCTTTTTGTCCTTACCACTTGGTTTCCTTGAGCTGCTACTGGTTGTTCCTAGGCCAGCGAGAAGAGCAATTTGGTCTTTCATCTTCTTTAACTTCGCCTCCTCTTGAATTAACATAGCTTTCAATTCCTGAAAGTTCCACTTATCTTTAATGGTGTTGTAATTCACCTGGAACTGGCCATATTCAGGAGGTAGAGAATTTATGATGAATTGGACCAAGAATGACTCATGAACATCCATTCCCATGGCCGTCAACTTTGATGCCAGATTTGACATGTGTGTGACATGATCATGGATTGGCTGAGACCAGTCAAATCTTTTTGTGGTCAGCTCACTCATTAGGCTTCCCACAATTGACTTGTCAGCCACATCCGATTGGGATTGATCCTTAATCTTCATTATGAATTCCCTTGCTTTCTCTGTCTTAGGCATGGATGGCTTTACACTTTCCGCCATCGTCATCCTCAGAAGGTTCAAGCACAGCCGGTTTGATCGCTCCCATGTCTCATAGCGAGACTTCTCAAATTCTGAGCTTTCATCCGCTATGGCTGCTGGTTCCTCATCAGTGAGTATCGCTTGGTCTAGGGACATTACACCCAAAGAAAACCTTATTTGTTCAGACCATTCCTCATAGTTGAGACCATTGAACTTTACGACAGAGTTTGCAGAAGCAAACATACTTGATGAAACTGCAAAATTTATACATGCTTACCTATTAGTGCTTTGAGACTTTAATATAGATTCATCAACAATATAATCTAAATAATTTAATAGTATGTATTCAAGCAACCTTTGGGCAATACTTTAAATACATACACTATACATGATGCTGTTTAGATATTTCTTTAACAATCAATCAAATCATACATACAAGCTAATAACAATGCTACCTTTGGGTATACACACCATCAACCGTAGTAGAAAAGATTAATCCTTTAGGTGTTACTAACTACATCCAATGATCCACCTTTGGGTGATCTCCCAGGATATAGCAAGTAAACAATTGATCAATCAAATCTATTCATGTCATTTAGCATCTTTTAATCATGATCAATTATGAATCTTTTACTTTAATGTTACATAAAGTGTAACAAGACCACTTTGGTGATTAACATGTTACACTTTAATATAAACTCTCAACTTTAATAGGTATTTTATATTGTATTGTATTAACATTGCATAATATAATAGCGTTTGATTTTATATTTGCAGCGGAAACTTTTAGGAAATTTTTTTTTTTTTTTTTTTTTAACGATTATTGTTCATCGTCACTGTTTATTGATGAAATTGCTGTTCATCGTCACTGTTCATCGTCACTGTTCATTGACGAAAATACTGTTCATCGTCACTGTGCATCGACGAAAACTGTCAAAAAAAATTTACAGAATATTCTAAATTCTGAATTCTAAACCATATTTCAAGTTTTAAATATCATCTACATAATGATATTGCAATCAACGAATTCCTATAATGAAATTCATATTCCAATTTCACCAATCAATCCTTTATAGTGAATCAAAAAAATTTAAAAAATTTCTAAAAAAAAAAAAAAAATAGATCCTTGATGATTTCCAATATGAAATATGTCCAAGACCATTTCTAGAATATTTGATTCAACAATTATGCCTTAATAGATTGATGAAACACTTAAACAAAGAGACATGAAGAAGAACATCACTAACCGTTATCTGCAGACATGAATCCCTTGTGCAGAGTATCTTTGATCTCTTGATTTCTTCTTCCCTTAACCTTTTCCTTGAGTGGATTCTTTAATGGAGAGAATCCTGTATTTTTTTTTTCAATTCTCTATCTTTTCTTGTTATAAATCTCTTATGTTTTCACACACTTTTCTAATCCATAACTACTTCTATTTATACTTAATGAAGAGCTATGAAGATGATACCTTTTAATTACAACTTTATATTATACATATATATATATATATGTATACCTTAATGAGAACTTTACATTAGCATATATTGGGTAAGGGAAGAGGGTTATCAATATAACCAATTCTAACACTCTGTAACCGAGACGGATCCATCACGGTATCGACTTTAATGTATTAGAATTATAGACTTTAATATGAACTTGAACTTTAATTATTGAACTGTTAATACATCGGGCACATTAACGAAAATATTCTTATATGGGTAGAATTCAAGAGAATATGCAGAACTCGTTTTGGAAGAGCAAACATGATTAATCCAGTGGGAGAGCTCTATAATTCAAGGCATACAAGAACATTAGATTAGTACCGCAACCAGTTTGAAGAATGCTTAGGACCCCAAACAAGGCTGATTGGAGATCAGCAATTGTGGTAGTTTTGTGTAAGGACTAATAAACAGTTCGCGAAAAAAAAGTTGAGTATCTCCTACTTGAGACCATCTTTAAAGCTATTGACTTTAGCCGTGATAATGAATACAAGATTGATGGTGATAAATCATTTGAAGGAAGATACAATCCCTAAACCCAAGGGCTAGTAGATAGTTGTAATTTTGAATTGAAATTTGTTTGAAACTATTGCAACATTTGGGTTTGGATGAACATAAAGAGCATGAGGAATAAGTATATATATTTAAAAAGCAATGGATGGAAGAGATTTCATCAAGAAAAAAAGAGAGAGAAGCAGATCATAATTATAAAAAGGGACGTAAAGTAAGATCGAAAGCCGAATTAAAGGTCTAGAAACTATATTGTAACTTATTGGCTACAACATATCGAGTTTAATTGAAAAATATATAGTTTTGAAAAGAGAACAGATGTATATCATGTCGAGATTAAGACATGAACTGTAGTGCAAACGAACCCAAACTGTGTGTAATAAGGAAATAAGTCTCTCAAGCTTACAGCAGCATAAGACTCTCAACGTAACCCATGGAATAAATTGATTCACTAAACCACTGATGATTAGCGTCAACTTCAAACTTTATCTTCTCAAAACTAGCTCCCTTGAGATCGTGGCGGATAACATTAGCTTCATTTCTAGAACAGCTAGGTGCAAAAATTATCTCACCAGTATGAGTAATACCTTTCATACGTAAATGCAACTGGGGAAGATTATGGAAAGACCTCTCTTTGAAATCTTGTTTTCCGGCTTCGAAAACGTACAAATCAATAGAAGGCACATGGTGAAGAGGTTGAACGCGATGGCTACTTTGCCATGGTAGTTAATCAAATTTCGAGAACCGTTGTCCTTAAACCACAAAGCTGTGAGATCCTCAGATACCCTAGCAAAGATATCAAACTTCTCAGACTTCAAACCGAATCTCATCAGACTCATTCTTGTGCCCGTGTGCGCAATGTAGTACACAAACCCATCAATACACAGACCGTTAGAATAAGGACTACTGTGAGGAATACCACAATCAATCAGTCTCCATGATTTTGGTTTATCTCCCAATGTGAATACTCGAAAGTCAAACCACCACGGAGCTGCTGCTTGTCCAGCTGCAAGATTCGGCGACATGCACAATACTTTGTAATGATTATTGACAGGATCATATCCGAAAAAGCGCCTGGCTAGCCTTGGTTTAGGACATGTTGTTGTGCTGACAAGCTTTGGTAAAGTTATCTACTTACCGGTGCAAGGGTTACATATGATCTGTCCAATGTTCATCAAACCATTAACGTAATAACTAGGGTAAGAGGCTAGACGGGATGGAATTGTTATTCTGGATAGATAAGAGGTTGAAACTGTTGTTGATGAAGACGACAACGAAGAAGAAGAGAAGAAAGAGAAGTTTAGGCGTCCCTTTTGATCATCTGTATCTATAAAAGTGATTAGGAAACGTAAAGGCTGAGTCAAGCAGAAACCGTTGCTGCGGATGATTTCTGCCCATGATTTCGACACGAGCAGGAATCTAACTACGGATTTTGCAGGCAATCTGTTAAGAATATCTCGATCAATAGATCCAAAGGAACAACATCGGTTTTCCTCTTTTTGTAAAGACCATACTTCTTCTCATGGTTGGAAACCCTAGATGATCTTGATCTGTTCTATAATGCTATACATATATATAGGGTGTTATATAGATGACAGTTCTCCCCATTTAGAATGTCCACATCAGCCAAAATACACTTTCTTTTTTCTTTACAAAATCTAACTTCTATTATATGTGATATGAGATTTTTTCCTGATTTGAATTAAGTGTTATATTTTTAATAAATCAAAACGAAAATTTGAATTAATAATAACAGTTATTGTATTTTTTTAATTTGAGATAAAAAAATTTATTAATTTTATATATTAAAATTCACCAATAGATCATAATCTAGAAATATTATAAAATTTATCTTTCACCGTTTTTATGCCTTATATACTAAATAACAATAAAAAAACATATAAGAAATTTTTTTCTTTTGAAATAACAAAAACTAGGTGTGTACAAATGTGCGGAAAAATAAAATTTAAAAATTTTAATAAACATAAATATATAGAATTTGATTGTATTTAGATGTATATATATATATGGGTCTTTGCCAGCGTATTACTTGTTGGATATCCCGATTCTTTATGTATCCGATTCGAATGATCCAAACTTATTTAGGTAAGGATAATAGAATATATCCCTTTGGGTTAAAAAACAAGTTTAACGGATAAAGATCGGGTCTTGTAATAATTATCAAGGAATACCCAAATTTTTCATTTGGATGATTATCAATTTTTTAAAATGTCTAAATTATTTATAATTTTTTTTAAATGTATAAATTATTTCTATGTTCTTAAACTTACTATTAAGGCCAAACAATTGAACTGAACATAACAAAGAAAGACAATGAAACATCATGTGTATTGATTGGAAAAAACAAAAACTATGATATTTTGATACTCATTTTCATCATTTTGATAGAAATGTAGGCTACAATGGACTTGCTGGAGGAACTGGAAGAGGTGTGGCTCCTCATGGACACATAGCTATGTACAAGGCGTGTTGGTGCGGTGTTGGATGTGTAACACCTGATATACTAATAGCAATGGATCATAGTATACGTGATGGAGTTGATGTTATATCCATTTCAATAGGTACAGATGCGCCAGCGAGTTTCGATATTGATCAGAGCGATATTGCATTCCGTTCTTTCCAAGCTCTGATGAAAGGCATTCCTGTTGTCTGTGCGCTGGAAACGAGGGACCTAACGCTCAAACCATTGATAATGATGCTCCATGGATCATAATCGTCGCTGCTACATTCATGGATCGTTCTTTCCCAATCCCCATCACTCTTGGAAAAAATCTAACTATTTTGGTATGACCTACACATTTTCACCTTTTTTGTTAAAGAAGTTCCGAGCCTAGGCCCATAATCTCTTCAGTCCGGGGACTAGAGCATTTTTTTAATTTATTTTCTTGAATCTTTCAGGGTGAAGGTTTAAACAAGTTTTCAGAAGATGGATTTGCTGATCTTATACTGGCAGATGAAATGCTCGAATACTCTATCGCACAAGGGCAAACTAAAAATAAAAGTGTGCTTGCGTTTTATGCCAGATAATATGGCGATACGAAAGGCAGAGATAGCATCAAGAAGGCTGGATGTGCTGGCATGATTTATGCACAATCTGTAATTGATCCAACATATTGTAGTGGCTTTGATGTTCCTTGCGCCGTGGTAGATTACGAATTCGGAACTGACATCTTATACTATATCCAAACCACCGAGTAATAAATTTTCAACACTTTTCTTTAATCATCACTTTCCGATAAGTATTCTTAGTTTTATCTAACACATGAGAAATTTTGGTATTTGTAGTGTGCCTAAAGTAAAAATAGGCTCTTCCAAGACACTTGTTGGCCAGCCTATTGCACCTAAAGTGGCTTGTTTCTCTTGTAGAGGACCTAATTCAGTTTCTCCAGCAATTCTCAAGGTTTGTATAGTAATTAATTAACATTTTTTTTATGTGGTTCTTTCTTTAAACAATTTGATATAACTTTTGATTAAGTTTTGGACTATGCTGGATATGCAGCCAGGCATAGCAGCCGCAGGTGTTAACATTCTTTCTGCAGTATCTGATGTGTATGAGTTCATGTCGGGAACGTCAATGGCGACTCCTGTTGTGTCTGGAAACGTTGGGCTACTTAGACAAAGCCACCCTGACTGGTCTCCTGGTGCAACCCTATCTGCTCTTGTCACAACAGGTTCTTACGTATACATTTTCAAATATTTCACTAAGCACTATTTAATAAATAAATTGCCAAAATGACAACGAAAATGTGTCTTTAGTCATATGGTTAAAGGTTGTACATTTCATTTTGACTCTAGTTAGTCACATTATCTCGCATAGGCTCGACCAAATAATGTAAATAAAAAAATAACGACAAAATAAAAATCCTAGTCTTTTTTTTTTTTTTGATAACTCGGGTGATCCGAATAGTAGATACCATGAGGTCTGAGTCAGGTTGCATGAACTTTGACTCCCCAACTGATTTTCAAGTCCACGGACCATGAAATCCGACTAATCTCGGGGTCCGGAGAGCATGTGAATGATAAAGATTTCACGCTTGAGAAAAATCGATCTTTTATTTGGACTAGTAGGGCAACTCCTCCTCGAATGAAAACCACTAGACCAATACTACTTGATTAAAACCCAAGTCTTTCTGTCTCTAAAGTTTTGTATTTTTATAAAGATTATTATGGTAGAGAATTTTTATTTTTATATTAATGGTAATTTCCAAAATTGATTCATCAAAAGTATTCATGAAATTTTTCATAGTCATTTGGGTTTGAGAAAAAGACATCTCACTAAATCATCTTTAATTTATTTTTTTAGCATGGAGGACTGATCCATTTGGAGAGCCAATATTTTCAGAGGGGTCAACACGTAAACTTGCTGACCCATTTGACTATGGAGGAAGCCTAGTCAACCCGGAGAAAGTATAAAGCCCGGGCCTTGTCTACGACATGGTGCTCGACGACTATGTACATTACTTGTGTTCTGCGGATTACGACGATGAATCTATTTCCAAACTACTAGGAAAACCTCACAACTGCTCTTCGCCAAAGCCATCAATGCTTGCTTTCAATATGCCTTCAATCACTATCCAAGTCTTAAGGAAAGGTCACTGTGATTAGAACGGTTACGAACGTGCGATCGGTCGATTCAGTTTACAGACCAATGGTTGAGCCTCCTCTTGGTATAGAGCTCGAGGTGAATCCCAAGACTCTTGTGTTCGATTCCAATATCACAAAGGTTACGTTTAGCGTGAGAGTGAGAACGAGTCATAGTGTGAATAGTGATTATTATTTTGGGAGCTTGGGTTGGACCGATGGAGTTCACAACGTCACTATTCCTGTTTCCGTGCGAACAAAGATCTTGAGGAATTACGTTTGATCATTCTTCTTTAGTAACTATAGGTTTTTTCTTTTGTTGTAATGATTCATTTTGGATCTTGAGATCTTTGTTGGGCTGATTCATTTTGGTCTTCACATATCAAACCCATAACAACTTTGGGTTATCATAATGCAAATTTTTTTTAAAACAAGTCTTTAAATGCTATCAGTTTTTTTCCGATCTTTGTATCTTCCTGTGTATCTTATAGTTCATATAGAGTTAGACATGTGATTAAACATATTTTAAAATCTACGGTTAACATGAGATACTCACAACTAGTAAGAGATATGTACATATTCATTATATATAGGATATTAGGATTATATGATCATATATAGAAAAGCTTACAGGTTGAAAGAAATATAAGGAGTTCACGTGTATTAATACGAGTATTACCAAAAAAAGTTAGGTTAATTGTGGAATATATATAACACATAAGGCCGTACTTTACCATTCGGCGTGGATGAAATGTTTAAGCTGCTTTATGCGGCCTAATTGCATGCGATGAGATGACTTCATGGTCATGTGTATAAGTGATATGGATATCATACATAAAATAGTTTGCCGACTTTAAAGTGGCTCGAACAATTGTCCACCGGCCGAAACTTTTTCAAAAAGTTATCATATAATTTTTATTTTTTAATTTCATGACTAAGAGGATTAATGGGTCTGGGGCCATAATCCTTTTAAGTTTGGGGTCATACATCCTACAACCATCAAGTCGAAAATCAGAACATGTAATATGGTTCTCTTCCAAATATTACGCGAATCTTGTGACCTTTTCGCCTTTTCTTGGATATATTCAAGTAACAACACTTTTGTTATAAAAGAAGTAACAACACTTGATCATAATTGTTTTTTGAAGTTTTGCTCTTGGTTTTTTCAGTATAATTAACGACATCTGATAATAAATTTTGATTTAGTTTAAAGACATACAGCATACTTCTACGAATCCAATTTTTAGGGCTTGCCATGTACATGCTGCATGCAAGTCCTTCTGTAGACGAAAAAAAACTTATCAAAAATTTTGGAATATTTCTTTTGTGATTTATCCATTCTTCTATTTTCTTTCTTAAAATAAATAATCAGTTTTGGAGTTTGGCCTTTTAGGGACGCACGAGAGACAAATCTCAAACTTTAAACGGAAGCAAAGAAAAGCTGATGAGGTGGCCCTTTCCGACATAAACGTTCCGCGTCCACTCCTCTCTTCTACTCATTCCACGTGTTGTTTTCCCAGTTTCTTAACGATCTACTTTATTCGAACCACATAATGCACCACTTTGACATGAAAATAATAATATATTAATCCCTGTAAATTGTTTTAACATTAGTTAATTTCTAATATACTTAAGAAAAACTAAAATAACCGTTAAAAGTGATTTAATTACTAGATTAACTTACTAAATATATGGGTTAGTTCTTTTGATTACTGCTATAAATGTTTGAGAGCTTTTAAGTGGTTTTTAGTTTTTGAATTTTGGATTTTAATTTTTGGTTTTTGATTTTAGGTGTAGATTTTAGTTTTAAAAAAATTTGAATAGTAAATTTTTAAGTTTTTGGTTTTAAGATACAATTTCTTTTTTACTATTTTTTAATTTTTCTATTTAAAAAAAAGTTTGTTGGTTATATGTTTTTAAAAATTCATAAAACATTAATATTAAATTTTAACAATCAAATAAAAACTTACAAAATTTCATAACACCAAAAAATTCTGAAAAATACACATAGATTTAGATTACTCTTTTATAGAAAAAATGATATTTAGATAAATATATTTATTGATTGATAAAAAGAACAATATTTTTAAAATATAATAATAGTTACAAAAACTCTTGTTAAAAACCTAGTTTTAATGAATTAGTACACAAAAGTTTAAAAAAAAAAACCTGATATAAGGAGGATAATTGATTTTTGGATTTTTTACGGTCTAGGAAATCAAATACCCTCGTCGTGCAAGTACGTAATGATCATATCTACGAGAGACAATAGGTTTAGACTCACTAAGAATGCAAGATTCTAATACAATCTAAGGCGGAAAAGTTTTTGGTTTAGAAAACAAGTTTTGAAACTAGAGAAGGCGGGAAATAAATGAAACACGGTTTTAAAATTTCAATGAAGATAAAAACGAACTCCCGGGAATAATGTTGATGGATAGTGTAATCAATCACTAATCAATAGAGCTTAATTCAACTTCTTAAAGCTAATCCATAGGTTTTAGACGCTTAATCTATACTAATCTACTTTCGTGGCACTAATACCTTCACTAATCACTTAGTAATCAATAACTATTGTTAGCTACTAAATGTTCAATGAGCATTCCAATAAGTCTAAATTATCTCTTAGTTCCTTAATCAACTATTCTTATAGGCTAAGCAAGCTAATTGCATTAGTATTTTGGTTCAAGCATTTTAACAAACACCTTGTGAGCATGAAAATGCCTATGTTCTAGACTATCAATTTCTTGACTAATCTAGTATTAATATCACCTACTAAGCATGGATCTATCAAATTACAAACCTAAGCTCCACTAATCAATGACTAATCACCCTAAATCCATATTCCCAAGAGCTCTAAAAAGACTACTCAACTATCAACATGAAAACACAAATCCAAGGGTTTGATCTTTAAGAAATCATGTTGCTAAGATGAAAATAGGAAGGATCTTTAAAGAAATTAAGCTTTGATAGATGAAAATAAGAAAATCATACAATGTCTCAAGGTGCCTAATCAAAGATCCCTAAAACAAAGCATACCTTCATTAGGGTTTTTTAGACTATTTATAGTAAAAAGGCTTGGTTAACATGTAATAAGCCAAGTCAAACCCGGAACAAACCGGTCAATATATAAAAGATTTATAAGATTCCAAACTCTATCGATTGCATAATGGCCGCTGCGTTTACCCGCTGTTGCTCACCAGTCTCACTTCAACCGCTAAACTCCATCGTCATCCCCTAAACCGCTACATCTGATCGCTGAAATTCCCAGGAGTTCCTCAGCAGCTACGTTGCGACCAGCTTCAGACTGCTACGAGTGACCGCTCTCTCCCATCGATCTTTTCATGCCGCTATGTCTCACCGCTGGCTTCCATCGGTTGCATCATTGCCGCTGAGGCTGACCGCTGCACTTCCCAGGAATCCTCAGCAACCACGTCGCGACCAGGCTTTGACCGCTATAAGTGACCGGTGACCTCCATCGACCTTACTCATACCGCTATGTTCGACCGCTATAATTACTTCCTTCATCAAATCCACTCAAATGATCCTTTTTTACTCCTTTTGACCATCAATTTGTCCATTCCTCTTCATAATCTACAAGATACCAATGCATATGTAAATGTGTAACTAAATCTCTACATGAGTTATAAAAATGATTCAAAAGTGAGGCAAAAGATGACTATAAAGGAGGTGAAATCGAGAGATATTAATTCCTCCAAACTTATCTCTTGCTTGTCCGCAAGCAAACAACAAGAACAAACCGGGAGAAAAGTTTTGATATCGGGGATTCATACCTATTAAAAGATCGCAAGCTATCAACATCACAACTCCAAGATAATAAGTCAAGCAACACAAGATCAAATCCCTAATCAATCATCCTCTTCACACTTATCGCAACTCCTAATTTTTTTTTTACTCTAAGATAGAACTCAAGAAATCCACAAACAATCATGCTTATCAACTCTTTAACATTCAGTCAGTGGGGATGGCATGTAGTCTCGCTAAGGGGGTGTCAATCGCTATCAATCGGCTCGGTAAGAAGGGTTAGGAAAAATGTGGCTTATCACAAGTAGTGGGTTTCTCTCCAAGAACCGAGGAATGCATGATATTAGGCAAAATCTATCTAAGAAAGGAAACAATTTATGCATCCAAGTTCAACCTCCACTACCCAATCCGAGGTCTTAAATATCTAAGTCAATCCCACTCCCAACCTAGATTCTAGAGACTTCAAACCTACAAATCTTTTCTTTTTAAATATCCACCATCCTAAAACCATTTCATTCCTCTTACTTAGCTCTCTTAGGGAAATTTGTTTTCTTTTCAAACCAATGACTCGTTTTTTTTCTATTCTCCTTGGCTTCTCTAATTTCATTCTCTTATTTTCTTCTCAAGATTTATTTCTTTTAATATCTTTTCTTTTAGAGGAACCTTCAAGGCACACCTTCTTCTTTTCTTTTTTTTAGAGCCATAACTTATTTTCATACTTAATCCCTAGAGCTTTTTTTTTTCTATCCATTTCTCCCCATCTTTTCTTTCTTCGTCCCTTTTATTTACTCTCTCCAACACCTATTCTAAGTCAATAACAAGACTACCTATTCTTTCTTTATTACCAACCTAGATTCTAGCTCTTAATATTATAGATTCTAGCTCATAATGGAGGTCAAGCCTTGTCGTTTTCAATACTCTCAAGATTTTGCCCGTGTATGCATTATCAAAATGAAAAAGGCCTCACTCAAGCAAATCAACAAAAGCTAGAAAGAATGGTTTAGGTAAAGGGTGGGGAACCATCTTTAAAGTGAAGATGGTCATCCGATTTAACAACAGTGGCAAAAAGGATAAGAAAAACCGGATGTTTCAATGAAAGACCATAAAAGCGAATTTCGAGCCCCTAAGCGAGATGATTAAGTCCAAATTAAGTTCCACTAGATAAAGTTGAAAGCAATCAAGCTAGCTTTAATCAAGAGTCTAAACTTTCGAGCGAAGAGATCAAAGTGTAAAGGTTTAAGTTTTTTGAGATCGATTAAGCATTACAAGAGTATTATCAAGGTGGTCACATTTCAAGCTAAGCAAAGATCTTTCCATGGTGAGTTTAATAATTATCCCCTATGTAAATGCTAATGCAATCCTATATGCTTCTAGACTCAATCTTAATGGCAAAATGAAATGCAAAACTATAAGGAAATGTTTTTGGGTTTTTTTTTTGGTGCACATAAATGAATGCATGAAACTAAAAAAATGGAAAATCAAAAGAAAACACGATATTAGATACAAATAAATGCAAAATAAGTCTCTCCTCCAAACTTATTTCGCGATGTCTCGGTGCGAGAATAAACTTGAGAAAGAGACTACAAAAGACACAAATAAATGCAAAATAGGAGTATTTACAAAGGAAGTGAGAGGCACCTAATACCAAGAGTCGAATTGGAATGAGTAGGATTCATTACTTGAAGTAGGGAGTGGTTGTGTTGGTGATCGGGTCGCTCTCCGCTTCCATTGTTGGTGTTCGTAGGAGGAAGCACAAGGAGGTTCTTGGTATTGAAGGCTCGGCATACCGTGGAAAGAGTGTCTCTCCTCTATTGCTTACTCCATTGGTATCCTCTCATCCTCTTCTCTAGCCGCCTCTTCATGAGTAACTTGGTCCGCTACCGAGTGGACTACCTCTTCAGGCCTTGAGTTTGAGCAACCCGCACTAGAAAGCTTGTCTTTTAGATTCTTCACCTTGCGGTTCAATACCTTCACTTGGTACACCACTTTCTTTAAAGACCGTCCTTTCCACTTAATGAAACTTTGGAGCAAGTGAATTGCTCATGGGCTTTCCGAACTGCCGATTCACGGATAGGCTCCTCCCAAGGTCGAAAGTCATAATGGGCTCTACCATAAACCAGGTTAGGTGAAGCACCTTCTTCCGATGGACTTGCATCATCGTGTGTTGTACCGTGATTCTTCGGCTTGCTAATGGTCTTGAGAGTGTTGTCTCTTGATGGGTTAAACCAATGTTCTTGCCCATGTCGAAACTCTAGACTCTCTCTTGACCTAAGGGAAGTAAGGGTCGGATTTGGCAACAATATCCTCTTTTGCACGGAGCTCGTGTAGTGGAATCGGTAAGCATATGAGTCATTGATGGAGCCTCCCAAGTAGTGTGTTCGGCTGAGGTAGTAGATGTCCATCCTTGTGTAGTCGATCATAGGACCGGATAAGTCTACTCCCAAAGCCATAAAGATCAGTGTCAAAAGCCCTCCGAAGCTACATTGCGGTGTCTTATCTTTTGTTTCCCAACACCATTGGTGGCAAAGGAAGATGGCACAAACAAAATACTCCACCATACTCACATCATCTTTATTAGCACGGATGCCACGATATCCATCTAAGAATGGTTTGATACCTACAGCGAGAAGTGCAAACTCGTTATTTTCAATCGCTCCCGTCTCTCTTCGTGCATACAATGTGTGGGTGAGAATCTTGTGTGCATAGCATATTACGGGGTTGCGAATGTGTGAGGACTTCGTGTTTGCTCCATTTTATTTTCCATATCCAATGATGTCCCAACACTTGTTGTAATCGGCTTCCGAGACATTGAGTGTACTATGATTTCCTCTTTGCAATCCATAAAGCTCACTCAAATCCCCAAAAGTCATAGAGTACGCTTTCCCTCTTAGGCGAAACTCAATTTCCGTCTTATCTTCATCTTCTTCATTGAGTATTCGGGGCTTTAACGAGGCAAACAATTTCTCGGTGAGCTCCTCCTAGGTTGGGTGAACCGTGCTAACAAGCCTCAAAAGACCCATGTTGTAGAGAATTGCTTCCACGTCGTCTAAGAGTCCCGCTTGGTTAAAAAAGTCTGGATCGGGGAAGCGAGTGCCTATGAATTAGATCTTCTTGAGCCTTGCCATATATTGCGAGTAAGTTGGTGGTTTTGGCTTAGACACCCTCGCCTTAGCCTTGCGTTTCTCATTGGCTTTTGGAGGACTATCACTATCACCCTCGGTGTCACTTCGAGATTCTCCCAACTCCACAAAATCAATATCCTCATTCTCAAAGGTTTCCTCAACTATCTCTTTATCCTTTGTCTTTCTTTTGCTCATATTCTTACCTTTCTTTGTGCTTGATTCAACCGTTCCTTTTGCTTTCGGCATTGTTAATCTACAAACAATGGTTTAACACTTTAGAAAAGGTTAGTAAGGCTCGTGTGGAGCCACAATGTCGCTAATTTCCAAATTGTGAACTCGTTAAACATGTAGAGCATAGTAGGAACGATATAAAACTTTGAACACCTAACAAACAACATCAAATAAGCAATTGATCGCAATTTAAGCAAAATTAAGCAAATTAAGCAATTCATCAACAATTCTCATGAATCATCACCAAAACATTTTCAAAGTTGTTAGTCACTTAAGAAGTCTCTCAAAACAACATTTTAACCGCAGTCCCAATTTCCCTCGGATTTTTTTTTTTTTTTGCCAATCCAACACAAATTCAAGCAAGTAGCGGCGATTTGAAGAAATTGAAGTCATCTAACTCTTCAATTTCCACTTTGAAACAAGCTAAAACAAAAATCTAAATTTTACCCAAAAGGAAACAAAATTTTCTTTTAGAAATGAATACCTTAAAATGGATTTGGGAAACCACGAAATAGAGAAGTTGAGGCAGTGATTACTCAAGAGATGCACTTAAGAGATGGATCCAGGTTCAAAAAGTTTTGAAAACGGTGAAGATTTGAGAGAGTTTTAATAGATTTGGTGAGTTTGACGTGAAGAACAATGGGAAGTGAAGAAGAAGATCGCGTGGGGGAAGGGAAGAAGGGGAGAAAACCGATCATGTTTACTTTAATTGAACCAGTTTTAACAAAAAATTTAATTCATAAAACTTACCTGGGCATATATCAGTCAGCCTCAAACTGATGCATCCGACCGCGGTGAGCCATCGACCAGCATCCGACCGATGCATCAAACCACGGTGAGCCATCGACCAGCATCCACTCGCTACATCCGACCGGTAGAGGCCATCGACAGCTACATGCCCGCTACGTTTGACCACTGGAGTGTCCGGAGGATTTCAGGAAGTTGCGTACCGGACAACATATGACCCTGCATTCAACCGCTACAGCCCTTTTTTTTTTTTTTAAAGATCATAGTATATACAAAGAATAATCATCAGATTGCCTTTCAAATGCGCTTGTTTAACGTCATGAGCTTGAGTTGCCTCGGTGTTTAGGCGGATGAGGGATCCGAGAGATATGCCGTAGTATGTTTTCTTGACGAAACACTTGCCAAGTATGACTTCACTCTTTGACCATTAACCACAAACTCGTTTCCATCTTTGTTTTTTAACACAATAGCACCGTAAGGTCAAACTTCTCTAATCACGAAAGGTCCCGACCAACATAACTTGAGTTTTCCGGGGAAAAGCTTCAATCGAGAGTTGAACAATAGAACCTCATCACCAGCCTTGAAGTCTCTAGGAACTATCTTCTTATCATGTAAGGCTTTCGTTCGCTCTTTATAGATCTTCGAGCTTTCATACGCTCCAAGCATTATCTCATCAAGTTCATTCAATTGTACCAAACACTTCTCTTCGGCGGTCTTGATATCAAAGTTTAGTAACTTGGTTGCCCACATCGCTTTGTATTCGAGCTCAACCGGTAGATGGCAAGCTGTCCCCGGCAACGGCGCCAATTTGATTTTTGGACTTTTTACGGTCTAGAAAATCAAATATCCTCGTGCACGTAAGGATCGTATCCACGAGAGATAATAGGTTTAGACTCACTAAGAATGCAAGATTCTAATTCAATCTAAGGCAAAAAGGTTTTTGGTTTTGAAAACAAGTTTTGAAACTAAAAAAGGCGGGAAATAAACGAAACAAGGTTTTAAAATTTCAATGAAGATAAAAACGAACTCCCGGAAATAATGTGGATGGATAGTGTAATCAATCACTAATCAATGGAGCTTAATTCAACTTCTTAAAGCTAATGCATAGGTTTTAGACGCTTAATCTATATTAATCCACTTTCATGGCACTAATACCTTCACTAATCACTTAGTAATCAATAACTATCGTTAGCTACTAAATGTTCAATGAGCATTACCAACAAGTCTAAATTACCTCTTAGTTCCTTAATCAACTATTCTCATAGGCTAAGCAAGCTAATTGCATTAGTATTTTGGTTCAAGCATTTTAACAAACACCTTGTGAGCATAAAAATGTCTATGTTCTAGACTATCAATTTCTTGACTAATCTAGCATTAATATCACCTACTAAGCATGGATTTATCAAATTACAAACTTAAGCTCCACTATTCAATGACTAATCATCCTAAATCCACATTTCCAAGAGCTCTAAAAAGACTACTCAATTATCAACATGAAAATACATAACCAAAGGTTTGATCTTTGAGAAATCATGTTGCTAAGATGAAAATAGGAAGGATCTTTAAAGAAATCAAGCTTTGATAGATAGAAATAAGAAAATCATACAATATCTCAAGGTGGTTAATCAAAGATCCCTAAAACAAAGTATACTTTCATTAGGTTTTTCTTAAGCTATTTATAGTAAAAAAGCTTGGTTAACATGTAATAAGTCAAATCAAACCCGGAACAAACCGGTCAAGATATAAAAGATTCATAAGATTCCAAACTTCATCAGTTGCATCATGGCCGCTGCGTTTAACCGCTGTTGCTCACCGGTCTCACTTCAACCGCTACACTCGACCGCTAAGCTCCATCGTCCTCTCCTAAACCGCTATATCTGATCGCTGAAATTTTCAGGAGTTCCTCAGCAGCTACGTCGTGACCAGCTTCAGACCGCTACGAGTGACTGCTCTCTCCCATCGATCTTCTCATGCCGCTACGTCTCACCGCTGGCTTCCATTGGTTGCATCATTGCCGCTGAGGCTGACCGCTGCACTTCCCTGGAATCTTCAGCAACCACGTCGCGACCAGGTTTTGACAGCTATAAGTGACCGGTGACCTCCATCGACCTTACTCATACTGCTACGTTCGACCGCTATAATTACTTCCTTCATCAAATCCACTCAAATGATCCTTTTTTACTCCTTTTGATCATCATTTTGTCCATTCCTCTTCATAACCTACAAGATATCAATGCATATGCAAATGTGCAACTAAATCCCTACATGAGTTATAAAAATGATTCAAAAATGAGGCAAAAGGAGGTAAAATCGATAGATATCAATAATTTTAGAAAATTTTAGAATTCCAATTTGTCGTGTCCCTATGATATATCAAAACTGTAAAATAATTCGGTTTTTAATTTAAATCTTCTTGATTTGGTCGGAAATCTCCAATAAACCAGTGTATGTCCAAATCGGGTAAGTTGAAGTCACCCGATTTGTAAACTGAGTAACTTATTCATATGAACTATGATTGGGATGATGAATAGTTGAGTTAAGAATGTATTCCAAGTGGTGGTTAGACTGCAAAAGTGTTTTTTGAACTTTATTTGGTCTGGACAAGGCTCGTGAGTCTTCTTGGGTCGCCTTAGGTGGTTGTGGCCAGCACCATGGTCAATCCTTGGTTGGATGTCCGCACATGATATCTCCCATCAAAATGCTCAACCTGTCAAAGCTAGAAGATGGTCTTCATGTGTGAATTAATACACGCATGTAGACCTCAAATCTGACACCTCAATCTTTATTTTATCTCTAATCCTTGTTATTAATTTCTCATCTAAAACATTCAAATTAAGGATGCATATAATGTAATTCTTGGTTTTGTTTGAATAAATTTTACATTCATACAAAAAAAAAAGAGCTGGTTATGGTGATTTAAAAGCGGAAGGCTGTTGTGTTAGATTATTGCACAAGGTATGTTGTGTTTCAATATAAAAAGAACACATGAGAAAAGCAAGAGAGTTACTGATGTTAGGATTTTGTACGGTCTAGGCAATCAATTAAGCTTTTTCGTGCAAGCACTTAAGGATCAAATCCATGAGAGACAAAAGAATCAACGCACTGGGAATACAAGATTCAAACTTAATCTAAAGCAAACGAGTATTTTTTTGGGGTTTTTGAAATGAAATGAACCAAAAGAAAGCGAAAAATAAACAAAATGCGATTTGAAATTGAAATAAGGATAAAAGAGAATTCTCGAGAATCATAGATGAATAGGGTGATCAGTAGCTAACTAGTGGAGCATCATTTACCCATGTTAATATGTTGTTTGAAATTTGCCAATATTGACTACGATAATGAATTTACTATAATATCAAATATATATTTGTTAAGCAAAAACGTCAAAGTAAACAATTATATGGTAAATGTTTTTGTAAACCTTGTCACTTTATGAATATACGAGATAAACTCAATAACCGAACATCGTAGACATTTACATTAGTTTGTTAAAAATATTATCTAGTATACCTATCTTAGATTAGTAAGTTTCATATTTAAGGTGATATTGTTGGGTTACAACCGCAACATATGTACTATAAGCTCATATATGGACTAAGCTCACCAAAATATACATACTAAAGCTGGTCGGTAAAATATTCTGAAAATATTCCGAGTATCAGTTTTACACGATAGACTATTGTAACTCGACCCGCAAAATTGCTTTCTTCGAGAAACGTGATTTTAGCTACTTCCCAATATTCCCAACTGGCCAACCACCATTCATGCATAGCCAAGACATTTAATTAATACGTACAAAGTGATGTGAGCGATACAGTACCCCAAAAAAAAAAAAACAAAAAAAAAAACTTCAGACGAAAACAACCATCTGTAGAGTAAATGACTTAAAAATCTGGTTATGCCTTGACGTCCAAAAGAAATTCATAGTTGGTTAGTCGCCTTGATTCATGTCATGACTCATGTATTTTCCTATAAATTCCCTCCTTAATGCTTATTACAAAAAGGATTGGGAGAAAGAATCGAATCGTTTGACAAGTTTCCTAAGAACCATTAGTCATAATTTCAAAAGATTTTCAATGATCCATGACATCGGTTGGAACTCTATGATTTAAGGTAGTTGTTTGGTTCATATAATATAAATCATATTTGCCTTCCAAAAAATTTCAACATATTCTTATCATGTAGCCACACACCCCTAAGATTACCTAAACAACAGATTGAACTTTGGTCAATCACTCACATTTGTTCCTTTTGACTCTAACTTCGAAGGATCTTCAGGGACAATTCAAAACGATTTGCAAAAGTAGGTTTGGACATTCATGTATTCAAATCGATTCGGTTTGGGTGTTTTAGGTTTTCGAAAATAGATCCTTAATAGAACATAGTATTATTTTGGTTCAGCATGAAATGTTTTGGATCGGTCATGATTTGGTCTGGATTTGGGAAAAAACAAAATTCTACTAATGAAAAGTATTTATTTATTTTATTTTCTATTATAGATTTTAATATATTTAATATATATATATATATGTGTGTGTGTATATAATTCTATTATTTTTGGTAAACTTTTGTTCATTCGGATCACTCAGTCCGGTTCTACAAAATATATTTTGTTCGGTATGGATAAAAATTGATTAATTTTAGTTCGATTCTAGATAGTTAATTTGTTGTCCACCTCTATAGGTGTTGGACATAATTTAATCACGGTCCAAATCTTGTAATTATTTCCAAAGTCAAAAATATTTAAAGAAACGGATAATGATATTAAAAATTTGAGGAATGGACATATTCTTTTGTCACTCCGAGATTGGCATATTGGATAAACTTCAAATGATATGATATATTTCCAAAAATAACGGAAAATAACGGTCAAGATTTGAGAAATTGATCGAATTCCTTACCGCTCCGAAATTGGAAGAATGGATAAACTTCAAAAGAATAAGCAACAAACAAACAAAATCAAATAGTCATTTTCTATATAAGAAAGACGGAGCAAAACAAAATAAAAAAACAAAAAATTATTAGGGAGTTACTAAGCATAACTCTAGTGGCAATAACCTAATTCTAGAGTGGTAACGATCTATTTCTTTGATCTTTCTATGATTTACGAATTGTGAATATTTTGTTCACTGACTTTTTTAACTTTACTCGATCAATCATATAAAAAAAATTAGTTCATTTTTCGTATTTCTTCGAACGAACCAGTTAAAGTTTTTTATAGACGGATCAACTCATCAAGTTCCAATTGAAGCTAATGAAGCTACTTCAATACAATTTAATTGTATCAATTTCCGTGAGATCGCCCCAAAAACTTGAGTTCTTTTTGGATTCCTTCTTGATCAATGACAATTGTGGCATTGTCAAGAAACGAGTTATGCTAGAACTCGACTTGTTTATCTTGATTAAATAAAATCTTTACAATGTTTACTATCTTATCGATGTTGAGTGGTTTTGTTGCAGAGCTAGAAAACTCATTTCTAATAGGTAATGTTAGAATCAAATTGGATAGAAAAATCCCAATTATTCAATACCAAAAGTGGCCGAATGAGACAGTCCTTGGCCGGCTGTTAGAATAAGAAACCTGCTTGGTGCGTTTTTGTGTTTGTTTTTTATACATAATATTCAAACTTAAAATTCAGGAGATAAAAATTATTAACTTATTAAATAATAATAAAGAAAATGAAGCGTTACATAAAGAAAATGATAGAAAAGAAAAAGGGGAAAATGGACCACCTGTATATGAAAAAGGTTGAATTATAAAATCTTAGTGCTCAAAATTTATCCTTACATTCTTTTTGCTCTCTTTAAAAATCAACCTATAGATACACACACACATAAACATATCTATGCATATAAATAGGTGGTTGCCATGCTTACACAACTCTTCTGTCTTCAACTTGCAATAAACATTTACTCTGTCAGAGAGAGAGATAGAGACAGAGAGATAGAGAAAGATAGAGAAAACAAAAAAACGGAGTATATCCTCTGTTTTTACTCATTGATCAAAACAGAAGAACACAAAGAGAGAGAGAAATGGGGAGACAACCATGTTGTGACAAAGTAGGGTTGAAGAAAGGACCATGGACTGCAGAAGAAGACAGGAAGCTCATAAACTTCATCCTCACTAATGGACAATGTTGTTGGAGAGCTGTTCCTAAGCTTGCTGGTCTTCTCAGATGTGGCAAGAGTTGTAGACTTCGTTGGACTAATTATCTCCGACCAGATCTTAAGAGAGGTCTTCTCTCTGATTATGAGGAGAAGATGGTCATTGATCTTCATTCTCAACTCGGCAACAGGTTACAAAAACTTTAATTACTTGATCTTTAAGTTTCGTTCCACATACTCTGTTTCTGATGTTCTCTGTTTTCGATGTGTTCTGTTTTTGAGATTTTGTTATTTGTATGTGAAGGTGGTCAAAGATAGCTTCTCATTTACCAGGACGAACAGACAACGAGATCAAGAACCATTGGAACACTCATATCAAGAAGAAGTTGAGAAAAATGGGGATTGATCCTTATACTCATAAACCACTCTCTATCGTCGAACAAGAAGATGAAGAACCCTTAAAGAAGCTGGAGAATCATCAAATGCCTTTACAAGAACTTATCGAGAAGCCTCTGGTGGAACCAGCCAAAGAAAGCAACATCAAGAACATGGAAGATAATGATCAGTTTATGGCGATAAATCTTGAGTATAGTGTAGAAGAAGTCCCTCTGATTGATCCAGAGTGTTTGGGGATATTTTGCAACAACTCTGAAATGTCTTCATCGACGGCTACGTCTTCGAATTCCTCTAATGATTCGAGTTTCTTGAAGGATTTGCAGTTTCCGGATTTCAATTGGTCCGATAATTGTGGTAATAATAATGGTGTTGACAACATTATAGAGAACAATATGATGAGCTTTTGGGATGTTGATGACTTTAGCAGTTGGGATTTGTTGTTAAATGATGAGAGTTCTTCAACTTTTGGGTTGTTTTAAATTCATTTTAATGTATATGTTCTCTTTTGGAAAAAATGGAAACAATAGGGGGAGAAAAAAAACTAAAATACGTTTCTTACTCTTATTTTTTTTTTCTTATGGGGATTTGAGAAAAAAAAACGTTTTACTTGAGAGGCATTTAGAAACGCTTAAATACAGTTATTTTGTACAGACAAAAAGAGTTAGAGAGCATTATGTCTCTTTGTAGTTTTTACCGTTACAAATTGTGTTGGTCAATTTATGTGATTTGTATTTTTTGTTCCATACACTTCCACGTGTTCAAGCTTACTATCACTTGAAAACAGAAATAATACTTGTTTATCATAATTACTAATTTACTATAATATCACAATTTTCAAGAATATGAGTTTTGAAAATTTTGGGGCGATTCAGTTTTTGAAAAATAATAATAAGCAAAATGTAAAGTACAAAAATCAAACTCTAAACACAAAACTTCGTAATATGTAACTCATTACCAACTAGGCAACTCTTCTAAAGAAGATTTTGCAATTCTAGCAACTGTTAAAGGTTTTACGAGCTGCAAGCTTCTTTATCTTGGGCTCAAAGCCACATCTAAATGCATGCATGACAATGGAAAAAAATATCATAAGAAAATTGTCTTAGTGTTGGAAGATCTAAAAACTCAATAAACTGAACACTTTGTCTTAACCACCACCAAAGAGGTGGTGGCTAGCGATAGTACAAAGAAGTTAGTTCTTTTGTGCATCGTGCTCAATTTTTTTTTATAATGGAAATATATTATTTAAATAAAAATGGATTAAAAGTTGATTTTGGATATCTAGAGAAATTATAGACCAAAGACTCGGAACTTTTACAGTTTATAAAAAAAAACTAATAATATTCATATAAAAAAGTATAGAATCTTTTCTATTATATTAAAAAAAACAAATGCATGTTTTATTTTTAAAAGTAGTTATCTGCAATTTAGGATATAACATCGATCATTCGTATTTTCTGAGACAGCATATCACTTGTTTTATGAAGTCTTTTTTTTTTGCTTTATAAATTGGAATGGATTAAATAATGATTCTGGGTACTGAGATAAATAATGAACCAAAAATGTGGAACATTTGCGGTTTATAAAAAAAAACATTTGCGGTTTAACGTTCTTCATATAAAGAACGCATAGAATCTTTTCTTTTATATTAAAAACGAATGCATCTTTTATATTTAAAAAATAGTTATCTGCGATTTAAGATATAACACCGATCATTCCCATTTTATGAGACAGCATGCATGTCACTTATTTTACAAAGTCTTTCTTCTTATTTACTTGCTTTATACAATTCGACTATATTTCAAGAAATCTTTCATTACCAAAAACCAAGTAAGATAAACTTGTCTTAAGAAGATATCAATTTTTTAAAAAACCAACTTACAAAGTCTTATAAGTTATAAAAGAATCAAATATCCAGTTCTAAAATAACACCATAATTGATACGGATTTGTGAAGCTACTCAAAGAAAAAAAATCATAAACATATTTGTTTCCAGCCATTATATCAAACTATGAGAGAATTCGCGCAATATGCAGATGTATTTGTTTATTGATTTATCATGATAAGAAAATTTAATCACAATTTGAATTCAAAAATTACATCTCTAACAAAGTAAAGTTTTGAAAATACAAATAAATTATCATTAGTATTGATTTTCGAGATAAATATCTCTTATTGATATAACATTCTAAATTTTCATATTGGATCATTTTTCTGTTATTTAAATTTTATATTCTCATAAAATTTCTCAAATTTAACATTAATTAACCGTCTTATAGTTTTGAAACCTACGACCCCTTATGTATTTTCAAACCAATCAGTTTCTTTATCATAATACAATTATAGTTAAATTTTAGCAAAAAGAAATGTGCTTTAGCCATGATTTTTGTGGTCTTCCAATTTCCAAAACGATTTGGTTCTATTTTAATTTGTACTTGTATTCCATAAACAAAGCAAAATGTGTACGAAATTTTTTGTTGTCGAGCAAACTAACTATCCTTGCACTCAATAACCGCCTCATTTCAAACCCTAAACTATAATTAATAGATGTATGTACCTATATGTTTTTACCAATGTATGGCACTGTATTAAACTCTTCATGGATCTATTTAGATTTGTGTTCTTTGGAAATAGACATATCTTCTTTATAGGATTTGTATCCAACAATGCTCAAGTTTGTACGTTCTTGAAATTGCTTTGCTTTGTTTAAAATTTACATGTTAGGAGTTTACGCTATCATTTTTAGGCTTTTCTTCACTTAGCAAAATCTAAAAGGTTGTTTTCGCTTCTAATCTAAAACCGTAAAATCCGAGTAACAGAGACTTCGGTCCAACTACAATTCATATATTTTTATCAAAAAAAAAAAAAATCCAATTCATATACGTGTCATTTTAAAGTGTTCCACTTATTTATATTTCTTTTCTTTTTTGGTCCAAAATGTTGACTTCGGACGATCATAAGTGATGCTTTAAAAATTTATACGTATGCACTGATGCACATATAAATGTCATGGCACTTTTGATTAAGTAAACAAAAGTCATGGCACTTTTCTATTCTGTGTTCCTAGAAAAATCAAAATATATTTTGTTTGATATTTGTATGACTTAAGAGGATCTAATTATTAGAGCTTAGAAGTGACAGAACGATCGAATACTGCATTGGTTATAGAAGAAAACTCAAGGTTTATAGACGATATAGAGCATACAGTACATACTACATATCCATAATTAACTAACGCAAAGTAACTAAAGAGCTAATTAATAACTAATAATAACTAATATTTTAACCAAACAAAAATAATAAGGGAGAAATGAAATATATAAATTTCCTTAATCAAAACAATAAAGGATCATTTCATCAATAAATGCAAGCCCAATAATTTTTTTTTTCAGTTTTGATATTCCAATTGAAGGTCAAGAGAGAACTCTCAATCCTAATTGTTTTATTTTAATTTATGTACAATTTAAATTACTTTAGTTTTTAAGACAAGACTCTTTTGAGTTTTACATAAACATTTTAATTTAAAATATAAATTTTTATTTATTACACTTAAGTTGTGAAACCATTAGTTGTTGAATTTTAGTTACACTTTAGCAATACCTTTTTTATTTATTTTTTAAATTATTACAGTATTAATCTAATCAGCTATAAGTGGGTGATTTATTTGCGAAAATACATATGTCAAATATGTAAAAAATAAAATTGGAATTGATTTCTGTAGTTTTGATGACCCGGATCAGCATCATACATTCATACTGTGGTCCATAGCTAAAACATATGGTCCAACCACAACCGATTTAAATTGTCCAACAAATTTTCCAATAATTAGACAGCTTGATTGAAAAAAAAAAACTTAATCCAAGGATAGTCAACTGAAGAGTCAACGCTCATTTTGAAACGCAAGTACCGATTGATACGCCAATAAATCCGGTCGACTTCTACAATGGATCATGACTTTGGTCAATGCAGAAGTCGAACTCATGGTATAAGGATCTTTTTAAGTCATCGGCACTTGAACACAACACGTTGGACAAATGGGATTAGCATGATATTATGTTACTTATATATAACTCTTTTTTTTGACAGTTTTGTCACCGTTGTAAATTTTTTGCAAATAAAAGCATATACTTATATAGCCAATTCACCTTATCTATTATTGTAGATATGGTGTTTTATAAAAAATTTCAGAAAAAACTAGACATAGCTAATCTTTGAAAGGATTATGAGTGGATGACTCATTATGAATTCGGAATGATAGAAAAGAACATAAAAGCTTATGGACACCGAATGTCTAAATCAAATGTCTTGGCAGAAAATACACATGCTATATCATATGGGGTATTACTCAGTCTCAGCGTCATGCTGATCTAATAATTCGATTATTTTAGAGTTAGAATTGACGATGGTGTGTTTTTTCCCCCTTTGTCAAACTTGATGTGATTTTTAGAAATATATATATTTCCTTTTCTATCAAGCACTTGTTCTATGAAACGCGTCATCCTAAAACAGTAAAAAATAATCGATAATGTTATAGTTGTATATAGTTATAGTGATATGTATTATTGTGAATATGACTTTGAAGTTGATTTGGTAGATGAGTAGATCCTATTAATTAAGTGGATATTTGATACTTGATTAGTCTGATTTCACTAAAAAAGAGCTTTGAGAATGTTGAAACCTAATTGGTTGAGAGAATTAAAAGCAATAATTTAAGTGATCCAATTGTTCACTTATAATTGGGAAAAGAAAAAGGTCCTTTCTAAAATAAAATAGATAAAAGCTTTTAGGTTGGTAGAAAAAAGGCTACTTAGGAGTATGTATATGTTTGTGTGGAATGAGAGAGCTCGGCCCATAAGTTAATCATGGAATGCAAAACACTTTTATGCCTCTCTTAGTTCTTTTCTAGTCATACTTTTTTTCTACAGAAACCATAAAAAGAATAGTAATTCTAAGAGTTATAAAGTTTGATTAGTGGTTGATCTATCATGGATTTAATGGTTTTTAACCCTTGATTCTATATATTTTTAGTGTCTTTAATCGAACCTAAGATAGTAGAAACTTTCATACCGTAGCTACAGTCTTATTTTGTGGAATCAAATGAATCACTCCACATCTTGTTTTTCATTGCCATTCCTGATTAAAAGCGATGGGAATATATAAAAATTTCATCGTGAATAATCTCCAGCCACGGTTTTATGTTAATATTGAATTTTTGTCGGCATATTAGTGTGAATTATATGATGTGTCAATTTTATCTCCAATTCTTGATAAATATGATTATTAGTTTTTCTAAAGATGCTATTTCTTTTAAATAATCAATCCATAAGATTGAACTATGGTTTTAAAAAATAGACACATGTCGTGAAATGTGCTATATATGTACATATGTATATAGAAATACATTATTCCATATGTTCCACTAAAGAGTAAAGACACTTTGCTTTCTCCACCGAACTCCAAACAACAGTGTTGATAAAAAGTTCTCGTCCGAATATTTTTTTGTGTAAAACAAGAAAGTTTTAAACCTTTGGCATTTGATAAGATTTATGGTAGATTCACAAGATATCATCTCCTTTTCAAATGTAACACTTGGTTTTTAAACTCGGATCCAGTAACTTCTAGAATCTTTTTAACCGGTTGAGCTAGCATACTTGGATTCTTGTCAAAATGTTATTTCAAAAATTGTTCTTTTAATGTCTCTGCTGTAATTTAAAAATAAAAATAAAAATAGACAAAGCCCCCATACTCTTATATTGTCATGGTCGGTGCATGCTTCACTATTCAACGAACTATATAGCAAACAAGATAAGACTTCACACGATCTTAGTGGTAAGGTCGGTTCACGATTTACTATGCAAAGAATTGTACTAGCAGCAGTTTAAAGGTCGATGTATGCAATGAAATTTCATAATGAACTGAAAATCTGTCCTATTTGTTTAATAAAACTTAAAAACAGGGTTCTATTTATTATTTGAAAAGTAAGTTTTGTAAAAGATGCATACATTTTCAGCAATGATTTTAGGTAAAAATAAAACTATTTCCTATATTTGTGGTGAAATAGGATTTAAACATACGTCAAAATATATATTTTCACATATAAACTAGAACATATAGATATATTTATGGTCAACTAACGTAAATTTACATTTATCATAAGCTACATTCATAGTCAAAGGGCTTTCAATATGAATTGCATTTTTTCTTTGATCCGTTTAACGTAAATTGTTATTGGTGTATCTACACATCGTATATGATCCAATGCTATGTTTGGGATCAAATGTTAGTAATTAAGTTGTCTGTAAGTAATTAAGGCAGTGGACATAGGTGGAGAGACATAACTGGATGGGGCAGGCAGATAATAATGATATTGTCTTCCATAATGGGTCACATCCAATATATATCTTTTATTAATTGTGACACATGATCCTCTCACCATTCCTTGAGTATGCATTAAAATTAATTACTATTATCTTCTTTTTATCAAGTCATCATAATTCATACATAAAATCATATATCAGTGTACAATTGATCATTTCAGGTAAGATGTAACATAATCAGGAAGTTTTTGTGTTACGATAGTATACACAAACCCTCGTGATAGAACAAATTTTTGTACGTTTTGGTCAGTATATGGATTAAAATTGTAAATTTTAAATTTAAACGGATACTTTTATAACTATTTTATGTGAAAAAGTGCAAAATTTTATTATTGGTAATGGAGTTTCCCTATAACACGATTTTTGGGTCAAATATTTTGCTCTTAGCCTCAGAAATAATTTCTAAGTTCTAAGAAGATGAAGGAAATAATTTAATTCCCTATAAGACCCTTTTTTGGAATAATTAGTAATTTTTAACAAGTATAAAAGAAAAAATTCTAAGAAAAATTATTAATTTTTTTCCATGCATTGAATACTCAATATTTTCCATGCTCTATTAAAATCAAGTAGTATTACAAAAAAAACAAAATAACAAAACAACTAAACTGTATATTTTTTTTTTCTTTTTGTCAAATTAAGTCTAAACTGTATATTATAATGGTATTATAGTTTAAGGTTTTTAAACGTCGAATTAATGATTTATATCTAAATGTGATATTTCAAAGGTGTAAAACCTATTAGAGAGTTTAAAACTAAGCCCAATAAAATGTTAACAAGCCTAATATTAGCCCATGTGTCTAGGGTTTCATAGCAAGTTAAGATTATAAATATGCATCATATGAGAGCATTCAATGTAACCTAAAGAGTTGCCACTTTGTGCAATGCTTCTTCAACCCTTTTATAATATCATTTCAAAAATCAATTTGAGCTTGATGTTGGTTATTTAAGTTTCCTTTCTATATTATTCTTGCAACTAATTAAGCTCCATAGAGCTATAGTTTCTAAGCATATTTATCTATCTTAATAAGCTTCAATCTTCATTGTTTATAAATCTCTTCAAAACCTACTCGTAAGAAACACTATAAATCATCAATCTACACTAGAAACTTTTTTCAACAAAAAACATCAAGAGAAAACAGAGGATGTTGCGGTCAGGAGCCTTATTACATCTTCACTATAAAAATATAAACCAATCTTCATATCTGAATAATAAAATCATTTTGTGGTGAAAATAATTGTTAAAAAAAGGGTACATATATCAGGGAAAGAACAGAGACAGTTTGACGAAGGACAAATTTCAGTGTCCGATTTGGTAGTTGGTATTTAGATTGGTATTTCGTCTGGTCATCAAGTCTAGTAAGTTAGTAACTCATGGTCTTAATCATTTTAAGCTAATAATATCATAAAACAAAAATTTTAGATTTTCTTTCATTTATAGCAGCCTTATTTGGCAAATAAATTATTTTGACGTTGAAATTCCTGTTAAGAAGGAGATTTGAAATTTCCTGGTGAAATTCCTGTTAAGAAGGAGATTTGACATTTGACATGTCCACAATTCTTTTTTTTTTTTTTTAATCTCAAATGGTATTCAATAAATAATGATTAATATCTTAAGCATATGGTCTGAATCTTTACCATTTCGGTCACAATAATTTGAAGGTTCCTTGCAACTAGCAAGTAGCAACCATCGCAGTCTTTGAATACTACAAGAAGTGTGAATGTTAAACAAAAGCAAAAGCAGCCATTGGGATATTATTTGAACGACCTGGATGCATTACATTGACTTGGTCTTGAAGAACTTTTTCCATTTTTTAGAAATAGTCTGCGATATTATAATCCAAGTGTGGGTTCGTTGCCTAGCTATAAGAAGGTTCAGAGAGCTAAAGAGATAGCAAAGGAACAAATTTGGAGAGAAAAACAAAAAAAAAAAAAAAATTTTGACAGAACAAAAATAAAGAAAGATAAATAGAGAGGAAGAAGATGAAGAAGCAGGGTCTGATCTTAATGGCTATTTTCCTGTACCTTTCTTGTATGCAGCTTGTCAAGTCGCAGCCTCGCAAGGATTGCCAAAAAAGATGTGGAAACGTCACGATTGAGTACCCTTTTGGCATTTCTCCAGGTTGTTACTATTCCGAAGATCGTAGTTTCAAGCTCACCTGTAACGAGACAGAGACGCTCTCTTTTGGTAACATTCCAGTCACCAACATTTCTTACAGTGGCCAGCTTCGTGTTCGTCTACTTAGATCCAAAGTTTGCTACGACAGTCAAGGAAACCTATCTGAGATCCAAAGCCGCAGGGCTATCCTGAAAAATTTATCTCTCTCTGAACAGAACAAATTTACTGTAGTAGGTTGTAACAGTTACGCATTTCTCACGACATCGGGAGTCGATAAATACTCAACTGGATGCATATCAATATGTGATTCTCTCCCATCAAAGAAAGGGTCATGTTCTGGTGAAGGTTGCTGCCAGACCCCTATCCCTAGAGGGAGCTCTTATGTAGAAGTCACACCAAGTAGCTTTGACAACCATACTACTGTGCATCAGTTTAATCCTTGCACCTACGCCTTCCTCGTCGAGAATGATAAGTTTGACTTCCAAGCTTTGGAAGATCTTAAGGATCTGCAGAATATAACAAGGTTCCCTGTGGTACTGGATTGGTCTATTGGAAAGCAGACATGCAAGCAAGTTGGAAACACAAGCATATGCGGTACAAACAGCGAATGTTTTAACTCTACTCGTGGAATCGGGTATAACTGCAAATGTTTAAAAGGTTTTGAGGGGAATCCATACCTTCGAGATGGTTGCCAAGGTACTTTCAACTTGTTTTGTTTATCAAATCTTATTAACTGTCTCTTCATACAAGTTCTTTTCCCTTTGGCAAGACATCAATGAGTGTAACAATAATATACACAACTGTACGTATCCCAGTACCTGTGAAAACATGTTGGGAAGCTTCCAATGTAACTGCCCATCTGGTTACCGCAAAGATTCGCCTAATAGCTGCACTCGTAAACTAAGGCCTGAATACTTTCGATGGACTCAAATTTTTCTTGGTAAGCTTTCCTCACTGGTTCTGAAATCTTTCTTTTCTAAAACATCACGTTCTAATCACCTGTGTGTGATGTAACCAGGAACCACCATTGGATTCTTGGTCATCGTGCTTGGCGTTAGCTGTATACAACAGAGAATGAAGCACCAAAGAGACACTGAGCTCCGACAACAATTCTTTCAACAAAATGGTGGTGGCATGTTGATACAACGACTCTCAGGAGCAGGGCCATCAAATGTTGATGTCAAAATCTTTACTGAGGAAGGGATGAAAGAAGCAACTAATGGTTATGACGATAGTAGAATCTTGGGTCAGGGAGGCCAAGGAACAGTGTACAAAGGGATATTGCCAGATGACTCTGTAGTTGCTATAAAGAAAGCTCGGCTTGGAGACAATAGCCAAGTAGAGCAGTTCATCAACGAAGTGCTTGTGCTTTCACAAATCAACCACAGGAACGTGGTCAAGCTCTTGGGATGTTGTCTAGAGACTGAAATTCCTTTGTTAGTGTATGAGTTCATTACCAGTGGCACCCTTTTCGATCACTTGCACGGTTCCATGTGTGATTCTTCTCTAACATGGGAACACCGCCTGAGAATAGCGATAGAAGTTGCTGGAACTCTAGCATATCTTCACTCCTCAGCTTCTATTCCAATAATCCACCGCGATGTCAAGACTGCTAATATTCTCCTGGATGAAAAATTAACAGCAAAAGTAGCTGATTTTGGTGCTTCGAGGCTGATACCAATGGACCAAGAGCAGCTCACAACTATGGTGCAAGGCACTCTCGGTTATTTAGACCCAGAATACTACAACACTGGGCTCCTGAATGAAAAAAGTGATGTTTATAGCTTTGGGGTAGTCCTCATGGAACTGCTTTCAGGTCAAAAGGCACTGAGCTTTGAAAGATCACAAACCTCAAAACATCTAGTGACTTACTTTGCTAATGCCATGAAGGAGAATAGGTTGCATGAAATTATCGACAGCCAAGTGATGAATGAGTATAATCAGAGGGAGATCCAGGACGCTGCAAAAATTTCTCTTGTGTGTACAAGAGTGACAGGAGAAGAAAGGCCCAAAATGAAAGAAGTAGCTGCAGAGCTAGAGGCCCTGAGAGTCAAAACAACCAAACATAAGTGGTCAGATCAGTATCCTGAGGAGATTGAGCACTTACTTGGCGGTAGCATCTTATCAGCACAAGGTGATACCAGTAGCATTGGCTATGACAGCATCAAGAATGAAACAAGGTTGGACATAGAAGCTGGCCGCTGATCATAATTATCAGTCCACCTCTAATAAAATTACATGTACATATGTCTCATTGTTTGTTAAAAAAATATCATTTCTTTATTGATCATCTCTTCATTGTCCTCCTATAAACAACACTTAACACCGCAGAGTATAAAAAATCAACACAACAACACCAATTCTGTAAGAGAAAATATTAGATTTCGTAAATCTACAAGAAGAGATATTAATATACCATTTGTGTTAACAAAACAACAAACTCAAGAAGAAACACTCAAAATTAAAAACAAAACAAGAAAGTATAATCATGAACCTGCTTCTGAAATGCTTCATCTCATTATTGATATCATCATCGATTCTGCTTGGTCAACCAAAGCATAAACTCGGTTAAGTGAAGGAGGAGGATTCATAAGCATCGTTTGACTTCTCACATAGCTTAAACCTTTGTTCAACCCATCAGAAACACGTAACGCTGCTCCTTTTCTCTTGCTTCTTTAACTCGTTTCGCGATCTCGCAATTGCAACTGCCGCACAAACACAACACATGGTACGAATATCATTCTACTCACACTTTATGCGCCATCTTTGCATATCGCACATAGTCTCAAAGAGCTCATAAGCCAACACCTGACCCTCGCGTTACTTGTTTCCCATGATTATAGAGTGGTGAAGAAGGATCTGGTTTCTTGATTGTACCATCGATGAAGTCGATTTTGTTCTTGCTTGGAAGGAAAACGAGAAAATCATTCTTCCAGATGAAGTAGTTGCCTTCTTCTTTGCTGAGTATAGCCATGGGGAGATTCTCATCACATTGATGGTCTGGATGGAGATAATAGGGAGAATTTGGATCTGTTTCTGCCATAGTTGCTACTTAGTCTGCATAGAGTTTTTTTCCGTTACTGTTTGATTTTAAAGATTGCTTCTTTGTCCCTTTCGATTATTTTTAGTAGCCCTGGGCATTCAGTTTGAATGGTTTAAACGGTTCGGTTTAATCGAAATTCGGGTTATTTTTGAGTTTGAAAGCTGACGAATTGAACCGAATAAAATTTTGGTTTCGATCGGTTCGGTTTTCATTTTATTCGGTTCGGTTATGGGTATTAAAATATATTCTGAAATAAACCGAATTTTTTTCTAATTCGGTTTATTTAATCCTAAATACAAAAAAATAAAGATAATGCGCTGAATAAAATTAAATCTAATAACAAACATAATAACAAACCCAATAACAAACTCAATTATAAGTCTAATTACAAAATGTTTGGCCAAACCCATTAACAATCAGGATTGTTGACGGTGATGGGTTGTGGATGGTGATGGTGATGGTGACGGCGACAACTTATTGACGGTGACGACGGCTCCAGAGATCGCCGGATCTCCAGATCTCTAGATCTGGTTTGAAAATCATCTCCAGATCTCCACAATCTCTCCGGTATAGAGGGATCCACCATTGTTGATAGACCTTGTAGAGCATTTCCTTCATCGTTGATAGAGCTTTCTCCGGGACTACTCTCTTCCAAATGACCAGATCTGTCAAAATAACTAGTGCCATAACATTAAAAGACTCTAAATAACAAGAAGCAGGCAACAAATCTGCTGACAAACATAATAATTTTACAAAAAACGAAGTAATTACAAAAAAGAGAAAGAGGTTACATGTTACAAATCTGAAAATTGGAATTAGAGATTGAAGGATGAAGCGGTTCTTCAAACGGATGATCTGAACGAGAGTGAGAGAGAGGAGAAGAAGAAGAAGAAAAGAAGAGAGGTGGAGAAGATGAAGTTTAAGAAAATGAGAAGAAAAGAAGAAGATATTTTCGTCGGAAAAAGAGAGTAGAAAAAAGTTACATTTAAATCTAGGGTTTTAATGTTTATATATGGTGTTTCCCTAAATTGAGTAAATTGATCGGTTAATCGACTATCAAACCGAACCGACCCGAAGTCCGACCTATGATTTTTATTGTTCCGATAGGTTATTGCTTGTGAACTAAATCTCATCCGAAAATCAAATATCCGTTTCGATCCGAACCGATCTGAATAAACCGAACCGAATGCCCAGGGCTAATTTTTAGTGTCTTTAATGTAAAAGAATTGAGCTTAATGGGCTTTTAATATCCTTTCCTGGACCAAAGTTTCACGGATTCTTAAATTATCCTGCCTTAAATTGATAATCCTCTCAACCATATGATTAAAAAATTAAATGGCTCATATGCTTAAACTCATATACAGTTTTAAGATTACATTTTCTAAAAATATTTTATCCATATTTTATGTGAACAGTGCAAAAGATTGATTTGATTTTTTGAACCATGTTTATCAAACAAATCTCTCAGTTTGTTTTTGTTAAAAAGAATATGATCTTTAGTAATGATGGTTCCTACAATAGCTACAATAGTAATGACGATCCAATCAAAATATGTCCCGCAATTTGAGAAAACATGGAATAACCGGTTTTCATCGACATATAAAGGCATTTTCAGTAGTGTTATAATGTTATTCATTTAACATTAGATATATTATTTGTATACTCATAATACTATAAGCAGTGGCGGAGGCAGAGTTTTTTTTTACTGGGACCAGAAAAAATACATTAAAAAGTAGTCGATAAACTGCTAAAAAACTACAATCATATTCTACGTTCACTCATAGTTTGAAACTTTTTTATCACTGTTTCATTTGTTACATCTTCAAATAACTCTTTTTCAATAAAACAACCTAGACAGTCATTTAAAAACTGATCACTGATGTGATTTTGTAGTGCAATCTTCACAATCTTCATCCCGGAAAATCATCTCTCGACGGTTGCAGTTTTGCAGTAACAACATGCAAAATTAAAACTAATTTCAAAAGCTTATAAACAAAGGATGTTAAATATGCCTCTTATTTTCCACCATCACCGTGCTAGACCTCCAAGACTTCTCAAAACCCTAAACCTTTCATCGTCTCGTAGATTATCAATATAAATGTCACATTGATGCTCAGGAGATATGCGCTCTACATAACTAAAGTCTTCATGATAAAATTCAGCCAATCTCAACAGAATCTCTTTGTCAAACTCACAGAACGAATCAATAGGAGCTAAATTCGATGTGTATATGAGTAACTTAGAGTTTACCTCGTTAAAGCAGTCATTAAACTCTTGAAGCTGCATATCCAAGACGGTATAAAAACAGTTGATCTGGTAATCATGCAAGTTGCTTATGTTGGTCTTTTTTCGTGGCCTCCTAGAATCGATGAAATCGTCTTCCATGTTGACCATTTCAATGTTGTGTTTCTCACAAAAATCAGAAACCTTCTTCACAAAAGACTCCCATTCATCATCTTTTACCTTTTGCAATGTTATTGATAAATTTTCCGTGAGTCCTAAAACAAGCAACGTCAATTGTAGATAGAACACAAAATCAAAAATATTAATGTATTTGAGAAGATCATTTGTTTGACGTCTTTTGGTATTATCTACGCCTTCATTCTGGACATACTCCAGTACCTCAATCGTAGAAGAAAATAGCTTAACTAACCGCAATAATGGTCTATTATGAAAACCCCAACGTGTGTTTTCTGGTCTCTGAAGTGAACACTCTTGATTTAGCCTTGTCCCAGTTTTGATTTCGCCACTACTTATTCCTTCCTCGATTCTTTTTTGCTGACTATCTCGAACCATATATTTTCTCTTACAAGAAGCTCCAACCACATTTACTTACAGTGGACGTAATATGTAGAGGAACTTTCTCTTAAAATCAATGTTCTTAGTCCATTGAGTTCACCCCTCATATTCCCTGCTCCATCATAACCTTGTCCTCTTAAATTTTTCAAACTCAAACTGTACTTAGCAAACAATGAATCAATACCAGATTTAAGAGATGAAGAACATGTCTCCTTCAGAGGCATAAGACCAACATATCTTTCTTTAACTATCCCATGTTTATCAACATAAATAAAACTATGGCCATTTCCTATTTATCTGAAATATCAGCCGATTCATCCACCAACAAACTAAACACATCATGATCAATCTCATGAATTATGGAATTGGCTACTTCTTAAAAGCAATGGACAATATCTTTTTGTATTGGAGGTGACACCATTTGATAAATTTCAGGAGCATTCTTCAGCACAACTGATATATGATGATTTTGGCCCATATTTACTAATGTTTTCTAGTCTTTTTAGTGTCTTTAGAGTCGTTTTTGAGTCATAACAGGTTGAAAGGAAGTCTTCTAGCATGGAATGGATGGACTGGAGTTAAATGGGCTTTTGGAGCAAAAAGGAGCGGATTCATAGCAAAAGGCCCAAATTCACACGCGAGCACCCTACGGAGCACCCAGTGGGAGCACATGCTCCAATTTTTGACACACAGCCCCAGCCTTTACCCTGCACCTCCGACACGAGCCAGCTCCGGCGATAAAGGAAGCGAAGAGCCGGCTGTGATGATCCAGACACAGCTACAACGCGGTGAATTCTATCCACACTTTGTTTTTACCATTGTATTATCCATTTTTTTTATCTTTTTCATTTTCCAGCCAATCCTTCAGTTTTTTTTCACACTGGGGACGGTGTGATTTAAGTCTGGGGGAGAGGTCTGCTACTAATTTTTTTTTTTTTCTTTGAGTCTAATTTTTCATGTTTTTCTTTAGTGTTTTTGTTTAAATCCG
This sequence comes from Cardamine occulta, assembly GCA_028015245.1. Classification (NCBI taxonomy): domain Eukaryota; kingdom Viridiplantae; phylum Streptophyta; class Magnoliopsida; order Brassicales; family Brassicaceae; genus Cardamine; species Cardamine occulta. The sequence continues at coordinate 4,866,998 of CM051367.1, forward strand.
AATCAGGTGCAGCTGCTTCATTTCTTTATTTCTTTTCCTTTATCGAGTCAGTGTCATAAGCAGCTGCTGCATTTTTATTTTATTGAGTCAGTTTGTTCGAGTTATTTAGTTATATGGGCGAAAAATATCACTTATGGGAATTGGGAATCTATGATGCATTTAAACCATTGTGAATTTTTGACTATCTTTCTAGTGACAATCACTGCAGAACCATGAGTACAAAAACGAGCCAGAACCATCCCACACTCGGATTTCTCCCTCTCCAGAATGATATCATCTCATTAAGGTTTATTCGGAAAGCGATAACTCTACTCTATTTGGACTTAATTTGAACTTTAATTCTTCTCATCTAGGGCATTAGATTAGGGAAATGAAACCAATGTTCAGGACTTCTTACTCTTTTTACCACTCTTGCTGCTCCTGAATAGCTAGCTCATTTTTAGCTAGTACCTTCCAAGCACCTTACCTTCTTTCTAGACCTCTTGATTTTTTTGTGTTTTTAGTCTTATATGTGCAGACAGGCGCAAAAGGGTAGGAGAAAACGACTTACGCAAGCTCTAACTCACTCTGCTGAAGACTAGCAAGTAGAAGACGGAAGAATAAAATCATAAGCCGGAGCACCGCTCCAGCAAAGAGGAACACTTGCTCCGAGCACATGCTCCGGGCAATTTTTCAAAAAATAGAAGGCGCATTTTCCAATGAGTGTGCACTTGGGTATGATCATTTTTCATTCAAAATATTCGTGTTCAAGGGATAGATACGTATGTAGAGCCCTCTTCATTCTAAAAAAAAATGATGAAAAAATGAATGAATGAATGAAGAGAGGTGAATTCAGTAAATCCAAAATGTTTCCCAAAATACACGGTCAGACCCAAGGAAGAAATAAAGACGGATAAGAGTGAAGTTTCAAGAGGAAGAGTTGAGTTTCAAGAAGGAGAAGGGAGTGGTTAGAGGTTGTGGACATCACTAGTCCATTTCTCTTATCATTTTGTGCTACGTCTAGCATCCATCGAAAAATCTGGTAACCTTAAACACTCTGAACTCCACCATTAAAATAGCCTCCCTATTACCTAGATTCGATTCTCTTAGCTAATGCCTGAAAATGAGAAGCCACGCCACCACTTAATTTATATAAAGAGTTATTGTCTTGATGATGAACTTTTCTGTGTTTGAGATTCAGTTATGGAACAGGGTTGGTTGAAGATGTTGGGTGAGTTTTTGATAAGAACTTGTTTCTCGTGTTATGAAGTGTGTAGTCTGCAGATTGTGGTTGATGTCCCTGAGATTCACCTAATCCCTGCGCTTACCCCTCTTTTACCTTCTTTGATTCTTGTTTGTTTGAGGACAAACAAAGGTCTAAGTCTGGGGGAGTTGATATATGATGATTTTGGCCCATATTTACTAATGTTTTCTAGTCCTTTTTAGTGTCTTTAGAGTCGTTTTTGAGTCATAACAGGTTGAAAGGATGTCTTTTAGCATGGAATGGATGGACTGGAGCTAAATGGGCTTTTGGAGCAAAAAGGAGCGGATTCATAGCAAAAGGTCCAAATTCACACGCGAGCACCCAACAGAGCACCCAATGGGAGCACATGCTCCGCCGCCGGAGAAAAATAAGAAACCTGATTTGACCTAATTTTTGGCGTGATTAAATAGGTCAAGCCGCCCTCCAAAAAACTCAGACTGACTTGGATCTTAACTTTTAGAGTTTTCAATTTTCTCTCCACCATCTCTCCTTTTCCCCTTTGTTTTTGGATTCCATCGCCTTTGTACCTTCTTCATCTTCGTTTGTTCTTACTTTAAGGATTTGGAGGATCATCCACTACTCTGTTTTGAGAAGAATTCTGAACCTTATTTTATCTTTAATATTATTCATGAATTCCTTTTATATCATTACTGTGTTTCATTCTTCCATGTCTGAGTAGTCTTTTAACTAGATTAGGGTTTTCAAAAGTATTCATGAGATGATAAACTGAGCACAAATAGGATACATAAATATATACTGTCTTCGCCAATTGTTGGTCTTAATGCTTAGATTAAACTGGCCACTTATTCTATAATTTCAGGTTAAACTTATTCACGAGAGTGCTTTGCGTTGCTAGAAAATACATTGGTGAGCAATCAGACCGTAGGTGACGAGAGTTGGTGTGGCTGAGTGTGAACATATTGAACCCATTCGTTAATGCTTATCTGCATCTCTAGGTCCAAACGAGAGTTTAGGTATTTAGGTTATTAGATAAAGTTATCGGCGCCACGAGAGTGGGTCGGTCTTACTTTTATGTTTGAGTTCTGGACCTTTGCTGAATTAGATCCTGAATAGTTGCTAAAGTTTTCATCTCTGAATCACCTGCAAATCACTCTAATCTAGTGTTTTTCTTTATTAGTTTCATACCGCTTTATTACTTGCAATTCTGTTACCCAACCAATCACATACTTTGTCTTAGCTTTATTTACAAATCTCATAATTTCATAGTGTAACCTTGGTCTCTTTGGATTCGATCCCTTATATACTACTGCGATTGTCTGTGCATTTGCAGATTTTATTTGGGTTAAAACTTTGTATATCAACAACCTTACTCACAACTTCATTTTGTCATGTGGTATACTTCACTAACTCCAAAACATTTCCTTTATTACTAGAATCCTTTGACTCATCATGACCATGAAATGGAAATCCTTGCCTCAACAAGAACATAGAAGCATCGAATGAAGCATTTAATCGAACACGATACTAATTTTTCATAGCATCAATCTATTTTTGCAGAGCATGTGCAATTGATTGACCTTGTCTCATCAAATCCTCACACTTCTTGTTAGCTCTGCGATGAAAAATATTTGGTGATTTACCTTCATGACATGACAGTCTATCAAACTTGTTCCAACTATTAAATCGTTTAGTCAAAAATGCATGACTGCCTCCTTTCTTTTCGTTGTTGTCTCTAAATAAGTAACAACACAAACAAAATGTCTTTTCCTTTTTCACACTATATTCTAACTAATCACCAAACTGATCAAACAATGAGGATAAAATTTCCTTTATCCACCTCCTATATATTTTTGATCAAAATTTTGGCCACGAGGTTGACAAGGTTTTCTAATTAAATACTTGTGTCTTACCTCATCTCTTTGATTATGATGTGTTGGGATATAAACCAACGTCGCACATCAGAAGAATAGAAAATAATAGTCTAATAGATAAGTCGAGTAAATCTCTAATTAGTATGAGGTCTTTTGGAAAGGACCCCAAAAACAAATCCGTGTGGGTTTGGCCAATTAGTCCAAAGCGAACAATATCATACTATTAGAGAGTTGACTTAGGCTTGCAGAAGCCCAACAAATGGTATCAGAGCAAGGTTCATAAAAGTGAACCTAGGAATGTGGGTGTGGGCTGCATGCTCGGTGTTGAAGGAGCCCTCAATGTGATACGATTAGAAAAGTGCTTTAAAATGACCTAGTGATTAAGGGGTGTTGGTACCTGGTGCCAAAGTTTCGCTGGAGGGAAGGCTATTGTTTGTGGTCCTTGGTTTGAGGGGAAGATTGTTGGGATATAAACCAACGTCGCACATCGGAAGAATATAAAATAGTGGTCTAATCTATAAGTCAAGTCAATATCCAATTAGTATGAGATCTTTTGAGAAGGAGCCCAAAAACAAATCCGTGCAGTCTTGGCCAATTAGTCCAAAGCGGGCAATATTATACTATTAGAGAGTTGACTTGAGCTTTCAGAAGCCCAACATGACGATATTCAAATATTTTCTTTCTCTCACCAGAATCATATGGCAAGTCATTTAAGTCAATATCATTTGTTGATGGATCCTTTCTTTTATGAAATGTGTCTATTAGTTTATCTGATGAATCAAAGTAAAATAGATTAATATAAACAGTTTCCCAACACAAAAGTTAAAGAAAAACAAAATTTTAAGAAATGTAGTAAAGTACTAATCCTAATAGAGATATGAATTCAAAAAACCTGGTAAAGTGCTAATCCTAATAGATATATGAATTTATCTTTGATCCTATAAACAATTGTGTTTACCACGTTAACAGCCTCATATACTATTAGCACATTAACACCCTCAAAAATTATAGATAAACAAAATTTTACTTATATATGTCTATACTATTAGCACTTTAGCAGCCTCATATAAACAAAGTCTCAAGTAACCTAATCATAAGTTCCTAATTTAAGAAAAACCTAGAGCTTAATTTTAACAGATTAAAGTTAAATATAAATAAAGAATGAAATCATAATCTGAAATCCACCAAATTTGATGATACTTGATGATTTTAGATTGCGTTGGTTGAAAAAAAAACAGGGTTGATCAATCACTCAAGCAGACGAAGAGTCTGTGTTACGTTTTGCCTTTGCAAGGAGAATAAGAAGTCACGTTTTTTAATTACTTCTCCCTCTGTATTTGGAAGTTTGATTTTTTAACTAATTCACACATATTAAGAAACAATCAATACTCAATAATAAATTCATTCTCTTTTTATTTTAAACATTTTCTAACATCTATAAACCAATAATAATTCAACAACTCATATACTTTCAATTAATATTTTTTGAAATTTGCAATTTATTAGTAATAACTAACAAAAATGTGTTTAAAAATCTACAAAATCAATCTTTAGTAAAAAAGAAAAAATCCCTAAAAAATCAAACTTTCATACGGAGGGAGTAATTTTGTGTTTTCTAAAATAAAATTAATTTTGTATTAAATAAATTGGGCCATTATGGATAACTCACAATGTTTTTATTGGGTCATAAACAATTTAAACATAAGCTCAACTAAAAAATTTGAAGTAAAACTATGGGGTTAAATATTTTTTTTATATGGGGTCATAATTATTTTCATTAAAAAATAACAAATAATTGTTTTGGTTGGGGTCAGATGAGCCCCCCCTCCTCCCTCCCTTCAAGTGCCTCGTCCCTATAAGTCTGTAACTGAAAATATATGTTTAATATCTTATGGAGTAAGAAAAATCTTGTTCATTTCATTTTCCTTCAGGCTGTGAGATCTCTTTAGTAAATTAACAGGATTATACTTAACGATACATTTTACATCTCTCTATGTATGGTTTGCCAAAGATTATTAGTCATGTAACAGTCTATTGTCAATTTCTCTTACGATTTTCTCGCGGTTTCTTGGTAAATTTGCCTTGTAATATCAAAAAAATAAGAGAGGACCCGAGACTGAAGTTTACGAATTAAGAAAGTTCACATTTGAAGATGCCTTGCAATTACCACCCGTCTTAATCTTTGAATAGTAAGAAAACAAATCACTGTTAACAAAACCAAATTGGTTTCTTCACTAAGACGAAAACGAACAAGATATCAAGAAAAATAAGAGAGGACCAAACTGAGTTTGTGACTGTTAACCGGTGTTACACGTACACGCTGCGATACTTGAATGTCCTACATCACGTTAACATGGTCTTAATTGGGTAGTTGAATTTTATTATTTCATATTCCTGAAATTACCTGGAAAACGGGATTGGGATTGGAAATATAAGTAAACTTGCCTATATTTCATATGTGTTCTTGGTGGCTCTTTTCTCTCTTGCCTATAAGCAGCTGCTGGTCAAGGGTCAATCCTTGCCAGGTTGCCCAATACATGTGGAAACATCACAATCGAGTATCCTTTTGGCATTTCTTCAGGTCGTTACTATCCCGGAGATGATAGTTTCAATATCACCTGCAAGGAAGATAGACCACATGACTTAGACGACATTAAAGTGAATAACTTTTATCACATCAGCGAGCTACAAGTTTTGCTTAATCGATTTTCTCTTGATACCAGATGAAACTTTTTCCAATTTTCTCTAATTAATTTAACTCTCTCTGCCAAGAAAAAATTCACTGTAGTAGGTTGTAATGCTTTGGCAATTCTGAGTGCTGTTGGAATGCAAAATTACTCAGTTGGATGCATATCAACATGCAATTCTCCACCGGAGGCAAATATAAAACGTAATGGTGTAGGTTACTGCAGAACAGACGCCTCGTTCCCGTTGGATAGCTATACATTCATAATTGTTCAAGGTCGCATACCAGAACTGGCATCCGTGCATCACTTTAATCCTTGCACCTACACTTTTATCGTTGAAGATGATCAGTTTAACTTCAGTTCTTCAGAAGATCTCTGGAATCTGCGGAACTTCACGAGGTTCCATGCAGTACTAGATTGGTCTATTAAAAATCAGACATGCAAGAAAGTTGACACACGCATACGTGGTGGGAACAGTACATGTTCCAATTCTACTACTATAAACGGGTATATCTGCATATGTAATCAAGGTTTTATGGGAATCCATACCTTCCCGCTGTATGCCAAGGTACTTCAACTTGTTTTTTATCACTTCATTTTATTGTTTCCTCCATACATTTCTTATTGATCTTGCGCTCTTTTTCCTTGTGCCAGACATCGATGAGTGTACTAGGAATATACATAACTGTTTGGGTACTAGTACCTGTGAAAAAAATGATGGAAGCTTTCATTATAAGTGCCCATCTGGTTCGGACATGCCTAAAGAAAGGCATGGATACTTTGAATGGATTCATTTTTTTCTTCGTAAGCTCCCCTCACTTATATGCATTCTTTCTTTTCTAATACAACTCACTCTAATCATATGTGCAATGTGCCCATGAACCACCATTGGCTTCTTGGTCATCCTTCTTGGTGTTAGCTGTATAAAGCAGAAATGAAGCACCAGAAGGATACACAGCTCTGACAAAAATTCTTCGAGCAAAATGGTGGTGGCATGTTGATACAATGACTCTCAGGAGCAGGGCTATCAAGTGTTGATTACAAAATCTTTACTGAGGAGAGCATGAAGGAAGCAACTAATGGTTATGATGAGAGAGGCCAAGGAACAGTCTACAAAGGGATATTGCCAGACAACTCCATAGTTGCCATAAAGAAGGTTCGCCTTTGAGACTGTAGCCAAGTAGAGTAATTCATCAATGAGGTGTTTGTGCTTTCACAAATCAATCACAGGAATGTGTTCAAGCTCTTATGGTGCTGTCTAGAAAAAAGGTCCACTGATAGTCTATGAGTTCATTACAAATGGCACCATTTTCGACCACTTGTACGGTTCATCATTTGATTCATCTCTTACATGGGAACACCATCTAAGTATAGCTATAGAAGTTTCTGGAACTCTAGCATATCTTTAGTCCTCTGTTTCTATTCCAATCATCCACCACGATGTCAAGGCTGCTAATAATCTCCTGGATGAAAACTTAACTGCAAAAGTAGCTAACTTTGGTGCTTTAAGGCTGATACCGATGAATAAAGAGCAACTGATAACTGTTGTTCAAGACACTCCAGGTTACTTGGACTCTGAGTACTACAATACATGGTTGTTAAATGAAAATAGTGATGGTTATAACTTTGGGGTAGTCCTAATGGAACTGCTCTCAGGTCAAAAGGCACTGTCATTTGAACGGCCACAAACCTTCAAACATCTAGTGAGTTACTTTGCTACTGCCATAAAACAGAATAGGTTGCACGAGATTATTGACGGCCAAGTGATGAACAATAATCAGAGAGAGATCCAAGAAGCTGCAAGAATTGCTCTTGAGTGTACAAGACTTTTGGGAGAGGAAAGGCCAATGATGAAGGAAGTAGCTGCAAAACAATAGGCATTGAGAGTAAAAAAAAACAAACATCAGTGGTCGGATCAGTATCCTGAGGAGATTGAACACATGCTCGGTGGTCACATTTTATCAGAACAAGGTGTTACCAATAGTTGTGGTTATGACATCATCAATAATGAAGCAATGTTGGACACTGAAGCTGGCCACTGATATTAATGTTCAGACTAAACCACATGCATCTCTTTGCTTTGAGATATTGTTTGTAAATCATCAATAATCAACAGCCAATCTATTGGCTAATTTAGAGTTCGAGAATCTAATTCCATAAGCAAAAGCAACACAAAAAGAAAACACTAGAATCTTAAAAAGTAGAGAAAAGTTATGATCAACAACCTGCTTCCTAAAATCTTCATCTCATGTTCCACTTCATCCTCGATTCCGCTTGTTCAACAATATCATAAGCTTCGTAAAAAGATTGAAGAAGCTTCTTAAACATGAGTACTGTTATCACACCTTTAAATTCCTTGTTCAATCCCATTAGAAACGCATAACGCTGCTCCTTTCTCGCCTCTTTAGCTCGTTTCATAGTCTCACAGTTACAACCACTGCATGAACACTCCGACACAGGATCATACATCTGAAAATTCCATCCAAACTTTACTCAGTTTCCCAAAATACTTCACCACAAAGTCACCACCTAGCCTCGCATGGAACAAATTTCTTGGGTGAAATAAATTCATCAACCTATTAACGTTTGATAGCTGTCAAAATGGCGCGAAAGGTTGTTAAACGAATATAGACACTTGTTTTGTTGACGGGAGAAGTTGTTTATAATGCTCGGAAAGTTACTAGAAGATTCTAAAAAACCTAAGAGAATTTCTTAACAACCTACCGGGGGGGGGGGGGCACCGACGTTAATAGCAAGCATTATCCTTTATAATAAGGAATGATTGACTCACAAACAACTTAAATCAGGAAAGAAAGGAGATTCGAAGTTATCTAGGATCTCGGATTTAAAGGTAAAGATAGACCCTAATCCTAGGGGAATTGGAAGCAGGTGTCCACTATAAATAGAGAGGTCCTAGAACGAAGATCATGATCAGAAAAAAAACGTAACAACTCACGCAATTGTCTTCTACCTACTTTCTAACACTACCATAGAATGTTAAGGAACCTAGACAGTTGCTAATTCGTTGTATTTCTAAAAAGTTTCGACTGAAATTTATTGATCAAAAAAGAGTTATTCTTCATTGTTTTTTTGTTTTACTGTTTCAGTCCGAACCGGTTAAAATTTCCCAAAACAGAATATACGTCTGAGATCTTCCCACATTTTTTATGCTTTTTCAGCAAACATCACAGAGTTTAGAAGCTTTTTGGTCATCAAACTCATTAGCCAACACATAACTGTCACGTTGCATTGTTCCCATGGCTGATATAGTGGCGAGGAAGGGTCTTGCTTCTCGAGAATACCGTTGATGAGAGAATATTGTCGTCGTAATGAAGAAATAAAGATCTCTTCACGAACATGTTCAAAAGACAGAGAGGGAAACAAACCTAAACCCAAAGAGAGGTATATTAGCATATTTAAAAATTTTAATAGGCTGACATGGAGAGACGACACCAACGTTATTAAATCTTAATGCAAGCGCCAGTTGATAGCCATAACAACTTGAGAAACAGAAATATTCCACGCAAACCTTAAGACAATTGTTAGGATGTAAATACTTACTTTGCCAAAACGTCCAGAGACATTGAAGACGAAGAGACGTTTTCCAACGAAGTGAACTGAAGTCAAGATGTTTCAATGACAAATCAAGATGTAGTAGACCATCACATAGGATGAAGAAAGAGTTAAGCCATGTAAATTTGTTCTACGGAGCTGATTAATATACCTTTTTAGCATAGTCAGGACCTGATATTCTAGAAAGAGTTAAGAGATGATGCTTTATGACATGTGGCACTTACTAAGGCCGATGTGTAGTGCCTGAGGTAGGTTTGAATCATGGGATCTAAATCAAATGAGAATGAAAGTTCAGAAAAGTGATTTATTAGTATAGATTTAAGGGGGAAGGAAGAAGACGAATGAAGTATGAACTAATTTAAGGCATAACTGATGGAAAATTGGAAGCGGATTGAAGTCAAAGGTGGACTTTGTAATTTATTTTTCCAATTGTTATTCAGTTTCACCTAATATAAAAAAGACATTATTAATCCAAAATATTTATATCTTTATATTAGGCCTAAATTAACTAACGAAACTAATACCCTTTGGTTTTTTTTCTTTTTAAGGCCATAGGCCATATGGCCAATGTTTAAAAAATGTAGCTGCAGCCACGGGATTACCGTAATCTAGATATATATTTAGAAGAGATGGGGAGAACCATATTTACAACTTACAAGTTGTTCGTTACCAATTCAAATAATTTTAAATTTATGTTTGATACAAACAAAAAAAGTGTGACGTGTGAGTTAAATCATTGTACGGTTAACATAATGGATCTTTGCCTATATAAGACCTATCCAATTATTTTTCCTTTTTTTGTGTTGTAGTTATGAAAAGTAGATCATGACACGCGTCTTTTTTTATTTAAAAATTATTAATACACGGAAAAATCTTCCAGTCCCCACTATCTTGGCGACGGTTCTTTTTCCTTGTTTAGGTTAAATCTCCTTCGTTTGTTCTTACTCCTTTTTATCGTGATTCTGTAATTTCTGCATCCTATAACTTTCAAAGGATCGCTTCCTCCTATCCTCTTTTCTTTGATTCATCCACACCCTTTTTATAAATCATGTCTGATTTAAAAAACATCCATGTGGTGGACCTGGTAGAGAATGGAATTCAGGATATCGAACCGTCGTCATCCTCGGCAAAAACTCCGTCGGCCCCTATTCCGTGTACGCAACCAAAGGACCAATTCGGTCCTTATTACAAAACAAGGTCGACTCCAGAGACTCTTAGAACAATTAGAGACCGCTGTAGGGTTCCTTTGTCGATCGGATTTCTCTTGCCGGAGCCGAATGAATCTTTCGAGACAGTTCGGTCCGGCTATTGTTGTGTCTTTGAAGCATATTTTTCAGGTTGCGGCATGTTTTTCCCTTTCCCTGAAGCTCTTTTAAAATATTGCGATCATCTGGGACTTGCTTTTCCCCAGATGACTCTGAATATGATTCACAACATTCTATGCCTTTTAATTGTTGCTGCTGAAAGTGGATTTTTGGTCAGTGTGACCGAATTTCTCGAGTTCTTTAGCGTTAGATCCGCCAAGGACTCTGGTCGCTTTGCTGTTTATCCCAATGATGACAGGCATTCAGTCATTAGGCTTCTAATCCTGGGAAATTTTTTGGTTCTTGGTTAAAGTCGATGCCGCCTCCGTCAATGGTTTATTCAACATACTTCGCCAATCTTAGGCTATTGCCCCAGGTATTCAGTATTACTTCTCTTTTCTTACTTAAAATTTGTTTTCCTATTGCTTACTTAGCTTTGTTTCTTAACATTACAGCCCACCAGGTTCGTCCCATCTCTTATGAAGGCTTTCTCATCTTCTACCAGGCAATATCCGAAAAGGAGAATGACTGGAACTCTTTTTATCTTGACCGAATTCATCGCCCTGGCGAGCACATTAGAAGTGTGGAGCTTCGCAACGTCGGTAGTCCTCCGTTGATTCAAGATCTTTCCCACCTTTGTTTCCATAATCGGAAAAGCGCAGAAGGAACTAGTAGAAATGCTGAGAAAGAAATCAAAGACCGAATTGATGCTGTTGGAAAGAATCATTGGGAGGAAGCTGCTCCTACTTTGAATGAGGGAGGTCCTGGGAAAGTCAGTCTGATTATCGACTCCTTTGCCTCAAGTATTTGGAGAAGGAGACCCTAACTTTCCTTTTCCAAGAGAGGATCGTCCAACACTATTATTGCATGGGGAATCCCCGAAGCGTTTTGTATCTTTATTTATCTTTGGCTCGAACTTTCTGGTCGCTCGTATAACTCCGGGTTTGGCGGGGCGGTACTTCTTTTCGAAGGTTACCTTTTCTTCTTTGGTTTTTATCCAGTTGTTCGCTCGAAACAAAGTATCATGAATAGTTGTTGGTTTACTCACGGTAAGCTTCAGCCTAAACCTTGATTCGTGCCATATAACCCATTTCGTAAAGCGGCCACCGCAGCGGTTTGAGAGAATCCTGGGATCTTGGAAAAAATTTCTTTAAACTTGGTAATGTTTGCTCAATGATTCCTTAGGACCTTGAGACATATTCTAGAGATCGCTATCCGTTTTCTCTTTTTCATGAGTATAGAGTATTGTATGATGAAAGCCGACAACAATTGATCAAAGCTATCAATCATCAAGGACTCAAGTTGAGTGAACCACAAGAGGACTTGGCCATACAGATTCTCCAAGAAAAGCTATCAAAATCCTGCATTTTCTTCATGTGCTTCAAGCTCAATCCGTCCTGCTGCGATTCAGAAAGCGGCTAGATGGCTCTTAGGATCACTCGTTCCATAATAAGTTGGCAAATTGACTATTTGCGCATCTTTAATCTAGAAACTGGCGATTCGCAAAGTAAACGGTGATCGTCGCGTTTCTTCAATTACCTTTCTACTTCGGGAGCTGAACTGGTTGCTTGGTGGAACTTTGACTTCATTTCGCTTAACTCGCGATGAACTTGATCAAAATCCGAATAGATCATTGGACTCCATTCATTACTTAGCTCGGCTGAGACATCATTGCTGTTATTCATCACACCTGCTATGGCTGTTGAATTGTTTCCGCCACCTACCGAATCATTGATGATGTTTGCAACTTCGTCTGAAATACTCCCAGCTTGAGTAATTGCCGTTGGATTACGCGGATTTTGAAGGTTGACACTTCTCGTGGGATTTGGCGGAGTTTGGGGGTTAAAATTCCTCATGGGCCCAAAAAGCACAAAGGTCCTACGACTCCCAGAGGAAGTTCCTGCAACTACAAAATACAAACGAGCATAAATGGTCACGTGACTATTATTTAGGCTTACCTGATTATCTTCCAATGAAGCTAGATCTTTCTCGATGGCGTCAAGCTTTAAAGGACTGGTTAGTTGTGTTTCGGCCATTGTGGCGAGAGATTCTTTGATGGTGCTCAGGTCGTCGAACATAATGGATTTCTTGATAAGGAGAACTGTTATGAAATAGTAGATTTGTAGATTGAAAGTATGATTATCCCCACAGACGGCACCAAAATGTGGATACATGATCCAATACTAAAAATATGCTATAAAGTATGTAAAGTAAAAATATAATATTAGAAAGAAAATGCATAAACTTGTATTATTATTTTTCTAATATAAAAAAGATCGACCTCCTTACAAGGTTATGGGGGTCTATATTTATACATGATTCTAGACTTAAATGATACAAATAAATCCTAATTAATTATATGATTCTCCTTCAATGCATTGGGTTTGATTTGGTCTTAATGTTGAAACGATGTAGATACAGGATCCAACACCCTAAATATAATGTGAATATTAATAAAGTAAAATGGAAATTGCTAAGAAGTAGAATAATAAGTAAAAAGATTTGCTTACAGAGAAATGTGTAAACTGATCTTATTATTAGAATAGGAAAAAGATTGACCATGTACAAGATTATAAGGGATTACAAGGTGGGTCACCCCGTGAACTCTTTTCACTTCAAAAGCTTTTGGTAATCTCTGGACTTCCTTGGTTTGTACTACCGAGCTCTTTATCGGTTCGCCTTTCTCCGTCTATTCCGGATTGGATTATTCTTTTTGATATAATGAGGTGGCCGAAACGTGTAGTGATGTAAAAGAGTGGATCCCTGGGTCGGGATCTGCTATCAACAAACGCCTTGACTTTTGAATGATTTTCTCCTTTGGTTCATTTGTCTATGATCATTCTGGACCGAGCTGTCTTTTTTTTAATATGATGAGATGGTGGACACGTGTCACATTATGAGAGAGTGGATCCTTCTGTTTGGGATCCGGTATCAACAATTACGATGCAATTCCATTGCAATTTGCAAAGGATCTGCTAAGGACCCTCTTAATTTTCTATGGATTTGCGAGAAAATCCTCACAATTCTATAGCAAATTGATGAAATCAATATTTAAAACAACAAAACACTTATAAATTTTAATCTGAATCATTTGTAGAAAATAATACTTTATTCGTTAAAATTAGACACTATGATATATGAACAAATATGCAATTAAAAAACTAATTTACTTACAATTTTTCTATTTGTCATTAAAAAAAACAAATAACCAACATATGGCATTTAGTGCATATACTCTTAAGTTTTTATTAGGTAAATATCCTAAGATGAAATAGTAAAAATTTGAAAATTCAATTTTTAAATAATTTGCATACAATTTTGGAAAATATTGTTGTTCATATGACAAGCTATTTATTCACTTTAATATGGAGACAAATTTCTAATTGTAGTGATAATCTAGCAGATGAATATCACCTAAAACTATTTTACTCAATAGAAAGTCGTATGCCGTATTTTACATAATAGAAAGTCACTTGCCCCGAAGGACATATCACACGGATGATGGTTCTCGATAAAGACACTCTCGTGTCATGACAAAACTTTTGTGTAGCATGTTCTCTCATTGAGTAAACATTTGATCTCCATTCCTCTATCATACATGTATTTGATTTGATCGATTAGTGGATCAACAATAACTAACATAAGACCTTTTACAAGAGAGAAGGTAATAAGAGGATTTTACCTTAAGGAAACATGTAGTTTTATTGAATAATGATTTGTTTATCCATTAGACAGTATTTCCTCTTGAGTGTTCTTAAGTAGACGTTTAATCAAGATTGCGATGATAGCAACTTTTTAAAACTTGTAGAAACATGTGCAACACATATTTATTTATTTATTTATTTTATTTTTGTAGATTTAGTCACCGAATACATCACTTCCAAACCCTGGATCATGTATTCCTATTTAAAGAACTTCCAAATTAAATGCTTCCAGGAGGTCAAAAATTCCCAAATACTGACAAATTGATATTTTGTTTTTCTTAACCATGTTCACTCTACTATGATAAACGAGAATGCATGAAAGGAAAGTGAATAGTTTTGTCTTGCTTCTCACTAATCATATGTGTTTGCCTTATGTCCAAGACAACATTTATCTTTTGTTCATTTCTTGTCCAACTATTCAATTGGAATTGTTCTTCCAATCTAAACTAATTCCCAAAGAGTTTCAACCATAATTTGGGAAATTTCTTTTTCATAAAATTCCTTATAATCTTTTGAAATAGAAGATTAGGCTCTCGTAAAGTCGTGATATAGATGTACCATAAACTCCTTTGGATCTAAGAAAGAAAAAGGAAAAAAAGTTAATAAGAAAGATCAATGAAATCACAGTTTATCTTAACGTAAGAGTAAGAGGTATATCTTACTTCCTTCCATAGTTGGTTTGTTGATGTTGTTAGATCCGGCGGCAATTAGGGTTAATAGATCTGAAGTGTTTTCCATGTAGGAGTTGTTAATTGGATTGGGTCTAATAACTTGTCTAGAAATATGATAAAAGAGGAATGCATGAAAGGAAAATGAATATATTTGTCTTGCTTCTCGCTAATCATATGATCTTGCCTTATGTCCAAGAAACTATTTATCCATTTGTGCATTTTTTTCCAAATATCCAATTGTTCCAATCTAAACTAACTCCCAAAGAGTTTCAACCATAATTTAAGAAACACTTTTTCATCAAATTCCTTATAATATTTTGAAATAGAAGATTAGGCTCTCGTAAAACTTATTCTTTAGATCAGCCACTTGCACTTTCTAATTTGAGTGCCTAATAATTTTTGAAAGCAAAAATCGAATTCTGTTCTCTCGTAAGCAAAAAATACGTATCAGATAACCTTTTTTGCAGAGATCTTGGGTGTGTGGAACTCTGCGGGTGATCTCCACGAATTTCTCGTCACCTTGTTTGACTTTCATATTCTCATTGTTCATCTTGAATTACAAATAGTTCTTCATGCAGATATGAAGGATGACCCATATCACAAAGAATTTCTTGATCCCGAATAAGGATGTAAACCAAGACAAGATAGAAATTAAGATATGAAGGATAACCTTTAATTTCCTTTATTTTTCATTTATTCACTTTGGCAGTGACATTTTTACTTATGTAATGAGTTTTGGAAATATAATATCTAAATTTTGATTTAGTAAATCAATTAAATGCATATCTTTCTAGAATTGATATTCTCTTCTTTTCTATTATGAATCTCTATTTTAGTATACTTCATATTTGACATTGATTTTATTTTCCTCCTCATTTATTCTTTACGTCAAGAATTGATTATGCCCTCTGAATCTCTTTGTTGCGTTCGCCTTCCAAATTTTGTTGCAACGTTTTCGCCTAATTAGTCTCTAAATCCAGGGCTGGCCCTGAGTACAAGCATACCAAACATGGGGCCATCACTTTTATAAATAAAAAAACTAGGGCCAAATTTTTAATAAGTACCGTTAGTTCATATGGTTTGATGAAGGTGTTCTTCATTTTTGTCAAGGTTAATGGTCCAATTTGTTTTTTATAGGTAAGGGGCCAATTTGTTTGTTCCTGTTTCTAGACATTGAAGTGTCAGAGCCTGCTCTGTGTAAATCCCCTCACGATGCTCTATTACTTCAACGATTCTCTATTACTTCAACGATTCTCAATTCTTGTAGCTTTAAATTTTGAGTATTATTTTATTTCTGGAAATCTTTGTGATTGGAGAGATGTTTTAGATGAAACATGAGGGCATTTGGTCGTTTTTCAGGAAAATTTGCATACAAATTCCAACTATTTTTGCTAAGTATTTGGGTCTGAGCATACCACAAGAAGTAAAAATGGAATGCTTTATTTTGGAATCAAGCATAACTTAGAAGAACAAGTGCCAAGAAATCAAGAATAAAGCAAATTGATGATCAAAGTTAAATTTGGTTGTATAATTAGTTTAGACTAGGAATCTTATCGATTTAATGTATTGGTTTTTGAGTTTGTTTTGGATTTGAACAATAAACTCATATTTTCTTTTATGAAATCATACGTGTTTTCTATTTTATAAAAACTACCTATTGTTTTACAATAGCAAAATATGAAAATATATTACTGAAATTTGGAATATTTAAAATCAATAATTTTAATTAAAAAGTAAAATTTAGATATCATTTTGGAAGTTTGATACTAAAACTTTTGTAGCAACTAATGTTAAAAGCGATGCCAAAAATATTAATAGCATCGGTTACATAAAATGACGCTAAATAAATGATGCTAAATCTAAATAATTAAGTCAGTTCAAGAATTTGACGCTGATGCTGATGCTGAAATCAGTGGCCGCAGCAGCGTTAGAAGCTGCAGTGCATGTGTTGGAGCTAGAGGAACAAAACCTCATGACAGAGGAGATAATAAACGATTCACCTTCTGTAGTGGAGATAGAGGAGGAAGTATCCCAACCTACAAAGAAAACGCAACAAGCGGACGCTATGAGTGATTTGGTGAGAAGCCCCTTTGAGCACACAATGACCCACCAACAACTCTTGAGTCTCTAGACTATGGTTTTTGTATCAAGAGTGCCACAATCGCTATTACTGTGGATGTTTAGATACCATGAGTTAGAGCTTAAGGACAAGCCCCGAATCGAAGAGGAGAGTAATGATACAAGACTATGGTTATGTTGATTAGGGTACGGTTAGGATGTTTTAATTAATTAGTTTTTGTGTTTTTCCTTTTTAATTTGGTTTTCATATTTTTCTTGCTACGTTAAAGTGTTTTCCTTTTTGCATTAGGGTTATGATTAAGTTGTATGAAGGCCTATATAAGGGTTTCTATTAATTAATAAGAAAGGAACCTCCAACAATTAACCTAATTCTCTAAAAAGAGACTTGGGTTAAAGGAAAGTTTTGCTTAAATTTCATTCTCTTTCTCACGTTAAAGACAGCCTCAATTACTTGGTATTAGTTAAAACCTTTGGTTCATATCATTCCACCTATTGGGCTGAGCTGAGTTAGCTTCGTCTTCAAGCGATTGAATAACTTATCCATGCTTTTGAGTCCTAAAACTTGCAACTAGAGATTCGATAAAGTTTAGAGGATTAAAAGGGTAGACTCTCGTAATAAGCTTAAAGATCTTTAGTAGTTGAATGTATCAAAGTGGATTTATTTGATTGAATCGGAGTTACAAACAAAAGATGAATAAATGAGTACAAAGACGAGCTTTCGACATGAATATATAGGTAGGGTTTTCAGGTGAATTTTCGATGATCTTTTTCTAAGCTTAGCTCGCCTTTAAATAGCTCGCAGCTCAAGTTCCTCGGTACATATCGCGGTCATAATCATATGTAACTGCTCCTAGATTTCCTCCGATTCTTCAGCTTTATCTTTGAATTCTGTTTTGACCTCCGTCTAGCTCCCGTAATGGACCTCTATAATAAGACTCATTTGAGATCCGACCCAACAATCACTTCTAGAATTGTTTGGCTAATGGGCCTAAATTACCCGAAGGATTCATTAACGTATTAGGCCTTCGAGCGCAAGTCCAGTTACCGAATCATGTCCAGCAATGCTCATCAAAATATAGCACAAATCAGATTTTTTGTAAGAAACAAATTTAGCTATCCGATATATCCAAAAGTTTGCTCGTGAAATTAACAAATGATGAGAATAAAAAAATTAAAATCTTATTAAGCCAAATATATGTATTACTAAGGCTTCATAGTACTACTACTGAAAGAAAAATAAAGGGTTTTCTGCAAAAAGACCATCAAGCTTTATTTTTTTTGCAAGATAAACCTTCACGTCAAAAGTGTGTGGGTCAACCTCCTCACCTCCAAAGTCACCTGCTAAACAGCCCATGGCCATATCGTCGACATGGCACCGTCAGTCGGTGTTAAAAAACTAACAGAACCAGTAAAACGACATAGTATTGAAAAAAAAACTACATGATTTTTTAAAAATGTGTCACTTTTTTTTAATAAAAAACGGTGTCGTTTTACACTTACAATCGAATTAGGTTTATATCGGGGCAAAATCTGATTTGGGGCTAAAATTAGGGTTTGTTCTTCACTATATTCTCTCTCATTTGCGATTCGGGGATTTCTGGGTAGAAGCTTCGCATCACATTCAACAGTTGAGTTTGGATTTGATCTTTTCAACTCAAAGACATAGCCATACAGCCTTGCAGATTTCTCAGCTTGTTCTCTGTCAAATGTCTGTAAATATCTCAGCCTTGTTCTCTCGCAAATTGTCCATGACACATTGACGTTGCATTTAAGCAGCTTTCCCTGGAGTTGTCCTGCTGATATATCGGGATCCTCTCTTAACTCTTCAATGTACATCTCAGCTATTCTAGCATTGGTAAGAAGAGAAACCTTACCATGCCAAGTACAGTTGTGCTCATCATGTAGAGACCTCACAAATACCCTCATCGAGCTGCTGTTAATTAAGGCAAAGATTCTCCATGGACACTTGTTTTCAGCACAAATAGCAAGAGCATACGTCAAATCTGTCTTTTTATACTTGATGTTCTTCCTGTTCTTCACAGTATACTTGGTGACAGCTTTCTTAAAGCTATCAATCGTCTTATACTCTTGACCTACGGCAAACCCTCTTGTACTTGGTATCATCCAACTTAGTTCTCCCTTCATCTTCACTATCACTATCACTATAGTAATGTTCTATTTCCGCATAAACATTTTCCTCATTACCAGATGTTTCACTACCTTCCTCAGCGTCATCACAAATATTACCAGGCTCATCATCATCACCGCAGCAAGATCAAAGCATCATCTTCATCAGATAATCTTCTACCTCCTAACATTCTCATATCAATGTAAGGATCGTCACTCCTAACAACATACAGTGTTAACCCTCAAGCAACCCCATAATGAATAGCTGAAAATAACTTCTCATCACTTCAACATCTTCCCTCTCACTATCATCAGATGGAAACCAACTAATCTTGTTCATATTATCTTCATACCCTAAGATATCTTGGAGCAGCATTAATACCTTCCCAAATTTAAAGTCTTCAGCTATGTGACTTCCACAGGCGTCAACTTGTCCTCCTAGGTAATCTTCGTCTCGACCCTAGTACCCACCAGCTTGGAAAAATAAATCAAAACTCATCCTCATTATCAAACTATGCAAAGTGACTAAGCACAGTTAACAACAGAAACATTCATTTGTCAAACCCATATATTCTCCTCAAACCCAGATATTCGACCAAAACACAAATGTGAAAATAACCATATATTCGACAACACACATATTCATCCATCAAAACCCAGCATTACTTGAAATTTCACAGTGAAAATGACAAATTTAAACAGTTTATAAGCTCTAAACAAGATAAACAAGGCTCAAGCTAACCACGATAGAGATGAGACAGAGACGAGACATAAATGAGATGAGGATAATGAGTGAAAAAAAGAAGAAGATTGACTAAATCGACCGACGAAATGAGATAAGAGACCAATTTACTTACCTAATTTGGCGATGCGAAACTTCTACCCAAAAATCCCCATATCGCAAATGAGAGAGAAGATAGTGAAGAACAAACCCTAATTTTAGCCCCGAATTAGATTTGGCCCCGATATAAACCTAATTCGGTTATAAGTGTAAAACGATATTGATTAACAAAAACGACACGTATTTTTAAAAAATTGTGTAGTTTTTTTCTTCCAATACTATATCGTTTTACTGGTTCTGTTAGTTTTTAACAGTGGCTAACAGTGCCACATCAACGATATAGCCAATGGCTGTTTAGCGGGTGATTTTGGAGGTGAAGGGGTTGATCCGCACACTTTTGACATAAAAGTTTATCTTGCAAAAAAAAAAAAGTTGATGGTTTTTTGCAGAAAATGCAAAAATAAACGAATTCACCTTTTAGTTTTTACTACATGGAGGATTTTATATAAATTAGAAATGTAGAAGAAAAGGACCCAACATAATGAGAGGGGAGAGAAATAAAGGGAAACAAACAAAAGAGTGGCAACGGCTACTTCGTAGTTACCAACTCATTTTGCTGTCCAATGCACAACTTGTTTCTACACCAAAAGTTGTGTTTTTAAAACTTTCATTTATGAAAACAATAAAAAAACATTGCTCCCATATACATATAACATTAGTTTATCGACATTTACATAATATTCAGTACTATGTTTCACTATTATATACTCAAATTAATCCTCAAGTATATTAATACTCATATTAGAAAATAAAAGTTTAATTATTATGACCCAAGTTTCTAGGTTTTTCTTTCCCACTGTATCACTGACTGTGTAAGTCTCTCTATAACAATAAACAAGATTTTAGAGGACCATTGGATTTCATTTTGACTATTTGAAATCTCAAGATAAGATCTCAACCGTCCATTCCACCGTTACCAATTTCAGATTTTCCAACTTTTTCTCAATGTCCTTTTTCCCCTCAGACCTTTAACCCTATTTTCTCTACATCTCACGCAATTTTCCTCTTTCCTTTTTTTGTGGGTTTTTATTTATTCTTCATAAAGTCGACATTGTTAGACCCAAAACTCATTTCTTTTGCATTCCTCTGTTTCTTGTTTCTTTGGGTTATCTCAGATTCTCAAAAAGTTTCTTTCTTTCCATGGCTTCTCTTCTCCATCTTCTTCTTTCTCTTTCTCTTTTAGTTCTTGCTTCTGCTTCTTCTTCTCCTCCAGCTGATGAAGGTGAGTTCATGTAGATTCATTAATCTTTAAGCTCTGTTTCAATCTTGGGTCTTGAGTTTCAGATTCAATTAACAGTCCCAAATTAGAAAGTTAGAATTTTGCATGTTTTAATGTTCTTCTAGAACATAAATGTTCTATTTTAAGGTTAGTAATACAATGTCAGTGATTAAGGAAATAGCTTAAATCTTGCTGTTTTCTCAATATAATGTAATTTCAGACCACTTATTTGGCTTTATCTATGTGCTTCATTTGATTCATTGAGTGTGTTTGAGAGAGTGGTAGGTTACAATATTAAATGTATGTAAGTGTTTTGGCAGGTGGGCTTGTTTTTTTAAATGCTCACTAAGAAACAATAATGGTGAATTTTTAATGTCCCCCAAATTTATTACAAGACAAATTATTTAACTTCTACTGTTTTAGCTAGTACTTATATAATCTTGTTGCATTTTAAATGGAGTTTTATGGTTCATGGATTTGATGTTATACCAAAACTAAGTTTAAATCTTTCTGTATTGTATACTTAAACTTTCAAATATGAATTTTGCAGGTGCATTTATAGGAGTAAACATAGGGACTGATCTTTCTGATATGCCACATCCAACACAAGTTGTAGCACTCTTAAAAGCTCAACAAATTCGACATATCCGTCTTTACGATGCTGATCCTGGGATGCTAATTGCTTTAGCAAACACTGGAATCAAAGTCATAATCTCAATTCCTAATGACCAACTTCTTGGCATTGGACAATCAAATTCAACAGCAGCTAATTGGGTTAAACGCAACGTCATTGCACATTACCCTGCAACGACTATTACCGCGATTTCCGTTGGCTCTGAGGTTCTAACTAGTCTACCTAATGCAGCTCCTATTCTAGTCAGTGCTATAAAGAATGTTCATTCAGCTTTGCTTTCTTCGAATCTTGATCGTTTGATCAAAGTTTCGACTCCTTTATCCACTTCTTTGATTCTTGATCCTTTTCCTCCTTCGCAAGCTTTCTTTAACCGCTCTTTGAATTCGGTTATAGTCCCGTTACTAAGCTTCTTACAGTCCACAAACTCTTACCTTATGATCAATGTCTATCCTTACTATGACTATATGCAATCAAACGGTGTGATTCCTCTAGACTACGCGCTTTTCAAACCTATTCCTCCAAACAAAGAAGCTGTTGATGCCAACACACTTGTTCACTACTCAAATGCCTTTGATGCGATGGTTGATGCAACGTATTTCGCAATGGAGTTCCTAAACTTCACAAACATTCCGGTCTTGGTAACTGAATCAGGCTGGCCTTCGAAAGGCGATACAAAAGAGCCTGATGCTACGCTTGATAATGCCAACACTTACAACAGCAATCTTATCAGACATGTTTTGAACAAAACCGGAACTCCTAAGCGGCCCGGGATCGCTGTAAGTACTTACATTTACGAGCTTTACAATGAAGATACAAAGCTAGGTTCTTTATCAGAGAAGAGTTGGGGTTTGTTTAATGCTAATGGTGACCCGGTTTACATACTTCGGTTAACTAACTCGGGTTCGGTTCTTGCTAATGATACTACGAACCAAACTTACTGTACTGCTAGAGAAGGTGCTGATCCTAAGATGCTTCAAGCTGCTCTTGATTGGGCTTGTGGACCTGGAAAGATCGATTGTTCACCGATAAAGCAAGGAGAGGTTTGTTATGAACCGGATAGTGTGGTTGCGCATGCGAACTATGCGTTTGATACTTATTATCATCAGACTGGGAATAATCCTGAGGCTTGCAACTTCAATGGAGTTGCTAGTATCACTACTACAGATCCAAGTAAGAAAACAAAAAGCTTTATTTGATTATTCATTACCTTGTGTAACACTGTTTTTAACACTTAGTTAGAGAAAAAAAATGCTTATGTTTCTTGCTTTGTGGTTTCAATGCAGGTCATGGTACATGTGTGTTTTCAGGAAGGTAAATTATTATCTTTCTTTAAGACATTTTTTGTTGTAGAGATGTTTACTCTAGGTTTCAATTAATGAAATGGATCAATGTGTGTGCGGTTTATTTTGGTTTGGACACATTTGTAGAAAGCTTCAAAAATACCAAGTTTTGATCTTTGTGTTTGTTTTGGTTGCAGCCGTGGTAATAGTATAAATGGGACGTCTGTGAACATAACGGCACCATCGGCGAATTCAACGAGCTCTGGAATACGGAGCGATTTGTACTACAGTCGAGGTTTATGGAGCATTTTGACAGTGATGGTTTTGAACGTTGCTAATATTTTGTGAAAAATCGGTCGGACTTAAGAGTTGTTTTCAGATTCGGAGAAGCTTTTTAACATTTTTTAGGTGGGATTGGTGTTAGAATTTAGGCCGATTATGTTGGATTCGATTTTGTAAACAACAAAAACCAAGAATACATTCTAATGGTCTTCTTTTTTCTCCCATTTCGTTCGTTTTGATCTACACTCTAAATGTGCTAATATATGAATTGCACTCACGAGAGATCAACACGTGTCAAAATTATAATTTATAAGAGTATGACATGTGTTGGTTGATCGATAAATTTATAAGAGTATGACACGTGTTGGTTGATCGATAAGATTATGACATGTGTCATAAAAATTATGTTATTTTTATTTCCCATAATCGAAAAAAAATAAGGAAAAAAATTAATACTAAAGTGGATAATTTTTAGTTTTCATTTTTCCAATATATGTTAAATCTTTTTATTTTAATAAAATTGAAAAAAATTCTAAATTTAAAATTTTATATTATTATATTATTTAAGTTCTAATAAATTTATAAATTTTTAACAAAATCATGGCACATGTCGGTTTATCAGATTAAGATAAATGTAAAGATTTTTTTTTTTTTTCCTAATCGAAAAGAAAAATCATAGAAAAATAAAATAAAATAAAAAGTTGATATTTTTAGTTTTAGTTTCTATTTTTATAATGTATGTTAAATCTTTTTATTTCAATAAAATTTATAAATTTTCAAGAAATTGGGAAGGATTTTGACAAATGAAATGTGCGAGAAGAAAAGGATATTCGGTTAGGAATCGATAGAAGATCAAAACTAGAGGATTTCAAAGAAAACCCGAAGATCTTACCAAAAGAAGGTCTCGCCTAGATATGAGCGGAAACATAACTGCCGGTTACCAGATGCGTTTAAGCCAGATCTCAAACTAGGTGTGTGCATTCGGGTTTGGTTCAGCTTTTTGGGTTTTCAGGTTTAGAGACTTATGTCTCATTCAGATATTTATAACTTTTTGGTTTGATTATGTTGTTCTAAGTTTGAGTAAAATTCCAGTACACAAAATATCGGAATAAATAAATGAAATGGGTTCAATTTTCATAAATATAACTATGAACTTTCAGATTTTTTTTGTTAATTTTGGGTTTTTTTTGTTAATTTGGGTTTTTTGGGTTTTTTTTGGTATATCATTGATATTTTTTGAGTTTATAATTGTAGGGTAATTAGGTTATAACAAGTTTAACTATAATTAATATTTTTGGATATATAATTTTATTCCGTTTCGGATATACATTTGGTTTTCGGTTTGGTTCGGATTAAGTCTATTGAATATAAGAGTCTATGACCCATTCGGACTATTGTCAGGTTAGTATCCATTTTGTGTTGGATTTGGTTTGGTTATTCGAGTTTTAGATTTTTTTTACTAGACATATCTTACACGGTGGTCGGAAAAACAAACAACAAAATGGAATAAAAAATTACGACATGATTTAGATTATTTTTAATATGTTAGTAATAAAAATTTAATATATAAAATTAAATTAATTAATTTATGTTAAACTTTTATAAAATATATATATCTTCTCTAACAGAACATTTTTCTACTTTTTCATTAAAAAAATTTAAACTATATTTTTAATAACAAAATATTTAATTTAATATTTTTTATTTAATTTATTTTAAAATTTAAAAATCTATCCATTGGATGGTCCTAATCTAGTATGTAATAGTACGGTAAGTGGGACGAGGTGATTGAGATTCTATTCAAAATGAGCAACGACTCGAAAATATAAAACAGAAATAGATTTTCATTTACACCTAACATCTTTTGCTTCAATTACCAAAAGTGAGTGTTAAAAGTGAAGCAACAAAAGAGAAAAAGCCGAGCCAACCTAATCGAAACCAAACCAAACAAAAGACTTGGCAAATCTGAGAAGACTAAGAATAAAAGAACACAAAGGACATGATAAAATACAGAAAGAGTCTTTGCTTTTTGATTTGCTCAAGAGATGTTCATAGCTTCTGCATGATAGCTTTCAAGATCCTTGTCAAGATCTGCAGCGGTTGTCTTCTCCACCAGCTTCTTTCCACCTCGGCCGCTTTTATTACCTCTGCCACCACCACCACCTCGGCCTCGACCACCTTTCACACCTCCTCCTTGTTGGTTTTGGCTGTTGCGAATAATAAACAATACACATTGATTAGACTGCATGATCTGCAATTCTGCACACATATGAAAGCGAGCTCAGACTCTTCACACTTACATTGGAAGGCGTCTCATAGAAGAAGCTGGACCTCTTCCTCTTCCTACTCTCCCGCCTCTGACTCCTTGTCTGTGAATTGTCAATACATTTAGTTCCACACATACAACCCAACTATTCTCTTGTAAATGGACACACCAAAAAATGCTAACATACCCAATGTAAACAGTCCTCTTCACTCTTCCGTTCGATCCAGTTACATTAACACGAGCTGTGACAGGAGCAGCCTCAGTATTTCCACCTAGAACCTCCAGTATCATAGGCCTTCCGTCCAAGAGTACATTGTTGTATTTCCTCATAGCTTGAAACGCATCACTTCTTCTCATATACACAATTTCAGCTGAGCCCTGAATGAACCGAGAACATCAGATGTCTACTCTCACAGCACAGTGGCAAACAACGAATATAGAAATTAAGACTTAGGTAGAGTAGAACTTACACTTGGACGCCCGTTTTTGTCAAAATGAACTGCATATCTTTTCAGCTCTCCAATCTCAGCAAAGAGTTCCTATACACCATACCATAGTACGAAACTGTTTTAGGGAATCTCCTTGTAAAACAACCAAAACAACAAAACACTGGTACATAGAAGTCAAGCTTATACCCTTATATCTTCATTTGTCACTCCCTGATCAAGGTTAGTAACATGAACCGTGGTTCCAACTTCCACTCCTGATACCCCAACAGCTCTGAGGCTTTCTTCAAACAAATCATTCTGACTCTGCCATGGCATGCTCCTCTTCCTGCGGGCAAGCTAATGCAGTAGAACAGATAAAGTCAGCTAAAAGAGTCTGTAGAATCCTTCAAGCCACATTAATCAACAAATTTCTTGAAAAGAGGAGAAACCACCCATTTGTCAGAAAGTACTAAAACCAGTCAAAAGCAAAGAGCTCTCCATGGAAGAAGTTGTCAACAAAGAACCATCCAAGGAGAAGCCAAATGAAATGGAGGGAAACTAGTAATAATGACCAACTTCATATGAACCACATTGGTGCTATCAGTCAAGTCTCTGATGCCAAAAAACAAAGTTCTTGGACCAATGGAATCAAAAACTGATAGACTGTCATCATACTCGGAAGAAATTCCGGATGTAGCAAGAGGCCATGGTTAACTTCATGCTATTGGATCATATTAAATGCTAAGTGAAATTGCTGAAAATCCCCCTCCCCAATCACCACAAGACTAGACATATTTGCAGACATTTTCCCCAAGTTGCTGAAAAGAGCAACATATTTAACTTTTTTCATAGCAATGTTATCACAACAAATGACTCTGTGGATTCCCTAGCTTACTGGAGCTCCTCAGTAAAAGTATAGTGAGCGACTATCAACCAAAAACTTCTGTATATCTATGCATGCCTGTTGAAGTCCTCATACCCATAATACATAAACCATAATAAGAGCCTTTTCTATAAGATGTTAGAAGATCCTTCTCCTTCTTTTAGTATGTAATATCAAGCTTCGTTGGTGGTACAGAAGAAACTCAGATTTTCCAATCATACACATAGAAGATCGCAGATTATGAGCTTGCCTTGTTTATCGAGAAAGATGATGGCCGAGAACTAACAGCAAGAGGACCTCTGCGAACTGGTCCAGCTCCTCTTCCAGCTCCTACAACACCATTTGGTCCACCACGACCACGGCCTTGGCGGGATATTCCTTTGCCTGCAGACTTTTTAGCTGCAGACCTTGCACTCTTACTCTTCTTGACCATATCATCAAGGGTCATATTCAAGGCGTCAGACATCTTCAAACTGAAATTTTCAAAAACCTGTAATAATTAGGGTAAACAAAAAAAAATTAGCTACCACCAACACAATGATAGAACAAGGCAATACAATCGAATGAATCATTCAATAAATATAAACCTCAAGTCTCAAATACACAACTCAAGAACATGACCGGTGACTTTTAAGATTAAACGATGAGATTCATAAGAAATAGGTTGTAACATATTAAACGCTCGAAATCAAATATCAAATTACTATAAGATATGAATCAACAGATTCTGAAACCTAAATCACGTTCCTCATAAACGATACCGAGAAAACAAGAAATCGCAGGAGGTAAAATTCAGGGAAACTATTTATCGCATCTCAGAAACACGGCTCAAAGCCCTAGATCGATAGATTCCGGTATCAATCAGATAAAAAAATGATCAGCGACCTCATCAAATCAGATGAATCAAGGATCAAAAGCTAACCAGATTAGGGACAAAGGCAGATCGGAGAAGATGATCGAGAGATCGGCTAGGGTTTTGAGGAAGCTTTTGGAGATTTTTTGTTTTAAGAGAATTTGATGAACGGAGGGGAAAAACAGCTGTGATTTTGCGGGTCGTGAGAGAGGTGAAGATCATTTATATAGGTCTAGGTCAGCGGGGTAAATTTGTAAATCTGTCTTGGATTTAGGGGCGTTTTGTGTCTTTCTGCAATTAGACAATTTAAGAAAGGAAAGAAGAAGGAAGATGCCACTGTTTGGAAAACCGGACGGACACCGATTCGGTATTATCACTGGATAACTGATCGGAACAATTCAACTGGTCAACTAATCAAATCAATTTTTAAATAATTTTATTTTAATTATATATATATATATATTTATATGCTAATATTAAACTTAAAGAAACATAAAATATCATTGAAAATAAATTATTATTGGTTGATCATTTAATCTTATAAAAAATAAATAACAAAAATTAAACATGTTTTTTCTCTAAAATTCAATATAAAATAATCTTTTAGAGGAGAGAAACGAAAAAAAATTGTAGATATAAAAATTTATAATTAATTTATTTCTATTAAAATTATAAAATATAATTAAAATTGAAAAGTAAAAAATTGACTTTAAATTATGGTTTGAATTTTAACTCAAAATATCTAATTAATTAAAAATATGATTTAATTTTTGTAAACCGGGTTTTAGTATTGAACTGAATCACTATTTTACTGCTTTTTTGCTGGTTTTACTGGTTTGTTCAAATCCGTGTTTTGCTTCAAACCAGATTCGGCTAGATGATTGGTTCCCGGCTGAACCGGTTCGACCGGCCGGTCTGGTCCGGTTTTCAGAACCATGATGCCAGCTAATGGCGTTTCCGCGTTTAGTTAAAAATAGTTTATAAGATAAGGACTAGAGTTTTGGAAAATATCACAACCATCCCAGTTTTCTAATTGATATTGCAATCAATCCATATTTTTATAAGTATTTGCAGCATTAGAACATAATTTCTAATTTTACAAAGAAAGTTATCGCTGAAAGAAACAGCCAGAAAGTGAGTTTTACCTTTCATAAAAGTCTGGTTCTATAAATTTTACATATTTTTTAAAAAATAAAATAATATCTGGTTTTGAATATTTTTTTAGATATTATATAAAAATATATGATCTGAATCAAACTCGAATAAAAATTGGTTCCATACTTACTGATTATGAATTATACTATCTAAACCGATTTGAACCTAAATAAAATTTCGGTTACTATATCCTCTGATTAGGGGTGTCAATTAGGGTTCAAAACCCGCGGTCAACCCTAAATCCGCACCGCTATGGGGCTATTTTTATTGTCCATAAAAAAAAGCAGATATTGCGGGTTGATCCGTCACGGTCTATGGTCTTTGTTGAACAAATCCGCATGGATTGCGGGTTAATCCGCGGTTTAATTTTTTGTATGGTAAAAATTTTATAGATAGTTATGTTACTTATGAATTATGGCCTATAAATCTTTTAAAGTATTTTTTCCAAATTTTCAAAATTTTAAAAGAGAACTTTATATATTGACTAACCCTAATTATACTTAACCTCAAATTATAACTTGTTGATTTTTTTATTTTTTTTATTTTTTATTTTTGATACTATTTTCTTTTTTGTTTAGGATGGAAATAAGATGCATGTATTTTTTTATTGATGAAATTATATAATAAAACATTAATTTTTGTTTGTATTAACTTAATTTTTAATTCCGCGGTCAACCCGCAAAATCCGCAATTATAGGGAGAGGTGGGTTACAGTTATTAGTTTAAAACTCGCGGGTTATGGTGGGTCGACCCGCCAAAACCCGCAATGGGGATTGCCGGATTGGGGAGGGTTTAACGGCGTGGATTAACCCACATTGACACCCCTACCTCTGGTCTTGAACCCATTTACTCCAACTATCCAAAATTCAAAAAAGAAAAAAAAAAGGAAAAAAAATCCGAACTAATGAGATATTTTGTCTCCTTTGTATTTGCTGTTTCTTCTTAATCCTTCCTATGAATATCCAAAATTTAAAAACAAAAATAAAAATCATAACTTTATGTAACCCCTATCTTTTTTATTTCATCCCATGATATTGAGTGTAAGATAAAATCAACACAAAAATAGTTTAATACAATTTCAAGTTACAAAGTGATCTATGACCATATCCAACAACAGACTAAACCGGCCTTTTTTACTTACATGACCCCAACGAAGTCTCTTACTAACATTGTCTTGTCTCTGACCCACTAGCTTCACTGAAAATTATCTACAAACTTCATATTCTTCTTTTACATGAAAATCCTTTTCAGATCTCGTCATGCTCACTGTCTCCATCATCATCATCATCATCATCATCATCTTTTGGTGTCTCCAAGTTCATCATAAACCTAAGTGAGTCTCCTTCCTCTACTTCCCATTGCTTCTTCAGCGCAATAATCGCTTTCGAAGCAGCTGCAGCAATCGCCGGGTTACTATCTTCAGCAAGTCTCTGCAAAAAAGCTCATCGATGTGTATATTTAATATTTATTCAAACTCCATCACTTTCCAAGAACAGTCTTCAAATCAAGATTTGCATTTATCTTTTACCTGTAATGCTCCCATCCCTGCATTTCCTAATGTCCACATCGATGGTGCAGCTGCTAAGGCATTAGTCAATGCTTTTCTACAACAAGAAGAAGAAAAAATCGAGAGATCTTGAATCAGAGAATGACCAAACGATGAAATATTCGATAATAGCGAAGAACTCACCCATGAAAGTAGAATTATCGGTTTTTACCTTGTATTGACATCTGGAGAGCTTGAGCATTCAGCTAAGAGAGATGCACTACTTTTACCATCCATTGCATCAAGATCAATCAGAGTCGTGACTAACAACTCAAGCTGTTATAACCAAAAGAATAGAATCAGTTCAGCAAAAGTGTTACAAAAATATTTTCGGTATCATCAATTTTGGACAGACCTCTTCAGGGTCAGTGTAATCAATTCCATCAGCTTCTGAGAGTGCAGATGCCATACTCTTGTAAGCTTCCTGTTTCAACATCAAAAAAAGAAATCATCAGAGAGAAGAGTACTTGAGAACACATAACGTTTTTACGGGTCATTACCTCAATAGCGGATATGCGATCAGATGAAACTTCCCCTAGGAAAAACTCGAGAGCTTTCCCATTTTTCTCAAGCGATATGCGGTCCGTGGTACCAGTTTCAGATGTAACCCTTAAAATGACATTTTGAGTTTTAGATCTTTGATTTCAAGAAACAACAAGAAAAAAAATAAAGAAAGTGTTTAAGGACATATGCTTCTTACAAGCTGTCAACCATTTTGTTCACCATCATATCGTGGATGTTCTTGATGAACTGCACCAAAACAGAACATTGGAAGTGTAACAATAAGGGAAGATGAATTGAGAACATTGATACTGTAACAGAAGTACATACAAACTTTGCTTTTACCTCTAAAGCCATTAATGCATCCTCCATTGCTCGTTGTTTAGCTCGGAAATCTGCTCGCCTTAAATCAGCCTAGAAAATCAGAGTAATCACTCAACCGCAAATTCTACCATACTGATTATACTTTATGGTCACAAATAACATTCCAAAATTATACAGAAGATGAGGCATACCTCTAAGGCACCATCACTCCAATGCTTATCAGCAGCATTTTTCAACTTAGATTGAGCTATGTTTTTTAATATCTATACACATAAACCAAATAAAAACATTAAGAAAAAACATAGCCAGAAGAACGGTGGATAAATGTAACTGAGAGAGTAAGCATACAGTAGCAATATGATGAAGACGTTCAGCTTTTCTCTTGACATTACGATCTATTTTCTCTGTATCTTCTCTAGCCCGAGCTACATAATAAACCCCACAAGGCATAAGAAACATATACTGAAAGATACTATATGTAACTGTGAAAGAGAACCAAATCTTACCATCAAGTTTAAGGAACCCTGACCCAAGAATCGCTACATCCTGGCGTGCACGAGCATCAAGTCTCATAATACCACTGCAAAAGATATAAATCTCAACACATAAATGACCTTAACTAATGTATACATTTCAAGATGATGTAAACATTGGGTTATAGAAAAATACCGAGATAGAAGAACAAAGTCATTACGAGCTCTTTCATTCACAAACTTAGCATCATTAGATACATATTCACCCAAAACTTGGCTTGAGTTACTTTTCCTCCTAGGAATAACTTGCTTCTCACCTTCTTGAGAGCTAACACATTACCAAGAAACTTCTAATAAGTATGAACCAAAACCAAACCAGTGAAGCAAACTGAATCACCAAAAGGAGCTTTTTAACTTACTTGGGCAAATCAATAAAATCCTCATGTGGTTTAGTTTCAGTATCTTGAGATTTACCAAGAAAGCACAATGTAGAAGATCTTCGAGAACTAACAAAAGTTACAGTCTTTATACAACAAAGACCTTGTAATTGTTCAGTCGATGAACCCTTTTTAGGATGATGAACAAACGCTAACAAAACTCTTTGAGATGATCTTGTGGCATTAACACTCTTAGCTACAATTGGACTATTAGGAACCACCTTGCTTACGTTAAGAGCCATTTGGGATAAACCTAAAATTCTCTGTAGATATAGAAGAAACATACAATTAAAGTGAGCATCTTTATATCAATTCGATTTCTAGGAAGAAGAAAGGAAACAACTTTAGATTACCCAATTGAACCAAACTCAAAATTCTTGATTTTTAAGACAAACCCATCAAGAAAAGATTGGGAATTTGAGAGATGAGATTGAAATTGAGAAAGACGAACCTTGTTGTTGTTGTGTTGGAAGAGATGAAGCAAAGAGAGATCCAAAGAAGGGATTTAGGAGAAGACAAAGAAGGCGAATTATGGAATTTTGAAGCGGAAATTGTAACCACAAGAGTTACTTGTGGCCCAGTGTGAGCCAACCATACCGTACGTTTCTTTCTATTTCCACTCTCTGGTCCTTGTTAGTGTAGGCTCCACTATCCCGAATATAGTTTGTATTTCATCTCTTCATTTCTGGCTTCTAATTATTGATTTTGATTCTTTTTAGCTTTAGAGACAGAATTTGAAAGCTTAAGTCTTGGTGATGGATCTGATGATTGTGTGACAGATTCTATGGTGGATTCATCAACGTTTTAAGCATTCATTCTCTGATTGTTGGTGAATGCTGATTGATGATTTTGGACTTCTTAGAATATTATATATTTGTGTAAGATTTGATGGTTTATGTAAGACTTTTATGTATTTGTATTTTGATTGGATGTGTATAACATTCTGTTGCAAATCAGTCCATGAGTTGTGTGTAATTTATATTCACTGCGGGTTTTTTGGCGGATTAGTGGGTTGGCGGGTTGCGTTTTTTTGCGTTTCATTTTCAGTGTATGAGTTACTCATGGAGTTTTATGGGCGGTCATGATCTAAAAGAAAAGTCCACTTCTTAGACGGAGCGGATTCGGGTATTAAAAATTTAAGCTAAACCCACGGGTTAGCGGGCTATGCGGGGCGGGACAGCCCGTATCCCAGTTCTAGTTAGGCTGGTTAATTTCAGAAATTTACTAACCAACGGCGTATTTTTTTTTTTTTTTTGTAGATTCATGAAAAGTGAAAACATGTGGTTTAATGATAAAAGAAAATCTTCAAAAATCTAACGACGTTCAAAAAAACAAAATCTTCAATTATCTTTACTTTAGTCATTTTGATGTGAAACTTAAGAGTCTAAAAGGGTTGGCTAAATTTAATTGAAGATTAATCCGGTTAAATTTCATAATTTGGCTGAATTTTTTATTTTTTTTGATAAAAAGGGTTGGCTGAATTTAGTTAACTAATAAAAATATTGAATTATTATTACAACAAGATTAGTTAAATAAACTAATAAAATATTAAATTTTATTTACTTAAAAGTCACTCTATTTATAAATAAGTGTCGTTTTAGACTTGATTTTTTTTAGATAAAGTGTCATTTAAAATTTTAATGCTAAACTTTCCAATTTTATCTTTACTGTTTCAATACATTAACCAATAAAAATTATAAAGTATACTAATTGGGGATAACCCATATAATTTAATTATTTTTTAATATGTGAAAAAACTAGAACGACACTTATTTATAAAAGAAATAAATACTATTATTAAACAAAATATAACAAAAAGATTGGTGAAGTTAAGTGTAGATTTTGGCCGAATTAAAATTAAGTTATTTAATAATTTTATCAAACATCATTATCATATAAAACCATAAGTTATTAAGACTAATTATTAATTGTCTACTTTTATCAAAATAAAATTATTTTTATTTTCTTAGTTGACAAATTTAATTAGTAATTGTGGATACAAGATCTCACACCCAATAATATATTAAATTATTATTAAAGTAAAATAGAATTTTTTTGTGAAAGTGAACTGAAAAAAGAAATAGATTTGCAAATTAAAAAATATGAATTTTTCTTTATTGATTTCGAGTAATAAAATGATCGATCCTCTCACAAGACTATGAAAGTCTATATTTATACAATAATTAAAGACTAAATCCTGTGAATAAAGTCTAATTAATCATATGATTTTTCTTTAATTCGTCGGTTTTGATTTAGTCTTGAACGTTGTAACATCTTGACTACTTTATGATTTTCTCCTTCAGCTCGCAGATTCACCTCGCTTTGCAGATACTCCTTACTTCGCTTGCTCCTTTTCATGAGGTTTTACCACTGATCGGACCCCAGTTCGCTCTGTCGAGTTCTTGTACAGTTCGCCCTTTCTTTCTTACCCCCAACTGATTCAGCTTTTACTTTGACATGCTCAAGTGGATGACACATGTCATGATTAGAAAGAGTGAATCCTCAGTTCGGATCATATCAACATCCCCC
The DNA here is from genome assembly GCA_028015245.1 of Cardamine occulta. NCBI lineage: Eukaryota > Viridiplantae > Streptophyta > Magnoliopsida > Brassicales > Brassicaceae > Cardamine > Cardamine occulta. The sequence goes on from CM051367.1 coordinate 4,901,869, forward strand.
CCCCCAAGTCATGTGAACTGCTGCCCGACTTGGAGGATCTAAGTGTTTTCCTTGTTTTCTGTCTTCTAATCTCTTAAATTTTTGGTTTTGGCAGTCCTAACGCCTTGACACTCATCTTTATTAAATATTGATTTTGTAATCAACATGCGGAAAACCTTTCTACTTCCCACTTTTATCGAGACAGTTCTGTTTACCGATTTTCTTTTCGTTGCTTTGAATTACTTTTGCTCGATCGCTCATGAATTCGTTTATTAAGTGATTCTCTTCTTTCCTTGAATCTTTATAATTTTGACGATTACAAAGAAATTTTTGACAAATTCCATTACATATGCTGGAAAACACCAGAAAACCTCATATGGTAACTGTTCCGGTCAGAAAGATCAATTCAGCCCTCACTCTCCGTCGCGTTGTATGTGCAATTCAATTAAAGGTATTAAGAGGTTCTGCCAAATCCCGTCAGAAGTCAAATTTGTTCTTCCAAATCCTGAAGAATCTCTGGAATCAATTCGTGATGGTTATATGTACGTTTATGAGATTTATTTTTACGGTTGTGGCCTATTTTTCCTAATCCTGATGAACTTCTCTTATGTCTTTTCCTTTGGAATGGCGTTCCCACAAATGTGCCCGAAGATGCTTCGCCACATACTATGTTCGCTAACGCTCGCTGCAGAGGTTGGTTTATCGTTAAGTTAAAGTGACTTTTTTGAACTTTTCGGCGTTCGTATTGATAGCAAGGGTACATATAACACCTACCCTCGTGCCAACATAACCTTGATATTTGGTCTTCCTAAAGATGAAGATTGTTGGAGGGAATACTGGTTCCTTGTCAAGGTTGATTCCTCTTCTGTTAACGAACTTGCCGATATGCTGCATCGAGATTGGACTTACACGCTTAGTATATCATAGACTGTTTTATGATTATTTGGTTTGTTTTCCGCAGCTCCTTCCCCAAAATCGACTCCTTCATAAGATTTTTAGAGTCTCTTTTAATTTGTGATTATGAAAGAAGTTTTTTGGTAGTCTTTTTCCCTCTCCCGCATTCATACTATGAGCGGTCTTTTGCAGAGTGGCGCATTTCGACATTTCTAACCCACGGTGGTTGAAGTTAACACTCGTAAGTTTTCTGTACTAGAAAATACACAGATTAAAAATGTAAATTACTCTATCGAGAAAAACCTGAGGAGGAAGATCGATGATGCTGGTATGCGGCTTTGAGAGAAAAACCATGCCGAAAATGTTACCGATATAATTCGTAGAAGTAGCATGTTGTTGAGCTTCCAATTCGTGAACTTCGGTCTGAGCCTAGTTCGCTTACTTCTTCCCGCGTCTCAACTCAGAAGACTTCTCAAGATAATTCATCTAGGAGAATCGGAGCGACCCGAATCCTCGGGATAGGAAGAAACGAGCTTGAAATGATGACTCATCTTCCTCCGGAAATGCTTCGACCGCCGATCACCCTGTTTCGAGTACGTCTCGACCATTGGTATATATATATATATATATATTTGTAAGTTTCTCTGCTCGGATTAACAATTCTTCTTTGTAGGCGCATGAGAACATAATGGTGATCGTAGAGACTTTCTAGGAATTTACATCGAGTAGTGTAAGACCCCTTCCTCTCTTTGATCAATGGACAAAGAGGCGCTGAAATTTTACGTTTGGAACTCTATCCTAATCGCTAAGGTATGTAACCTTATTTTGCTCACATGGTGTCCTCCCATGTACTCCCCTTACTAATGATTCTTCTAGAATTTCTACAGCTCGTTGCTGGTCATAATGATACAATTCACTTCTACGAATAGGCTATTAGAAGGAGAGTCCCATCGGAAAATCTTGTTGCAGCTCAGAAGCTTAATTCAGATCTTCAATCGAAGATTGAGAAAATAGTATCAAAAATTATTTTTAAGATTATCAGAGAAATGAATACAAATATAAGATAGAATGAATTCAAATGTATAGAAACTATATTAAATTATAAGAAAATAAATATAACAAATGATAGAAAATTATAGAAACATAATATGATCAGAGAAACCTTGCGACTACAACTGCGTAGTTATCCTGAAATTCTTTGACGCTCAAATCAACAAGAAGATCATGGAACTGATTATATAAAATAAAGTGTATGAGAAGATGAAATTGAAAATATAATTCTCATCTAGATTGAGAATCATTCTGCAATTTCATTTGTTACATGTGAGTAAAGAAATTGTAAAAGTGTCGAGAAATGAATGAGTGTGTTTTGGAAGATGACGAAAGGTATAGTAGTAAAAATATTAGAAGAGAAATTAGTGAAAGTTTGATAAGATCTATTCATGCACATATGAGTATAATAAATACTATTTTAGATCTTATTCACTATGTGAAATGATTAAGTTTGGAAAAAGTATATGACATGAATTAGTGGATTGAATTATCAAGTTTAAAACCAAACTAAATTGTTTGTCCATGCAAGTGTGCTAAATGCAATGGAGATAACCGGAGGGATATAAATGAATTAGTCAAAAATTCTTTTATGGTATGATGAACTTACTTTAATAGATATAATGTATTCGTCAAACCCACTATAGTACCGCCTACGATTCTTTGCTTTTTCAAAAGTATATGACCTTGAATGGTGACTACGGTTACAGTAAAAAAAACCATCAGTGAACTAAACCATTTTTTTTTTACGGTCTGCAGTCTGCTGCTGTCCTAGTTTATTTCTTTGAAAAACTGGACCGCAATTGGTCTGCAGCGGTTTCTCTTTGTTTTTTTCTGTCCGCACTACTACGGATTCTAACTTATGAATGGTAAAAAAAAGTTGTTTAATCCGCAGATGGTTTTGTCCACCCTAACCGCTGCATCTATTCGAACCCTATATATATGTATATCTATATTTTCTCGACAATATATATTATATTTGGTTGGTAAAATTCAACAATTTATTTTGTTAATAGTTTAAAATTAAACCCACGCAATGCACATGGGTATAAATCTAGTAAAATTAATGAGTGGATTTGTGAACTAAGCAAAAAGTTCAAAATTTTAAGAACACACTATAATTGAGATAGTCATGACTAAAGTCTAAACATATCCTATAATATATAAACATTATCATCTCTCTAGTTTCTTTAGCGTTGTTATGTTCTGTGCAGAATAAAAATATTTACCTCTTTACTACTTTTTTTGGTTGTTAAAATGTCTTTACTACTTTTCAATTCACTCTCTTAACATAATTAAATTTTGCAATTCTACAAACGAAACCATATGCATATATTATAATTTGATTGCATATATGAGAACATCTCTCATTTTATATAGAACACATAAAAAAAAATGTTAGAGAACAAAATAATATTGTAGTCTATATGTTCTGGTTTTTTTATTAAATTGTTTTATTTCCAAAAACAGAGTCCTAAACTCCTAAAGCCGCAAAGACCCAAAATCCTAAACCTTTACCCAAAAATATAAGTTTAAAATCCTAAAAGCTAGACTAAACCCGAAACTTTTTTTAAAAATTATTTTGATAAAAAAAATTTCAAAAAAAAGAAAATTAATGCATTTATCTATAAAATGATATGTTTGATTACATAGAATATAAATAACAATTTATTTCGTGAGTTTGACTCATTTTTACGTTAGATTTATATATATCTCTGTTTTTGATAACTGTATTTGTTTTAAAATATTTTGAACGACAAAGTATGCTCAAAATATCATTTTTTGTGAGATTTAATTAATTTATATAAAATTATCGGAGCAAAACAAAAAATGAAGGGGGAGGGCAAAAATAAACTTTTTCTAAAGATACATACAGAAGGAAAATAAAATGAGATTCTTTTTAATCCATTTCATAATTTATACAGAATAGTATATAACTTATAAAACTACATGGTACTCAATTATAAAACTTGTATTGGCCTTTATACTTAATTTCTATTGGGAGGACGAATTCAAGTACACTTTCTATATAAAATTTTCATAAGTAAAATAAAAAATAGACATCCAATAATAGAAACATTGTTAAACTTGAATTTTCTTAATTCTAAAATATTAAACCATGAATTTTAATTAATTTCTTTATTCCATTTTCAAAGATGGCAGATTTGCTGCACATGTACGGATATAATTTTCTTAATTATCTTTATTCTCTTACCATCTTATAGAATCTCTTTTTTTTTTCTTGTTTTTAATCCATATTGTAATATCTAAAAAAGTTAATCATCACAAATTCATTTTGTTGGTCACTAATCCTAATTAATTTCCTCAATTTTAACTGTAAAAATAGGCATCCAATAATAAAGAAATGTCAAACATGAATTTTTTAATTCTAAAATATTAAATGAATTTTTCATTATTTTTTTTCTTATTTCTTTTACAGCATATGTATATAATATATACATAGATAGTTTTCCTAATTATCTCTTTTTTTTTACCATCTTATAATTTAGTATTTCTTTATCCATATTATAATATCTTACAAAGTGAAACCATCACGTTTAAATTCATTATGACGTAAAAAAAAAAAACAAATTAAGATACAATTATTTTGGACTTTGATAATAAAACGCTTCAACGCCTTTATCGTTCTCCGTCGCTCTCCGCCGCGTCCTCTTGCTCTCGTGAAATCCCCAATCCTCTTCTCCGATTACTTGTTCCCAAGTAAGCTTCTTCTTCGATTCTCTTCTCAGACCAATCGTAATTTCACATCCTCTTGATTGTTTCATCACTTCCAAGCTTTTTTTCGTCGATCTCACAGTATACTGTTCCTAATTGTTCCTAATCTACTGTAATGCTCAGCTATTAGGAACCTTCACCTGAGATTATTGACGATTCGATCGTCTATTCTAAGATTTCGGCTCGAATTTTTCTGTTTTAGAGACTGAAATAGAACCTAAAATTTATTGTAATCGTTTGTGATCGAGTTGATCTCAGTAACATATAAACCCTAATTTCATGATTCTTCAGCTCTATTGATGTTTATATGATTTGATTTGACATTTGAGCTTAAGGCTCTCGTTTCAAATTGTGCTTCACGTAAATTGATATAGCAATTTGCTTCTGTTGTTCTGTTTTCGCCACCATTTTTCGTTTTGAGATTGAATTTCTTGTGTTGTTTGATTCACAGGTGTATGTGGTGAGAGAAGGGAAACTATAGTCTAATAATCATAATGGAAGTATGCAATTGCATTGAACCGCAATGGCCAGCTGATGAATTGTTAATGAAATATCAATATATTTCTGATTTCTTCATTGCGATTGCGTATTTTTCTATTCCTCTCGAGTTGATATATTTCGTGAAGAAATCTGCGGTTTTTCCTTATAGATGGGTTCTTGTTCAGTTTGGTGCTTTTATCGTTCTTTGTGGAGCTACACATCTTATTAACTTATGGACTTTTACTACGCATTCAAGAACTGTTGCGCTTGTGATGACTACCGCAAAGGTGTTAACAGCTGTTGTCTCTTGTGCTACTGCGTTGATGCTTGTTCATATTATTCCTGATCTACTGAGTGTTAAGACGCGGGAAATGTTCTTGAAAAATAAGGCTGCGGAGCTCGATAGAGAAATGGGATTGATTCGAACTCAGGAAGAAACCGGACGGCATGTCAGAATGTTGACGCATGAGATAAGAAGTACTCTAGATAGACACACGATTTTAAAGACTACGCTTGTTGAGCTTGGTAGAACATTAGCTTTGGAGGAGTGTGCATTGTGGATGCCTACTAGGACTGGGTTAGAGCTACAGCTTTCTTATACACTTCGGCAGCAACATCCTGTGGAGTATACGGTTCCTATTCAATTACCGGTGATCAACCAAGTGTTTGGTACTAGTAGGGCTGTAAAAATATCTCCTAACTCTCCTGTGGCTAGGTTGAGACCTGTTTCTGGAAAATATATGCTTGGGGAGGTTGTCGCTGTGAGGGTTCCACTTCTCCACCTTTCCAATTTTCAGATTAATGACTGGCCTGAGCTTACGACAAAGAGATACGCTCTACTGGTCTTGATGCTTCCTTCAGATAGTGCAAGGCAATGGCATGTCCATGAGTTAGAACTCGTTGAAGTCGTTGCGGATCAGGTTTGACATTGTTGAGAATTTCTCTTTACTATGTTCATGTTCTTTGTTTTGTTTGGCCATGTCGCCTTTGCAACTCTGATTAATTTTTCGTTAATACTAGATCTTCTCTTATTCTAGGTGGCTGTGGCTCTCTCACATGCTGCGATTCTAGAAGAGTCGATGCGAGCTAGGGACCTTCTTATGGAGCAAAATGTCGCTCTTGATCTAGCAAGACAAGAAGCAGAAACAGCAATCCGTGCCCGCAATGATTTCCTAGCAGTTATGAACCATGAAATGCGAACTCCAATGCATGCGATCATTGCACTCTCTTCCTTACTCCAAGAAACAGAATTAACCCCTGAACAAAGGCTGATGGTGGAAACAATTCTTAAAAGTAGTAACCTTTTAGCAACTTTGATGAATGATGTCTTAGATCTTTCTAGGTTAGAAGATGGAAGTCTTCAACTTGAACTCGGGACATTCAATCTTCATACTTTATTTAGAGAGGTAACAACAATTCTTTCTTCTTGCAATGTCATTGTATTGTATACTAATATATGTCAACTTTTGAACAGCTTCATGTTTTTGTGTATTTGATTTATATTAATGAATCTTGTTGCAGGTCCTTAATCTAATAAAGCCTATCGCAGTTGTTAAGAAATTACCTATCACACTAAACCTTGCACCGGATTTGCCAGAATTTGTCGTTGGGGATGAGAAACGACTAACACAGATAATATTAAATATAGTTGGTAATGCTGTGAAGTTCTCCAAACAAGGTAGTATCTCTGTAACCGCTCTTGTCATTAAGTCAGGCACTCGAGCTCCTGACTTTTTTGTGGTGCCAACTGGGAGTCATTTCTACTTGAGAGTGAAGGTTAGTATCTTGGGCCCTTAAACCGTAGCTTAGCGTATTTCCTAGGTCATAATTTTGACAACTTTTCAAATGTAGGTAAAAGACTCGGGAGCAGGAATAAACCCTCAAGACATTCCCAAGCTTTTCACTAAATTTGCTCAAACACAATCTTTGGCAACGAGAAGCTCGGGAGGTAGTGGGCTTGGCCTCGCCATCTCCAAGAGGTTGAGCCTGTTTAAGAAACGTTTCTATTGTTTCTGGTTTTCTCTTCTCTTCTGGTATTGATAAAAGTTTGTACATATGCGTTTTATATGACAAGGTTTGTGAATCTGATGGAGGGTAACATTTGGATTGAGAGCGACGGTCTTGGAAAAGGATGCACGGCTATCTTTGATGTTAAACTTGGGATATCAGAGCAATCAAACGAATCTAAACAGTCGGGCATACCAAAAGCTCCGGCCAATCCTCGGCATGCTAATTTCACTGGACTTAAGGTTCTTGTCATGGATGAGAACGGGTTAGTATAAGCCTCTCACTTTTCTCCTTGCATATCTGTAAATACAAACGCAGATGTTGGCGTTTAGAGTAATTGAAGACCTAATCTTATGGGAAACCACTGATTATTTTGGTCGTAGGGTATGTAAAATGGTGACAAAGGGACTTCTTGTACACCTTGGATGCGAAGTGACAACGGTGAGTTCAAGTGAGGAGTGTCTCCGAGTTGTGTCGCATGAGCACAAAGTGGTCTTCATGGACATATGCTTGCCTGGGGTCGAAAACTACCAAATCTCTCTCCGTATACACGAGAAATTCACAAAACAACGCCACCAACGGCCATTACTCGTGGCACTCACTGGAAACACCGACAAATCCACAAAGGAAAAGTGCATGAGCTTTGGTCTAGACGGCGTGTTGCTCAAACCTGTATCACTAGACAACATGAGAGATGTTCTATCTGATCTTCTAGAAGACCGCGTTCTATACGAGGCCATGTAAAGGCATAGAGACCAGGCGATCGGAAGTTGATTACATGGCGTTTCGTAGTGGAGGGAAGAAGTTGGAAGTCCCACAAAAAACAAGAAGGTGCCCATGTTACATGTAATTTATTTATAACATGTATTGTCATATAGTTTATTTAACTTAATTTATAACATACTAGTATTTTGGTTCGGATTAAGATCATGCGCCGCTTAGGAGAACAAAAATGGCGTAACTTCATTTTCCCATCAAAACAATTTCCAAAACTCACCCATGGCTTCTCCTCCAAAACAAATCCAAACGAATTTCTCATCAACGCCATCTCCAAATCATTACTTAACAACGAAACCTGGGAAACTCTCTCCACCAAATACTCCACCGTCTATTTATCAAACTCCGTCATCCAACAAATCCTCCTCCGTTTCAAACAACCTGAAACCGCCAAATCCGCTTTAAACTTCTTCCACTGGTCAGCTCACAATCGAAACCTCCGTCACGAAATCTCAACTTACGCCGTCACGATTCACATCCTCGTCAAATCACGATTACTCATCGACGCTCGAGCTTCAATCGAATCTTCAATCTCAAATTCCGATTCCGATTTACTCAATTCGTTGTTGGGTACTTAGGAGATCTCTTCTTCTACTCCATTTGTGTTTGATTTGTTAGTTCAGTGTTACGCTAAGCTTCGGAATTTCGAAATCGGATTCGAAGTTTTCCAGAAATTGAGCAATCGTGGATTTGTTCTTAGTGTGATTACTTTGAATACTCTTCTTCATTACGCTGTGAAATCGAATCGGATTGATCTTGTTTGGAGGATTTATGAGGTTGCGATTGAGAAGCGAACTTATCCGAATGAAACAACGATTCAGATTATGATCAGTGCGTTGTGTAAAGAAGGGAAATTAAAAGAAGTTGTTGATTTGTTAGATAAGATTCATAGTAAGAGATCTTCTTCTTCTTCTTCTTCTTCTTCTTCTTCTTCAGCTCCGTTGATTGTTAATACGCGTTTGGTTTTTAGGGTTTTGGAATCGAATAGAGTTGAAGATGGGATGAGTTTGTTGAAGAGATTGTTGCAGAAGAATATGGTTTTAGATATGATTGGTTATTCGATTGTTGTGTATGCGAAGATAAAGCAACGTGATTTGGAATATGCACGGAAGGTGTTCGATGAAATGCTTCAAAGAGGTTTCGATGCGAATACTTTTGTTTATACAGGTTTTGTTAAAGCGTGTTGTGAAAAGGGTAAGATTGAAGAAGCGGAAAGGTTGATAAATGAGATGGAAAGTTCTAGACTGAATCCGTATAACGAAACGTTTAATTATCTTATCGAGGGTTGCGCGAGGTTTGGAAAAGAAGAAGAAAGTTTGAAGTATTGCGAGATAATGTTAGCGAGAGGGCTAGTGCCTAGTTGTTCAGCTTTTAATGGGATGGTTGAGAGACTAAGTAAGATTGAGAATGTGAAACACGCAAACGAAATCTTAACCAAGTCGATAGATAACGGGTTTATACCTAATGAAGATACTTACTCTCGTTTGATTCGAGGGTTTGTAGAAGGGAATGATATCGAACAGGCGTTTAAGCTGTTCTACGAGATGGAATACCGAAAGATCTCTCCCGGTTTTACGGTGTTCAGGTCATTAATAGTGGGACTTTGTGCTTGCGGTAAAGTTGAAGCCGGGGAAAAGTACTTGAGAATTATGAAGAAGAGGTTGATAGAGCCGAATGCAGATATATATGAAGCATTGGTTAAGGCATTTCAAAAAGCTGGTGATAAAACGAATGCTGATAGAGTTTATGATGAGATGATGTTAATTAGATGATTTAAACCGGGTGGTTTAAGTATATGTTGGATGATTTTAAGTTAAGCTCCTCGCAGCTACATCGGAAATGAAATTCAACTTCTACAGTTTGTTCTAGAGTTTTTTTTTTTTGTTAATACCGACATAATTTTTGCTCGCTAATCTATTGTATTTTAAACCATAAGATGTCTGTAAAAAATTCTTCGTTAATAACAGTGAATATTTGTTAATCGCTAAAGTCGTCGATAAATACTTGTTATGTCTATAAAATCCAATTGTGAGATATTTTAGAGCAAAAATTCACATATGAAAATATCCATGTGTTTCCGATCCAAATGTTTTTGAATAGCGACAATACATATATAGGTTCAAAAATTCAAAGAGTGAAGCAATTGCCAGAGAGTGTATGGCTAGGTTCGAGCAATTCATGCAGTATGCATTATGATCATGTGTCGTTAAAATCTAAAAGTCACATGTTCGAATGACATTTGTGAAAGAATCATATTACATGTGATCTGATCTCCGGTCTGAGAGGATATATGAGTCTAGGTCCATAATTTCTTAGTCATTAAAATAAAATAATAAATTACATATATTATGCCACAAAAATAACAGATGTGTATATAAATTATTATATCCATGTAAATATTGCATATTCATCTACAACATATAAAAAAAGAGGTTTTACATTCAATTATTATGTTTGGTTTTGCATGAAACAGATTTTGTTAATTAATGTATAAATCAACCATCTAATACTTCTAATCAATTTGGTGATCACCATGGTTGTATGTCAAAATGTTCACATATATAAGCATTTCAATTCATGAAACAAAAAAGTCATAATGTTAAGGAAGAATATAACGTAGATGCTAAGCACTTTTATGGTAAATATTGGAGATGCGCTATTAGATATTATTGTATCATTTGGCTTCATTGAACCAAGTCTAAGGCTTTGAATGACACAGTTTTTAAAGCAATTTTTGGCTTTTATTCTTTCAAAAATTCCAATTTGTACCCCATTTTTAAAAAAGTGGATTTTCTAAAATTTAGAGAATCTGGATTTTGATAGTTTTTCTTTATTTTTAAAAAGAATTCAGAATTCTATTTTTACTAGTTTTAAGAGATTTTGGTGTGGTATATACTATATATATATTTTTTTACTCACGTCAGATTTTATTTTTTTATTTTTTTTACTAATACATCAAAACTAAATCCATATTATATGATTCTATGGGTTTTTTTTTTACAAAACTTGCTGTAACTAATTTACTTTATTTTTATCAATCAATAAATCTAATTATTTAAATACCATTTTTCTATATAAGAGTGAACTAAACATATGTGTATTTTCAGTATGTTTTTGGTGTTATGAAATTTTGTAATTTTTTATTTGATTGTTAAAATTTAATATCATTTTATTAATTTTCAAACAGATATAGCCAAAATTAAAATCAAAATAGAAAACATAAAAAACATAAAAAAATTATATAAAAACCAAAAACTAAATAAGTTACCATTAAATTTTTTGAAAAACTAAAATTTACACCAAAAATCAAAAACAAAAAAAATCAAAAATAAAAAACCAAAAGCCAAAATCCAAAAACTAAAAATCACTTAAAAACTCTCAAACATTCATGGCCTAACACAAATCAATAAATCCAGAATGTTTTAGGAAAAGAAAATAATATTCGACATTATCACATAAGGAATATGATGATTTGACTCCTAATCCCACATAAACTAGGGTTAGAATGATTGTCTCCTACAGTAGTACTTGAGAATTAGGAAGAAGATGTTGATACTTAATCATAGAGCCTAATGTAGATATTAATATATATATATATATTCTGATAGTGTTTATATGATGAGATGAAACTTTCATATGGAATATTAAGAACTCATTAAATAAAATATAGATACGATATATCTATTGGAGCACTACATATTAATGTCGTATGAAAAATAGAAGCCTATAGGGCCGATTGGTAGGAGATTTTGAAAGCTTTGGAAAAATTTAAAGTGTTCAAAGTTAATTTTTAACTAATTACACTTTAATACTTTTATTTTTTTTAAGCCTTAAAAGTTTAACTACTATTTTTAAAAGCCACTAAATTTTTTTTTAATTTAATTTTTTAAAGTCTCAAAAATGAGACTTTTGAGCCTGTAGAAAACTTTTATGTAACAATTGTTGAAATAATATTTTTGTTTTGTTAATCAATTCAATCATAAAAAATTAATAATAAATTACAGCCAAATAATAAACAAAAGAAAAAATCATACATATAACAATAAAACTATTCAAAAATATTTATTGTTTACTATTCAAAATAATTTATTATTTACTATTCATAATAATTTATTATTTACTATTCATAATAATTTATTATTTACTATTCAAAATAAATTAAAAACTATGACTAATTAGCACATAACTGTCAATACATTAATATTATTAGCACATAATAATCTATCAAGAATCATTCAAAAACAATGAAGAATTTTCGGAATTAGCACATAATTATCTTCATAATTCGGAAGCTCCTGAAGCAAGACCATTTGACCAAATTTTATTTAGATTGTCTTATTTCTTGATGAAATTTTTGATTACTAATTAGTTATTTATGAGTTTTCTATGTTGTTCTCAAAATTTTTACTATTAATAAAATTTATTTATCAGTTTATGTCATTATTTTTATTTAAATATGGTATAATAAATATATATTATTTGACTATTTCTACAGTTTTGTTACCAATCAAAGTTTTAAAAATATTTAAAGTTACAGTTTCTACAACTTTTGTTACCATCAGACTATTATACAACAGATTTTACAGTCAAAATCTCTACGATCAAAGTTTGTACAGCCAAAAACTTACAGTGAAAGCATAAAGTAACAGTTTCCATATTACTAAATTATATAAATTTTAGTAATATTTAGAATTTCAATACAAAAATTATTATTTAGTATAACTTTGAGCTTAGTCATATTTATATGACAATGAGTATACGCTTGCATGCAATACAAAAGCATGGTCATTACAGTACTCATACATTTTGTCAATAATTGAGTTTCAACACTCATCTTCTAAACAAAAAAAAATATCTAACTTGACAGCTTAAGCCAAATAATGAGGTCTTGTAGGGTATGTTGGAAATCGTAGATATTTTCAAGCATCAATCTCGCTACCACGAGAGTGCTTAAGCTGCATGTAGTTCTTCTAATTTATAGTGCTTGAACTTGAATTGAAAGTTTTTGTTGTTTTATATAGTTATGATCAATTCCGAATCTTTATTTTGGGTTTTTTTGATATGTCTTATCTAAATGAAATATACCAAACAAAACCAAATCTACTTACTAAAAGTAAAAGATCTTAGCTTTATCTAGTTATTCTAAAAATGAGCTCACATTAAACAAATCTATAAATTAAAAGAATACCAAGTGGAAAATGTTTTAACCAATCTGGTGTGAGCAACATCTATGCTATTATATATTATGTTAGTCAACAGACAACGTTTATATATGAGCAAAGGTTCCAAAAAAAAATATTGGTTAATTTTCTAAGATCACTATTGTTTTATATAAATAAACAAAGTTATGATGGAAATTTTTGCATGTACATAAAAACTTGGGTCAATAATGTTTATGGTAATAGATAATGAAATAATTAAAAATATGGTAATGGTTTTCAATTAATTAGTTCTCTCTTTTCATATATTTTGTCTGACTAAAATACCATTAGTCCATTATCATAATGTTATTGGTTAATTGATTTTTAAAGACTAAAATATTGGGATGATCAGCTTACTTTTAAACGTTTAATTATTTTATTAATGTGATATATATATATATATATACCTTAATTTTGATATCAAAGAAGAGATAGATTACGGCGACAACTCCATGAGATATCTGACGAGAATTAGTTAGAAAATTACAGGTTTAGATGGTTATTTATTTTCTTAGCATGATATATATTTTTGCTTATCGATAATATTATCAAAAAAGGGTTAGTTGTTTGTATCATTTTAAATAAATTCTAACACTATATAAAGCACAAATATTGTTTTAATTTTTTAGTACATTTTCATAATAAAAATGATTAGTATATTTTTTATATGTTTAATACGAACTTTTGATAACATATTATATAAAAATTTAGCAATATAAAAAATTTACTAACAAGTTAAAGTTTCTTGTAACGAGTTATTTATTTCAGAAACTAGTTAATATACTAATAAAAATCAAGTATGTAGATACACCTTTAATTTTTATTTAGCATGATAGAATGTTTGATACACATATTGTTTTGGTTATATATCGTTTATTTGTATTGAGATATAAGAATATTAAATAGTGTTATTTGTTATTATTTTGATAATAATTATATTTTCAAGTTACAAAATTTCATTTTCATGTAAATAATATGTTAGTTGAATTAATACGTAGTCATGTTAATATAAACATTTCTTGATACAGAGATATAATGGTCCTAATATGGTGTATATATAATATATTTTCTCCTTATGTGAGAGGACTAATAAACTTATCTTTTCTACCATAAAATGGTATTACCCTAGAAACTTTTTATTTATCATCTTCTATAGACGTCCAAAAAAATCTGACTTTTGAGAAAATTAAATACAAAAAAGTAGATATTACGTAAAAGTATATTAAGAAAAAAATGAGTTCGAAAAGTAAATCTATTGATAAATATTAGACGATAGATATCATATGTATATGTAAAAGTTGTATAGGATTCTTTATTCTTAGAGTATACAAATTGCATCCCCACCACCAAAGAGCATGTTATATATTTTTTGGTTAGACAACAGTTTTAATGGTCCTTAAAGTTTATTTTTCTTTATTCCCTTATTGTTCTAAGCCTCTAATCTCCTCTCTTTTTTTGCAAGAAAAAAGAGAGAGCTTGTAAAGATCCATTATTATTAAATTTTTGGAGCGAGTCCAAGTAATTTAGAGTAGAGAGATGTGGATTAATATGTATATTCATAGATTAGTTTATATTAAAAATAAAAAATGTAGTTTTTAATCAGAAAAAATAGCAGTTTTTTTGCTTCTTCTTATTTGAATAAAAAATATTAGTATTTTGAGGAATTATTTTTTTCAGTATTATTATTTAAATATAATAGACAGAGAGCTGGTGAATGTCGCTTATTTACAATTTCTTAACGAGAAAAACCGAATTCTCAATGAAATATTTAATATGAATCTATGATACAAGTGGTTTCTCTAGGATGATACATCACTACAACATCTCAAAAGTTGTCACATGTACATTCTTACTATTCTAAACAAATATCTAAAATCATTAAATATTAAAATACCTATAATTTTAACGTTTGAGCCCTAAAACTATTGGATGAGAGCACTTTGCCGGTGTAAATTCACCTTTCAAACTATTGTTTCTGCCTGCACTTCTGCATCCAAAATTATTATTGTTTATGTAGCTGCACCAATCATAGAGTACCAATCATTAAACAATATATTTTTAAACAATTACAAATCTGAGTTCTAAATTCAGAAATTGTAAGTTTAAAAATTGTAATTGTTCAAAAATATACATTATAATTTTTGGAACTCTACAGTTATCACGACTACAAAAATTATTAAAATAAAAACGTTTAATAACTGACAATAGTTTTTTCCGTTGCTATATTTTAAGTTTCAAAAATATTTTAGACATAAAATATTGCATAACACTTTAATATATATATATATATATATATATATATGCGTGTGTGTTTTGGACAAATCTATGTATCATCTGATTTAGTATAAAATATGTCAGTTGGCATACATCTCAGCAAAAATATGCTATATGTATTGTCTTCTGACTCATCAATTTGACTAAAACATTTTCGGTCAAAGTTAATTTCATCACTTATATTAAAGTTCATGTAAAGTTTTCAAAAAATTACTAAATTAAAATTGAAAAATGCATTAATGTTGAAATTGACATTTTTCCCGTATGTAACATCTTAATTAGACTTAAAAAAAAAGAATGTGACATGTAATTATTATTGTACCGTTGATGCATGTGTAACCCATGCAGAAAAAACGATCGTGTTGAAAATTTATGGAGTTCACCAAGTATCAGTCTATCATATTATAGATAACGTTCTTCAAAAAATATAACTAATTACTGTCAAGTTTCAAATGAAACTTAAATAAAATGAAGTAAATGTGATGGATTCCCTTTGTAATTTCCAAAAAGCCATTATCAAATGAAACATATCTAAACTGAAATGAATGTGATTGGATCCCTTTTTAATTACCAAAAAGCTCGATATATAGATATACACACATATTGGTCGTTAGCAATTGTCCTGTCGTTGGTGGGGGACCTATAGTGACTCAACTTGTTCAAAATATATTTTTGGTCTTGTGATTGTAAGTTATACAAATTTTGTGATGAGCTTTCTGAAAAATGTAGGGTCTTCTAATAAATCTTATGAATCATGATTGGTTGAACATTCAATTTTATTGATGAAAAGCGATTTACCACACACTATAACAAACCACATATGGACTAATATTACGTCCAAATTATGCTTTCTTGGTGACACACTTGTCTTGTTTTTCTTTTGCCAAGATTTTTTATTCTCAACTTCTTCCAATAATTTACAGCAACACATAATCACATGTTTTTGCGCAAATTATCGGCATTAGTAGTGTTGGATATGTCCAATTTTTTCTTAAGCACAAAATGACACATGTTTTTTTTATCAAGTTTTTTAGAATAAGTTTATGTTTGTTATGTAATGTGACACCTTTGATTACAAACCTGATCATGTGTGGCTCTATCGTTTAATGGAACTTATAAAATTTTTATTTAGTGCTCATGGATGCACATAAACTTTATTAGTGTCAGTAGAATAATTGTCTATTCATGATTGCCTTGTCTTTTGATATAGATGATTAGACTTAATTAGATAGGAAAATATCTATAGCCCAAATCTCACAATAACAATACTAAAATGCTAATCAATAGACCAAAAAAAACCTCACACTATTTGATCACCCTTATCTTTATACTTCTCATAAGATTGCTCGCGTAATTACTACTTGTTTATCACAAGAAAACACAATCTTAATTAAGCAAAAAACTTAGTTATTTCATTCCATTCCTAAAAATTACAACTTATAATTCACCTCAGGTATATAAATAATTATCATATATAGGGACCACACGCTTTTAAGATCACTTTTGGAGAAGAAGAAGAAAAAATATTGAAGAGCTTGTAAGTGATGATAATCGATCGGAGATGGGGCAAAATGTGAAAGCGACAAGGAACGTGAGTCACATGGAACGACCGATCATATTATACAGCAAAACAAAAGTCCCCACACCAACATGAATTGGTTAACTAAATGGTAGTATCCAGTGGTTTGGAATTGGGTATGAACCTGCTTCAAGATCCGGATTTGATTCTACTTGGCCACCAAATCCACAACAAAACTGTGCGAAAAATAAAGTAGGTTTAAAGAGGATTAATTTGGGCTGAGGGGTCGGATGAACCTCTGGATTAAGAAAAAAAAAAAAAAAACATGAATTGGTGTCGTACGTATGAATGTGAGGGGCCAAAATCATCAAAAAGAAAGCATTGTGGACCTTGATTAAGGGTAAAATCGTAAATTTAATTCCTTTCTATTTATATTTTCTTTGGTAACCAATTGAATTAGTTTTCCAATTTGGCTATGGAATTATTGGCCTCTTTTTTGCCCCACCATAACAATCCAACCACTTTAATTCCTTCTTAGTACAACAACGGCTACTTCACTATAACATTGTCTAGCCTTTTTCTATTTTAAGTCAAAATGTTGACAATGCACATGACCCCTTATGAATCCACCATTAACCATATTATTTCGTACATATTCTAGTTTTTTTTTATATATTTTATTTCAAGTCGTTCGGAAAATATTTAAGAATAAGATGGCTTGAAATATTGGCATGGTTTTTGCCCACTTGTTTAGGAAACATTTATTACATGTTACTGATAGGTCGACTTTAAAACCCAAAACAATTAACTACAAGTACATGTATTAGTTGCACCATAATATTATACACGAGATCTAATGCACAACGACCAAACAATCGAAAACTAAAATGCGATATTAGAAGTAATATAGAGCGATACATTTCTTGGTTTAATTTTTAGCTTTCTAGATTGCTAAATCACATGAAAACAAATCATAACTAAATGAGCCATTGTCCATGGATAAGCAATAAGGTCAAAAAGAGCAATTAGACTTGTAGTTAAAATTATAAACGACGATAGTAAGAGAGTGTTAGATAAAGGGTTTAACTAAGATAAGCATGGATTGGCTTACAAAAAAAAAAAAAAAAAAGATAAGCATGGATCAAAGATGAAATAATGATGAAAGAAGTTGAATTAGGAAAATCCCGAGAGGATTGATCACTTAGTTATGACTATTCCTTTGAATTCCAAGGCACTAACCATCAACAACCTTAATTAAAAAAAAACAAAATTCATTATGCTAGCAAATCACCTTAAATTTAATTTTCTTTTGTTAGGAAATAAATGCTCTTTAAGTTTGATTTAGACATTTCCACAAACTGATTGAGGCAATAAAAAGTCAATGAATTAAATCAGAATAATCAAATCCAATCTAGCAATAGTAGCAACCTAATTGAAGGATTTAGAAAGATTTGGCCCTAAACATCAATCAACATCCAACCACTAATTTATCCTAATTTAACATAACCAATAATCCAACTGTCCAACAATGAAAGAGTGAGAGATTAGAAATCTTTCACTATTTCATCAAGATAAGATATGTTGATCTTCAATAAAAGGTTTATAAAAGATCTTCATGTCGATCTTCACTAATTTTTTTCCTATATCTATTAAAAAAAATTACTCAAATAGTACTTTGGTAAGAAAGTTGGACCAGAACCAGATAGACCCATGAAAAGTTGAAGAATTGCCTCCCAAACCACAATTCCAAAACTATCACCAAACCACATTTTCACTAAAATAAAATTTGTAAAATTTATCTGAGCCGCGTTTCACTACCAATAAATAGTATACCGCATTTTCAGCAAAAAACACAAGATGTCATAACTTTCTTTTGTAAATAAATCTTATTTTGAACCGAATATCGTATGTGATTAGAATCAAACCCGCGGTACACCGCGGGTCAATAGTTTTCTAATCATTGTAAGAAATCTTTATATTTTATATTTTATTATTTTATGTTCAGTTTTTTAGATAATTATTTTTAGATTTTGTTCGTTTAGATTTTATAATTATTTTTTTATATATATACATGTAATTTTTATTTCATTAAATTATAAAGTATTAGTGTTGTTGGTTAGTTGAGGTATACATCCATTTTTTTTAATCATTGTAACAAATCTTTATATTTTATAGTTTATTATTTTGTGTTCAGTTTTCTAAATAATTTATAAAATTTTAGATTTTATATTTATTTTTCTTTTAGTTATATATGTATATATAATATATGTAATTTTTACTTCATTAAATTATAAAGTATTCGTATTATTGGTTAGTTGACGTATATTTCTATTTTTTTTTGTAAGTAGTTCTTATTTCCAACGGGTTAGCGAACCGGCCCGCATAATTGATTTTTATAATTTTAAATAATTAAAATATTTTTTAAAATTGGTAGTCTGCCAGTCGATCCACTCCTTGGACAAACTCTGCTGAAACCGCGGTCCACTATGGGCTTTGTTCATGATATTCAATTTTTTAATGGGCATAAAATTTTATGTTCATATATGTTCATGGCGGATTTACTTGTAGCCCGCGTGTCCCCGATCCAATTGACACTTTTACCGATGTGGGATATTGAACAATTCGACATCTCTACCATATTTTTTTTCTAATATATTTTCGTTTATAAATATTTGAATCACAACACATGCAAAAAAAATCTAAAATTTTATTAATTGTATGTATTGTATAATAATTCAAAATAATTTAAAAATAAAATCAAACAAAGATGATAGGAGAATCATAATTCATACTATTAAAATCGTAATATTAGATAAGGAAATAATTATGTTTGGATGTAAGGATTGAGGAAAATTATTTATTATTTAATAGAGTTTGGATGCATAGCTGAAAATATCTCATTCGTATAAGTGTTTGGAAACATGTTTAGTCTTAATTTTTTTTAAATTTACTTATTTAGAGTGTTTGGCAATACCTTTAAAGTGATTATTTTTTTAATAGTGTAGTAGATACTGCAATAAAATGCAACTCCACTTGGAACTATTTTATCCCATGAAACATAGGTTCCAAATGGAGAATGCAGATCTAGTGGTTCAAGCAGATTATACGGATCAAGTGCGGATCAGGCAGATTTGGCAGATCAAGCAGATTATGCAGTCCGAAATATATTGTTGAATGGAAAATATGTATACATATATTGTTACATTTAAATATATTTATTATACATATATTCAAATTAAATATAAATATAGTTATGATTATAAATATGTATATTATACATAAAATGTATATTGATGAAACTGAAGAAATGGAAATTTCTTTTGTTCGGATTGAAGAAGTGAGATTTTTTTTGTGTGTGTAGAATAGTTAAAAATCATATGCTTTTATTACTAAAAGACAAAATAATATTGAGAATTGTTCAAAATTTTTAACAGAAAAAAATAAATGGTGAATGGTAATTTTTTTAGGTTCATCTGCTTTTCACATTCATTGGCGTTTCTTCTGTTTACCCATTCAAAGCCATAAGGTCCGAATGGTGAAAGCGTATCGGACGGTGCGGATCGAGCGGATCAAGCAGATCAAGCATATCAAATGTGGATTTAGCGTATTAGGTGGATCAAATAGAAAAAGTACGGATCGGGCTGTTAAAATATATATTGAATGCTAAACAATATAACAAGCAGTTTGAATGATAAATATTATAAAACAGATTATGTAATACAAATTATAGATATAAATACTATTAAAAATAAAAATAACATACTGAATTTTGAATTGTATATATATGTATTATTAAAATTTTAAAGGGATAGATTATTTCAATATTTTCAGTATATAATTTTTTAATTTAGTGTAAGACAAGTTTTTAAATTATAATAAAATTAATGATGTGTTTTCAATACAAAATAATGAATTAATTAAAAAACATAATTTTTTTATATAAATAATTGCATAGTTTTATCAATTGATTTATATAAAACTGGAGTAATTTGGAGTAAATGTTTTTTTGCAAAATAATTTTTATTGGTAAATATTTGGCATCGGTAAGAGTAATATTGCTATATGTGTGATTTTCCAATCATACACAATATTATTTACATAATTAAAAAGGTTTATTTTAAATATATTTTTATAAAATAATATTATAATAATAATGTTATATTATAGAATATTTTAATAGAATATGTTACTAAGTTAGTGGAGTAAAATATCCTAACATTAAAAATGATATATTATAATAATTGTTATCACTATTTTTACTTTGATAAAAAAGTTATATATATAAATACAATTAACCATCATATTAATTACAATTTTTTTAAAAACAATATTACTATTCATGAGGGTAAAATGAAAATACATCAATTTTGTTGCGTTTTACTATTCATAGCGTTTTTATTTTTTATTTCATAAAAATTAGTGCTTTTACTGTTTACAGTTTATTTCATCATTAAATTCCGATACGCATTTTAAGCAATAAGATTGATGAATGGTAACATACATTTTTGATACGTTTTGAAAACACAACCATCCAAAAAACGCTCAAAAACTGCTTTACTATTCAAAGCCTATAGAATCATGTTTTTGGCGAAAAATGTATGTGTTTTAACTGAAAACACGAAAAAAAATTCGTTAATTTACTGCGAAAATGATTCGTTAATGATTCATTAATTTATTCGTTAATAACACGAAGTTATTTTGGCAGAAAAAATGACTCTCTATTTTTCTTTGACAATCCAAATTAGTTAACTAAATTAAAGAATCTAAACAAAAACAATGAAGGTAATGTCTCTTTTACTAATTTAAGTTTCTAACATAAGACAAAATCACTTTCTCATTAAAGTATAAGATTATTAACCATTTTTGAATAGCTTTCACAATTTCCAAACTGCATCGTTTTCAAATCTGAATTACTCTCACCGTATTAGAGAGTTTGATTTTCTAGGGATTTTTTCTTGTTTATTAAAGATTGATTTTGTAGATTTTTAAATACATATTTGTTAGTTATTATTAATCAATTGCAAATTTCAAGAAATATTAATTGAAGTATATGAGTTGCTGAATTATTATTGGTTTATAGATGTTAGAAAGTGTTTAAAATAGAAAGAGAATACATTTATTATTGGGTAATAAATTGTTTTTTAATATGTGTGTATTAGTTAAAAAATCAAACTTTTTAATAGCAAGGGAGTATAATCACTCCTAAATTACTCTCTTATTGGTCTAATTATTTCATATAAGTTTAAGTGACAGTTTTAACTTTTAACCCAAACAACTATCAATCACATTGAAGGATAACAATTAACTATTCTTTTTTTTTTCCCAATCAACTGTTAACAATGCTTATCATTGAATATTATTGGCTTCCGTTATATTTAGGGAGGGAAGTTTTTATACTAGTAAAAAAGTAAAAAATGTGAATCGTTTTAAACCAATTTCATTAAAATATTAATTAAATTATATGACTTCACCTTTACTAAAAAAATAATGTTTAGAATACGTGAATATATGGATACTATGCATATATAAATGTATCATATAAAACTAAAGTCTAACCAAAATTTGTTAAACTTTACGAAACTCTATAGCTTTGTCGAGGTAGTACGAAAGATTCGATATCCATGCCATACTTTAAATTTAATCCAATAATTCAGAAGCCAGATCGGTTAGCTAGTTTAGGTTAATCCAGTTTTAAATAAAAGACTACGTCAGAAATATGATTTAAAATTTCAACATCGGAAATGTGAAACGTGCAACAACTACTAGTACTATCGTTTTGCATTAAAAATACTTGACAACATTCTTTACGAAGTAGAAAATTGCTAATAAACCCAAAACAAATTTTAATTGTAGTCAAATTAAATTCTCCTGACCATGTAAAATGTTAAAGGCGATAATTACAATATAACAAATAAGATACAATGGATGTCTTTATAGTTGAAAAAGGGTGGTGGTTGGCTTTAGAAATTGGACTTGTTAACCTAAATTATTTCTCTATTATACAATTTCCAAATCATAGTTGCTAATTCACTCTATAGTAACTAGTCTTCAATATTGATGTAGAAACCTCACACACTCCCAAAATAATCTCATACCAAAAAACTTATGTTTTTCATTCTCCTAATTGTGATACACTACAATATTATTTCGAATATCTCGTTTAAATAATGATGTCAGGTTTACATCAATCAAATTGCATTTTCTCGAGGAGCATATTTTGAAAATTAAAAAAAATTATTCGCAGAAAAAGATGAGAGGAATCTATTATTACAGTTTATATATAAATAGGAAAACAAAAGAGGTAAATAAATTTCCTTTTATAATTGCTTTAGATTGCGGTTGTACCACGGCTCTGCTCTTGCTTTTAAAACCTGCCGGTACTAAATTTCATATACTCCAATTAAAAGCTGGCCCGAACCCCCAAATTTTTATTTTATTTTTCACAAAATAATAAAAATCATATCATTATTAAAAAAAAAATATAATCTATTTTTATATCTCTCTTCTTCAATTATTACGACACTCCCGTGTTCATAATCTCCTCTCATCATCATCGTCATCTTCATCTTCTCTCTCTCTTCTATGCTTAAGAAATTCATCTTTTTAAACTATAAATTATTAAAACAACTCAAAACTTAAAAGTGAGATTATTCTTTTTTTTTTGAAGATGAAGAGAGAGCATAACCACCGTGAATCTTCCACCGGAGAAGTTGGAAGTTCAAGTAAAGAAGAAGCCGCCGGAGTTGACGAGCTTTTGGTGGTTTTAGGTTATAAGGTTCGTTCTTCCGACATGGCTGACGTGGCACACAAGCTTGAGCAGTTAGAGATGGTTCTTGGCGATGGAATCTCGAATCTTTCTGATGACACTGTTCATTACAACCCTTCTGATCTCTCAGGTTGGGTCGAAAGCATGCTTTCGGATCTTGACCCGACCCGGATTCAAGAAAAACCCGACTCCGAGTACGATCTTAGGGCTATCCCTGGCCCTGCAGTGTACCCACGTGACGAGCACGTGACTCGTCGAAGCAAGAGAACAAGAATGGAATCGGACTCCTCCACGCGCTCTGTGGTGGTTTTGGATTCTCAAGAAACTGGAGTGCGTTTAGTTCACGCGCTCTTAGCGTGTGCTGAAGCGGTTCAACAGAATAATTTGAAGTTAGCTGACGCGCTTGTTAAGCACGTGGGGCTACTCGCGTCTTCTCAAGCTGGAGCTATGAGGAAAGTTGCGACTTACTTCGCTGAAGGACTTGCGAGGAGGATTTACCGAATTTACCCTCGAGATGACGTTGGTTTGACTTCGTTTTCGGACACTCTTCAGATTCATTTCTATGAGTCTTGTCCGTATCTCAAATTTGCTCATTTCACGGCGAATCAAGCGATACTTGAGGCTTTTGCTACGGCGGAGAAGGTTCATGTTATTGATTTAGGGCTTAATCATGGTTTACAATGGCCGGCTTTAATTCAAGCTCTTGCTCTTCGTCCTAATGGTCCACCAGATTTTCGGTTAACCGGAATCGGTTCTTCGTTAACCGAAATTCAAGAAGTTGGTTGGAAACTTAGTCAGCTTGCGAATACAATTGGTGTGAATTTCGAATTCAACAGTATTGCATTGAGTAATTTATCTGATCTTAAACCGGAAATGCTAGATATTCGATCCGGTTCCGGTTCAGAAACTGTTGCGGTTAATTCCGTTTTCGAGCTCCATCGTCTTTTGGCACATCCCGGTTCAATTGATAACGTTTTGTCCACAATTAGATCAATCCGACCAAACATCATGACCGTGGTTGAGCAAGAAGCAAACCACAACGGCTCCGTTTTTCTCGACCGGTTCACCGAATCTCTTCATTACTACTCGAGCTTATTCGACTCGCTCGATGGCCCGCCAAGCCAAGACCGAGTGATGTCCGAGCTATTCCTAGGAAGGCAGATACTAAACCTAGTGGCTTGCGAAGGGGAAGACCGAGTTGAGAGGCACGAGACGCTAAATCAGTGGAGAAACCGGTTTGGATTAGGAGGATTTGAACCAGTTAATATCGGTTCGAATGCGTATAAGCAAGCGAGTATGTTGTTGGCACTTTATGCCGGAGCTGATGGATACAATGTTGAGGAGAATGAAGGTTGTTTGTTGCTTGGATGGCAAACTCGGCCGCTTATTGCCACTTCTGCGTGGCGAATCAATCATGTGGAATAAAATAAAATAATGGCAAGTGAAAAAATTTGTGCTATATAGTTTATTGCATTGATGATATAAGTCATTAAGTCCCACGTTTTTATAAATTCCAATTTTTTTTGTTTACTTGTTTTATTTTTATTGCTTGGAATTTTGACCTCTCACAAATAAGCCTATTGTCTTTTAGAGGCCAGGCCAATTAATTCAATTTAATGGTCGCTCGTGCTCCTATTGATTTATTTTTCAAGAAATTTTATTTTTGGTTAAGAAAATGCATTATTTAATTTTTATTGAATTGAATATTTGGAGAGATTTGAGTTTTAATGAATTTTGAGATGATTTGGTGAAATTTTGGTGAATTATGAATTTTGTTATTAAATTTTCTGAAATCCCACATAAAACCATGAGATTTGGTTCATTGTATTTTTTTTAAGAAATTTCTTCAAATCTCACATGAAATTTTTAAATCAAATTATAATCATTGTTTTAATAACAGTGGATTTAAGTATATAATTTAAAATCATCAATCCAATAACACTAGATTTTAAAAGATATTTTAAAATTTATGTTTCAATAACACATAATTTATCACTAAAACTCAAATTCTTCCGAATGCTTAGTCCAATACATCCTCTTTGGTCTCCAAGTTAAAACATTTTTAGCCCACTATTTATTAGTTTATTAAGAAAAAAAAGTTTTCTGAACCTTAAGTTAATGATTAACGAGGTTGGAAGAAAACAATAATGAATATTGTAGAGGCCATAGGTGATATGCCCATATGTCATTTGAGTTTGCCACGAGCAAATGACAGTCTAAGTTATAGTATATATATTTGTGTCGTCATGAACCACTAAAGTTAATTAGAAGATATAAAATCGTAGATGTGTTGTCTCAAACCAAGTGTTTAAAACGTGGTAGATGCTCATTAGATGGCGAATGAATGCCTATCTCCTAACCAATATACACGAATGCCTAGACGGAATTTAAACGGATAAAATATTTTTATAAAAATACATATATCTCAAAATTATGCGATATTTTGAACGGATAAAATATTTTTATAAAAATATTGATTTAAATAATTAAGAAATATATATAAAATCAATATAAGTGATTGAAAAGAGACCTTAAATATCCAAATGAACAAGATCGAGAGGTTTGCCAACAACATGATTTAAAGAATGAAAAATAAATGTTTTTGTTTGACGAGATGAAACGTTTGACAATATGTCGAATACTTTATTTTTGTCGAACAGAGTAAATATTTAAAAAGGAATTATGACATGAGGAGCATCTGTGGTGACATTAGTACAAGAAATGAATAGGAATTTTTTTTGGAGATGATTGGAAGTTTGTCTCTAGGAAATAGAAATAGAGTTTGTTGATCAATTTATCAATTCCAATCATCGAATTGATTACAAATTCCCAAATGGTGTATTTTTTAAAAAATGAATAGGCACAGTCATGAAAAAAAAGAACTTGAAATGAAAAGAAAGAACAAAAAAATCATTTTTATCATACTAGGAAAGTGATGGATCTTATAAAACGATTTGGAGGAGTCAAGAAAAATGACAGAAATAAGACTAACATCAGCAAACGTACAATGTAATTAGACTAATATATGTGTTGCAATGTTAATATATATATATTGCAATGCTGTGATAAATATAAGTGAAAATGTATGGATAAGAGAGGTTACCATCTGCGGAAGAGTGAGGTGCAGCATCATTCTCAGTGATGAAAGACAACAAACTATGGTATAAAGCTATAAGAAGATATTTGATTAATTAGATCTGTAGATAGCATTAGAGATTATTGAAGTGTTTTTGAACCACTGGTGATTTAGTAACCACATTTGAAATAACATGATCACAATTATGATGTTTTACTGGAGCTTGAAGTGGTAATTAAAGAGGTGTTCTTGATCTATTAAAATTTGGTTGAAGGTGTCCATAGTTATGATTCATGTTCTGGACTAGATAATATAAAATGGAGCTGTCTATATCCTTGAGGATAGCCATGCAATTTGAAACATATGTTGGTTATCCATGGCTGGTTCTAATATTTTAAAGGTCTTAAGATCATTTCCAAGAAAATCCTCTATTTCTTCAAATATGAAGTTTTTGACACTCCAACCCAACCTCGAAACTTTCAAATTTTGAAGTGGAGTTTATTTTTTTCTAATTTATTTTTTTGGGTGTATACCAATCACTATTCAACACTTCAAATTTGAAGTTTTATTTTTTTATTTGTATTTTAGTCCCTACAATTATATATCATATACATAATCTTATTAATTTTGTTTCTTTTATCATTTTAGTTTAGACATTTTTTTAATTCACAAATATTTCATATATATTTTTACAATTATAATTTTTACATATACATTAAAATATTTTTTTTAAATAATAAAATGTTAATATATAATAAATATTACATTATCGTAAATAACAAACTATATAACAATAATGTTACACTAAGAAAATGAACTACAAAATAAAGTAATACAAGAAAATAGAGTTACATACACACATAAACATTACATAAATTAAAATACAACAAAAATACTAATAATTAGGTAAATTTGATTCCGAACTTCCAAGGTCATCAAAAGTTAGTCCATACAAATTTGGTAAAATACAAATTTAATCTCGCCTTGGGTCAAATTGGGTACCAGTATATCCCGTATTTTATACGTTGTCCTTCAAATAACAGATTCGAACCGTGGACGTGTGGGCGCACACCAAAGCTGTCCGAAGGTTCAAACCACTGAGATACTGTGTTTTTGTTGATATCGTTTACAATTACATCTATATAATTTTATTTAGTCAAATTTTTAATTTTATTAAGGATGAAATCGTTATTTTACAGAGAGTGACATTATTGATTAAGTTTTTTTCAAATAATGACATTAAAGAAATGGACTCTCATTGTAAGGGTGATTTCAAATCAGTGACTATATGTAATTTTCAATAAGTGATCTACGAAACAGAAAAAAATATTTTACGGGGAAAAAAAATCTCCAGTTTCATTTGACGTTGATATCTTCCACTGATCTCCTAAGCTTTCTAGATTAGGAAAAATATAAAGTGAATACATGCATGCATCAAATTCCAAATAAAATACTACAATAGTATAATATGTGAACTCTCTTTATTTTCGACCGTGTAAGATATGAATTCGATCAATATCCTTAAAGCATTATCTTCACACACGATCTACTACTTAGTACAACTTTGTTAAAAAATTTAGATGGATTTCTAGCAGTATATATCATAATTCATCTTATCTAAAAAGATTCGTTCGTTAGAAATACCAGCAATAATGATATATAAGATGATAGTGATGGGTAAATGTTTCATGACATGAACCACTCATCAAGTTCTTTGAGCATATTCCTAAGACCAATGAATTTTAAATTTGATTGGTTAAGAAGTCATTATCTCCCTAATTAAGGAGGACAGTAGTGTGTTTAATATGTATTTGTGCTCTTTTGACGTTGATTTAGTTAGCATCCACCGCCATATGTATGGTGGATGCATTCTTGTAATCGGTTGTATACATATATCCCTTAAAAGAAAATAATTTTGGAAAATATTTGAATTAGAAAAATGACGATTCTATGATTCTATCATATTTGATGAGAGAACTAAATATATATATATATATATATATATATGAGATTTTAGTATTTTACCATGAAATTAAGGCACACTAGTTTGGACAATATTAATTACATAGTAATAGTATCGCTACCAATCTTGCAATCTTGTTTCTGGCAAACAATTTTTAGAAAAAATAGCAAGTTAAATTTGACATTACATTATGGTGGACGTAATGTAATAATCATAATGTTAGCGATTGATTTGATTAAGATGTATTTTAGAGTTGACCAAACCCCTTAGCTGTAGGAAGGCTTTGCATGGACGTAAGAGATTTGCAAAAATAACACAAAAAATAAAAACAAAATTATGAGCGTGTATGGTAGCAAAAACTTGTTATATTTTATTGTTCGATTCTACTGCATACAAAATTACAAATAGTATTTGTATGTGGATGTCAGGACTTTTTTTTTAGGTTTTCTGAGAAAAAAACCATCACCTGAAAAATGTGATGGTTTTTGTATTGTATTTAAAATTAACCTTCACCTGAAAAATGTGCAGTTTATTCCTACCACCTCTAAAGTCACCCGCTAAATAATCTTTGCTTATATTGTTGACGTCTGTCTAACTATTTGCTGCTGTTAAAAAACTAACAAAACATCAAAACAACGTCGTTTTTGATCAGAAAAATTACGTGATGTTTTTTTTTTTTAGTCGTTTTCTGTGTCCGAAACAACAAAGTTTCCATTTTCACTATTTATTTCTTTTTATTTAATATGTTAAAAAAAAATTGGCATCGTCTTCTTTTTTGTTCTTCATTGTTGTTCTTCCGTCTTCATATGTTCTTCCTCTTTCTTCATATATATATACTCCCTCCGTTTCATATTAGTTGTCATTTTGGATCTTAAAACTCGTTTCATATTAGTTGTCATTTTATGTTTTCAATGGATATGTTTGATAAGATTCCCAACTTTGTCCCTCATGTTCTAATATTTTGACCAGTGAAATAAAATAAAATAAACATTAATTAGGGATAAAACAGAAAAATTAAATATTTTTTTAATATGTGAGAAACAAGTTTAAACGACAACTAATTTGAAATAGAGGGAGTATTTTTTATTGCATTGGTACAAACCTTTTTTACTCTCAGATCTAACCATTCTTCATCTCGATAGCAACAAATTTTCACTTCAGATCCCAGATTTTTAACAGATTCTCTTCAAAAATTCTATCTTAATCAGGTTGTTCCTTTGGTTGTCAACGGTGTCGACAGACTGGTGGAGGAGAAGCACCTTGGTGACTAGAACGGTGGCTTCACAGGCGGCAACAAGAAATTTCATCATCATTCAGTAGCTTTAATTAGCTCACAAATCTTGTTCTAAATTTCTGGATTTGGTCATCTCGAATTTGAGATTGTAAAACTGATTTTAGATTTTCAAACATTCATTGTTCTTATTATTTTGAATCTAACTTTCAGGGTTTTGGATCTGATTTGATTTTGAATACAAATTAAAAGTATGAAAGAAGGAAGAACGATGATGAGGAAGTCTGGAAAAAGAACGAAGAAGAAGATGAAAACAGTTTGTTTTGTTTTTTATTTTCTAAATATATTAAATAAAAATAAATATTGAAAGAGAAATATTTGTTGTTTTAAACCCAGAAATACAACAGAAAGAAAATGAAACAATGTGTAGTTTTTTTAAACTCAAAATTACGTCGTTTTGATGGTTCTGTTAGTTCAGTAACAAAAAAAAAACATAGATACGTCGACAGTATAGGCGATGGCTATTTAGCGAGTGACTTTGTAATTCAGCAGATTGACTTGCACACTTTTCAGGTAAAAATTGATCTTGCAAAAAAAAAACGATATTTTTGCTTTTTTTTTTGTGCAGAAAACCTTTTTTGTTTACAAAATCTGGATATTTATTATTAAAATATTTTGGAAATGACTTAAAAGAGAGTTTAATCCAAAACTAACAAATATTTATAGATTTTCTATAGAAGTAACACTCTAAACCATTTATTCATTTAGAAACTAAGAGATATATATATATATATATATTTCTTCGGACTTTGAACCACTATCGATCACTTTCAAAAATTTTAAATTACTGCATACAATTTCAAACATTAAAGTTCATTGTAGAGTTGAATATGTACGATAAAAAAAACTTTGGATGTGGGTATAAGTCCCCATCTGGTACAAACAACTAGGGTATAAGTCCTCATTTATTATAAAATCTTTTTTTGGGATAAATTGGTTTATCTATTATAAAGTCTTGTTATATAATGAATATAGGATTGGTTCGATCAAATCGGTTAGATTAATTTTGGTTCGAATTGGATCTACGTGTTTTCGACTTTTCTGTGTTTAAGCTATTAAATTTTATGAATTTTCAACTCAAGATTAGTTGAGAATAAGTAGATTGCTATTATTTTAGATCTCATGTTGATATGGAGTTCTTAACATTCTTATACCATTAACCATATAAAAACGAGGAGAAGTTTTGTTTGAAATCGTTTTATAGTAAATCTCCTGATCTTGTGTTTGGAAGGCGTAGATAAAATATTTCACTGATATATAGAGAACTTAAAACCATGATATCCTGTAAATGCGTGTAAATATATATAATTTGGAGAACAAGTAAGAATTTTTTCGTGGGCAATAACAAGACGACACTCTAACCAGGGCAATAAAAGTTACTAGAAGAGAAACTAAATATCAATTACTAGTCTCTATATTCATGTATCAAATTTTAATTATATGGACTACTTCTTTATAAAAACAAATTGACGACAAAAAAAAAAACAAATAATATGGAGTATCTTAATAGGACCACAAAGTCAAAGAAGAAGCTTATCATCTCTACTACACTTAGAACTGGAGTGGAGTCTCTCATGTGCGTTTTAGAACATCAAATGAAAAAAATATTGTTTTGAGATGGATTAAATAGAGTTGATCAATCAAGGATATCTCCAAATGACTTCTTTTTTAGTCCTTGAATGTTTAAGTAATTTATATTTCTTTTAGTTTTATATTATTTG
This sequence comes from Cardamine occulta, assembly GCA_028015245.1. Taxonomy (NCBI): domain Eukaryota; kingdom Viridiplantae; phylum Streptophyta; class Magnoliopsida; order Brassicales; family Brassicaceae; genus Cardamine; species Cardamine occulta. The sequence continues at coordinate 4,933,603 of CM051367.1, forward strand.
CGCCGAGTATGTCAAAGTGATTATTTTGTGTCGTTAAGGATTTCTAACTCCAGAATATTAATTTTATTCAAAATTTTAGTAACATTTTTGTTAAAGGGTTTTCATTCATTTAAATTGTTCACAAGAATCCAAAATAGAACCAACTAGAGTTAGAAACGGGGGGGGGGGGTAATGATGCAATAAGCAGCCATTACAACACAAAGCAACAAGAGAGGAGAGACGATAGATCAGTCATCGAGATGACCAACAAAAGAGCAAAGCTTCACTATGCTTTGCTGGCAAATTTTTCATAGCAATCGCCTTATTCTTTAGAAGAGTGAGGATTTTGCGTAGAATAGTAGAGTGAGGATAGTGCATGTTTCGTTCCTAATTCCAGACTTTGTAGATAGAAGCTTGCCAACATTTAAGAAGCGCAATAGAGGTGGCCCTTTGTGAAGTGGCATTGGGGAGCCAATTGAGAACAGTCCCACGAAGAAGGTGCGTTTGATAGACCAAGCCTTAGGGTAAAGACTGGACCAGATCGGTTGAGTAAAGGAGCACAAAGAAAAGATAGTTACGAGACTCCTCCAAAAGAGCCGCAAAGAAGACGGAGGACCTCTACATCCAGACGCCAAGAAGCCAGCCTCTTTGTAATTGGATTTCTTTACAGGTGAAAGATATGTTTTTTTAACAGACCATTTCTTCATTTTAATTTTTTTGGCTTTAACATTTTCAATCTTATGATATATTGTCTTAATACGTTTTTTCCCCCCATAATTAAACCTACTGACATGCGTCGAAGCCGCGTTATATAAAAGCATCAATGACGTAAAGTCAATGGAAGATATATGCAATGTTTTCATTAATAGTATTGTTTTTCGAGAATCATAATTACCATAAAAATTTATTTTAGGCTTTTATTTCCGACCATAAAAGGAACGAAGTTTATGTAGAAACGGAAATATTAATATAACATTTACTTGAAGCCAACATGAGTCATTTCCAAAAGAAACACGAGACTTTTTCTCTGTGGTCTTGACTGAATTTTCAGGTCCTTATAATAGACAAATCACTTCAGAGGTTGAGAATACTTCATCACAAATTTTTCCTACACATCAAATTCCTTTGATCTACATAAAATTTTGCATTTGAGAAAAGTCCTTTGATCTAAAGAAAGAGAGAAAATGGAGAATAAGTTAGGTCTTCTACGACTTCATGTGATTAGAGGTATTAATCTTGCCATTAGAGATTCTCGCAGCAGCGATCCTTACGTCATTGTTCGTATGGGAAAACAGGTAAACTAATTTTTTCATCGTTCTCTTCTAAATTTAGCTTTTGTTTTCGAGTTCTTGATTTAGGTTCTCAAGTAGTTTGAAGTCTTTTTTAGCAATTTATTAGGGGAATGCTGGTTGTGTAACTTGTGTTGATATATTTCCATTATATTCTCAAGGATCTCTAATTTTTATGTGTTAAAATGACATAGAAACACACTTTCAAATTTTCAATTCTACATTTGACGCATATTCTATCTTGGTTTGTATGAGTTTAAACACGGTTTTCAGATATTTTATAAAGGCTAATTAATGAGATTTCCTTTGGATTTGATATATCAATTAAAAATACTCCAGTAATTATATTTACAAATTTTTTCGAGTTCTTCATGTATTACTTGCTCTTCTTTAACACAGAAAGTATGCACCCGTGTGATCAAAAAGAATTTGAATCCAGAATGGAACGAAGACTTGACACTTTCTGTCACTGATCCAATTCTTCCTATCAAGATCGTAAGTGATTACATTACAGAAAAAAAAAAAAAAAACAGAATCAAACACGATACATTAGACCATATTGGATTCTTGATCATTTAAGATTCGGAAATAGAACAGAACATAACAAGAAAGTGTATGTTTTTGTTGTGATGATACAGATGGTATACGATAGGGACTGGTTCTCAAGGGATGATAAGATGGGAGATGCGGTTTTCCACATTGATCCGTTCCTCGAAGCCATCGAGATCCAAAACAAGCTAGGAGGATTCCCCGATGGGAGCGTTATAATGAAAATACAAGCAAATAGACAGAACTGCCTTTCAGAAGAGAGCAAGATCGTGTGTCACAAAGGAAAGATTGTTCAGAATATGTTCCTTAGGCTACAGAACGTTGAGTGCGGGGAGGTCGAGCTTCATCTTGAGTGGATCGATGTCTCGGGCCATAGCCCATAGGAGTCTATAGGAGAACAAGAATGTTACTAACTAGATCCAATTTTGTAATATGTACAAGAAGCTTGTTGGAAAGTATACGTACTTAATTATGCTATGTCAGTAAATTGAATAAATTATGCCTTTATCCCTTAAGCAGTCATTTGCAAATGGCCAAGTTTTACAACTTATGATGTGATTTGGTTGACTAAGAATCTTTAGACTACTTCATGCGACATCACTAAAAATCTTGGTAGAAAATTCCTTAACAATATATCAATTATTATTTGATTTATCTGTTATATAGTTGTAAAATTTACTAGCCAACAAAAATGTTTTTCTTTTTTTAACAAAGGGAATTGGAAGAAGGAAAGAGATCAACAAGCATATCTCAAAAAGATTTTTAAAACAAGTTATGTATAAAAAAACTCGTGACTTGCGTATTACATTACTTGTTTAAAAATGATTTTATTTTCGATGATTAACAAAAATATTGTTGAATCTAACGATGTCAACGAGTGTCAATTCTTGCGGCCATTGATTTTTGATATGTAAATTGCATTGTTAGCAGTTGCTGGAAAAATAATTTCTAGATGCGAAAAGAGAATTGTAGGGTTTTTTTGGAACATTGAATTCCAACGTTCAGGTAGCTGAATTTGGCGACGGATTGTCAAATGCAGGGCAAAACCAAGACCTTTACTCTCTTGTTAAATCAGATCCGGTCTTATAGCTTGGTTTTGGCATGATGACTGGACTGACCTAGGTCCTCTAATCGATATTGTTGGGCCTCTGGGACCTCAAGTCACTGGAATTCTGCTACTAGCAAAAGTCTCTCATGCTCACTCAAATGGTACATGGATTCTCTCGAGGGGTAGACAATCACTTTTGAATCTTCTAAGAGCTTGTCTACCGGACCGTCTTGGATTCCTTAGTGATGATGCCACATACCAATATTATTTCTTGTGGTGTAATGTGCCAGATGCTTCTCCTTCTCAGTTCAATGCATCCAAAACTTGGAGGAGATTAAATCCTTCTCCACCTCAAAATGAATGGCACAAAGTTGTCTGGTTTCCACAACGAGTGCCCAAACACGCATTCATCGCTTGGATTATCTTAAGAGACCGCTTAACTACCAGGGGATCATCTAATAAGTTGGGGTCTCAATGTTCCTCCCTCTTGCCTCCTATGTGACAATGCTATGGAATCTTCTTCTCATCTCTTCTTCAGCTGCTCATATTCGACAGAGGTTTGACAGTCATTCTTCACTCATCATTATTTGAATGCCCCAGGCCCCATACAATATTCAGGCCATCATCAACTGGGAATGCTATGGAACCTTCTTCTCATCTCTTCTTCAGCTGCTCATATTCAGTCATTCTTCACTCATCATTATAGTATCTCTAGGTGTAACTATCAACTCAATTTATAAAAAAAACTCTTCGAGCTTCCCTAAGATTAATAGAAAGTTACATATTCGATCTCTGCATCAACTTTCATGATTTGAAAACTCAGGGGTAGATCCGAGGCCTGTGGAGGGGTCCAAACTAATCCTCTGGGGGAGGTGTAGCCCACGGATAGACCCTCTCTCCGGGTATTCAAATGGGTCGAAAGCAAGGACCCACATCCATGTGGCCAAATAGAGTGATTTAGAGAATTCCACGCTTGAGGGGAATCAATCTCTGGCCTATACCAACATGGCAACTCCTCAAGTGGGAACCACTAAACCACCACCACTTGAGTTAAATGACACATTTGTCTACTTCCAAAATGACACATTTGCTCCTTTCTAATTTTATTTTATTTTTATTTTATCTTTCTAACCAATTTCATAAACACCAAATATTAACAACATTTCATTTATCCATTTATCAATTATTTACACCATTCTATTTCTTTTATTTTTTTTTAATTTCTAACCAACTTAATAAACACCTAATTTTTAGCAATTTATAATTACACAATTTCATTTCTTAAATTTCTAAAATGACACATTTGCTCTTTTCTAATTTTTTTTTAACTTTCTAACCAATTTCATAAACACTATATATTAACAACGTTTCATTTATCCATTATCAATTATTTACACCATTTTATTTTGATTTTCTTCCTTTTCTAATCAACTTCATAAACACCTATTTTTTAGTAATTTTTAATTACACCATTCCATTTCTTCAATTTCCAAAATGACACATTTGCTCTTTTCTAATTTTTTTTTATTTTTTTTTTACCTTTCTAACGAATTTCACAAACACCAAATATTAACAACATTTCATTGATCCATTTATCAATGAGAAACTCTAATGACAAGTGTTATTATGTGATATGTTCATTTAAAAAAATAAATTTAGTTATATTAATAAAATATAGTTGAGATATCCATTTGAAACCTCTGCCAGTGAGATTGCTCTTAGTGGCAAAGAGGTGATGGTCTTAAGCTAAATTTATAGTTTTAATTTAGAGCACTTTTGTAGTTATATTATTAGTAGAGTTCATTAAGAATTTATTAGTGATGAGTTCATGAGACTTCTGTATTCATTGGATCAAGTCTAAATTACTTTCAGGCCCATATTATTGCTTGTTTGCCTTTGCTTTATTGTTACACTTAAACATCTTGCGAAATATTAATGAGCATCGTTTTTTATAAAAGATCTTCTATTAAAATGTTGCGGAAGTGTTACAAAGGGGATAACATACAACATAAGAACAACTATAGCAAACAAAAGAAGCAATTGATCAAAAATACTCACCAAGGGATGAACGGGCGGCTTTGCAACATGAGGGAAGAAGTACTAACAAGCCAAGCTAAAAAACAGGCCAAAAACAGTCCCGGGACCCTCACAAAACTCCAAAGCCAAATACAAGCTGAAGCAAAGTCACCATACCACGTGAAGCCTCAATGCCCAAGAAGCAACAGAGGAAGACAAACAAAGAATCCTTACCTATCTTAGCTACACAAGCAATAACAGTCCACTCCCACTCTAATGACGAAGAAGAGCCTCAAGCACTGGAAATCCAGAAAGGGAGAGAACCAAACCAACCCGAGATTAGGGGAAAAAGACGGAGAGGAGCTAGAGACACACCACACCGAGGATAGCAAGAGAGGGTAGGGGGTGCTTCCAAAGAGGGAGCCACTATGTGCCAAGCTCGCAACTCCAATGCCGAGCTTGAAAGAGAGATGAGTCAAACTCTAGTCCAATACATGGCAGTGGTTGGGAGCTTGGTTCATAGTGGCTCTCTCCTTGGAAAGCATCCCTACCCTGTCTTGCTATCCCCCCTTTTTTTTTTTTTTTCCTTTTTTCTCCTCTCTTCTTCTTCTTTTGTTTTTTTTTTTTTTTTTTTTTTTTTTTTTCTCTCCCAGTAGTTGTAGTTCTCTTTTTTTTTTTTTTTTTATCATACTATACTATCGGACTGTCACGAGCTGGACTCGAACCAGCGCATCTGGCTGAACCCATGGATGGTTGATAGTGAACCATTTAATCGATGGTGGTTGATGGTTAACCATTTAACTTATCAATATCTTAAAATTGAATCTAACTAAATTAACCAATCGCCACAATATCTCAGTTTCTTCTAAATTTTGTTTAGTGACATAAAATATTAAATTATCAGGATATTATTGTATGGAAGTTATTATTAGTTTTTTCTTATTTCTAAAATTTATATGATTTAAATAATATTTAAAAGAACTATTAGACAAAAAGTATAAAGCACTAATTGAATCATATGTAACAAATATATTAGGCGGAAGAAACAGAATGCAAATCATTAAAAATATTCTCTCACAGCTTCTGTTTTAGTAGATAGAAATATTTAATAACGATAATAATTATTTTATTTACATGATGAAGAAACAACTGCTAATAACTCCAGAAACAGTATTTTGTTTAGAAAACTATATACTAGAAATTTAACAAAGTTTCATTAAAAAAATATTACTATCGTAATGATCAAAAAGTTTTTAATTTGAAGTTGATTGTGTTACTTACACGTTAAAAAAAAACATCGTCAAAATTTTGACAGCACCGTTATCATTTAGACTTATATCATTAAATTGATCATAACTCTCAATAAAGATAATTTGAAGTTGATTGTGTTTTTTTTTGTAAAATCCTTACATTCATATAGTACTATCCATGAAAAAGATTATTTCAGATAACCTTTTAATCTGAAAATTGAGATAATCAATTAATCTAATAACCTACAATTTTAAGTACATATTTATGTTTTCTTAGATAACTAGAAAAGGAATAACAAATTTAAGGTATAGGTATGCGATCATACCAGTGCTAATGGACCGAATCAAAAATTTGTAGGTAAAAATAAAACGAGATGCCAATAGTGACTAGAAAGGTTCTGACGGGATCCCTGCATTAGTGCACCCCTTAAAATTTGTTTTTTTTTCAACCAAACATTAAAAATTAGAAACTCACTCCAATGTTAATAGTCCAAACTGGAGAAAAAATATTTACAAATGTAGATTCAGAAAATAAAAGTCTAGAGGTTCGTGCTAAACAGTCGGCCTGTTTATTTCTTGATCTTGGAATTCTTGAGATGCTAAAACCAGGTATAGAATCTCGGAGACGAATGAGTTCATCCAGCTGATTGGAGAAGGTTGGCCACTCCTCTGGAGACTGTACTATTGAGACGAACTCTGCACTATCAGTTTCGAACATATGACAAAAAAGCCTTGCTAAAAGAATAGAATATATTGCCCATAAAAGTGCTTCTAACTCCGTATGCAAAGGTGAAATGGTTTTCTGGTTATACTTTGCACCCAACAACCTTACATTATCCTCACTCTGAATACAAACCCAACCTAGGTTTGTAGTAGGATCGGATGCTTTCCAATAACCATCTACCCTGCATCGAAGCGATGTTGGGGTTAGCTCCAACGATTACATATTAACCTCATCTTCTACTGGGCAAATTTGTGCCTCCTCCCAAGCCAAATATTCAGTGCACACCCGATCTAAAATTTCATGGGAACAGGTTTAAATACCTTTTTATTCCTAACTTTCCATAAAAACCACAATATCCAAGGAAAACACATTGATGTAACTTGTTCCTTTAAATGATTCGGTATTCTCCAAAATAGATAATCCAAGTTCCCGAATTCCAACCCTGACATATTCCTTGCTAACTCATAGCCTGACTTGACCGTATATTTCCCAGATTTTGAGTAGTGTCAAATTAGCCTATCCTCCTTAAATAACTTGCTAATAGCCATGCCTCTAATCAAAGAAACATCTTCCGGATATATAAAATCTTGTAAGACCGGTAAATACCACACCTTGGATACCGGATTAATTAAATAACTCACTTTCAAATTTGGGTAGTCCTCGCTTCCTATGCCAATTGCCGGTCTAGGAATCACATCCGGAATCCAAGGATCTTTCCAGACTGATATATCACGTTCAGATCCTATACTCGATCGGACACCTTTTTGAACTAATTCCTTTGTCGAAAATATACTCTTCCACCCAAAGGATGGGGAGTATGGTTTTTAAGCCTGTAAAGGATGACATTTTCTATAATATCTTCCTTTTAATACTTGAGCGATCAATGAGTTCGGATATTGAATAAGTCTCCAATATTGCTTTGCCAACATTGCATCATTATATTTCTCTAAACAATGAAAGCCCACTCCCCCTTCTGATTTAGGTTTATACATTTTCTCCCATGTAAACCAGTGGAGACCTCGGTCTTTTCCATTGGAACTCCACAAGAATTTTGAGACCGCACTTGTTAACTTTGAAGTTAAGTCTTGCGGAATTTTAAAACAGGACATCACCTATGATGGTAAGGCTAATGCCACCGACTTAATTAATGTTTCCTTGCTTTCTTTCGAAAGAAATTTAGCTGACCATCTATTTATACTGTCATTAAGACGATCTCTAACATAGTTAAAGATTTTATACTTCGAGCCACCCAATCTCTCTGGTATCCCAAGATAGTTATCTATACCTCATTCCTTTGAAATAGCAAAGCACCCCTTTAACTTAAAATTGATTGTCTCACATTTTAGATAAAATACCTTTTTCTCAAATAAATATTTTCTCATGGATAGTGCTATAGAAATTAAATGATTTTACAAGAATTAGAATACTTGATATTTTTATTGAGTTCAATGATAAGTTATATGAGATAAGTTTAAATGATAATGATGCTGTCAAAATTTTGACGAACTATATTTATGTTAACATGTAAGTACCACAATCAATATCAAAATTTTTTAAAAATGGATAATTCTTATTGCAATTTGTTTTGAATAAAAATTTTGTTGAATTTCTAGTATATAGTTTAAAAGAAAAAAAAATATTGTATTCTTTATTGAGTTATTAGCATTTGTTTCTTATTCATGTAAATATAATAATTGATATCAATATTATCTACTAAAATAAATCAATGAGAGATGATATTGTAGTTGTTTTCTAATCTATTTCTTCTACGTAAATTATTTTTAGATATGATCCAATTAATACTTTATACTTATTTTGTTGTCTAAATATTCAGTGAAAGTAAGACATGAAATCCAAAAATAAAATCTGAAAATCCGAAATATGTATATGTATATCATGTATATGTAACTCTAATATATACATACACTGTATGTAAATATTTTGGATATCCGAACGGATTTCAGGATTTACTTGTTCCAAACTTGAACCCGAACCATTGGTGTCGCTCGACACAGGTCGTAGACACAGTTTCAAAGTTTTTAAAACTGCTCTAGAGTTTTTCTTATTTGCAATTTAGTCCAATTTCGTGTTTAGCCTTATAAATAGGATTTTTAGGTCATTATTTAGGCATATGCTTCATTCTACGTACATCCACCTTTTTCAGAGATTTTTGGAGAAAATTTCAAAACTCTTACTTCTCCCCTTGATTTATTTTATGCAATATATTCAAACTATGATTTCTATTTCATTGATTATGTCTGAGTAGTTTGTTTGTTAAGTTTAGGATTTTCAAAGGTAGAAAATGAATTGTTAGGTTGATGGTTATTTAGGATTGAATCAATAGAGTTGTTCATCTAGATTCAGGACCTAAAATTTGATCTTAGGTGGATTAGTTGACATGAGAGTGTAATTGATTGCTTGAACTATCTTAGATGAGCAAAATAGCCTACTCGCAAAGAGATTTGGTTTAGTGATTTTGTGAACAATCGAACCTGCAATTAATGCATCATTTATCATTAGAGTGTACAATGAGATTTGGAAAGTATAGATAATCTCTGCATCGAGAGTTGATTGATTTTATCATTGTGTTTCGAGTTCGAGAACGGATCTAAATAAAAATCCTAATAATTTATTTAACCAGCAATTCTGAATCACCTGAAAATTTCCCTAAGGTTAACTATTTTCTCAATTGTTTTACAACCCTATTTAATTGCTTTGTTGTTTTATTTTAATTGCAATTTATCCTATTTAGCTTAGTTTGAAACTGAATAATCTATTGTGTGAATGTGAGTCTCTGTGGATTCGATCCCTAGGTACTACAGTGATATCTTAATTTGAGAGAGTAGCTTTAAGGGTAAATTTGAGCATATCAACTAGTTTTCCATGTTTTTTATATATATGAAAAATTGAGATTATATGTTGATAAACGAATTTTTACGGTCTAGACTATCAATTAACCTTGTCGTGCAAGCACTTAGGGATCGAATGAACGAGAGACAAAAAAATCAACACACTACGAATAAAAGACTCTAACTTAATCTAAGGCAAAAAAAAGAGTTTGTAAACTAAAAGTAACTAGAAGAAAGTGGTAAAAGACTACTAATGACTACGAAATTGAATAAAGATAACAATGAACTTCCAGAAATGATAGATGAAATGGGTGATTGACTTCTAACTAGTGAGTTTGACTCTCCTCTTAGAGATAAACTATTGGCATTAGAGAACTAAGATCAACTAATCCACTCTCATGGTATTAATCTCTTCAATGTTCATTTGATAATCAACTACTCTCATATGCTACAAAAATGATCATTGAGCATTATAAACAAGCTACATAAGCCACTAAACATCCTTATCAACTATCCTCATAGGCAAGGAATGCGTAGCTCTTGAAAGATTTGACTCAACCATTTTAACAAACACCTTGTGAGCATGAAAATGTAAAACATCTAGACTAACAACCTCTTGCCTAATCTAGCATTAAGAACAACCTAACAAACATAGATTCTAAGGGTTACAAGCCTAAACAACACTAATCATCAATCAATCACCCTAAATCTACATTCCCAAAAGCTCTAAAAAGACTACTCACTAAACATCATGAAAACATAAATCTATTGGTTTGGATGAAGCATAATCATGGTGATAGAGATAAATAGTGAAGGATTAAGGAAGAAAGAAGGATTTGATGCTTGCAAAAGATGAAATTAAGACCAAGTCTTCTTAGAACCTCAAAGAGGCTAAGAGAGAATTCTACAAATCAAGCATACCCTTCTAGTAAGATTTTTGAGAGTATTTATAGTCCAAAATAAATAAAAATAAAAAGTCAACATGAAATAGAAAAGTCAACAAAAGTGTAAAACTCGGAGTGACTATCGACCTGGTTGGTCGATAGAAAGTGGTCGATACACCTTCGATGTGACCAGGTAGATAGGGTGATCGATATATTTCCTCTTGTCGTTTTTCAGCTTCGTATCGACGTGATGACATCAATAAGCTCTGGTCGATAGGCTCTAGTCGATAGGAAGTGGTCGATATCACTAATTTAGACATATCTCTCGAACCACAGCTCCTATTGGCTTCAAATGACCTCCAGTAGAAAGCTAATTCGATTCTCTATAGGTTTCATGAAGAGTTCCTGAGCTAGATCACAACGGAGTGAGTGCCTTCATATTTGTTGATCTTTGAGACACTTCGGAATGGATCTAAAACAACATTTCTTCCTTTTGATCCATTTAACTCCATTCCACCTCCAAGTCTACAAAAGAACATGCATATGTCAACTATGCTATATAATGCAACTAAATCTTAATATGCTATGCAAATGTAATGGGTTTTGAAACAAAAACATGCATTGAAACCAATAAAAACACAACATATCATATGTCATAGTAAATCAATAGTTTGTCAAAATAATAAAATCTCCTAGTAAATCAATTTAGATTTCTAATTCAGTAATTTGACCCGATTAGTGCATACAAAAGAATCTACCATTTGGGAGTAACTGGATCGGCTGATCGGGCATTGGTGGTAGCTAGGCAGGTATCTGAGCAGTGGTCCTTAACTAATGTGTCTTTAATCCTCATTTAATCTTCTGATTCATCCGTTATGATTATTCAGTCAATGCGAGGTGATCATTTTTCTCGTCTGCATGGAAGATCTTTTCGTACCTTTACCCTCCAAGGCTTTTAACTCCCTCGTGTGACCTGAATTATTTTATCTCTCTGAAAAAATTATTTGGGTGGAACATTTGACGAGATCTTACACACCAAGGTATCAAAATCTCATTTGTTGACTGGATAGTTCAAGAAGGATTTATTGTCGGTCCTAAAGTGAGATTTGGTTTGAGATATGCTGATAAAAAAACAAAATTTTGAGGGTTTGGATCCTATGACGAAAGTTTAAAAAGAACAATACTAACGTATAAGAGATGAGTTAATCCATTTATTATCAATTAGTTTTGAGTTAAAAATCCATTAAACTTAACATCAAACTTAATTTTGTATGATTTTGAAAAAAATCATATTAAATTATATTATTTAAAAGAAAATATTATTGTTATAAAACAGAAATGTCTTTAAAAAATATTGAAATGAAGATCTACAATTGGCATGCACGTCCCTGTCCCTTTTGTACGACGAGCAAATAATTATGAGATAATGTCTTATTCGGAAAATTGTCGACAATAAGCATATGCACGTCCCCTTCCCTCTTTATAGACAACAAATCCCTTTAATTTCTTTCATCCACATACTCTTAAAGTAGAAAAAAAAATCTATTTGTAAAATTCAGATGGCATTCCAGTGCCATAGGCCTAGGCATTCAACTGAACGGCTAGGTTCCGGTTGGAAAGTTCGAAACTGAGGTTCTTCGGCTTGTTACTTTTTTTTCTCGAAAGGAACACAATTATGGCTATTCAGTTTGGTTTGGGTGAAAACGCTTGTCCCTAAATGAAGACACAAATTGTATTTCAGTTCTGTTTTCAGCAATTTTGCTAGCTAATATTTTGGATTTTTTCAATAGTTTTATCTAATTATGTTTTATTTGGTTAATTGGCTTGGCTTTGATTTCAATTGGGTTTCTAAATGTAAATGATTTCAGATCTATTTTAACAAAATGGGCTAATCAAAATTTTAATCAAGCGCAAATCAAAACAATTTTTCAAACCCAATAAAAATACAACGGAGATTTTGGCATAACTACATGTAGGAGGCACCGGCGGTTGGCAACGGTGGCTCGAGATAACGTCAGTGGGAGGATAACCGAAAATGAAAGCAAGAGACCATGAGACTTTAGGAGTTCTTCTCAGCATCGAAGAGCAGAACAGTTTTAAAATAATTAGTGGTCCATTTGTATACATAAATTTAAAGAGTTTTAAAATTTATGGGCCTTAATATATGTAAAACCAACAGATACATAAATTAAAAGAAACTATGAGAACAACAACACAAAGTAAAATATAACAACTCAATCATATATGAATCTTTTATCAACCTCCTAAGCATTCAATAATAATCATCATATTAATTCAAACTAATTCATCAAACAAAAATATAGAGACGTCAAATGGGCCCATCTGCATCCATCTTGGACGTCCGTAGCATATACAATTTTTTTGGACCGCAATGGGCCCGTCTTGTATGATCCTGGACTGTGAAGCTATGTCCAAGCCCGCCCTGCTATGTCCAATTGATTAGCATGCCGGCCTGCGGATTTAGTCTCTATATTTTTTAATAATTTAAGAAGTAGAAATATTTGTTCAAATTAAAATAAAACTTTTTAAAATATAAAAAACAAAAAATATTGTAAATTTTATGCAGTAAACTTAGTTACATTATCACATATTATACATATTTTACTTTACCAACTATGTAAAATTATTTATATTATATATAATTTAACTATTTTTATTAAAAATTATTAGCCCATGGACTGATTACCAATCCGCAGACAAAACCTGCTTAAACCGCAGTCTGTTATGGACTGGCCTGTGAGATCTGCTTTTTAATGGACATAAAACTTTATGTCCATACCCACCCCACGATGGACCAGGTTGGAAGTAATCCGCAGGCTTAAGCCCATTTTGACATTTCTATACAAAAATACAAATAAAAAACATAAAAAAAAAATCATATGAACAACATAAAAATTAAAATTAAAAAAAAAAAAACAAAAAAGCAACACTTAATCATATATGAATAATCACCAGCCACATAAAACAGTTATAAAAATCATTACATTAACTATAACCAATTCATCAAACACAAAAATTATAAAACCAACAAATAAATAAATTAAAATAAAATATGGGAACAACAACACGAAGAAAATAAAAGATAAATTGAAAAATAAAAACAATTAATCATATATGAATCTTCACCAACCACCATCTAAACACTCATAAACAATCATATTATTAATTACAACTACTTCATCAAACACAAATATGAGAACACCAACCAAAAAATAAATTAAAAGAAACAGAACAACATAGGAAAGAAAGATAAAAGTGAAACTAAGAAAATAAAAACAAGACCAAGACTTAATCATATATGAATAAAACTCCCGTGCATAGCGCTGATAAATCACTTGTATTTTAAAATTTTCATAGAATAGTTTTTTTTTTTTTTCTGCATCGAACCTCTGTTCGACTGCTCCACTTACACATACTAAAAAAGGGCCAAAACCAAAACCATCAAATTAACAAAGCCTGCCAATCGGGTTGTGCCTTTAATTTAAGTTGAACAAATCAGCCAGTATTAAAAACCTAGTCATCTAGGGCACTTTCTGTGGAGATTTTGCTTCTCCATCACGGTTTCTCCTCTGGACTCTTATGGAGTCCCCGACAACAGTAGACAACTCAGGCCCCTCTCTGGCTGTCTTACCATTGAAGGCTTCCTGGAGAGTTTACTAGTTCATGCATTTTCCTTCGTTACTCAGTTTTATCTATTTGTCGAAGTTTTTGACAGTGGGACGGAAGTTTCTCTTCCAACTGATCTCTTGGGTGATAGAAGCCACTGTTGACTTCGCTTGTGCTAGGACATTTCATAGAAGATAAACGCCTCATGTATGAAAGTCTATTACATTGTTAGGGAATGTTTGTTTCCGCATTCACATGGTTCATCCGGATGAATTGATGTTTGTTTAGTAATTAAAATTAGCAACATCTAGATGGACAAATAATGTTTCAAAATTATGGTATAGTAACATTTGTACATGGGCGTTCCTTTTCAAGAAAGACAGACTTTTGTTTGCAGCCTCCTTACTATAAACAAAATTTGGTGCCTCATATTTTTATTTTTAATTTTTTATGTTATATATATATATATACATATTCGCATGTTACTTTCTTAAGTTTAAAATTCTATTTCATAAATTAAGAAAATTTATTTCTAATTTTTTTCTACAGAATATTCTAAATTTTAGTATTTTGTATATTAAAATAGTATTAAGTAAGAAAATAGATTACAAAATATTATAAATTTCTATTTTATAGCCTAAAAGTAGTATGCAGTTATATTTTATAGCCTAAAATTAGTATAAATTTATTTTATAAAATTAAGAAAATAAATGAATTATCTTTGATTTATTATTAAAGATATGTTAAATTTCAATTATAACGCATACTTTATCATGAAAATGTATAAAATAGACTGTTTCGTTTTTAGGCTTCTAAAACTTTAGGCATGATCCGGTGTTTAATGTAAAATGATTAGTCAACATCATATAATATCTATATAACCATCAAACGAGTATACATGAGAGGATAACACATCATAAGAAATAATTTCAAGTGGTTTGGAAAAAGAAATAGTGTTAACCACGAAAAGTTGTTTGTGAAGGGCAAAGAACATAGGAAAAAAACGATTCCTGTTTCATTTGCATTTACATGTAAATTAGTAAATTATTTAAAAGAAATGAAAATTTACATTTGTTGGAACTTTACAATTAACTAAAAATATGAACGTTACGGTAATATTGTCATATAAAAAAAGTTACAAGATTTGGATAGAAGATAATTTTAAGATACGGAAGACAGAACAAGATATGTTAAGTATGTGGACGAGAAAATTTCATTAGTCTTGATGTTGAAACAAAAGTGTTGGAAGCTCATAAAAAAAAAGTTTTAGAAGCAAAAGACAAAAAAAAAATGGAACAGAGAAGAGGACAACAAATAAATAGAAACAATAGTATAAAGGTTTGTTCCCGAATTTGATTTATGGAAAACTCTAATTAATTAGATTGCAACACGTTTAAATTAACTGATTAGTTTTTGATTTGTATAACTAACATTTAAATAAAATGAATTTTTGGTTTACTTTTAAAGTTACTTCTAAATTATAAAAATATTCTAATTGATTGTAAAGTTCGAATAAAATGGAATTCAACACTTTTTTATTTAGATTTACATAATTTGGATAGAAACAACAAATGTATATTTTAAAAATATGTCAAAAGTATTCTATAAAAATCCTCATAGTATTTTGAAAGTTGCATTTTATGAATATAATTGTAAATAATTCATTTCTCAATAACACTAAATTTTGATATAATATAGAATCAGTGATAACTTTAATCCATTTTTTTTCTGGGTAGTAAACCGTTTTTTTCAGTGAGTTTATTTAAAAACAATAGAATTCCATGAATCGAGTACTGTAGTTTTATGTCATATTTACGTGTGTCACTTGATAAAATCAGTTTATATTATTTGAATTTGTAAGGTCAAAATTTCACTTAGTTTAAAATATCATAAAGATAACTACCTTCGAATTTATATACTCTATGCATAGATATTTTACTTAATAACAATGTTTTTGAAATATCTTTGGTAGAGTCTAGAGATGTTATTCTCTAGTGTCCTAATCACTCTTAAACCTGACTAATTTTGGCAAAAATGAAATACAAATGTGGACATCATACATGCAAGTCACTTTCCTATAATCTGCTCACTTCTCTATATTACACTAACCTGCGCACACACACGATTACACTCATATCATTCCTCGAGCATTTTTACTTCCACCAAAATTTGGTTAGATAATTTCATTGTTTATCTTTGGATCCATGGAGGGTTGTTCCAATGGGTTGAGAAAAGGTGCATGGTCTGCTGAAGAAGATAGTCTCTTGAAGCAATGCATTGATAAGTATGGAGAAGGCAAATGGCACCAAGTTCCTCGAACAGCTGGTATAAGTTATTGAATTATTACGATTATATTTATATTTCTCTCTAATCATCCAACAACTATAAAATCAAAATTTCATTAACAAGGGGATGCACAAATTTTTTTTTCCTTGTTTTAAGGTATGTGTAAAATTAGATAGTAAAATAGCTTGCTTCAAGTGCATTGAGAATCTCTGGCTTTGAATTGCTCCGGAACAGTCTAAAGCGTGTACGGAGTACGATAAGACCAACTATATATGTCTCTTCTCTCTTTTTGTCGTCGACCACTGTATCTATAATTAGTTTTGACATAGTCATACTCATCTTGATGAAGAAAAATAAATCTAGGTCTTTTGTGTTGTAAGCATATATACCATATTTTGCCCAAAAAAGAAAAAGAAAAATAAGTATATATACCATATTGAGTTAGATATTAAACTGGTTCGATTTATCAACGAGCTTAAACGAAAGTATTTAAACAAACACATATCTATGCAAAGGCTTTATATGAAGAATATATCTTTGCATATTCATATGAAACCCTTAACAAAAATATATATATATGTATATATATATATATCGTAATAGTATGGCAAAAATCCTTTTTGTTGTCCACATAGATGGTGAACTAATACACAAAGTATTTTTAACACTAAATATAAAAAATATTCATAAAACAAAAACACTAAAGATAAAAAGTATTTTTTGAATTCAATTTTATTGACGTTGGTGAATAATATATCTTGTGTTTTGAAGTCGGCAAAACACTATTATTGGTTTTTCTTTTAGTAACTGTGGTAAAACATTTTCTTATCAAAAATAAATGTAGTAAAAAGTGATCAAACTTTGTGTACAACCATGTATGTGTGAAAAAACCGACGCATGTAAGTTTGCTTAATACAGTTGATTTCAATTATTTGTTATTTAGGGTTAAACCGATGCAGGAAGAGCTGTAGACTAAGATGGTTGAACTACTTAAGCCCAAGTATCAAAAGAGGAAAATTTAACTTAGACGAAGTTGATCTTCTCCTTCGCCTTCACAAACTTCTAGGAAACAGGTTTATATTCTTCATACAAATATCTAAATTATTTATATTATGTATATAATGACCCAATACTAAATCATCTACAAATCGTTCAAATGCATGTTTAGGTGGTCACTGATTGCTGGAAGATTGCCTGGTCGGACCGCTAATGATGTCAAGAATTACTGGAACACACATTTGGTAAAGAGAGAAATTACTTTCCCAGCTAACATACCGGCCCTAAAGCCTCAACCTCGCTCCTTCTCCGGTAACAAGGGTCTACATGATATTGGCCTTGGCAAAATAAGCAACAAAGATGGTAGTATCACATGTAACAAAGATGATGAGAAATGTGAATTTTTCAACAGTCTAATGGATAAAGAGATTGTGTCGCGGGAGAATTTGTTGGAAGAGAGCCAAGAAGCTGATGCAGTAAGTCTCATAGCGACTATGACTGATGAGGCATATAGTTCTTTGATTGACTCAATGTCTTTGACGTATGACGTTGAACAACTTTGGAGTATGTTCAATGAAGATATTAATGGAGAGGTTGGGTAGGTGGTTATTACTCAATGATTATGTAGAGTTTGATTAAACTTTTTTTAGTAATCTTTTCTTTGTTCTTTTATAATCTGCAGTTTACAGATGGAAAACTTGACTACTCTCACTTAGAGTCACTATGTGATAACAGTGGCAAAAGAGATGTCATCTAGTAAGAATTGATCTGTGCCATCAAATGTGTTGTCACTTGGTTTTCCCTTGTGTATTTTTTTTGTTTGGCAATATGTTTTATGTTCTTATGGTTTTACTATATATGTTCCGAATAAAATGTAGACAACATTGGCGGAGTATAACTTGTACGTTGTTAACTATTTACATCATAATTTTGTTTTGTCTTTTACTATTTTGTTTATCAGCCACAATTTAGTTATCTTATTATCTACATCTCAGAAAGTCAGAATTATGTCCTCCAAATGGTTAAAGATAATAGAAATGACTGTATTGGTTAATATTTATTACATATTACAGATCTATGTTTCATTTCATTTTCGATGTACAATTTCTAACACGTCTTGTCAAGATGATGGATTTTTTAGCATCTAGATTTGAATCCCATTCTAAACAAAATTTCTCTTTGTAGCCACTCTAGTTACTTTTTTCTAACACGAGTTTTGATACCATTGTTAATATTTTAGGAGTTTTATACTCAAAATTATAATGGCAATAAAACTAATTCATTTATGTCCCTTATTCCTAACTCTATGTGGCATCTCATCCTTCGATGTATAAAATCTAATACTCCCCATAGCGATTGGGAATAGATTTTTTGGTCTATCTCATACCAAAATCAATTTACGATCAACAACATATCATACTTGGTCCACCCAATTTGGATAAAACTCGAGCTTTGGATAAAAATCTAACACTGAAACCATGTTAAATATTATGGACTTCTAACTCAAAATAAATTAACGATAAGTACATTGAATCATATCCTTTCTATATTAAGTTAGGCCACATCTTATTCTCAATATAAGATTCCTTTAACACTTTGAATCGATTAACTAACATGCATTAGTTTTTTCTCTTTCTCAATTGATTCGAATCGCATCAACTTTCATAGAAACTAAGGATGAACATGAAGAACTCACAAGCCAATTTACGAATTGAGGTCTCGTAGAATTGGAACTCTACATATCTGCTAAAATTAACTACCAATTCAATATTATATCCTGACCGTACACGAGCTATTATTTTAGAATCTAAGAAGCAAAGAGATGTAGAAGACGAAAGGGACAAAATAAGGGATATGATCCAATGTGGCCATAAGTTATCCATCAAGATATAGCCAAAATTTCTAGGAAATTAATGAATACAGACGAAAACAAACTATTTATGATTGTTACAAATCAGCCTATGATCATTATGAAAAAAATAACTACGAATTTGCCACAAATATGTTATTAGGCCATGGTGTGACAACGAGTAGAATGGCCATGATATGGACGTTGGATACTGGCGGATTCAATTAATTTTTTGCAGGGGGTATAACCCTATATATAGAATTGAAAAGAGCTTGTTAAATTTTATACATAACGCAAAAACTAAATTAGCTAAAGACAACCGTATGTAGCATATGCACCACTCTCCAAAACCTTACATCCGCGACTTCCTATAGCCAAGACTGGGTCACAAACATGGTTATAATTTTATTACACAAACATGTCAACTAAATTTTCAGTTATAGCCACAGATTAAACACATCTCCAACTCATTTCTTTATTTTTTACTCTAAAATACAAAAATAGAGTGTGTTTTACTCCAACTCATTCCTCTATTATTTATAGAAAACCTCCAATATTTATCAAGATTGTAAATTTGATTCACTTATTTTATTTATAGCCAAAATTCAATAAAATTAGGATATCATTGAAATGAAAAATTTATTACATAGATAAAATTACTTATACAACATAAAAATACAAACACAATAAAAGCGAATAGATTTTTTTAAGCATAATAATGAGTGTTTTTTCTACAAATGATCAATTAATGGATATTTAAATGTAAAATGAGCTAATACTGTTTAAGTATAAAATAAAAAGATATAAAAATTAAAAAATATTTTATAAATTAAAAATTTCATTCTATAATAAATTCATGGATAGTATTAATCCAAATATATAGTAATATTTTCATTACTCTATTTTATAGTGAAACTTAGAGTAGAGCTAGATCATTTTGGATCCAACCCTGTTTGTTCCGGGTAAACCCGTTATGCATTTTCCTAGCTAGTATACATTTTAGACCTACTTTTTTACTTTTGTGGAAAGTCTCTTCATCAAATCATTTTGTCTCTTTTGGATGTAGAACATCAACATGTATTGGATCTTGATGACTCTTGGAAATTAGTGATTATTTGCATTCATCCCTCTCTTATATCTTTCAGTATGCATTCTTCATCTTGCTTAGTTATTTTTCATCATTAGTGATGTGTGAGTAGTCATCTAATGAACTAGGAGCTTAGGAGATTATGGTGTATTGATGATTGATTAATGATTCTAAGAGACTATATCCTCTGTTTATCCTTTAATTAAGTTATTTTTAATGTTAGATTTGACTTTATCACTTGAATCTAGATCATAGAGGTTTCATGCTAAGAAAGTTTTGATGAAATGTTTGAACAAAATCTAAATGAGCTTTTATCTTTAGCCAATGAAAATTGATGTTTTGATAATTAGTGAATTGATTGGACTTAATTGTTAATGCTCATTAATTCCTTGATTAGTATGGAAGTTTACTTGATTTAGGTGATAAGTGATGTGATTACTGGCATGGAAGTTGATTAGTCTTGATTAGTGATTCATATCCATGGGCGGACACATGTTTTGGGACCCTATGCAGCTGCACTACCCAAAATATAAAAAATGGATTTATAACACTATACAACATTATTAAAGTAGCTGATTTGGTAAGAATACCCCACCTAGAAATTAGAGGTCAACAGTTCATTCATCCCCAAGCCATTTTGCACTACCTAATTTGTTCCCCTAGGTCTGCCCATGTTCATGTCGTAGGATTGTGTTTATTGCTTGTTCTAAACATCATTAGTAACTGTCATTTCATTTTAATCAACTGCTAAGCTCTTGACTCATTGCTTCATTATCGTTTATATCATCTTGTTTAATCTTGGTTTTTAGTCTCGTTTAGTTTCGTTTTCTGTTAAATTTCAATTAATTGCTTAATTCTTTTTAGGGATTAGAAGAAACCTCACAATTTCAAATAATTTCAATTAAGTGCATTACAATTGTACTAGGGATTAACCTTATTTTCTATCAATGATATAAAAAATTAATTGATTTTTAATCAAGTAACAAAGTCATATATATTTGGATTTAACCCAAAAAGTCGCTTTTGGCGTATAAAATGTGTAAGTTGCCCATCAATTAATTTCACTAGATTACTACACAATGCACTACGCAGAATTCCAATATTAAATTGTTGATTTTTTTATTTTTTTTATAAATATTAATATTAAATTATTAATTAAAAGTGTAATCATTTAAAAAATGTAAATCATTATTTGTTTTACTATTAATGAAAATTATTTCATAAAGTTATAAAATTAGGTATAATTTTATTATATATTTCACAGAGTTTTATTTCATATTGAATGTTTTAATATTTTTTATTCTAAATAACTTTCTTTTTTTTTGATAAAAACAAACAAAAAATAAAGAAAAATAAAATGTAAAACATAAGCAAAAACTGCCACGACATATACAACGTAGAAACAATAACGAACAAATTAATATTCATTAACGTAATGGTTTAGTAGAAATAATAGTGATTCGTGTGCATAAATATTTATATAACTTAATTTGTTTTTTGAAAGAGCATGTATTAATTAGTTATATCATTAAATTTAGCTTGGTGATTGTGGACACTTTAAATGGAGAGAGAACTCTCTCATTATACTGCATATATGATTTTCATAGGGGTTTCTTGTTGGATATGTTAGACTAGGATGATAGTTTTATATTAATTATATATATTGAAATATTTGCACCTAGTAAATAAAGACATTATCTATGCAGGCCCACAAAATGTTAGTCAAGCATCCATCTGATATGTACAATTCTGATTCACTAATAGTCTAATACTATCCCAAATTACGCATGGGGTTTTGATATGATGGTTTAGATTTTGGTAGAAATCTATTTTCTTAATACTTGTTTAAAGCTTATATAGAAATATGTTTATTATATCAAATGTTGAAACTTTTTGCCTCTTATATATATATATATATAGTTTATATCTTGCCATAAATGCGGGTTTATGATTAAAAATAAAAACTTTATGAGTTACCATTTAAATAAATATTTTTGAATCATAATAATAAATGCAGGAATGTGAGTGATATCAAATGATGTACAACTGCAACCGCCCATGAGCGTAATTTTATTTTTAAAAAGTTTTTATAGTAAAATGGTCCCTTTTTTTGTTTTTCAAAAATTAGAAAAAGCCCAAAAATATTACCTATTGATGTGAATATTACTTTTATTTTTGTTTTTTCATACCAAAAATTAAAGAAAAATGACCCATTTTTATTAAAAGTAATATCAAGAAGGAACCAAAAATATTTGTTGCTTATAGTGAAAAACGCAACGGATTTTGAAATCTAGATCTTATTTTTAATAATGGCATTGAGATGATTGTTTTTACAAATATAAAGTTAAGTCTTGCTCATTTGATTTTTTCCATGAAATAATTAGATCGACAGAAAATACTTTTTTTTTGGGAAGTAGCATTAAACAATATAAATTTAAAAGGCAATATTAATGACACAAAATAGAAAAAAAGAAAAGAAAAAGATGCCTCTTGGATGGGTCCAAAATGAAAATCTAGAAAGTAGAAGAAAGGGACAAAATAGGGACTTTTGTTTTTTGAAGGACTACGACGACTCAATATGTACCGCCTTTATGAGATTGTGTCTTATTCAGAAAAATTTTCATCGACGAAAGAGCACGCACTATTATAGACAGCAAACTTGTTCTACTATTGAGCAAGCCTTAACTTTAAATTTGTAAAAAATCAAATGAGCAAGACTTAACTTACGGCATTTATTAAAAAGGTCTCCAACGTCTTTGTTCCTTAGAGGGTTCACTAATATGTATACAGATTTCTGAAATACCCCAACCCAAAGCCAGTTCTAAGTCAGGTGTGTATGTCGATCGATCTTCATTAAAAGACAAGCCGTTCGATACCAAACCATTAAATTTTCAAGGACTTTAAAACGTTTATACAACCAAATTATCATCTTCATAAAACACTTTGTTACATTATGCAATAATATTTACTCAAAAAATTTCTCATTAATAATGACTTAAGTTAAGGAGCCTAAAATGGATAGACCAATGTTTGAGAATATTGATGTGGTTCTCAACGACTATGTGATGATATTGATCGTTGACGGCACTTCATATCTCATCGAGCTATTTCTCTCGCTCTCTCAACCTTCTCTACTCTCATCGAGAAGATGAGCATCATTGGGCCAATTTCATTTACAAGTCAATATGACAAGATTATGTTCTAGAGTGTGTAATAGAGCCACAAGGCATCCTTGTGTTTTTTCTTCTCATGCTTGAATAGAAAAACTTTTAAGGGAAAAAAAATGGTCCAGAGAAAACTACCTAAAGTATCACTTTCTCCAGAAACTTAAAACTGGTCCAGAGAAAACTACCTAAAGACATGCATTTCTCCTGTAATGATTCAGCATTCTTTCTGCCGTTAATTAAATTACCAAATTTGATTAGAAAGCCACAAAGGAACATTTGTATGGGAACTTTACATTTTTACGAAATACTCCCAATACAATTGGAGGGTAAATTAAAATAACAACCAATATAAAAGAATAAAAAATCAGAATACTTTAAATCGAGGTACGTGGTAGAATCAACATTCGAATAGGATTCAACTAACATTTATATATAAAAAAAAGGCTTCAACATATTATGAATTCTTACTATTTTAAAAAGATTAAATCCTTTAAACAAACTCTTTGACTAAAAATCTAGATCATATTGGTTACTTTTGAGTGTGAACAATTTTGTATCTTCAATGAGCTTTTTTTTTGGTTTTTTAACGCCGATCAAATATATTGAAATCATAAAGAGTTTACAAGATACAGAAACATTAACAATACAACCGTTAACACAAATAAAAAATTGAAACAATTTCGATAAAAGAGTGGAGAGCAACCCCTGCTATCGATACGAAAGCCATACGGGCTAACAGATGAAATCTGTTATTTCCCCTCCCCTTTCACATACTATTCGTTGGCTATCATCCTTCCGATGAAATCCAAAATGCGTTTAGTATCTTAAATGAGCTTTATATATCCAATTCTGATCCTGATACTTTCAGTATCGGACCGAACCAAACTTCGGGCTTTGTTCCTGTTGAAATTCCATATAATTCATATTTATCAAAGTTATATCTGATTCTAGTTAAAAGAAAAAAAAAACAGAAAATAACTACCCATTTTGCAAATTGAAATTTAAAACTACCTAAACTCACTACAAAAATACGAATTCTCAGAGACACCCAATAATTATTTAGTTTAATATCCAGAAAATACTCTTTTGGGAATTAGTTAAATTATTGCAATTTGAAAGATATTAATAGTGAGCAGCCTGGTCCAAATGGGGTGGACAGAGATGCAATGACACAAAGATTCATGTCTACTAAAAAATGGTCCAATAATTGTTGGTAAAGAGGCCTGGATTTTTTTGAAAGTATCTTGAAAAACCTAACGGTTTGTGCCCTTTTCTTCATCTCATCTTATTAATGACATAAGAAAAACTAAAGCATACAAAGCTAAGAAAAGAGTCCAACGAAAGACTAACCAAGTTCAAAACAATATAATCCGCTGGAGAATAATTGAGTTAATTGAGTATCCAACTCCAAGAATACGCATCACACAAAGATCGAAACCAAAGACACGTGAACATGGATGATCGCCAATTACGCTGGTTGCTTTTTCGCCTGAGAAAAGCTCCTAATCGCTGAAAAAATCTTGAATCAATAACTCAACATACTTCGCTTCTGAGCTCCAAGATCTTCCTTTTCGAGAACATGTAATAAAAAAAAATATTAACATTGAACATATTAGATTAAGACTCGGAGGCTTCCGCCCTTAAAGAAACACTGCTAAAACCGATAAAATCTCGATCCATCCAAACATCCTCGGAACTTCAATTGCTAAGAAATAAAACCAAAGACACCAATATAAACTTCAATAGAAATCCGGTAAGCATGAAACTCAAATTAATCCCCTTAGTTAGAGACGGGAGGCTCGGAGAATTACATAACTAGACCTAAGAAAAGAGATCAATCAAGAGAAATTTAATCCAAACAAAAATGAATTGAGTGACATGAATAGAATAGAAAGAAAGTCGGAAAAAACTTATGGAGACAGATAAGCTAGCCGGCCGGAAATGAAAAGAAAAATATCTAGTTGATAGCCGGTCGAATATGCTTAGGGATCGGAGCATCCATGCCGGAGGATAAGCTAGCCAACACCGGTAATAGGAGCTGGATGCTGCTAGATGGAAGCCAGCTATCTCCGTACAAAAGCCAGAGGATGCCAGATGATATTTCTCTCTTGATGGCTAAATCTTTTAACATTTTTTTCAAATGATATTTTTACATTAAAAAAAATTGACACGGACGGCGCTGCTCCTCTAACATCTGATCCCTGTCTTTCCTCGGTTTCCCATATCTTTTGCATTGTTTTTTCTCCTCTCCTTGTGGTTGCACAATTTCTCTTCATCTCATTTTGGTGGTGAGTCTGCGGCAAAGTGACTGTTCTTATATGGGCGAGATCTCCGGTCTTTGTTTGTGCATTTGCCAGTGGGTTGAGATCTTGGAATCAGCATCTCTTGGTGTGGACATGATCCCTACGACGGGTTTGTTTGGCGGTGGGCAAGGTTTCTTCGGCTTCGAGGCTTTGCTTATGGTGTTCTCTGTTTGCCTTTGGTGGTGGAGCTTCTTTGCGCTTCGGGTGTGTTTGGTAATAAACATTTGTCTTACCTGTGAGGTATCGTCAAGTTGGTAGATGTTACTAGAGGGATATTTTGTTGTTTAGGGAGCGATTTGTCCAGTCTTCTTTCTCACCGAGGGAGTTGATCTGGAGGCTAGGAGGTTCTTTTTGCCTTCTCGCTTCCAAGCAAGGTTTCAGCTTTTCAGCTCAACGTCCAAAGCTTTTGGTGACGTTGTTGGTTTGATGAATGCATCTTCTGATGAGGCTCCCGAGTTTTTTTCTCTCATTTTTGTAAGATTCTGTTGTGACTTTTCTGAGTGAAGCTTCAAGAGTCGCTCAATCTATGTTTGAGGACTGGCGATGGATCGCGGTATCTGCAGAAAAATATGAAGACTTCTCCGTTCATTTTCTTCCCCCACCAAGTTGTCCTTTGTTGTTGTTGTTTTCTCCGGTTTGCGTATTGTAATTTGTCTGTTTTTTAGTTTTTGATATTTCTACAGTTTTTTAATTGTCTATGTATTTTTGTCCAAAACTATAAGAAAATGGTCCAGAAAAATGGTCTAAATGCATTTAATAACCAAATTAGTAAAAGGGCTAAACTTGTGTATTAATAATTTTTATGATCTAAGTAATACTTAGAATTAATAAATAATTAAAATTCATTAAATAATTTTTATATTAAATTTCATTTTAAACATTTTATAACCATGAAATTATATTATTTTGCTAAAATTGTAAAATTTTATCTTTCCACTAAACCGACAAAATCGTGAAACTGCGTTTCTCCGTCAAAATCAAAAATCATGAAATTATGCTTTTCCACCTAAATTTTTACTTCATAGATTTGGTTAAAAACGTAATTTTGTAATATTAGCCATTCTAGTGTAAAAAAATATTATGCAAAATTTTTCCAAAATCATGATTTTATGGTTTTAGAGTCAAACATAATTCTGAGGATTTTTGGATTTGGTGGAAAACCCAATTTTCTGCAGAAACCATGATTCACAGATTTCATGGAAATCGCAATTCTGCAATGTTATTAATTTGGTGAGAATATGGTATTTTGTTTTTTTTTTTTCAAATTTGTGATTTCATGGATTTGGTGTAAAACCGTAATTCGGTGATCTTGCGATTTCTTTTGCAGAAAATTGTCATATCATGATTTTTTTTGCCAAAATCATGATTTCAGGGTTTGATGTTAATATGCAATTAACTTTTGTTTGGTGGGAAAATTCGTGACATGTTCTTATTTTAACATGTTTTAGATTGCATTTCTCATATAGATTATTGTTTTTGCATTGCATAATTAGAGTTTAGTTGCATATTTGCATGTTTCATTATCTTGTAGATTTTGGTTTGATCCTTATAACAACTTGGGTCAAATGGAGTAGAAAACAACCTAAAGAAGTGGATTGGTGATGAGAAGAATGTGCAGTGGCATGTTACAACAGTACAGTGTCATCGTTGAGTGGCAGGCAGGAAGTCACAACGATTTTGTGTCATCGAAGACGTGCAGCGGCATTCCATAGTGGCTTCATGTGGCCGGTGAGCTTGGATGTGAAGGGACAGCAAAATAACAATGTCGAGGTGGTGCAGCAGTTTGTTGCAGCGGTATGGACACACCGCCGTGGAGGTGACGGATTTCACCAGAGCTTTTGGTTGGGGTCATGCAGCGGTATTGCCACATCGATGGAGCGCAGCGGTCTCCAGCAGTGGTATCGCCACATCGATGGAACACAGCAGTCTCCAGCAGCGGTATTACCATCCCGATGAAGTGCAGCGGTCTCCAGCAGCGGCATCACCATCCCGAGGAAGTTTTACAGACAAATTGATGGACCAGATGCAGCGGTATCAACATGTCAATGGAGCACAACGGTCTGAAGCAGCGGTGAAGATATCCCGATAGCATGCAGTGGTTTGTTGCAGCAGTTTTGTCATACCGCCAGGCCGTTCTGAGATTTCAATTTCATATCCTTAACCAGACTTAACCAGAACCATTGTGCTATTAAATAAGTCTGATTTATGCTATTATAAATAGTCTCCAACACCTAATTAGGGGATTATGCTTTGTTTATTAGATTTTGTCTTAACTTTTTTGGGTTTTCATAAACTCTTTGTATGAGATTTCTTAATTCAATTTCTCTTCTTAAAATTTTCCTCTATTTTTCTTATATTCATGATTATGCATCAATCAAACCAATTGATTTGTATTTTCATTGCTATAAGTGAGTAGTCTTTTTAGATGAGTTTAGGGTGTTGTAATTGAGATGATTGATGGATTTTTTGTGATGTTTAGGACTAGATTATATGGTAGTCTTTCATTTAGGGTGATTATATTGCTAGATTAGACAAGAGATTATTAATCTAGATCATTTGCATTTTTATGCCCACAAGGTGTTTATTAAAATGCTTGAATGAAACCTAAATGTACATTTTCTTCCTTACCTATGAGAGTAGTTGTGTATGATGATCTGTGGCTTAATTAGACTTGAATCTTAATGCTCAATGATCATTTTAATTGCTAATGAGAATTATTGTTAATTGAATGATTATTGAAGAGATTAATATCATGAGAGTGAATTAATCTTATTGATTGATCATATAGCCTAAGATAATGTTCATCACATGTCCTTGCATCATCATACATTTATCATATCATCTTAATGCAATGGCATTCCCTATGCTCATTGTTTTTATCATTTGATTTCAAAACCAATTTTCTTATTTCCCGCTTTTATTTGAATTTGGTTTCTTGATATAAAAACCTTTATAGCTTAGATTAAATTGATGTTTGCATTTCTAGTGTCTTGCTAATTCTGTTTCCTTTTGGATTGACCCTTAAGTACTTATTTGATAAACCTTTTTAGGAGTGCAAAATTCTCTTTATTAATATGTAACTCCATGATTTTGTGGCTTTTGATAGATAATCACATTTCACATTTTTTCCGCCAAAAGAGCGATTTCACATTTTTGGCAGAATATATTGTTCCAAGATTTCAGCAAAAAAAAAAAAATCTTGCGATTTTGCAATTTTTGTAGGAAAAAATAATTCCAATACAAGATTTTTAGGTTTTGGCGAGATAATGCAATTATGAGATTTTTTGGTTTTGGTGAGAAAACGTAATACCATGTT
Organism: Cardamine occulta; assembly: GCA_028015245.1. Classification (NCBI taxonomy): domain Eukaryota; kingdom Viridiplantae; phylum Streptophyta; class Magnoliopsida; order Brassicales; family Brassicaceae; genus Cardamine; species Cardamine occulta. The sequence continues at coordinate 4,962,822 of CM051367.1, forward strand.
TTGGATTATGCCGCCAAAAGCACGATTTCATTGATTTAGCAGAAATATGCTTCGATGAATTTACGGGTTTTGTAAGAATATTATGCTATTTTTGGGTTTTGGCAAAAATGTTATTCTGTAATTCTAATGGAAATTTGTAATTTAATTTAATTAAAATGATGAATCTATAGCAAGTCAACATAATTAGAGCTATAATTGTAAATAAGGATATTTTAGATATTTTCAATTTCTAGACACAACATTTACATCTAAATGCACCATTTAAACTCATCGAGTTTTAAATTATTTTAGATTAGGGTTTGATTGGTTCTCCCGCAAACACTGCGTTTGCGATTGCTAGTATTTTATAACAATCATAGGATCACTGTATACAACTTCAAATCGCTCAAAATCGCTAGATCGCAAAAGCTCCTTTCCGCAAGCTTTTGCGGTTGTAGACAATTGTAGTTTATTAAAAAAAATTATAATCAAATTTGATATAAACTTATAACATTCCCCTAATCATTATCTAACCTACTCTCCTAATTTGTCATTTCTCACCCATAAATGAATGTAAAGAATCCTAAAAAACTAATTTTACTTTTTTTTTCATTTATTAGTTATGTTAATATTTTAGTTGTTATATTGTGCCTAATTACACTTGATTTTAGTCATATAACCAATAAAGCCATAGAACTAAAATCTACACCTAAAATCAAAAAAATCAAAAAAATAAAAACTCAAAAACTAAAAACTAAAAGCTAAAAAAAAAAAACTAAAAATCATTTTAAAACTGTCAAACATTCATGGCATAAAAGTTCTCATATATTATGCTTAATTATTGATAATTGATAACTTATAACTATGGAGTTGATTATAAGTTGTGTGCATAGACATATTAGATTCCATATAAATTCGTCAATATCTGTATATGTTGTGTTCATTGCATCGTGATCACTTTTTTATATATGTGCTTTCTTGACATATGTTACGTGTGTTTTAATTTTTTGTATTTTTTTTAAATAATTTTTTGTTTTTGGATTTAGTTTAGTTTTTGGGTTTTAGTTTTTGACTTATGGTGTATATTTTAGTTATATGGTTTTATGGCTAAAATCAAGTGTAATTAGGTACAATATAACATCTAAAATATTAACATAACTAATAAATGAAAAAAGTAAATAAGATTAATTAAGTTTATATCAAACTTGATTAAAATAAATATTTTTTAATCAACTGCAATTATCCACAACCGCAAACACTTGCAGAAATAAGCTTTTGAAATCTAGAGGTTTTGAGCAATTTGAAGCTGTATAGTGCAATCCTAGATTTATTATAAAACGCTAGCAACCGAAAATACAGTGTTATGAATTCAACATAGGGAAAAGAGAGGTTCCATCAAGCATGAATTGCGTTGGCTGACAGAGGTATGCGCTGACTAGGTGATCGCCTAAGGGCGACCATCATTTCCACATGTTATACCACAACCACAACATACATATGATCATATGGATCGACACTTTCACAAGACCTATAATTTTAATAACTTAAGTTTCTATCCACCATTTTCTTTTGTTTTCAACAATTTTATTGGTGTTTGGAACTTTCATATGTTTTTAAATATTATCGTATTGAATTTAGCATAAATGTTCTGTATATTTATTTTTCTACCTGCCTCTTATCTAATTAATATTTTATATAATTTAATAAACATAACTTTACATTTCAATGATAATGATTTTATCTTAATAATATTTATTTTTAAAAGAAAAAAACAATGCACTGACTTGAAATGAGGACTATATAAAGTCATAAAAAAATATACTCTCGGTGAGCTTTATCTCATTCGTCGCCTAGGCAATTAGACATCAAATTTGTTGCCGAGAACAGTTTTCTTTTTCCATTGGGTTTCACTTGTTTCTTTAGGTGGGTTTGTGTAAATGGGTTTTGTTCCTTGTAACAGGCCCATATTATTGTTTGTTTGCCTTTGCTTTATTGTTTCACTTAAGCATTTTACGAAATATTAATGAGCATTTCAAGATCAGAGATTTAATAATATGGTGTTGTTCATTTGTGCATATGGATGCAGCAACTACAAGATGTTATTCATTTTATGATAATTAAATGTATAATTCAGAAGCATTTGTGAGGGGGTCACTGATTGCTGGTAGACTGCTGGGTCGAACACCAATTTGGGTAAGAAACAAGAAACGTGTTGTAAGAAAAAAAATGAGAAAAGGAGAAATTACTTGTACAACTACCAAACCGGCCCAAAATCTCAACCTCAAACCTAAAATAACAATAGGTGCATGATAAATGGATGAGAGATTAGATTAAATGAATTGATATTGACTCTCATAATATTAACGATTAACATATGCTTATATAGTGAAAATATTCCTAATCTAGATTGATTCAATATTAACTAATATATTCATCTTATATTTATGATATCATTTGAAAAATTATAGATGATTCTGGATCTATCATTTACGCCCTGTCAATCTCAAGGCAGTGATGGAGTGAAGAGGATTGACGGCTTGAGATTGACATAAATGTTGAATGATACAGATGATGGTCTTGGCGGGGTTGGAGCATGCTTTGATGCTTTTGTTGGATAGATGTCGAGTATGCACATAACCGGAGAACCGAAGAAAGATCCATTGACAATGGTGGTGTTGGTGATGGAATGGTATGATGATGACAACAATGTTGAGCCGGATATGTGATACAGTAAAACCTCTATAAATTAATAATGTTGGGACCATGATATTTTATTAATTTATAGTGATATTAATTTATCTATAAATTAATAAATATTTATTTATAGTATAAAATAATATTTATTCATTTATAGTATAAAATAATATTTATTAATTTATAGAGATTTTAGTTAAAAATTAAAAATAAATAAATTAAAAAAGTTTGATATAAATAAAATTAATGGATGTTATAAATTTTAATATTTTTGGATTTAAAAGAAAATCAAATTATTTTGATAATAAATAACAAATATTACAGATAAATTCACTTACATAAATAATTAACATAAATTAAATTTGTGATTAGTAACATCAACTGTTATATTTAAACAGCTTATACGACTATTGAAATAAAAATTATGCATATTTAGAATTTAAAAACTTATACAAAAATTTACTTTATTTTATGAAAAATTTATTTACGTTATAACAATAAAATAGTTTAAAATATAACATAATATTTTCTTATATAAAAAATTATTTATGAGTTCTAAGAGAAATTCATAAATACAAAATTATATTATCTTTATAAATATATATATATATATATATGAAAATTATATATATATATATATATATATGAAAATTTACATGATTATTAATTTATATTATTAACGGGACCATATATTTACATAGAAATTTTTTAAAAATTATTATTTTATTATCTTATCGAATTTTGTTTATTTTTACACCGGTCCGACTTGGGACCAGCAAATATTATTAATTTATAGTGTTTATTAATTTATCGATTATTAATTTATAGAGGTTCTACGATATGTTGCGGTGAGCGACCGTTATCCTCCTTGGTGACAGAGGAAGGGGAGGAGATCAAAAATCTTGTTTTGATGACATTCTATGGCTGAGTTGCAGCAGAGCTTGAAGTCATGGAGGTTGTGGTGGTGTTGTTGATTAAATAAAATAAGTGAAAAGCTTGAAATAACTGGAGAGCTTCAATTTTTTTTTTTAGTAATAGGTAGAAGAAAAGCGATAAATGGTTTTTTTAGGTTAGAAACAGAAATCGGTTTTAGAAGCTTATAGATTAAATTCAGAGGCAGATGATATGCTTGAATAATAAAAACACTAGGTTTAGATTCATAGGTCTATGATATACTTGAATAACTGGAGATGGCTTGGATTCAAAAATTTATGATGAACATGAATTGCGGAAGCATTTGGCTTAACAGAAAAAATAAATAAAATAAAAAATGAAAGATTGATCACTAGATCAAGACTTTAGAACGAACCGCTATGATACCATGATAGAGGAATGAGAGATTATGTTTGGGAAGAATTGCCAAGTTATTAGAACCAATGACATGTGAGAAATGGAGTGATACACAAGATCACATTTCTATAGAGTACTTACCACTACAAGCCTACTTTCAAGACCTACAATATCAGCTAGAACTTTAAATAAGATTGTTCGAGAGGGGGATGAACCATGTTTGATCTCTCCTAGCAGTTGAATATGATGACTTTCAAATGGCTGTGTAGTTTTTGCCAGACATTGTAACCTTTTTTTATTCATATACTTTGGCTACATGCCAGAAGCAGAAAATTTTCATTAACGATCTTAGTGATAACCTTAAAAAAAATAGAACAAGATTTCTTAAATGGGATAGAAGATATTTGTTTGTTTCCTTAGAACTAAATATTCCTCACATGTAGCAATAAGATAAAGTAACAAAATGATATGATAAATATTGTTATCCATTCTTACCAATTCAACAATTTTCTTAATAACTGTAGCTGAATTTGAGTTCAGTCCTTGGACAAGAGTAAAAATGGTTAACATAAGTAATGAAACTTAATTAACATGTCCAAGGACTGAACTCAAATTCAGCTACAGTTATTAAGAAAATTGCTAAACTAGTAAGAATGGATAAAAGTATTTATCATATCATTTTGTTATTTTATCTTATTGTTGCATGCAAGGAATATTTGGTTCTAAAGAAAGAAAGAAATATCTTTTTATCACATTTAATCAATCTTGTTCTACTTTTAAGGTTATAAATAAAATCTTTACTGAAAATTTCCTGCTTCTATCAGGTAGCCAAAGTATATGAATGAAAAAGGTGCATAGTCTAGCAAAACTACATAGTCATTTGAAAGTTGTCCAATTCAACTGCTAGGAGAGATCAAACATGGTTCATCTCGCGCTTGAGCAATCTTATTCAAAGTTCTAGCTAATGTTGTAGATCTTGAAAGTAGGCTTGTAGTGGTAAGTACTCTATAGAAATGTAGTTTGTGATCTTGTGTATCACTCCATCTTCCACATGTCATTGGTTTTTATAACTTGGCATTTAACTCGGTTAATTTTGTTAGTTAAATCTGTAACCCATTTAAATTTATGGTTTGATTGTTAACCATTTAAACCATAAATTTCTTCAAATTGAAGGAAACTAACTTAACAAATTCTCACAGTATCTGATTTTCTTATATTATTTTTTTACGAATTATTTGTATGTTAGTGACAGAAAATATTTACTTATCAGGATATTATTATATGGATATTATAATTTTTTGTTCTTATTTCTAAAATTTGTTTGATTTAAATAATTTTAAAAGAACTATTTAGACAACAACAAAAAAAAGTGTAAAGCATTAATTGGATCATATCTAGAAAATATATTAGGTGGAAGAAATAGATCGTGAAACATATAAAATATTCTCTCCTGGCTTCCGTTTCGATAAACATTTAAAATTTTTATTGTTTTCTTTATTGAGTTGATAGCATTTATTTATTGTCATGTGAATAAAATAAGTGTTATCATTATTATCTACTAAACAAAAGCAATGAGAGATGATATTTTATTTGTTTTCTAATCTATTTCTTCCACGCAATATATTTTTAGATATGATCCAATCAGTGTTTTACTTGTCTAAATAATTATTTAAAACAATTTAAATCAATTTTATTTTAAAAACTGCTATGTGATTTTAGACCAGACTCTTAAATCCCCTAAAACCACCTAGTTTTAAAGAAGAAGAAAATTTGGTTTAAATAATTTTAAGATAATCACTTAGAAAAATAAATGAATCACTTATTGGATTATATCTAAAAAATATAATATATGGAAAAAGATATTGGAAACATTAAAAATATTATCTCTCCTAGCTTCTATTTAGTAGATAATAATGATATTAATTAAGCATGATCATTCGGGTTTCAAATCGGGTTTGGGCTGGTTTTTTCGGATTTCAAAGAATTTGGTACTAGAGATTTTGTACCTGATCGGATAATTTATAATTTCTGATCGGATTTGGTTCAACTATTGTACTTAGGTTTCAAAATTTTGTTATCCGGGTTCGGAACTTGTTTTTCATCCGTAATTATCCAAATAAACCGAACATACCTGGAAAATCTGATAATATCCTATATATTCAGTGAAACTAAGACATGAAATCCAAAAATAAAATCTGAATATCCAAAATATATATATGTATCTCATGTATATCTAAGTGTATATATATATATATAAGTATTTCGGATACCCGAACAGGTTTCAGATTTTTACCTGATCCAAACCCAAACTCAAACTCATCTCATATCTTCATCCGATCGAGTAATATATATGGTATATTCAAACCCAAAATTATGGTTCGGATTCGAATTGGTAATTCGGGTTTGGTTAATATGCCCAGGCAATAATCAATTATAGTTTCAGATATGTTTTGGATGATATTGTGATCTTACGCAATATGTGGTTGAATCTGCCGTTTCAGCTCGATCATAAGCTTCAGATTTGTGCTTGGAGGCAAACATGAAGCCTTTAGGAACCTTTCCAAGCAGCAATTCGATATCTGCACCTGCACGTTGTAAGATTAAATCAAATTTGAGTTCATATAGTCCAAAGTAAGAAGATGGGATGAAGGAAAAGAAAATAATGCACCTAATCACCCCGCAGATTCAAACATCATAAGTGTCTCGAAATCATCATGACAAAAGTAAAACCATGGACGCCATTGATTTATTGCAGGATCACATCAAGCAAACTGACATGTAAACTAAACAGCTTAGCTTATTCTAATTATTGAGACCTATAAATCCATACAAACAGTTTAGGATTTGATAAAAACTTAGCTAAATAGACGATGAAACCGTATCTACCACCTCTAGCTTCTGAGATTGACTACAACGTAGCTTCTGAGATTGACTACAACGTTAGTAACCTTTTCTATAAAACTTATCAATGTATAAGCAGAACAGATTATTAGTAGAAGTTAAATGACCTTTCCATTTGACAAAAATAAAATCTAGAGATATTTTTTTGTCGAATCACAATGGTGCTTCCACACACTAGCATGATGAGCATACGTAGAAACCATTTTTATTTGCGCCGCAAAGAAGAAGTGAAAAAACTAGACACACTATATACAAGAGAAACAAAATGCAGTGTAAAACTAGGGTTTTTTTTTAATTTTCATTGAATTAAATTTTAGATGGGCTTAGTTGGTGAGATGTGATTTTGGATGTTATTAGATGTAGATGGGTTTAGTTAAAATATAATGAAAATGATTTACGAAAAAATGTAAACCCAAATCGGTAGCCCAAAATATACTTGCATATCATATTTTCTTTCTAAGCAAGATTCTGTTCACATTTATTTTTATAACCTCAAAGTTTGAGCCTAAATCCTAATATGCGTGGAGACAGAATCATCATTTAGCTAATTTCCTTTAGAAATGCCCCTCCTCCCAAAAGAAATTGAAATAGTGGCACAATGGAACCAAGTCCAAATGCTAAACCACTAATAATCCACATCCTTGGTATGTTCACATTTATTAGTGGCAACATTACAATTTTCCCTCTCAACTATAGCTCACATAGTTTCTAGCCTCCCAATTTGCTTCTTAAATATTATATATATAGAGAATGATACCAATTATTTTATTTACATGAATAGAGAACAAATGCTATTAACTCGGAACAAAATGTCAATAACAATTATATTTTCTTTTCCATATCTCCGGAGTGATATCTAGAATTGCCTTATAACAAAGTGTAAAGTGTAAACTATGCATTTGTAGAGAATACCACATGGGTCTTTTTCAGATAAAGAAATATTTATATTCTACAATAAATGCCCCACAATCTTGATTGGTTCACCCATAAACGTTGCATTTGCGGTTGCAAGCATTTTATAAAAATTATGGAAATCACAACATACTAATTCGAACCGCTTGAAATCTCTCGATTTTAAAAGCTCCTTCAAGCTATCATTTGAGTTGCGGACGGTTGCGGTTGATTAAAAATAATTATTTTTTATTTTTTAATTTATAATACTAATAAAACTTTACAAAAAAATCAAAAAATAATTTTAGAAAAATTAAAATTTATTATAATAAATTATTAAATTCTTTATATATGTACTAACTAAACTAAAATATATTTATAAGTATAAAATATTTTTTAAATAAAAAAAATGATTCAAACCTCTTAAAATAAATAATTTTATTTAGTTATTATAAAATTTGTTTAAAACTTCACTTTAAATTTTGATTACGGTAATACAAATTATTTTTTATAACAATAATATATATTAAATATGTTAAACGGTATTCGCAACTGTTGTCAACCAATATATAATTTTTCACAAATGCACATGTTTCTATTTGTTAAACCAGTCATATAAATCGGTTAAAAACGTTTATAACCACAACCGTACGCTTCCGCAAAATCTTGCATCCGCAAACACAATTGCCACGAACCCATAACCATAATTCATCCATTGATTCCTCACTAAAATCCTTACACTTCATCACTTATGTCCCTTTCAAGTTTCCTTAGATCTCTCAGCCGGCATTTTTATATGTATGGTGGTAACTTTTTACATCGGGACCTGCGTTCGATGCTCTAATGGAGCGTATAGTTTTTTTTTATATGAGTGGAGCGTATAGTTAAAGACATAAGATCAATATATAATAAATTTGATCAGTTAAACTTATCAATTAAAATATTATATGTATATTTAATAATACTATTTCAATGTTAAACACTTAAACTACACGAATAGAACTTATTGTTGTGCATCTAGCTTAATTACTTCCCTTTTCTCGTCTATTTCTGGTGCATCAAACTATCCTCTCGTAATCATACAAACCATCCGCCACTAGACATTAAAATTTTTTTTTTTGTTAACCGGGAAATTCAAGGTTGAAACTAGATTAATCTTCAGAGGTTTATATAAGTTTGGTTGTTCTTGCCACTAAAAACGTTAATGGGTAGAAATTGAACTTTGCCAAAAAAACGGCAAACATAATGAATTTTCAGCCAATGCACCATGAGTTATGCACCTTATATATTAATCTTTTTTTTTGTTTTTTCAATATTGAAAAAGGCCGAAGAGACAAGATGATTGCTGCAATGAACTATTTCTCTAGTCTAAATCAATAACAGAACAAATTAGCAAATAAGCATGAGTTAAATGTGATATCAATAATGTCAGTGGATCACTCTCCCTCTCTCTTGTTCACCCATGCCATTTATAAAAGTTTAAATAACTTGTGAGACTTATAATAGTTATCTTTGTTCAATTGAAACTTTTTTTTTTTATCTTTGTTCCATGGACGATTCGCACAAAGGGTTGAGAAAAGGTACATGGACTGCTGAAGAAGACAGTCTCTTGAGGAAGTGCATTGATAAGTATGGAGAAGGCAAATGGCACTTTGTTCCCGTAAGAGTTGGTATATTATTTTAACACATATAAATATATATATACACATATATAATAAATTACTAAAATATTTTTCTGTCTATCTAGTATTCGGAAAATTAATTAATCAACGAGCGGCTTCACAAATAAATGTTTTTTTTTCAATGAACAAATGACTGTTTCATGTTCAGGTGGTTCATGGAAAATCCTTGTTCATATGAGTTTAAGGAAAACTTTTCATTTGGGACTAAAAGAAAATAAACTATTTTCCTTGAAGTAGTATATTGATGGCAACCTCTATAAAGTGGTTAAATTATTTTATTAGTTTGTCATTTAGAAATTTAATTTTGCTTGAAGACTTGTTTACGTCTGTGAATAGTACAAGATTTCTATAATTCTATTGGTGTGCATATATTCTTAAAGATAAAAAATATAGAAGGAGACCAAAAAAAAATATTATCCTAATAGGTATAGTTATTGTCAATTATTGGTTTTGTAGGGCTAAATCGATGCAGGAAGAGTTGTAGATTAAGATGGCTGAACTATTTGAAGCCAAGTATCAAAAGAGGAAAATTTAGCTCCGATGAGGTTGATCTTCGTCTTCATAAGCTTCTAGGAAATAGGTACTGTTTATATGATATTATTTATTGTGAATTATGAGTTCAATACTAATGATTTATATGTATATTGTTTCACAATTCTAAGGTGGTCTTTGATTGCTGGTCGATTGCCTAATCGGACCGCCAATGATGTCAAAAATTATTGGAACACGCATTTAAGTAAGAAGCATGAACTATGGTTTAAGACCAAGATAATAAAGAAATTTTTTGTTTCCCTTCTACTACACCGGCCCAAAAAATTGATGTTTTAAAGCCTCGACCTCGATCTTTCTCCGATTGCAGCCATCTAAATTTCCTGCCTGAAGTTGACGTTGTTCCTTCATGGCTTGGACTCAACAACAATAATGTTTGTGAAAGTAGTATCATATGTAACAAAGATGAGGAAAAAGATAAGCTTATTAATGATCTAATGGATGAGGATAATATGTGGTGGGAGAGTATACTGAAGGAGAGTCAAGAGGCAGATATGCTGCGTTCAGAAGCTACGGTATCAGAAAAGGAGGCGACCTAGGCTTTTGACGTTGAGCAACTTTGGAGTTCATTTGAAGAAGAGAATGTGAAACTGAATTAGGGTTCTTACCATTTTCTTTCGCTTATGTTTAGGCTTGCATTTACATTTAGTGTGTGTTTTTCTAAGTTAAGTATTATTATTATTATTATTATTATTATTATTATTATTATTATTATTATTATTATTATTATTATTATTATTATTATTATTATTATTATTATTATTATTATTATTATTATTATTATTATTATTATTATTATTATTATTATTATTATTATTATTATTATTATTATTATTATTATTATTATTATTATTATTATTATTATTATTATTATTATTATTATTATTATTATTATTATTATTATTATTATTATTATTATTATTATTATTATTATTATTATTATTATTATTATTATTATTATTATTATTATTATTATCCAATGAGAGACTACCCGAGCCCAATAAAGTAGCCGAGAAAGGAACGAATCCATGCTTCCACGCATTTCTCCAACCCTTTGCTCTTAGCTGAACGAGCCCACATCCTTCTGATTCTTTCTCCTAAGATTTTAATCTACCATTAGAGCTTAAACACATCTTTTTGTTATATTATACCAATTTAGGTTTGCACGACTATAAGAAAGAATATACTTGTACCCTTTAACGTCCCACATAAAAAAGTCTTGAACAGTTAAAGGAGAAGTGTCGCGTCCTAATATTTTCAACAATATATCAACGACTTCTCTTTAAATAGTCATTGTTGTCATCTCCATCAACCGTATCTTTATTTGGTCATATGGTTGAAATGGGATGTTCCCCTGGTGTCATAACATTTACCACACTGATGAACGGTCTTTGCCGCTAGGGTCAAGTTCTTGAATCAGCAGATTTGCTTGATCTGATGGTAAAACACGGTCATCAAATTGACATGGTTGCTTACATAACCATTGTAAATGGAATGTGTAAAATGGGGTACACTGTGTCGGCCTTTAATCTGCTTAGGACGATGGAGGAAAGCCACAATAAAGCCAATGTTGTGATCTATAATGCCATCATTGATCCTCTTTGCAAAGATGGAAATCATACAGATGCTCGAAATCTCTTCATTGAAATGCTTGAGAAAGGAAAAGTGCCTAATGTTCATACCTACAACTGCATGATAGATGGTTGTTGTAGCCATGGTAAATGGAGTGATGCAGAACATTTGGTGCGTGAAACGATCGAAATAAATATCAGCCCTAATGTTGTGACTTTCAATGCATTAATCAATGCATTTGCCAAAGAAAGCCATTGAGGCTGCAGAATTATATGCGCAAATGCTCCAAGCAGGTATAGTCCCCAATACGTTCACCTATAAGGCTATAATTCAATGGTCGATGGATTATGCAAGCAAAACCGCCTAGATGAACCCAAAGAAATGTTTGATTCGATGACTAGCAAGGGCTGCTCTCCTAACGTAGTGACTTTTAGTACAGTCATTAATGGCTACTGTAAGGCAAGAAGGGTTGATGATGGATTGGAGTTTTTCTGCCAGATGTATCGAAGAGGAATAGTTGCCAATACAATTACTTACAAATGGGTAATTTAATTGGCGCCCTAGATACAAGTTCGAGGAGATGATTTCTAGTGGTGTGTGTCCTGTAGCATAACTTTCTGTCGTATGCTGGTCAGTTTATGTAGTAAGAAGAAACTACGAAAGGCTTTGGCAATGTTGGAGGATTTCCAGAAGCGTGTGGTATGTCCTCGACTCATTTCTATCCAGTTTGTGTAATTTTCCTTTTGAGTTTTGGAGAAGAATGTATGCATATTTATGATAGAACCCTAGGTAGGATTCTATCGAGATAGTTTGACGGTACTTAGAGAGACCGACGAATCTCCTTGCTCTGTTCTAAAACATCCAATAAACCCTACTAAATAAAATAGAAATATTCTAATTCTAATTAAACTATCTATTAAGCCGGTTTCTATCAATTTATACAGGTCCTTGGCTGCAGCTTCTGAATGGTTTGGTTTGCAGGATCGTCAATCGGAGGATGAATGAAGGAATGAAAGATTGATTATTTACATTTCTATCTATATTTCGTTCAAATTTCCGACTATTTAAAGTTCGCTACATTTGTTATGGATCTAGATTCATAGCTTTCCTGGCTGCTTCTGCTTTTGCTTTGTAGAAATCTGAACGGATCCAAAGATAAAAGGTATGAAAGTTTTATTAATCACCAAATGAACTATGAAGGAACATGGAGTGTAATTATAGAAAAGGTAACAAAACTTTCTGAATAAAGGATATTACCAAAGATCAGAACAGAGAAACTTATTTAAGTTTTTTTTCAGGTACGTTGCCTTTTAATTCCCCAACTTGGGATTTGCAGAATCACTCGTCTTTCTTCGGAAATACCCTCAACTTTGTCTTTGTACGCTTCTCCGGATTCAGATTTGTATCCCTCTTCATAGTCTTCTCTGTCGGAAGCTTCCTCTTCATCGTGTTCTGTGTCAAATGAATCCACCTCAACGTCGTCTTGTTTGTTTGTCAAGATCTGGGCACCACATTCAATAATGTCGAAGTCTCGGTATTGGCTACTGAATTCAAACACTATCTCTCTGCTCACTTTCCATATGTATTCGTCAAGCCAATCATAGTGGAATACACACAGATGTTTCGTTTGGCATGTGGAGATAGCACAATGGATTTCCTTAACCGGGTATACGAAGTCTTTACGTATCCCATGACATAATATTACGGTTGTTAACTCATCTTCTGTTGTAAGCTCGTTAGGGGAAATAACGAGGCAAACTCTATTAAGACTGGAGAAAGCAGGAAGAGTGAAGCTCAATGTACTTCCAATGGCTCGGTGATTGAACTCTGCAGGCACTTGTGTTCCTGGTAAGATGGCCAATCCATAATAAAAAGAATCTTGAATAATTGCTCTTCGTGATTCTTCATCTAATTCGAAGCAGTTGGCGAAATTGAGGTCACGATCTATATCGTTAAATATTTGGTGAACGATAATGTCAGAAGGGAAAGATACAGTCTTCAGTGATTCACAATCGTGTGCATCTAGGTATTTGAGTGATGGAGGGAGTTCTGGCAGTGATGTGAGGTTTCTGCAGCCAGAAATTGTAAAGTATAATAACATTTGCAGATCTTTGATGCAGCAATCTGAAATACTTTCAAAACCATTATAGCTCAAGTTTAGCCGAGTTATATTCATGGGGAGTTGTGGTAACTTCTTGAGCTTTTCATTGCCAATTATTACGAGATGATCAAGATGAGACCAAAGCGTAATTGACGTTGGCACTTCTTCCACTGCAGTGTCTGATATAAAGAATGAATGAATGTTGTCAGAAATACATGGTAAATTTTCCAGCTGGGAGCATCCCTCCATCTCAACAAATTCAAGAGATGTCAAGTTCCAGTTAGTTGGAATGACTTCTAACTTTAGGCAGCCATTCATCCATAAACACCATAGTTTTTGAAGATTTGAATATGAGTCTGGAAGCTCTACCAAACTCTCGCAACCATCCAGATACAAGTTTTCAAGATTTGTAGCCTTTGAAAGATCCGGAAGTTCCTTCAAATCTAAGGACCCTGACAAATCCATCTCCTTGAGATTAGTAAGCTCCTGAATGTAGAAACGAAAAAAAAAAAAAAAAAAACAGAGAGACGATCATGTTACGCGAGGAGAAAGTATATATTAAAAGTAAATTAATATGTAATCCAACCTTGATTCCATCCCAGAGCTTCTCTAGATTGCTATTCTGCATTTTGAGTTCAATAAGACATTCAGGACGAAATCTAAGAGGAAGAAACTTGCTCGGGTATGCATCCCAATGTAGTAACCTTAGACGACACGGAAAATCCATCTCCTCTGGTATATTCAATATATCATTGCCATCATCTTTACTTTTGTAGACTCTAAGGAATCGAAGATTAGGCATTCTTTTAAAAGCCTCGTTGCTTATATATAATTCAATGATACCAGATGTATCAAATGATATGCCGGACACGGCTCTAGTTCCCTAAACCAATATTCCAAATAAAAATGTATATGTGAATAGTACGATTTGTTTATCTTCACAAAGTGACTTGTTTGAATTGTAATTAGAAAGCAAACGAAGAAAACAAATACACGATAAAGAACTTACTTTGGAATATTCAAGAAAATCACAAATCTCCAAAGCATTTGTTAAGATCCCATGTTTCGAAAGCTCCTCTTTCATTTGTTGACCCATTTGTTGTAGTAATCTGTGCATCAGTATTTCTTTCCCATATGTAGATATCTCTATGAGCGATTTGTTTTCAAGGCTTTCCAACTCATCCATGACATCCAAATTACCTTCAGGCAACAACCCATGCATGGTGGCTTTCACAAAATCACCATCTCTACCGTTTAAGAAGACTGCAATGTGGAGAAATAGCATTTTCTCACTCTCATTTAAACAGTCGTAGCCGACTCTAAGCACGTCCTTGATATCTCGATTAATTTCCATCCCCTTCAGTACATTTTCCCATTTGGCCTTATCCATATTATTGCGTAAAGATGAACCCACAACACGGAGACCCAACGGTAACCTACCACAAAGCTCGGTTATCCTTACAGCAAGCACTTTAAAACCATGATGTGGAGAGGTTTTCCTAAAAGCATACTTGCATAAGATCTGGATAGCTTCTTCTCTAGATGGAAACCCCACATGGTATATATTGTTGATACCATGTTGCTGTAAAAGCTCTTTGTTCTCTGTAGTGACTATAATCCTACTTCCAGGACCAAACCATCTAGTTTCATTTGCCAACGCCATTAGTTGATTAATATTGTTCACATCATCAATAATGATGAGCACTTTTTGGTCGCATAGCCTTTCCTCTATCACACCTGAATGGCATATGCTAATGTCATCCTGGTTCAAAACCTTTGAAAGAAATTGTTGTTGTAGACGTGATTCATCTAGACCACAGAGGTAGCTTCCCCTAAGGTTGTCCATAAAACAAGTAAGCTGAAATCTAGTTTTTTCTTTTTCATCGATAAGCTTAAATCTATTAAAGAATCGACTTTGTAAAGCTCTGGCAATGGTAGTCTTTCCAATCCCAGCAGGACCAGTGATTCCAACCATCTTAACTCCATCATTATCTAAATCTAGCAAAGACTCCATTTCTCTCAAATGAGCCTCAAGTCCCACCATGCCATCAAAATCCCTAGACGGTGTAGCATTCAGCTTATTGGAAACATCTCTGGCAATCTTTTCTATCTTATCCGCTTCATTATCCCTAACAAAAGAGAAATAAAAACATAATTGTTTCCATCAAATAGTCATGAGAAAAAAAGAACTCATAGAGATAACACTTACTTCCCAATAGATTTTTTGTTTTTGTTGGTTGTTACATCATTATTAGATATATTTCCTAATAGTTTATGACATCTATTTCTAATATTCATTCATTCATTCAGCATGAGATTATAATGTTCATCCAACGAAAACATTTCCTTATTAACCATTTAAATGACATTCTATTCACCTAATTCCTCCTTTTATCCATCATAAAACACCATTATCTGCCTTATATCTCTTAGATTACCACATAAAAAAATAAACTATATATACTTAATCAAAAACAAACCTCTTTTGGAAGTGTTCTCCGGCAGTGTTGCCCACATCTTCCAAAGCGTGGCTCCATTTTTGCCTCTTCTCTTCATCCGTTTTACGAGCACAAGTTTCATTGAAGGCGATCCCAAAATCTCCGGCCTTGTTCCGGACATCAGATGGATCTACTCCATAGAAGACCGGGATCACTATTTGACCGATATCTTTCTTGCACCTCAAAATCTCCAACAGCTCATCCAAACACCAGCCTGAAGAACAATAGTTCTTTGTAAGCACCACAATCGAGATCCTCGATGCATTAATCGCTTCAATGAGTGCAGGGCCAATGGTATCGCCTCTCTCCATCTTTTGATCATCGTACATTGTAATCCCATTGAAGCTAAACTGTTTGCGTAAATGACTGAGAAAGCTATCACGGGCATCTGGTCCATGGAAGCTCGTGAAAACGTTGTATCTCCAGGTGTGAGGCGGGGAAGAAGAAGAAGAAGAAGAAGCCATGAGATTTGAGTAGCGAGAAATGTTTAAAGATCTGATATATACAAAAATGTTTTTGAATGAGCATTCACCATTGACTTTTGAGTTTTTCGAAAGAGAGAGGAAGTTTCCTGGCTTTTGCTGTTTCGTGAGTAAAGGAAATTCTAAACAATAATAACAAAAATATATTAAGTAAAAATGGCAAGTGGTACTCATTGACCGTTGTTCAATTTATTGCCTTCCTCTTTAAAAAGTAAATAAATTTAACAACTGTCAATGAATATTTAACAACTGTAAATAAATGTTTTGAACAAGTGAACTTATTACTCTTTCCGTTTCATATTAGTTGTCGTTTTGAACGTTAAAACTCGTTTCATATTAGTTGTCGTTTTACGTTTTCAATGCATATGTTTGATAAGATTTTCAACTTTGTCCCTCATGTTTTAATGTTTTGACCAATAAAATAAAATCAAATAAACATTAATTAGAGGTAAAACAGAAATATTAAATATTTTCTTAATATGTGTGAAATAACATTAAACGATAACTGATTTGAAACGGAGGAAGTAATAAATTATTTTGCATTTATTTGTGAATAAATTATTTCGTAACTATTAATGGGTGGAAGCCTGGAAGGGGTGGATAACTAGTTTTAGAGAAATAACTTTTAACTAGTATGACCCATATTTTTAGAAAAATAACTACTTTGACTTCTTTTTGGAAGGGGTGGATAAAAGCTTAGATAAAAGACTAGTTTATCTATCATTTGTTACATAATAACGAAACTGGCATTATATTTTTTTTAATTACAAAATATATTTAATTTTTCAAAATAAAAAACTTTCTAAAAACATTTGTCAAAAATCCCAAAAGTAAAAAATTTCTCAAAACTCTCTCGTTCCAAAACTCTCTTTCGTTGTTCCAAAACTTTCTTCCATCAGAATATCTCTCGTTCCAGCGCTGCCGCCGCCGTCGTTGGTTCCAGTTTCCGCCTCCGCCGTCATTGGCTCGCCTAGGTTTCCAAAGTATAAGGATCACCGTTCATCTTCCTCGCCTAGGTTTCCGAAAAAGAAAGGTATGGTTTATTAAAACCCTAACTTTATTTCAGATTTCATTTTTGTTGCCTATTTTGTGAGCTTCTTTTAGGTGTCTTTAAGATTTTGTGTAGTTTTCGTTGTAACTTCTTTCAGATTTCATAGATTTCAGATATCATAGATTTCAACTTTCCTATTTCATAGAATCAAACACTTTGTTCAGATTTCCGGTTGTCAAATATTTTTTCGACATTATATTGTGTGATTTTATAGTTCTTGATTAGTTGTCGCAGAATTATTGAGTAGTTGCCGCATATTATTGATTTGTTGCCGCAGTTATTTTTAATGTTGCCGCAGAGTTATTTTTAATATTGACGCAGAGTTATTTTAATGAATGTTGCCGCAAAGTTATTTTTTAGACTGATTTGTTGTCTAATTGATTGCAGAGGTATGGATTGTTACCCTCCTAGGCTTTCCAAAGATTGTGGAAGATGTCATCTTCAACTCACTAGCATGAACCATAATTTTTTTTTCTCCAAACTTACGAGTATGAAAGTGGATATTGGTGGAGATGTTTGGAATGCCTTGAAGAAATCATCTCTTGGTATTTTTCTGAAGCTACATGATATTGACATAATGGCGGAGAAGTTCATTTGGTCATCCTACTATGTTCATTTCTTCCTCACACACCAGTTGGTTGTCAACAATATTCATGAGATTTGGTCCTTGATTGATGGTCGACCAATCAGATTTTTGCTGCACGAATATAAGGATATCACAGGTCTTAATTGGGATTATCAAGATTTTTGGAAAGAGGTGAAAGTACTTTCAGGGGATGGTCCGACTTGGGAGGAATTATTGTGTGTTTTAAAACGTTGTCAAAGTGAGAGTTGGAATAAGGAGAAGAGGTTGATGGTAGGAAGGTTATGCCTCTTACATGTTGAAATATATGACATAAATCATTACTCATTATTCATTAAAAATTACATTTACATGATTGAAAAATACGTCTCAAAAATATAGATCTAACTTTAAAAAAGGCTTTGAGTGTTATATTAAAAATATGATTATATCTATCTACACTAATTAATTTTAAGTTAAAAACTGATGAAACTTGATTATAAAAATACTAGAAATAACTTCTAAGGATTTCCTGTAAAGTTTTTTTTCTACGAAAATAATGTCAATTTAAAGCTTTTATCAAGAAAAAAAATGTCGATTTAAAGCTTTAATAAAAAAATCATTTTTCTTAGAAAGCATGTCGGCTGTGTAGTATAATTATAAACTAAAAATCCATGGGACAAAAACAAAAATTCTTAAACTCCTTGTCGTTATAATTATTTTAATTATTATAATTTATCATGTATCAATTTAACACTGGACTTGTGATTGAAATTTGTTTTTCTTGTTTTTATATATAAAGGTTACACACTTACACGTCACACAATTGTAGTCAGGCTTTTTCTAAATAAATTATTATTTTTTTAAAATGCAGAAGTTCTAGACTTTTTAATCGGGAAAAATATTAAAAAAACTGAATTTTCAAATTGAGAACGTTTAAAGTCTTAACTTTCAAAATACCATTTAAATATTCAGGTTTTTCGTTGACTCGTAATTAAATAGCAAACTTTCGTTGACTAAGCCACTTGAAGCACGTCGTTAAATTGACGTTTACGGTGTTAAAACATCCGTTAGCAATTTTCATTTAATCAAAACAACGTCATTTCAAGTTTTATTAAACTTCATCAACTTTCAAATTATGCACGTTTAAATCCTCAACTTTTTTTTAAAATGTCGTTTAAATGCCCAAGTTTCCGTTGACTTCATAATTAAATACCTAACTTATGTTGACTATGTCATTTGAAGCATGACTTTAAATCAAGTGACGCAGCACATTTACGGGGTACAATTACCTCTTAGCAGCTTCAGTTTAATCAATACGACCAATGTTCCGACATATATTTATCATTTGTCTTCTCTTTCTACTTCTGGTCACTTCATCGAGATCCAACCATAATCAAAGAGTAAAATATCTTCTCAAATTAAAATCTATCTTTGGAGAAACATAATCCAACGAAGTCTTGGCCATCTTGAATTTCTATAAAATTCCCATAGAATTCTCTCTAAAACCTCTCATGAGATTGATTTTTTAAAGTGTTGGTGATAAATAATTAAATTTTAATTTGTCAATAACTAATTAAATTTTATTTAATATTCACTTGGAAGTCAAATAACTGATTCGATTTTTTATACTTACCATTTCTTTTTTAAAGCTTTACAGAGTTAAAGCTCTAACATTTTGATTGGGAAAATAGCTTTTTTAACCTTGAAAGAGGCATATGCTAGCACTTTAAACTTAGAAGGTATTACACTAGCACTTTAAACCTTCAAACTATATTTACTAACACTTTAAATTTTGAAACTACCTCCGCGTTTTCTCCGCTTTAAAATTAATTACAAAATAGTTACAGAAAAATTGAGGGAATTTTCTATAGTAATCTGACAGATTTCCCAACAAAATAGTTTCGTCAAAATTTTAGAAAATTAAATGACTATATCAATGTGCATATTTTCCAACGGTCACTTAAAAATCTGTCAGAAACTGTTCGACGGATTGCCGATTGAACTATTACATCAAAAATCCGTCGAAATCTGTCAGTTTTCCGTAATTTTTTCTTGTAGTTACAGAATTTTGACGTAATAGTTCTGTCGATAATCCATCGAATAATTTCTAACGTATTTTTGAGTAACCATAGGAAATCCATGGGAAAATATGTAGGTTGATATAAACTGTTTTAATTTTAAAAATTCTGATGGAAAAATTTTGTCAAAAATCCATCGGATTACCATCAAAACTTTTCGTCATATTAACATCAGAAATTCTGTTAGTTCTCCGGTAAGTATTTTGTAAACATTTTATGGCCAAAAAACACAAGAGATAGTTAAAAACAAAATCAATGAAGGGAAGCTAGATCCATCAACACAGAAGCTCAATCAAAGAAAATTGAAGAGAAATTGAACGGAAAACAAAATTCCAATGAACAAATCACAAATCGCGATAACAAGAAATTGAACAAACCGGTAAAGAGAAATGACCGGGAGACTCATCGCCGATCTCCGATGAAGAATCCGGAAGCTCACGAGAAAAGCTCTTCTACTATATTAAACTTTGGTGATCGAAAGTTCAAGATGAGAGAAAGAGAGATCAGAGATTATCGTTTTCTTATAATAAACCAAAAGAGTTTGTTACAAAACTTAACTACAAACTTATGAATCGTTTAGCTTATATATACATCATCATTAATCAGCACTAAACAAAGGCTGAGATAACCAACATAACCGGTCAAACCAGATACAGTAGAACCTCTATAAATTAATACTAGATAAATTAAAAAAACTCTCTAAATTAATAAAATTTTCTGGTCCCAAGTTTGGCCAATGTAATAATTAACAAAATTTGATAAATTAATATGATAATTTTTTTTTGAAAATCATATATAAATTTATGGTCCCATCATAAGCATAAATTAATAATCATATAAATTTAATGTATATAGATAAGATATTTTTGTGAAATATGATTTTAGTGTTATTTCTTTACTACTAAATTTGTAATTTTGTTGGAGTTTATCTCTATTTTTTTCTTAAAATATCAAAATATATGATATTATCTTCTTATAATGCATTTCAAAAAAAATTACATACAATGATTATTTCCTAATGTGTAATTGTATCTAAAATATTAAAGTATTGTCTTTATTTTCTACTTTCGATAGAAAGTTTTCTGAAATTCGAAAAAACTCTCTATAAATTAATAATTATTAATTTATCGAGAAATTAATACCTTCTATAAATAAATAAAATTTTCTGGTCCCAACATTATTAAACTATAGAGGTTTTAATGTATCATAATAAGGCTTGGAGCAAATTGTACATTACTAAACTTCAAAAATGATTGCTTACTGCTAGAAATTTATGGAATTTTGTGTCAATAGAACAATGCTTCAACATTACCATATCATGGTCGTTCATTTGAATCTGATACTTCCATTATGTTAGGTTAAAAAGAAATGTCTGGAAAGACTATTTAAGTCTCTATGACTTAAAGATAAAACTATTGTTAATTAGCTTACCAAAAAAATGAATTGTTTTGTATGACTGGGTTTTCTGAAAAGTCTTTAAAGAGACGAACACGGACACAAACTATGTAGTTTTAATATGATGATGACTTCTCACCTTAACACTTTTATGATATTATGTCCGATGTGGAAAATTGTCTGTGGACAATGAGCTACAAAACATCAGCTTATCATCAACTTTGATAACCTAGCTCACAAAATTACTTAAAGACTTTGTTATTTCATATTCGATATGTTGAGCAAAGTTATAACTATAAAAAAGTTATTAGAAAATTTAAATACTTGAAACTGAATGTAAATGTTATTATTGATAAAAGAATTTAAGAGATTGATTATGATTAAAAAAATATTTGTCTTTCAATATGTTTCAATGTTTTTAGCTTGAAAGACCAAGGTCACATTGGTTGGGTTGTAACAATAGTTTCAGTCTTTTTGTGCACGATGGTTTAAGCATATATTACCTTAGACACTAAAAAAATTGTGCATTCTTTGAACTGATCTCAAAACAATTTAGTTAGCATATATATAGTACCTTAGATCTCTAAGTTACATTTAATAAATATACATCCTTTGAAATGTTGTCTCTTTCGAGAACGCAAAAGAGGAATAAAACATTTTAACAAAAAAAAGAAGATACATCCTTTGAGTTCTGTCAAATGTAGAGATTTCGGATAACATTTTTTTTTTTGCAAACTTACCTCTCAGAGTTAGAACTAGCCATGCGAGTTCGGTTATTTGGTTGGGATTGGTCCAATTTTTTTGTTTTATTCGGAATTGGAAATTTCTTCTGAAACTAAACAAATTAATTTCCGGTTCGGTTTGGTTCAGAAATCGGTTATTTTTGGTTATTAGAATCTTACCTAATTGAACCGAATAATTTTCAGTTCGGTTTGGAAATCGGGTATTTTAGGTTATTATCGGTTATTTCCGGTTTTAGTCCGATAAAACAACATTTAATCATCAAATACACACCAAAGTCACGACCAATACAACTTATGAACTTATATCTAACATCAATCTGTCATCTAACTCAGCAACCCATTTTCTTTGTGATCCAATCTCGTCGACAAGTATCTAATAGGTGTTGTCTTGACTAGATGACATCTACAACAAAAGATAATAAATCCAAGTTAATAAACAAACAACTTTAGAAGCAAGTGAGAGACTAAGAAAGATTGAAAATCTGAAATCGGAAAAACTCTGAGAGATTTATCACCAAACTCAAACCTAAATCTTAAATCGGAACTAAGAGACTCAATTTCAAAGAACATTCCCAAACTCAAACCCTAAGAGACTCAATTTCAGAGAACATCCCCAAACTCAAACCCTAAATCTGAAATCGGAACTAACCAACAATGAAAGCAACTAAGAGACTGGAAAATGGAAGCAATCTTTGACACAAAACAACAGTTAAAGCTTTCATACACAACTAAACAATTTTGGATCAAACCTAAACCCTAATTCTGATTTTAAAAAATCAACAAAGATATGCTCAGAAATTGAGAAAGAGTAACTAACCTTAGGAAGATAGAATGAAGATTGACTTAGGGAGAAGAGTGAAATGTTAGGATTAGAGATAGGTTAGACTTATATACTTAGGTTAAATATCGGTTCTGATCGGTTATCATGGAACCAAACAGAACCGAAGCAATAACCGAACAAAACTAAAATTTCTTCCGATGGGTTTGTCCCTCATATCCGAACCCTATCAGAATGCCCAAATCTTCGGTTTGGTTCGGTCAAACCAGTTCGGATTTTATCCCAGGGCTAGTTAGAACAGACCACAACATTAAGGAAACTACATTAGCATGAACTACAAATGAGATAGAAATAAATCTGTTTGCATTTTATAAGTGTTCGAATTCGAGGTAGAATTTATTTTAATGGAGTGGAATTGTAATACAGTGAAACCTCGATAAATTAATACCTCGATAAATCAATAATTTTTTCTAGTCACAAATTGATAGTTTAACCTAAATATTATCTCTATAAATTAATAAACACGATAAATGAATGAAATATCTTAAAATAATTGATCCCAATGTTATTAATTTATAGAGGTTTTATTGTTTGATCATCATTATGTTGATGACTTCCTTTCTTTTGTTAAGGCCCAGATAGCGCATCATGAGCTCTGGAGGTGATGGCATATGATTGCACGTTGTTGACCTTTCCATTTGATTTAAAGTTAAACTCCATTTGGATGTGGTCTCTCTTCGGGTTTGGTATGCGTTTATGGTACCTGTTCCTTCTTTGATACTTAAAGAAAAAATCAAGTGCATTATAACTGTAAAATAAGTACTTATAACCGTACACTTAGACTACGGGTGAGCATAAGATTTTCCAAATATTTAAGGAACTCGTAAGTGTGACTCACTTGAACTAGGGATGTAGTTTATGAATGTTGTTCCTCAACACCTGAGCTTCTTACAGTCTCTTTAAAATCTTTCTCCACGATATATCATGCATTATCAACCTTTGGCATAGACAAAGCATTATACTGCAACATGAATTTTCAAAGCTTAGTTAAACACTTTCACTACTTAGCTTCGGTTCAATAGGAGCATTTACTACATGTCTCTCAGGACAAGTCGCCGCAAAGTGTCCCTTCTTATGACATCTATAACAAGTTATTTCCTTGGATTTAGAAGATTTAGAAGACTTAAAGTGTTTTAACTCGCCGTTTGGTTCAACTTTTGAACTTGGATTTTCCGTCAGAGCTACGGCTTGTGGCATTAATTTTTGCTTCTCCTTCTTTTCTTGAGATGTTGGATTGGACTCAGTCTGCATCTTTAGAGCAGGTGGGGAATTTTTCCTTGGCTTGGAGCTGTAAGCATCTTTTGGTGTTGCTTTTGGACTCAGACTAGTTGCAAAAATCAGTCTCCTCGGCTTGGGATTGGAGTAAAGCTTTACGTAGTGCTGGCGCATATTGTAAATGTCCCTTACAAATTCATCACGCATAATGTCCTTCATTTATTCCCAAGTGGCTTCTGGTACTTCGTGATCAAGTCTTATGTAGGCATCTTGATCACAATGCCTAAAAGCATCATCGGTTAGAGTTTCTTCAGCAATGAGGGTTCTCTCTTCTTTAGAAGTGTCATTCGATGCAAACCAGTCTTCCATGTCGTCTTCCCACTGTGTGTAGGCGTCTGGTCCTTGGCTATGACCTGAGAAGTTGATGTATCGAGGCTCTTCAACCATGGATTCATCCTCCTTGGTGTATGCGTCTCTATAATCATCACTTCCAGCCTCACTTTTGACTTCATTCTCTTTAGCAAACTCTTCTTGAGACCTTTAGATTCAGTCTCTTCTTCATGGTTGAAGTAATGAATCTCACACCATGGTCTATCCTCTTCTTCACGTTCTAAACCAGTCTCTTCATAGTTTTCTTCTTCATCAATCACATTTTCTGATTGTGTCTTGTCCTCGTGGTTGATTTGGGAGTTGTCTTCGTGAAAACTTGATTCATTTTATTCGTAGTGGTTGGTGTTGGAGCTAACTTCATCTCGCCATGATTCTTCTTCATTATTGTCTCTAAGCTCATCGGTTTGGTAAGTTGTCTCCTCAAACTCATCAAACTCACCATAGTTGTTGGGTTCTTTTTCATGAAAATCTTCTTCTTCACGGCTGATTTCTGAATGATCTGGTGGTTCCGGCTCAAAGTCTGATTCACTTCCGGTGTTGAAGTTTGGATATTCATCTCAAGGCCATGGCGGTGCCTCATAGTCAGCTTCTTCATCACGTTCATAGGATTCTCCTGTACTCAATTCAGTTCAGTACCTCCTCCCCAAAAATTGTTGTTGTCTTCTTCTTCACTCCATAAGGAGTCTTGCTCTTCACCCCAATCAATCTCAGAGGTGTTAAAATCACTCCTTTCTTCCTCTCCATCAGTCTCAGAATTTCTCCTTGAAGGTTTTCCCGCAAAAACAAAAAGAGAAAAGAGAAGGTTAAATCAGAAAAGGAAAACAAATAATAATAAAGCAACAGATTAAATCTCTAATTTCTTCTTCTTCTTCTTTTTGAATTTTCGAATCGATCAAATAATGAAAGAAATATGCAGATACTAACAAGACACAAGATTGAAATAAAAATGAAAACAGATGCAAGACACGAACTGAGACTTGAAACAGAGCTAG
The DNA here is from genome assembly GCA_028015245.1 of Cardamine occulta. NCBI lineage: Eukaryota > Viridiplantae > Streptophyta > Magnoliopsida > Brassicales > Brassicaceae > Cardamine > Cardamine occulta. The sequence goes on from CM051367.1 coordinate 4,988,728, forward strand.
CAGCACTAAATCCTAATTATAAACCCTAATTTTTTTATATTTTTTTAATTGTTGATTAGATGAGACAACAATCAATATGCAGAGATGAATAGGTGATGATATGATGCAACAAAAAACATGAGTGACACAGAAACAATTTCGAATAGCAATACGAAACTGTAAACAATAAAAGGAAAAATCAGACAAATTAATTTGTGTGGGGTTTTCTTTTGATAAATTCGAAACAAATAACAAACAGAGGCAAATAAAAAAAATTCGGTTTTTATAACAGTACTGAAGCAAGATTTTAATGAAAATTGAAACAACAAAACAGAAAATTGAAAAGAGATAAAGGTTGGATGAACACAACCTGATGGATAGGAGCTTTTGAAGCTCTGATACCAGATGATATAACCTCAGAATCACACCAAGTTTAGATCACTTGATGATCAAGGAATTCCAAACTTTTGACTCTCGTAAGGTAGGATTGAAGACAGAAATGGGGGTGAAGGGATGATTGACTCACTCAATCGATGAACAAACCAACTAGATGAATCCCTCAACTAATTAAATTTGCACATTCAATATAACTTAGAAAATCACTCACTAAGAACTAAGGAAACAACACAAGAATTCGCAACTTGTGAAAAGAGAAAAAACACTGTTTTCTTATTAATTTTTAGAATTCGATTGAAGGTGATTTACAATGAGAACGAAACTGAGATTTTATAGGCTCGTTTACAACATTCTAATGGCTAGAGAAACAGAAACAAATCGCAGAAATTGAATGAGAGAGCCGTTGGAATAATAAAGAGAGAATCCGTCCAAATAAGGCAATTGGTGAGGTGTCTTGAGCCTTGAAAGCTTGGGTGCGAATCCATGATTCTTTGGGATATCTAGAGCTTTAGAATGAAGCTTCAGAATGCATAAAAATGATAAGATAAAGAGCCGTTGCTGATTGATCTCCTTTGGTTCCAGATATAGTAAGTAATGACTTTGCATGTTCTTGTGTGGTAAGGTGTACGAAGACTCTAGTGGTAAAGATTCTAGAGTATCTCCTGGGTTAAAAGAGAACCCTCTTATGCTCATAGAAGGTCTCCAATTCGTGGCTTCAGCTGATGGTAAGTTAGGTGCAAGACTTTCCTTATTTACACCTGGTTTTGATCCTCCTTGGATAGCTCTTAAACCAACTCGTACCAGGGCTGATTTAACTCGACAAATCAGCTTAAAATAGATGGTTTCCTGATGAAATTTTTTGGATAGGCTGAATGCTCGAGTGTTTTCTTAGTATGCCAGCTCTTCTTGTTCTTGTTCGTCGTTGGAATTGGTTCTCCGGGTGTCTTCGTAAAATAGCTCGGTCTGGCTAGGATTTAACACAAAAAAAGTCTTCAAAACATGTGGTTCTGAGTGAATCTTTGATGGTAGCTTGTATGCTCGAGTAGAAGTTGAGTTGGAACATGCTCCTCTTCGTTCCTCTTCTCCGGTACGACATTTCTTGTCTTCGGGACGCTTAACTCTGGTTGGTTGGATTAGCTCCTCGTTTAGGATGATTCTGATGACCGCATCACTCGTTGGATAAAATGATGAGGGTTTAAAAGAGGTGGGTGCCCATCTCACATAGGTTTATATATGGTTAACCCTATTGGGTTTAGGATACCGATGGTGTTTTTATTTATTAAAAGAATAAATATTCAAAATTATTTTATCATAAAATGTTTATCAGATTTTGTTTTATAATTTTAAAAAATAGTTAAAGTAACTTTTTATTCTTTTAACTTATTTAAAAACATGTAAGATTACATTTTCCACCAAAAACGTAAAATATATTTTTCTGCCAAATTCCAAATTGCAAAATTTCTCGTTTTTTTCAAAATCATGATTCTGTGATTTCTCACAAAAAACGTAAAATCTCTTTTTTCCGTCAAAAACGTAAAATTGCATTATTTTCTCGTTGTTATGTAGAAATCTTGATTCCATAATTTCTCGCCAAAAACATAAAATCCTGTTTTTCTGCCATAACTGTAAAATATTGTTTTCCACCAAAAACGTAAAATATTGTTTTTCGCCAAAAACATAAATTGCAGTTTGTCTCGATTTATGTAAAAACATGATTATGTGATTTTCTGCCAAAAACGTCATATCTCTCCAGCCAAAAACAAAATTTCATTTTCTCTCATTTTATGTAAAAAACATGATTCCGTGATTTTCCACCAAAAATGTAAAATCTCGTTTTTCTGCAAAAATGTAAAATTGTATTATTTTCTCGTTTTTATGTAAAAACCATGATTCCGTGATTTTCTGCCAAAAATCTCGTATTCCCGCCAACCATGGTTTAATATAATTTTTATCATCAAATATTTTAATTTTGAATTTATAGGAATTGATTGAGTTCATATTTTAAATAATTTTAGTATGAATAGTATTTAAGAACTATTTAAAGAAATTAATATAATATTAAATTAAACATAAAATAAAAAATAAACATATGAAATATACTTAGGTACCCGTGGGTAACCCAAACAGTGCAAAGTTTTTTTAGGGATTTTTTGAACAGAGTTTTTTCTGGAAGGGTTTTTTTTTTCTTGGTAAGGGTATGATAGGGTAAAATTATCCATGACAACATCCCTAGATATCGACTATCACACACAAAATCAAAAACAAAAACTCAACAATCTCTGAAGTTTCAAAGTAGTAAGTGTCTCGAGAGTGTCATAAAATTAAAGGTCATTAGAATTGATTGTCAAGTGTCTACAAAATCAATTGATAATGGATTAAATCTTGGGACTCTTGGATCATAGAACCTTAGGACACTACAGCAGATTTAAAGAGTTGAGGAAATAAATGTTTATCTCGAATCCACTTGTTTCTTTCTTTAACCGTTTATGTTCTTTAGTTTCAATCAATTATGTAGTGTTACTGATTTTATGCTCCTACATTCTTATCTCTTTGAAAAATTTTGCAATTGTTTATTATCAATATTATCACCTCATTTTCTTGAAAATCAAAGTCATTTCATGACTTTATTTACTATGTAGTAAAGAGGAATGCCGGAAAGTGTGGAGGCCTGGCAAGATTTGCGGTTACACCTCCAGAAAAAGTCACCATCGAACCTAAGACATTATATTGTATTTTAGTAAAAGCTTGGCAAGAGATCAAGTTGTTAAACTCTCAAGAGGAATGGGTTAAAGCATACGAATCAGGATGATGCTTGATGGACACCCCACGTTTGTGATTGGAGATCCCAAAATCTAGGTTCAAAGGGAAAATAAAATCAAGTTGATTTAGAATTAAGCATTGTAAGACTATGTCTATACACAGTTCCTAAAGATAAAAATAAACAATGCTACATGTATGTGTCAAGGCTAAGCGTTGGCTTTCAGTGATACCATAGTTTTGAGATATTAGTAAAATATTACAAGATGCTTCTAAAAAACAAAGCTAATGGATAATCACCTAGTGAGTGTGAAATGGGATCGTTTCTAGGAGAATGAAAGTAAGGTTATATTCTCCAAGTTCACTTATGAATAACCAGGAATGTTCAAGGCCAAAATGAACACAATAGAGAATTAAGTTCTATGAGAAAATGTCACTGCGTGATACATGTTGTCTCGATTTACATCAAAGTCTGGGTGGTTCAAGACATCATGTTCACATCCTAGCTGAGTAAATCCGACATATATAAAAAAATGATTGGTTCAAAGCTGAAAAATGCTACCTTTCAGAGATAGTAACATTTTCGTGTACTCTCGAATGAATGTCTAGTCTAGTCAAGTCGTATCTAGTCTAGTCAAGTCAAGTTAAAGTTTACTTTGTTAAACTTTATCGAGTCTTCATATGTTTAGTATCATTTCTATTCATGTGGGGGATTGTTGGGACGATTTTTAACTATGTTAATTCGGCTTAGTTAAATCGATTTGGGTCTTAATGGTTAAAGCTCATGTGTGGTTCAAGTTGAAGTAACGTATAGAACAAGAGAGAAGTCTCATATGTTTCTCACAGTCCCTGAAAATCAGTTTTCATGGAGATTGTGGCTTCATCAAGTCACCCACTTCTCCTTGATTCAAGGCTGACATGGTTTTGATCGTTGGTTGATCAAAAACCTCCATATAAACAAGAGCCTCTCCTTTGTTTAGATATCGACTATCACACACAAAATGAAAAAGAAAAACTCAACAATCTGTCAAGTTTCAAAGAATTAAAGGTCGTTAGAATTGATTGTCGACACTACTGCAGATTCAAAGAGTTAAGGAAATAGATATTTATGTCGTCTCCACTCGTTTCTTTCCTTAACCGTTTATGTTCTTTAGTTTCAATAAATCTTGTAGTGTTGCAGATTTTATGCTCCTACATGATACATGATTATGATTAGTGGAGATGAAGAATTGAATGAAGAACCAAGTGAAGAAGAGTTTAAAGCAAACAGTTAAGTGGTGGAATTAAACGGAGGGTTTGAATGAGCGGAGGAAGGTTGACTAATCATGACTGTTGATGGAGTAAAGAGAAGAGACACATGGATGGGGGATATGGTGATAGGTTGTTGTGAAGACAGTTAGACGCATACAAAAAAATTATTCATGCCATTGTTTTGGGTTCTCAAATTGGAGTATAGAGGTCACAAATACCCAATTTGAGCAAGAAATTGTCAAACTCTCTCAGTCCAAGAGCATGGGTGAGTATATCCGCTAATTGGTGTTTGGTATACACATATTGTTGTGAGATAACCCCTTGCAAAATTTTATCACGAATAAAATGACAATCCTTCTCAACATGCTTTGTGTGCTCATGGAATACCGGTTCCAAACAGTGAACACCAAGTGTGTATGCAATTCACGTAACTACAATGTTTCACTCACCGTATCGGCCATCACCCTATATTCTGCCTCATTCGAGGAGTGCGACACTTCATCTTGTTTACGTGTTTTCCAAAAAATATTTGAGCCTCCAAGTTGAATAAACCAAGCCGTGACTGAGCGCCTAGTGAGAAGGCATCCTCCCCAGTCCGAGACACTTTCATGCAGTCAGCTTCAAATCTGAATCAGCCCTCAAAAGAATCCTTTAACTTGGATTGCCTTTCAAATAATATACCACTTTTACTACGGCATCCCAATTGGCAGTCCTAGGTGATTTGATCAACTGAAAAATCACATGTATAGCATAAGAAAATTTTGGACGAGTGACACCCACATAAATCAAATATCCTACCAACCACCAATAGCAAGACGGATTTGGAATTTCATCTCCTTTCGCAAGTGCCAATTTGTGATTTTTTTTTATTGGATGAAACACTGGCTTGGCATCAAGTAACCCAGCTTCTTAAATAATATCAAGAGTGTACTTTCATTGACACAAATACATACCAATAGGACTCTGAGTAACCTCAGTGCCTAAGAAATACTTCAAGATCTCTAGATCCTTTACATGAAAGCATGAACTCTCAAGTAGTCTTTGAATACTTGTATAATTTCCAAAGAGTACCTTGGTCTTTCTCTACTTCATATAAAGCTTAGGAAACTGGAATACTCTCCTCTCATTCACAAGATAAAATCGTGCCTACATAATAGGACGGTTAAATCTCTCTCCTTTCCATGAAAAATGCAACTTATCACCTCAATTATTTATAGCTTGGTGAACTTCTGGCTATCAGCTTTTTTCTTTTTAAAAGGTGTCTCAAGGAAATTCAATGTGTACTAGTTTTTTGTAGGCTTGTAATTTGGAGAAGAAAATCTCCTTAAAAATATCTTCGCAAGACTTATGCCTTCCAAAAATTAAAGGTGGATTAGTCCTTATGAACTTTGTAATGTGGAATAAGGTGCTAAATCATAGGCTACTATGACTACTTATCTCTGATAGTAGTTCATTATGGATGGTGTGGAATAGAGAGCAGATGTTGAAGAGAATAAACATTTGGGCTGTTGGGGTTCAGAATAATTTATCTTGATTTTGGAACTTTATCATGCCGCTAAGACCTTTGGCAATGGACTTAATATCATGCAAAATTTGGGATGGTAAGCAAGCAAATTATTAGTTTGATCATTGGACTTCTCTAGGTCCGTTAATTGAATTTGTAGGTATAAATGGGCCAAAAACGTTAGGCATTCCTATCACTGCAACTGTAGCACAGAGTACAAACTCTATGGGCTTGAGATTACCTTCAAGAGGAGCCCGCTGCCAAGCTCTGAGTGCATTGCACCGCAACCTGACGACCACTGACCTACCTCTTGCTTCTAGAGGTCCATATTACTTCAGTTGGGGACTTTCTTCTGCCAGTTCAACAACCTTCTCTACCAAAAAGGCTTGGGAGTACCTAAGACCATATGCACCTAAGGCTCCATGGGCATAGGTGGTATGGTTTAAAGGCTCGATTCCAAAACATGCCTTTACATTTTGGACGACTAATCTTGATAGGCAACCTGTCTGAGCAAGACTAGTTACATGGGGTATTAACATGTATCCTCTTTGTTTTCTATGCAATCTGCAAACTGGAACAAGAGATCACTTGTTTCTACATTATGAATTTTCTGAACACTTATGGGAGCTGGTCCTCCAGTGCTTGGGACAGCCAAGGTTTGTTTTCCAAAATTGGAACACTATGATCACATGGCTATCTTCTACCTCTTATGCTATTCCATATAAGCTTAAGCTCTTGGCGTCACAAGAAACTATTTAACTCCTTTGGAAGGAATGCAACAACCCGCTTTTCAATAGCTCCACTGTTTCACCGACTTCTCTCAGTGCCGGCCTTGAGCCCAAGCAATATAATCTTGGGTTTGCGGCTTTAATCTTATTATATATTTATGCCGCCGTCAAAATTTCAAACTATAATGTTAGCCTAATGTTTAAAGCTTATGTAAGTTAAGAAGAGGTGTGTATGATTCCCTTGTACAACAGATTTAGTCTTTTTAATTTTGTTGCTTTTATCCCTACGTTTATCAGCGCCAGCCCTGCCTGCTCTGTTTGTACAACTGAATCATTCCATAAGAGATTTTTTACCGGCCAAGAGAACTCGCAAGGGCTGTGCAAGGCTCTTATCTCGTTGGTTGCCTATTCGGCTATTCCTAGTTGTCCAAGCTCGTAAATTTCACTAATTCTTGATTGGCTCTCTTTATTTATTTTTTTTTATTTTGTGTCCCAAAGAAGCTCTTCGCTTAAAGCTCATGTTAAACTCATGTTCCATTGGATAATATGTTTTATATTTTATTGAAAAACAAACTGAATCTATAATAGAAATTGAAATTAAACTACGGTGAAGCAATCAACATGCTCGAAGACAAGAGTGAAAGAGTTCTTTTTGGTTTGATTCTTGGAGCTCTCTTGGCTGTATTCATGATAAACTTGGAGATAGAGTTTGTATTGATATGTGGATCCCAATATACACCACAGTGGGCGAGGTGATGGCTAGGACTCGAAAAAGAAAGCATAGGTCAGTTTTTTAAAATCTGGTCAAAGAGGAAGTAAGGTAACAGAGGCTCCAAAGGATAAGGAATGTGACGTCACTTTATGGAAAGGAAAAAATGATCACTACCATGAGAAGTTCAAATCAAAGGAAACATGGTAGCAAATCCGTGTTGCTTAGCCTTTGATGGAGTGTTACAAAGGGATATGGTTTTCTTATTCTACTCCTAAGTACTCTTTCATTACTTGGCTAGTTACAAATAACAGAATCTCCACAGGAGAAAGAATGATAATTTGGAACCAAAATACGGATACCAGCTGCATCTTATGTCAGAATCTGATGTAGACAAGGGAACACCTTTTCTTTTTGTGCCCTTATTCATTGAAGGTGTGGGACGATCTGGTAAGACAGCTTCTCCATGACAAGTTTTCAGCAAACTGGAGGGAGATCTTCAAACTCACTACCGACAACAACTTAGACAAAACAAAAGCTTTTATCTTAAGGTATGTGTTCCAAAACACTATCTATTCCATCTGACGGGAAAGAAATGAAAGAAAGCATGGCGAACAACCATCACCGACTGATATTGTGAAACTGATAGACAAAAACATTCGGAACCGGTTAAGCACAATCCAGAGTGATGGAGATTCGAAGTATGCAAGCGGTATTCAACTATGGTTTGCATCAAGACTTTGGAATTGTGTTAAATTCAAAAAATTATGCATTAATTTCTAACAAACGTTGGTTTTTTCTTTCAATATAATTTAACATGAATTCATAAAAAAAAAAAAAAAAGAGTGAAACAATTCAATTTTGATAGACGCTACGAATATCAAAATTAAGGTCGTACATTCAAGAAAAAGATTCGAAAATCTGTAGAATGAAAGAAAAAGACTATAAAGGAAGAGAAAAATAAATATAAAAAAGATAATAAAGCTTTTATTCTTTCTTAAAAGAGGTCATTGTTATTCATCCGCCTTATTGTTCTACTCTACTCGATTTCTTGTGCATGAACCTATACTGTCTCTCTTAATCATATAAAACCATCCGCCGCCAATAATTAATCGTGCTTTCTTTTAATTTTGATACGAAACATGTTTTGTTTCTTAAGTACTGGAAAAGGATGAAAAAACTAGCTAGGTGCTATGAACTTGAATTTCAACTATAGTCCAAAATCAGTAGTCGACCAAATAACTTAACAAATTAAGCACGGCAGCTCAAAAATGAACTGTGGATATTAAACATGCACGTCAATCACTTCCTTATGCCCGTCACGTGTATATATATTCACTCACATACTTTCATTCTCTATAAGTTCCTCCAAGGTTTTGGGAAGCCACAATATATACATACCCTCTTCCCCGACCCTTAGAAGATTTTAAATAATTTGGTTAGATAATTTCAATACTCATCTTTGGCCTATGGAGGCAGGTTCGTCCCAAGTGTTGAGAAAAGGTGCATGGACTGGTGAAGAAGACAGTCTCTTGAGGAAATGCATTGATAAGTATGGAGAAGGCAAATGGCACCAAGTTCCTTTGAGATCTGGTATATGTTATTTACACACACACACACAGAGATATATATATATATATATATGTATGTGCGTGTATAATATTCATTTTTCTCTGTATCTATCATGTGAAAATAGAATTACATCCGAGCACACAAATCATTGGTTTCTTGTGTGTGTGTTAATGGACCCATCTTGGTTTCATGCTTTTAAAGTTGTTTATGAAAAAGTTTTTATACTGTTCATATTTATGTTGAACAAAAAGAAGATTTTGTTAAAAATTAAAGAGAAAATGTGTATTATGTTTATTTATGTTACATATTGCTAGCCTCTTCTTTTCAAAAAATGAAAAATGAAGAAGAAGTAAAAACTAAAGGTAAATTATTTTATTGGTTAAGTCTTTTAGTAAATGAATTCAGTTCAAAATTTAGTGTACGAACACGTGTTTAGGTGTGAATAGTGCATTGCTTCTATTGGTGTGCATAGATTCTTCATGATAATGATAAATATATAAAGGAGACACAAAAAGTCTTAATTAATTAATAGGTATAAAATAATGTCAATTATTGTTTTTGTAGGGCTAAATCGGTGCAGGAAAAGTTGTAGACTAAGATGGTTGAACTATTTGAAGCCAAGTATTAAGAGAGGAAAACTTAGCTCTGATGAAGTTGATCTTCTTCTTCGTCTTCATAAGCTTCTAGGAAATAGGTAATGTGACTCATGCAATGATATTTATTTCGAGAGCCATAAGTTCAATACAAATAAATCATATATATTGTTTCATAATGCTTAGGTGGTCTTTGATTGCTGGTCGATTGCCTGGTCGGACCGCTAATGATGTTAAAAATTACTGGAACACCCATCTAAGTAAGAAACATGAACCGTGTTGTAAGACTAATATCAAAAAGAAAAACATGATTTCCCAACCTACCACACCGCTCCAAAAAATTGATGTTTTAAAGCCTCGACCTCGATCCTTCTTCGTTAACAATGGTTGCAACCATCTCAATGGCCTGCCAAAAGTTGACGTAGTTCCTTCAAGCCTTGGAATTAATAACAAAAATGTTTGTGAAAATAGTTGCACATGTAACAAAGATGATGAGAATGATGATTTTGTGAATAATCTAATGAATGGAGATAATTTGTTTTTGGAGAGTTTACTAGAGGAGAGTCAAGAAGCAGATGCGTTAGTTCCAGAAGAGACGACAACTGAAGAAGGGGCCACCTTGACGTTTGATGTTGAGCAACTTTGGAGTATGTTTGATGGAGACACTGTGGAACTTGATTAGTTTTTTTTCTCACCGTTTTGTTTGCGTTTTTGTTTGCTTTTTTGTTTGTAAGGCTTGCTTTTCTATTAATCTTTATGTTTCTATGGATGTTAACATTTTGCAAAAATAAAATAACTTTTTTATATGATTTGAAAATTGGAATTTGTTTTTGAAATTATTTACATAACTGCAAAGAAGAAATATTATTTTCTTAACTTGATTCAAAGGTGAAAGTGTTTCTTAACTTGAACCAACTATAAGAAAATAATATTTCTTCTTTGCAGTTATGTATAGCTAGTTATCTTCTCTGATCAAATATGTATATATATATCACAAATTAAAAAAAAATTTAACTATTTGATTGGAAGAAAATTGGGTTAGCAAAAAGGCAGCTAGGCAGACAGCTCTATTTATAATGTAATAAATTTTTGATCAATTGCAGGCTTAAATACATAGTTATCTTCTTTGACCAAAACAAAGTATATAGTTATTTTCCATATATTTTTAATCAGTTATTTTATTGATACAATCATACAATAGTGGAGGCAAATTAATAAGATTCGAAAAAGGCAGACAGCTCTATAGTCTATTCATTATGTACTAAAAAAAATAAAACAATTGAAATCCTAGGTCATATAGGTACTTGTTTACTCAAGGATATAGATTATATATGTTTGCTTTCATTTCGTCAGTCTTCTCGGTTTTTTTTTTGTTGTTGTTTGGTTATGTATAGGGAAAACACCATAAAAACCCTTCAACTTTATAATTTTTTTATAACTAAAACCTCCAACTATTTGTGTTTCCAAAATAAACATTTAAGTTGATAAAATTTTCTAACAAAAACCTCAAACTATTTTTGTTTCCAAAATAAATCTCTAACTATAAAGTTTTTCTTACTTAAACTTTCAACTTTCTAATATTGAATCTCATTGAGAGGTTACTAACGGTCATCGATAACTCCCGTTAACTATTTTTGTCCATTTTTTTTACGTATTTTTGTTGTTATTTAGTTATTTACTAGGGAGAAAATGAGTTTACAATTATAAAAAATCTATTCATTCATCTAGGGTTCATATTCAAAACTGACGGAGTTAACAAATATTTAACAAGCGTTTGCTGTATTAATTTGAGTTAACGTTGACTATCAATTAACCCTAGATCAGACTCAAGATTAAGTTTTTTCATATATGATTTTTATTCAAAACTGACAAAATTAACAAATAGTTAAGATATGTTTGCGCAATTATCGTTGATCGTCAGTTAACTTTTATTAGGATCAAGATTGAGAAATTGAGAGTTTAAGTAAGCAAAACTTTATATTTGGAGGTTTGTTTTGGAAACAAAAATAGTTTGAGGTTTTTGTTGGAAAATTTTATTAACTTGAATGTTTGTTTTGGAAACACAAATAATTGGAGGTTTTAGTTGGAAAAAATTGTAAAATTAAAGATTTTTTATGGTATTTTCCCCTATGTATATGTGGTACATTCTTAGTATTTTACTATATAAGCTTTGGCAGTGTAACTTGTAGGTGTAAGACTCTTGCAAAAGCCATAATTGACTATAAATGTCGTGTCACCCAAAAGATTAGCGATCAAAATAGATTAAGTAAATTTGAACAACTTAAGAGTAGTTTATCGACATTGGAATATCTTTCTGATATTTTCTCTATAATTCTGTAATTTCTAATTAACCAGTATAGCTAAAACCAACTCTGTAAATCTACTACTTTTAAAGAGTATACTGGACAAGTTAACATAATAAATAAAAAAAGTATGAGTAGTTCCATTGAAAATTAAATACAATTTTTAATGTTAAAAAATACAATTTTGCCAATTTTCTATAGTATACTGTTCATATAAATATTTATTTATATTGCATATTATTTATTAAAAAAAACTGTCTATTTCTCCAATTATCACAAAAATATGTATACAACTGTCTATTTAAGTTTCATAAATATTTTTGGCTGTTTGGGGGGGGGAAAGTGTCGAGTCTTATTGCTTTCAACAAGATACGTGCCAGAGTTTCTTTTAGCAATCATATCCATGTTTGGGCAAAAGTGTTAACATCTCTATATAAAACAGCTGATGTCATCTTCTCATCACTTGTGAAGTACTTTTTCCCCTAAAACTACAAGAAACTCTAGTTTTGAATCCAAAGTCTCTGGAAAAATATGTATAATGAGAATATAATTTTATTTTATTTCTGCTGAAAGATAATATAATTTGTTAATTATGCTAACCACAAAATTTTTAAAGTTAATTGGTGTAATGATCCAAATCTAGATTTTCTATAGAAAAATGACTCTACTACCGTTTTTTTGTTAAATGACTATGGGCCCACATTCAAAACATAGAGAAATAACAAAACCACTATTTCCATTTTTCTTGCAAAATCCACTCCGAGTTAAAATAATATGAACTAAAAAAAAATAAGGCGATATATTAAATGAAGCAATTGATTGAGATTTGAAAAACATAATTGAAATTTTTTAAAATAATAGTGTGACATATTAAAAAATAATTTTTTCTCGGAAAAAAAAATATGCTGATAAAAAAATAAATAAAGAAATCCGACCAAAAATCAGAAAAAAAAAAGAAAAACTCATTCTGCAAAAATTTATGTGATAATAGTTATTTTAAAAATGGCATGAATAAAATACCAAAATATGACATCTGAAAAAAATAGTTTGAAATTAGAAAAAACTATTGTATTTTTAGAAAATAACATATTTCAAGTAACAATAGCATGACATATCGAGAATAAGATGTGCTGACAAAAAAATAAGAAATATAACAAAGAAAGAAAACAAAAAAATATAAGTTTTTTTTTATAAATAGCATGAAATAGAGATGAGTGACGTGTAATGTCATTTACATTTGCCTCCTAACACACACTATTCATCCATGGTTATTTTTTTATAGAAAATGTAGATTTAGGATATTTATTGGTATTACCCAATTTTTTATTTGTAGTTAATATTTTAATTATCATATAAAGTAATTTTTGAGTTTCTAAAAAATTATTGATATTTTAGCACATATTGCGTAAGGAATCTATCTCTGTTATGTAATACAAAATGTTTTTAATGTAATACAAATTTTGGTCTACATTACAAGGCTTCACATTTCCTAACGGAGGTTTAGCTATCATTTTATCCAAAACAAAGCATTTTGCCATTATTACAAAAAAAAAACAAAAAACAAAAAAAACATTTTTACTAAAGAACTGTATAGCATTTATTAATTTGTATCAAACTTTGATTCATAACATACTTTATCAATTGTCTTTGTATCATTTATATCCAAGTTTCTTAGCTACTCTTGTAAATGAAGACACCAACAATGCAAATTAATAAAAGGTTTTAGAAGGAAAACAATAACATATTTTGTTGGTAATTAAATTTTAACTATATAAGATAACAAATAAAAGGTTGCAACAAATGCATGTCAAGAATTTCGATAGAAAATATTTATTAATTTTTCAAGAAAATTTTGAGTAATTAATAACTCAAATTTCATCCATTTAAATTAATATTTTGATTCAACTAGTACTATTTTCTATGAGTTCCGCCGATATAATCTGATTGAGATCAACAACAATAGCTGCTACGTAGTCAGTGGCAAAGGAAATATTTTTTTATAGTGGTCAAAACATAAATATTTAATTTTATAAGGGTCAATATGTTAATTTAGATAAACTTAATATAATTTTTATAACAAAAATACATTAAACTTAAAAATTTATGGGTGTCATATGCCGCTCCTAATTGCTATCTCCCTTGTACGTAACAGCAAGTAAATGTTTTTTCCAAACGAGATGCAAAATTATGACTTGCAAAAAATTGATAAATGATTAGTTAAATTATTGTATATAGAAATATGTTTTCAAAATCTAAGAAAATTTTATTTGCAAAGGAATGTAAGTAATCACTTACAACTTTTAGGAAGTTATCCCAATGAATATATATAATTAATTTTTTTGTCATTCCAATAAAAACTACTACCTCTATTTCAAAAATATATTATGTTTTAGAGGATTTTTTTTGTTCCAAAATAGATACTAAATCTTAGACAACGTACTTTTAACCAAAATATTATGTATTTTGAAATGGAGTGAATAATATAAAAATATTTATATCTAACAAACTTTTGGGAAAGTAATATTCGTCTCCGTCGTAAATACATTAAACCATAAATCATAAATAAAAATGCATGGAAACTTTCGCAACTTTTTGTATCGCTCCTCTTAAAAGAACCTCTGTTTATTAGTTAACTTATTATCATAGGTTTTGGACCATCGTTGTTGTCATGTATCTAGCATACGTGTATTCAGTGAATCACTTACAGCAATAAAGATATAACATACGGCAACGTAATATATTTTTTTGGCAGGACATGACAACTGTTTTTTTTATATATAATTTAGAGGTAGATCCCAGAAATAAGGGGCAGACTAATCCATTAGAGGAGGACATGACAACTTGATCTAACTGTAACCGTTGAAATATTATATTATTTATATATAAGTTCATAGATTGATTATATTTTGTAAGTATATGAGGGAATAATAGCATAAGTTCATAGATTGATTATAATAACACGTGTGTACAGTCATGCCTCACGGGTTTTGCTAATAAGAGCCAACTGAAGCACTGTTACGAGACTTATGATTGTAGACGACACACGTTTTACTGTAAACGTGTTCGCCAATGGATCTACCAAATTCCAACATGTTCAATATTGTCATTTTTTTTTTTGATAAAACATGTTCAATATTGTCGTACATTCAAAAACGTTAATAATTAAATTCAAGGTGATTTGACAGTGGAGTGATTAAAATATCTTATAGAAAAGTCATCGGTAACCTTTGGCGAATCTTATCGGCATCTTTTAGAAAATTCATCGAGTATATATATCTACAAATTTGGAAAACCTTTTGCGATATTAATAATACCAATACGATTCTATTTAAAAGATTGAATCATGGTAAAAATATTATTGAGCATTACTAAGTCTATATTGTTTTTGTTATGTATAAATTATTTCACAAATAATGATCACTGTCGCAGTTGAAGTGGGCGGCTTTTATTGCAAGATTTGTATATTCTATTTTGAGAATGTTTTTCGATGTACTGTTTTAGAATATGGGTTTTTCTATGTATAACTTGTAGATTTAGAAGAGAGTGTACTTTTAGGTTAAGTAAAAATTAGATACACGATTTACCTTTTTGACAGAAGTGGATGATTTGTTAATCAAAGATCTTTTGTTGGTTTTAGTAATCATTTTAAAAAATTCCTCTTTTTTAAAAACCACAAACAGCTAGCAAAATGTTAATTAGCTAAACGTTGGTAAATTAAGTATGTTTAACTATTTAAATAGGTAATAACAAAAAAACTAATGAAATAAAAAATTTCATTGTAGTATAGTGGTAAGTATTCCCACCTTTTAACAAAACAAAAAAAAAACTAATGAAATACGTAGCCGAAGCACTTTATACTCGAATATAAGAGGACAAGAGTCACTCATACAAATCTACAATGCATTAGATGTATAATTTGTAGATAATGTTTTTGAAATATTATTTTAAAAATGTGTCCTTCTTAGGTTAAGTAAGAATTAAATAGACGATTTTACCTTTGACAAAAGTGAATGATTTATTAAGCAAATAGTTTACTCTAAGGTCTGGGCAATAATTAAAAATACATGTATTTGGACCGAACCTGACCCAAAAAATTATGTTTGGATCAGATACCATTATCTATAAATACCCTATTGATTCTCATATCCAAGGTATTTTAGGGTTTGATTCAGTTTGGTAATACCCGAATGAATACCCGATCGTATTCGAAAAATCAGACCTAGACTTACTCTCTTTTTATTGATTAAGTTATTTCAGGTAATTTTTAGGTTACTTCATATCATTTTTAGGTTATTTCAGGGTAATATTTTGGTTAATTCGGATAATGTTTTGGTTACTTGGGGTAAGTTTTAGGTTATTTCAAATCATTTTTATATTACTTCAGATATTTTTGAGTATTTTAGATAAAAATACCTGAACCGAGTTATAACTAAAAATATTTTGGTTGAGGCAAGATTTTATGTGCTGAACAGTATTAGATCCAAATCTGATAAGACCTGGTCCATACCCAATCTAAAAATTATAAATACCTAAATAGTTTATAAATTTATTAACTCGAAAATCCGAAAGATCTGTACCGAACACGAAGGCCGAAGGGGTATCTGAACACTCATGTATATTTACTCTTCTTGGTTTAGTATTCATTTTAACAGTCTCTTATTTCTTAAAACCATAGTACGAGTTATATAATACTCTCTCTGTGCCAGTTTAATAGATATTTTGGACAAAAAGAATTTCTATTTTATTAGATGTTTTGCAAGTTTTTATGCAAAATTTAAATTTTGATTGGTTGAATAAATTACAAGTAAACATTAAATGATATTTTTGTAAGGAAAAATAGATTTCTTAATATATGTGTTATTAGCCAAAACATTTAATAAAAATAGAACTGAAGAAGTAATAATTAGCTGAACATCGGCAATTAAATAAGTTTAATTGCCGAAATATATACGTATCTGAAGCACTTTTTACTCGGAGAGGAGAGGACAAAGTTCCAGACTTCCAGCTTTCCAGGTCCAGCACACAAAAACACTAACCTACCATTCAACTATTGTTATTTGTTAGCTATAACTTACCAGTCATATTTGTATGTAAATTATATCAATGCATACACACACACATTACGGGTAAGATATTAAAACTAATAACACACTAGAGGATATGATGTTTTTCAATCTTTACAAAATCTCTACCATTTCTAACCTTTCCATACAGAATGGTTAGAATGAAAATTGTACATTCATTGAGTCAATTTGTTATCTTTAGAGAATCATAACTTGTTGTGATATATGATTTAGAATTCTTCAGTCAAATCCTATAAAGCAAAACTTCCAACTTAATCAAAAATTAAAGAGAACTGTTTTATAATTTTGGCTCAAGAAAAAATGCTAGTATTAAAAGGGCTGTGCTTTAACAAAATCTTTCCAGATAACAAAGAAATGTCTAAAAAACTATCTATAAAGGTATAATAAATTTCTATCATTTTGAAAGAATATACAATTATTGTGGATGATTACCTTCGTCTAGGATGAATCCAAAGTGGAATAAATGAACAAGGACACAAACTGGGAACTTTTATATGAAAATGACTTTACACCTTACCGCTTTTATGAGATTCTGTCTCATTTGGAAAATTGTTCGTGGACGATGACCATGCACGTTCCATTCTTTTTATCTAAAGAAAGGAATCTTATCGATACTATTCTATTTCATAAGAATAGTAAATATTTTCTTTTTATTAAAAAAGAATAAATAAATATTTTCTTACTACATATTTGAAATGTTTGGTGCTTGGATAATTAAAAAATTCATAAATATTGAATATAAACGTTGTTATTAGTTATATATAAAAAAAACGTTGTTATTAGTTAAAAAAAAAAAAGAAGATTCATTATGATTAACAAAATTATAATTTTTGGTGATAATAGCAACTATTACTATATCACATATGCTTTAAAGTCTCAAGCAGGGGTGTAACAAATCCGGATATCCATATGTTTTTAGGGTATCCGGATCCGGCGGATCCGTGATTTCATTATCCGGATTCGTATCTGTGAACCCCGGATATCTAGATCTGTTTTTTGTAATAATTAACTATATTATAATTATTATTTTGATTTTTTGGCTGGATCCGGATATCCGAAACTGGATATCCAAAACTAAAAACTTTTTTTATTTTTTTAATGGATCTGGATAAATTAAACATTTTTTATACATACATATATATATATATATATTAAGCAGATCCGGATGTCTGCCAGATCCAGATATCCATACCTAGAGCTAGTCTCAAGTAGAATTATTACCATATAGATTATATTTATTGTGAGATATTTATTTTTGTATGTATTATATATGATTTTAAATTTTTATGCAGCTTTTAGAATCCACATCGAAAGTTTAAAGAGACTAGCACTAGTATATAAGAGATATAAATCAATCCACTAATTACCAATTGGTTTTAGAAACCATTAAACTTAATGTTATATCAGAACCTCGTTTTTTATTCAAATATAATAAAAAAAAGAGTTTAAGACCGGTTTTAAAGTGGGATTCAGTTCGATATGGATTTACAAGAGCTGTAGAATTCAGAAAGAGAAAATTTTCCTTCACTATAGCTAAAATTCAAAACCAAATTTGGGCAAAAAGGATAACATTTTGGGATGAAGGTCCATCTTCTCATAGAATAGCAATTTAAATATTTAAGAAATTGTTGGGCTCGGCGGCGAGTGTATGGTTTTGAAAGGGCGGCTTCTCCCATTTACACTTACACCTTAATCTATACTCCAAGACTCCAAGTTACAACTCCTTCTGTTTTCATTTATTTAAAATATAAGAATGTTCCACAATAATTAAGAAAGCAAAAAATTTACCTTTATAACTTTATATTTCATGGTTTATTTCATTTTTCACCAACACAAGAGATAGAACACTATTTAATACAAGAACAAAAAATGAAGTAGTGGCAATTTTAATCTAAAAAATGAAAACATTACTTATTTTGCAACAAAATCGTTTTCTTAAACTTCAAATAAATTGAAATAGAGGGAATATGATTTAACTCCAAGTTTCTTGCGTTGGATTCCACACATTTTTCTAATTTTTTATATTTAATGCAATTTTTTTTGGACCTCTGTTTCTCACTCAAGCGAATTTTAATGTTAGCATGTGTTAGAAAATATACAATGGAACCATTTTGATGATAATTATATATATGTAGTTTCTGTTAAAGACATAACTTTTTGTACATTTACACTTTTATTTTTAGTTTTCTAACAACATACATTATGTGAGTTTGAACTACGATAATGATACTATTTAAACACTAACATATCACTTTGAAGCCAAAGAGATCAATTGCATTAATGTTGACAAACTGTTAAGTTGTTCCTAAAGCATTACTCTTTTTGAACTAAATTGGTTGGTTGCACAAATTAATAAAAACTACATTGTGAGATATTATTCCTAATACGCCATGACACTTCTAGGCATTAATATCATTACATTCGGGATGTGCAGTGGAAGATTTTTAATGAGTCTCTAAATAATATAAAAATATAATAATAAAAATTAGGAGAGAGTAAAGAAAATATATTCTCAATTGAGAACCCATGAAAACCCTTAATGATCCTTACTTTTAATGTTGAGATCTCATTACTTTTGCTTTTTTTTTATATATAATTTCAAATTTAAAACATTATTAAACTATATTAAGAGTATTAAAGTAAAAGATTTAATAGATTTAAAGTAATAGATTCTCTACCGATGTTGATGCTCTTACTCGATGAAATAAAAATTGAGTTACGAATCAAATCATATCAATCTAAAAACAAATAGGGAAAATTAGGTTAAAATGATAATTCGACCTCACCTTTGTGAATTTATACCTTTTGTTAGTTAGCATATAAATACTAGGGGGTGTCTTGAACTAGATATGTGGAGAGATTTGAGTTTTAATGAGTTTTAACATGATTTGGTGAAATTTTGGAGAATTAAAAAATTTTCATTAAATTTTATGAAATCTCACGTAAAACCATGAGATTTGGATTTTTGTATTTTTAACTAAGAAATCCCCTCAAATCTCACCTGAAACTTTTAAATCAAATCATAATCATGTTTTCAATAATAATGGATTTGAATTTATAATTTAAAAATCATTAATCCAATAACACTAGATTTTAAACGATATTTTAAAATTCATATTTCAATAACACATTATTTCATTTAAACTCAAATCTCTCCAAATACTCATTACAATACACCCCACTAAAATAACCTTTAGTTAAATCTTTTGTGTAACTAAATAACTAAATGAAGATTTTAAAAAATTGTACAATCTAAATAAATATATTAAAAAAAACAGAAATTAATCTTCTTTCTTCTAATATAACTCACGTTCCTACTCCATCAAATTGAAAATTGAGAAAATAACTCATGTTTAATCATCTAATTTCTTCTAATACGTCATCCACACGTTCCCCTCAAGTTATCATCTAGCAAGTTTTTATTTTCTTTTTTTTCTTCTTTTTCTTCATATTTGTTTTATCTTCGAGTGGTAACAAGTTAAAATTTCAAAATAAATTGTGTTGGTTGTGTTGGGCCTCTTGGGCTGTCGATATTATGTAAATATAGTGCATGTAGTTTAGGTCTATATCTCGTGACTCTAATGTACATAAACTGCAGCCTCTGTATCATAGCAATAAAAAAAAGACTTTTCAAACTACTTAGGTTAACTGTCACTGTGCCTAAACATGCCTTTACCATGTGGATTGCAAACATGGATACATTGCCTACTCATGGGGACTACCGATCCAAACGTCATGTTGCTTGTGTTATCAACTAGAGGAAACTAGAGATCACTAGCTGTTATCTTGTGATTTTAGTTCTCAGATTTGGGGTCTGGTCATGACACGACGATCTTCACCTTGTACCTTGCTTCAGAATTGGGCAGAACTGATGGATTGGTCCAAAGCAAGATCTACTTACGCTCCAGATATCCTTCGAAAGCTAGTGGCTCAATCTACTATCTACCACCTGTGGAAGCAGCACAACAATGTACAGCATAATCATATCTTCATCCCCACATCGTCTATATTGGGCCTCTTGGGCTGTCGATATTATGTAAATATAGTGCATGTATTTTAGGTTATATTTCGTGACTCTAATGTACATAAACTGCAGCCTTTGTATCATAGCAATAAACAAAAACTTTTCACAACTACTTAGGTTTCTTGTCACTGTGCCTAAACATGCCTTTACCATGTAGATTACAAACATGGATACACTGCCTACTAGAACTAGACTTACATCATGGGGACTACCGATCCAAACATCATGTTGCTTGTGTTATCAACTAGAGGAAACTAGAGATCACTAGCTGTTAACTTGTGATTTTAGTTCTCAGATTTGGGGTCTGGTCGTGACACGACGAACTTCACCTTGTACCTTGCTTCAGAACTGGGCAGAACTAATGGATTGGTCCAAAGCAAGTACTTACGCTCCAGCAATCCTTCGAAAGGTAGTGGCTCAATCTACTATCTACCACCTGTGGAAGCAGCACAACAATGTGCAGCATAATCATATCTCCATCCCCACATCGTCTATATTCAGGCGTTTGGACAGAGAGATTCGCAACATCATCTCCTCAAGGAGACATCGGAAACATTGGCACAAGCTAATGCAACTGTGTCTTCAATGAAATGCTTTAACCGTTAGAAATCAACTCAACATTTTTGCTACCTTGTTTTATTTTTTATTTTTTCCAAGATATCACACCATTAGACTCTGCTTTTTATAAATCCTAAACCTTCAGTTTAATGATATTTACCATTTAGCCAAAAAAAAAGTGTGGGAACTTGACATTGCGAGTGTGAAGCAAAACGGTGACAACAACTTCAATCACATGTAAAGTATAACATCTCTTTTGGTCTTTCTCTCCTTCCCCGTGTCTTTGTTTTGTATCTCTTGCCTAAAAACGAGCCAACGATGTATTTCCACACACGAACTATCATGTACTATCAAATCCACACAAACTTAAGGTCTCGATCTATTTACACACAAAATAAAAGTTGTATACTTATTTACCCATAATTTTAAAGTTCAAAAACTTAAGACACACATTAAAAGTTCGAAACTTAATTACACATAATCAAATGGTTAGCATTGGTTTAATGAAAAACCGAAAATGCTTAACCACTTAACTTAAATAGTAAGCCAAATTTAACCACTTAACTTAAACAGTAAACCGAATTTAACCTGATTTCAACCCGATTTCAAATAAATTTTCTCTCATTTGGACCCAAAAATAAAAATTCCCAAATTAAAAAACGATTTCACTGATGGGTGCGATAATGTTAGATTGGATGAGAAAACGTGAATTTCTTGGAGCCACAGATGCATCAGATAGTGAGTTTTACTTCTTTTTTCTTCTTCTTCTCCCTAAAATCTTCCACTGTGATTTTAATTTTTCTCCCAAAAAGTATCGATCTTTTCAATGTTTTTAATTTTTATCCATCATTTTTGTGTTAGTTTTATCAGTGATTCTGGGTTTATGTTTCTCCTACAACTTCTGATTTCTTCAAAAACTCAATACTTTCTGTCATAATGTTCTTTTCTTCAAAACATGTTTTGTTTCCTAAATCTCAAACCTTTTTTACTTTTCCACCCACTTTCTGTTTTTATTTTTATTTTTGTTCCATTCTTGTGTGTTTCTCTTTTCTGGGTTTTTATTTTTGTTCTGTTTCAGACATTTCTTCAATTAGTCCTGATTTGACGGATGCGCCGGAGAAAAGCAAAGAGAGGCCTCCGATTGTCGGCGATGTCGTCGAAGAAGATGCCGATGAAGATCTGGAGTGCAGATCGAGATCACAGAGGTATGAGCGTTAATCTGGTGTGATGTGGAACATACAGTGCTCGGTGGACTCGCGCAAAGCGCTATGTTCGTTGCTACCACCATGGAAGCTGTCTGGTTTTGAATCGGAATTGTAAGAAATCAAATTGGAAAAACCTAACGAATTACGAATTTCTTAATTTGAAATTTTGGAATTGATTCCAAAAGCTTCGTTGATTTTCTCGAGAAACAAAAGAACTTTCCCTAGAAAACAAACAGATCTCTGAACAAATCGAAGAGATTGTGAGAAATTAAGGGGAGGAAGAAGAAGACAATTAAAAAAAAAAAAAAAATTTCAAAAAATAAAGACAATTTTTATAAAATATATTAAATGAAAATAAATAATTAAAAGTATTAAAATTAATTAAAAAATGTTTGTTGGTTTAGAATCGGTTACTATTGGTTTTGAATCGGTTTAGTTCGTAAACCAATTAAATCCGAATATGTGTGTATTAAGTTTTCGAACTTTAAATTGTGGGTAAATAAGTATACAACTTTCGTTTTGTGTGCAAATAGATCGAGACGTTAAGTCTGTAAATCTGATAGTACACGATAGTTTTTGTGAGAAAATACACTCGGCCCCATCCCAGAAACTGATCTTTTGTTACAAGTTTCATAACGTTAGGTAAAAAATAGATTAGAGAAAGAGCTGAGACATGAAGCAATTGTTCCAAAGGACGTTTAGTTCAGATGAAACTATGTTTAAAAAAAATACAAACGTGACCGATTAATCATCCAATTTGGAGTATTATAATAACTTCAGATGCAATGCAACTATGTTTTTTTTTTGTTTAAATGTTATAAAAAATTATATAAAAAATGCAACTAGTATGTTTTTAAAAGTACAAAGGTAGGTGATTAATCGGTTGGAGTATTATAATAACTTCAAATGCAATGCAACTATGTTTTAAAAATACAAAGGTGGACGATTAAATAATCACTCAGTTTGGAGTATTATAATAACTTTAGATGCAACTATGTTTTTTAGAGCAAAAAAATAAAGCTCAATGTTGGATCACCGACTTTGAATTATTCAAATCAATTTAGATGCAACTATGTTTTAGGGCAATTATAGGTTGCCTACATAATTATAGGTTGGGATCGATTCAATATCATTAACATTCATGAACATGGAAACCATACCAACTTTTGGTTCAAAACATGTATCTCAGCTCTCTTTTCATTCTCGAACGAACTTGTTTGGGGAAATGAAAATCTCTGGCTTTCCAATATTTTCATATCCTCGTAAGCCAACAAAGCAGTTTTGTTTGAAGGCAACTACTTCTCCGAGTTGGAATGGTCGTACGTTCACAAAGTTGCCATCTTCTGAATGGACTAATTACTTCCATTCTGTCGCCGTCGAAGTCTCTGTAAGTCTACTAAGTAGAAATGTTTTTACAGGAGTCAAAATATATAAAAATTTGATTTTATAAGGGTCCATATATTAATTAGGTTGAAATTTAGAAGTTTTTATACAGAAAATAAACCTCTAATTCTTCACTAGCTCCGTCACTGAATCTAAACGTAAGATATCTATATTCATATAGATATAGCAGCGATCGATTCATTTTATGTATATTTTCTAGGAAATGGATGCGCTTGAGAAAGAGATAGAGGCACGAAAGCCAAAAGTGGGGGAAATGCTCGTGTCTTCAAATGATGTTGAGTCACTGAAGAAGAGAACCCTTGTTATTTATTTGCTGGTGAGCCTTGGTCTCGCATATCACTTTGAGGATGAGATCGGGGAGATTCTAAGAGCTGATTTTGAGATGATAGAGGAGATGATGGCTAGTGAAAATGATTTGTACACCGTTTCTACCATTTTTTGGGTTTTCCGAACATACGGTCACAACATGTCTTCCGGTAATTATATTATCATGAATATATATATATATATATATAATCACAATAAGTTGTTCTGGTTTCCATGTTCGTAACCATGCTATCACGAGTGGTGAAGTATAATCTAGAGCTTAAGCAGTAGAAATCATTGAGTGCCTAGGCGGGAACAATTCAAAAGAAGGCTGTTAGCAAAAAGTGTCTTTCAAGTAGGGGTGGACACGAATCAAATATCTAGAAATTTAAAGGGATCCGAATCCGTTGGATCCGCCTTTTTATTACCTGAATCTAGATCCGTTCATCATGGATATCCAAAATTCGGGTATCCAAAAAAAATCTGGATATTCGCGGATAACCGGATCCGATCTGAAATATAATTATTGATTACATATGTAATTAAAAAAAAATTGAAATAAATAATTTAATACAAAAATGTCTAGAAATACTTAACTTATCAGTATTAAAAATACCATGAAATGATCAAACAAAAGTATTAGACTTTAAAATTGATGTTAAAACATCATAGCAAATAAAAAAACAAGTCTTCATCCACTCTCTTGACTTTTCAGATTTTTTATTTTTAGGCCAAATAGTTGATGTATGGACCTAAAAAAAATCTGTATAGGTCATTTAGAAAAATTATAAAAAGAGTTATCTATTGTTATAAGGCGGATCGGATCACATATCCGTGTAAGAACAAATTTATTATCCGGATCCGGATCAGAAAATATTATTATCCGGATCTGGATCCGTCTGTGCCGGATATCCAAATTTTCAGGATGGAGTGGAGCTGATATCGGATCGGATCTTGGATCCCAGATATTTTATCCACCTCTACTTTCAAGTGATAAATTAATAATCAATATTTGGAATCAAGTTAGAGTAAATCTAGTTAGGATAATTTAGTTTATATTATTATTTAGTTATCAAAGTTAAGTGATGTTATGTATATATTTTCATATTATAAAAAATCTGTTACAGTTTGATTTAGTATAAATCAATTATTATCAATAACTTAAAATTCGATACGAGATTCATAATGACTCGTCTTGAACCATAGTAAAAATTATAATATTTGAAGAAGAGAATCCTGATGCAAATTTAGATGATAAATTTTGGAACTGTAGAAATCATATCCATATACTCCTTGATAAAAACTTTAAAACTATATAAATATTATTTATGAGCAACCAATCCTCTGTCTCCGCCGCATTATTTTGAGTCAAACTTGTTAAGGACTCGGTTGATGCGCACTTTATCACCGGAAAGCGGCTCCACGTCAGCTTCCTTCGATCTGTTGTTCCCTGGCCGGACCTTCCCGGATATGGAAACTCTGGCCTAGCGGCGGAGTAGAGACTCTGTGGCAAGTGAGCCATGTTATTTTTCTAGCATTTTTCAAAAAAATAAAAAAGAACTTTAGTATTTTCATTTTCATGCGTTTTTATATGATATTGAATCTCAAATGTTAGAGTCTCTTCTTACTTAGAGATAAGATACGCTTCTTACTTCAGAGATTTTGTTCACAAAATTAGAAAAAGATATAATTAAGCCACGTGGAGATATTAAGGCCATACACGTGGAGATTTGAAACATCTAAGAACTTATCAATAAAAATTAGTAGAATTAAGAAAACGCCTAGTGTGAGAATAAATGGGCTTGGCCCAAAATAAGATGTCGCTCACACGTGTGATATCATTCTATTCGCAGCCTTTCGTGTAGGTATATCTAAACAGATTCGACTTCTATCATTTGCAATTTCTCGATGGCGTTGAACACCAGCCTCAGATCTGTCTCAAAGATCATAGCTTCTTCTGAATCATCACTCTCCAGATCTGGTCAGTTCCCAACAAAAATCTGATTGATTGGTTTTGTTTTTTTCTTTTCCCTTTTGTAATCTAGGGTTGGTTGCTCAGAAATCGAATACTCTGTTCCCTGATTTTGATGTTTATGATTAGCTGCGGAGTGCTTCTGATACGATTCTGCGTTGATTGCTCTATGTTTAGCTTATTAAGCGTTGAATTTTGTTTGAAACATCTCTGCTCGAAAATTTGCTGTAGAACATAATCTCCTTCTCAATGGCATGATGAAACAGATTGTTTATGAAAAGGCTGAGAAAATGTATCATGAAATTAGAAATGTCAGTTTTGGTGTTTCCTTGTTTTGTTTCACGTCTAAATGAGTTCGCTTCATTTTGATGGGCATCAAAAGGCCATAATATAATAATTTCTAGGTTAGATTTCTCATTCCGGGAAATAAATAGCTTTTGTTCCTCCACTTACTTCAGCTCCTACAGAGTGAGATAAACCCTAATTTTGTGTAGACAATCAAAGAGAGATGCCGGAAGATGCAAACACTGATGTGAAGACAACGAAGAAGAAGGATATACGGAATTATCTCTGTCAGTATTGCGGAATCAGCAGATCTAAAAAGTATCTTATCACTTCACATATTGAAGCTCATCATAAGGTTTTGTGATACCTCTCCAATTCGATTCCAAATCTAATCTGTTTCATCGTGATTCGTTGTAACGCATTATTTGTGGAAGACTCTGGATTCATGAATAACAAATCAGTGAAATATAGTGTTCAATTCCAGCTTGTCTGATTTGTGTTTTTTTTTTCTGGGAATTTTCGGTGTTTGTTTTAGATGGATCTTGAAGAGGAAAAAGATGAAGAAGCTTGTGAGGTTGAGGAAGATGGTTCAAGTAAACGCACCTGCCCAGAATGTGGTCTTGAGTTTAAGAAGCCTGCTCACTTGAAGCAGCATATGCTGATCCATTCTCTAGAGGTACATTTATGAGTCCCCTCCATTTTATAAACTTTTGTTACAACAGCTACTACTACAGATGGACATGCGTTTAGATACTCGTGGGTTTTGTAAAGCTTTGAGTTTTGTTATTATTGTGAACTAAAAGTTTATGCATTTGCAGGAAAGAAATGGCCTTTTTTTTAATTTCAAAAGGTCTTGCTTATATAATTGCGTGAGGCATTGGATCCCAAATGAGAGAACTCCAAAATGCGAGGCTACATGTTTTGGACTAGTATCAGGTTGGGAGACCTCCTGAGAAGCTCCAGCAAGTAAGCCTCCATCACGCATAAAGTTTGAGGTCTGATGTTCAATTGATTGCTTGTTTTGTTTCTAAATGTTATGGCTTTTGCTTTTTTTCTGATGTTATGTTTCTGATGGTTTTCACTTTTATGGAGTGCAGAGACCTTTTGAGTGTTATGTGGATGATTGTGCTGTCAGCTATAAGAGAAAGGATCATCTCAATAGGCATCTTCTTACCCATGAAGGGATGCGCTTCAAGTGTTCAGTGGAGAATTGCAAGAGTGAGTTCTCTGATCAGGGCAATTTAAGAACGCATGTGAAGAAATTTCATAGTAATGGCGATAGTCATGAGGACAGTACTGGTGATGGCGATTCTCAACCATCTGAATGTTCAACTGGTCAAAAGCTCTTCAAGTGTCCGGTGGAAAATTGCAAGAGTAAATTCTCAGTACAGGCAAATCTCAGGAGGCATTTTAATAAACTTCATAGTAATGTCGATAGTGGCAAGGATTGTTCAACTGGTCAGAAGCCGCATGTCTGCAAAGAAATTGGTTGTGGAAAAGCCTTCAAGTATGCTTCACAGTTGCAAAATCATCAGGATTCTCATGGTTAATTCCTAGCGTTTTTCACTATTTCTGTCTTACATTATTGTTGAAAAACCAAAGACTATTGTGTTAATGCATTCCAAATTTTCAATCTCTAATGCTTTCGGATTTACATATGCAGTGAAATTGGACTCTGTGGAGGCTTTTTGTTCTGAGCCGGGATGTATGAAGTACTTTACAAATGAGGAATGTCTCAAGGCACACATAAGATCCTGCCATCAGCACATCAACTGTGAGATTTGTGGTTCCAAGCTTTTGAAAAAGAGCATCAAGAGACACCTAAAGTCTCATGAAGAAGATTCCTCACCAGGAGAATTCAAGTGTGAAGTTGAAGGTTGCTCTTCGACATTCTCAAAGGTAAAGAAACACCCTTTTAGCCAAAACAAAGTATTGTTTTCCAGACTGTTCAACATCCCTAACTACAATACAATGATTTCTCTTAGGCTTCAAATCTTCAGAAACACGTTAAAGCAGTGCACGAGGATATTCGTCCCTTTGTATGCGGGTTTGCAGATTGTGGCATGAGATTTGCTTACAAACATGTCAGAAACAACCACGAGAATTCTGGGTGCCACACATATACCTGCGTATGTTCTTACCCAACTTATTTTTGTTCCAAATCCAAAGAGTAGAATCTAACATAAACTGTGGTTTCAGGGTGATTTTGTAGAAACTGATGAAGTTTTCACCTCAAGACCAAGAGGTGGACTAAAGAGAAAGCAAGTTACAGCTGAGATGCTAATACGGAAGAGGGTGATGCCTCCTCAGTTTGATTCAGAAGAACACGAGACTTGCTAGTAGATTACACGCTCGCCCTTATTAGAATTTGTCTTATGATAAAAGTAGTTGTACTAGGCACTAGGCAGGTGTTATGTGTAAAGGTTTTGTCTTTGTTTGTGTGTCGGTAGAAGAAAATATAGAACGACAAAAATTTAATTAGAAATTTAGCTATGTAAAATTGTGGTTGATTTCGGTATCATTTTTCTTATAATTTCAAGGCCTTGTTAAAATATTAGTAATGTTTTGAACCCAACATGTGAAGATAAGCTTTTTGTTGAAGATAAGTCTAATCTTTTAGTCTCTTTTTTCGTCTACCCTATCCAAATTATAATGAACTTTTAGTGGTTTGGTCAAAGTAAACAAGACTTTGACTTCTCAATATAGTGACTTCTCTATAAAAAAAATTAGGAGAAACAATATTAGAATTTCATCACAAAGCATGGCTACTTACAACAATTGGGTTATGTCTCTCATAATCGCAGGTATGGCTTTTTATTTAATAAACAATACAAACTCCTATCCGCAATTTTGTTAGGGAATTAAACAATGAGAACTTGATCATTTTAAAAATGTTTGAAAAAATCTATTAGGAGCGATTCTAGGAGGAGTAATCCCTGGAGATAGTACAACAAAGATAGTGAGGGCGTGTCCTCTCTATTGCTTACAAGTAGAGTACATGACATGTATTTCCTCCGGCGATGACAAACTTCCTCCAAGATGTAATTGTTGTCTTGCTCCCAAAAATTTGTACTCTCCATCTCTCAGATTCTACTTCTATTCATTGTAACAAATGATTTTTTTACTAGTAATAAACTCCTGATGGAACTCCTCCTTCGAATCCCATCCACTCTTCCCATTCGTCGATTTCACCCATTTCTGTAGATGTAATCTCTTCTTCTTCTTCCTCAAACTTTTGCATCAAACACTGAAATGTAATGGAATATGAGAGAAAGTTTTGATGTTAAAACCTTTAAAAGGTTTAATTGTGTTATTATGCCATGCTTAATATGTTAAACATCACATAATGATGATATGAAAAGTGAAAACATATCAAGAAGTAATAAAGAAAGAAATAAAAATCACAGAAGTAACAAAAAGGGATTCTAAATGAAAGAAATTTTAATATAACTATAAAAATGAAGAACAGAGAAAAATATAAACCTCGTAAGCGGATTTGATCTCTTTAAAATCTTTCTCCTGTCGTTTGTGCACATCTGGATGGTACTGTAATTACTCAATTTTGTCTATTAATTACTTATAACTTTTTTTTTTGTTTTTCTTGATTTTGATTCGGCAAATATGATCAAAGTTCAATATGATAAAAGTTTTGAACTTTCTATTTAAGAACAACAAAAAGACAAAAAGGAACATTTTATTAACCTTAAGAGCGAGACGTTTGAAGGCTCGTTTGACTTCGGCTTGAGAGGCAAGAGGGGTTAGAATCGTGTAATGGCTGAGATCTGGTGGTGAACATCTCGTCGGAAACCGTATTAACCGATGGCTGTCTGTTTGGATTGTGGAACCGGTGTGATTCATCGGAGCTCTGAACCGGATATTTCGTATCATCGTTCTTCACCAACCAAACTGTCTAGTGTTTTTTTTTTTAATACAAATCTTTTTTTGGTTCTCTTTCCCTTTTTGTGGGAAGTTGTAACGGATTTTTTAACCTTGTGCCCGAAGATATGGATATCAAAATTCACCTTCCCCAGTGTCATGTCGGTGATTATTTTTTGTATTTCAATGGTTTTTGTATTCTTTTCGTCCGGGATTAAGTGTGTAAATGTATTAGTTGTACTTATTTTTAACTTTTTTGTCTATTCGTTATTTTTTTTTTCAAGAAAACATTTAATTGATCATCTTATTATATAAAGTTAGGTTATATTTAGATCGACAAATGTCAAAATTATAATTCATAAGATTATGACACATGTCGTTTGATCGATAAGATTATAACACATGTCATAAAAATTATGTTAATTTTATTTTACTTAATTGAAAAGAAAATAATAAAAAAACAAATAATAAGATAGATAATTTTTAGTTTTCATTTTTTTAATATATGTTAAATCTTTTTATTTAAATATAAATTTTTATATTATTATAGTATTTAAGTTCCAATTAATTTTTAAGAAATTATGAAAATTTTTGGTGAGTGAACGTGAAAGAACAAAAGATATTCAGTTTACAACTGATTAAAGATCTAAACCAGAAAATTTTGTAAGTAAACCGAAGATCTTACCAGAATACTTTCTCGCCTATATATGAGCGAAAACATAACCGCTGGTTACAGGATTCGTTTTTTCATATCTCACACTAGATTTGTGCATTCGGGTTTGGTTCAGTTTTTTGAGTTTTCGGGTTTAGAGGCCTATGACCCATTCGATTATTTATATTTTTTTGTTTGATTATGTTGTTCCAAGTTTGAGTAAGGTTTCGGTACATGAAATATCAGAAAAAATTAATGAAAATAGTAAAATTTTCACAAATAAAAATATGAACTTTCAAATAGTTTTTGTTAATTTTGGGTATTTTTAGTTATTTAAGTATAAAAAATAATTGGTATTTTTTGGTTTATAATTGAATGGTAAATAGGTCAAATGAAATTTAAATACAATTAATATTTTTGGGTATATAATTATATTTCAAATATTTTGGATATTCATTTGGTTTTTGGTTTGTTTCGGATTTGGTCCTTCGGATATATAAGTCTAAGATCCATTTGGATTTTTGTTGAGTTGGTACCCTTTTTTGGGTTTGATTCAGTTTGGTTATTCAGCTTTTAGATATTTTGTCCAACTTTATCTTACACGGTGGTCGAAAAAATAAACATAAAAATAAAACCAAAAGGTACTAGTTATGATATAAATTTTTAATATATTAATAATAAAATTTTAATATAGAAAGTTAAATTAATTTATTTATGTAAAAACAAACATTTGTAAAATAACTATATTTTCTAACTAAATTTTTTTTTCTCTAAAATAATTTAAAATATATCTTTAACAATAAATATTTAATTTAAAAAATTATTAATATTTAATTTATTTTAAAATTAAGAAATCTGTCCATCGGACGGGTTCTAGTAAAATATAAATTCCAAATAGTGCAATTTATAAGGTAACAATCGATTAATCCTTTAAGAAGTACAATACAAATTAAATCCTAATAATGAATAAGTTTGATGGTGTTCAACTTCTCATTTTTTGGACATGGGTTTCGTCTATAAATCTTTTTTTTTAAGTTTTTCTAAACGCATATGCAGAAGGTAAGTTGTGTCCATGTAACACTTTTTTGCCTAAAATTATGTAGTTACTATACTAGTTGGTAATAATGTTTGTATTTATTACAACCATATCTTACTTGTTTTTTTTTTTGTAAGAGAGAAAAGTTTTATACAAGCCCATAAAATTTAGTGGTTCGTGGAAGAGACCAGACAAAATTAGCCCATACATATTAAACCCTTAATAGATAAGAGACTCGATAGAAAAAAAAAAACATAACTGAACCAGGTTTAACCCAAATCGTGTCTTTCACCAGGAAACCGGACTTGACCAATCAATATACTAATGGAATTGAATTCGGCATCAACCGACACTTCACTTCTGTAGTACCCAACGAATTAGAAGGATTGCTTTTTTTTTTTTTTTTTTTTTTTTTTTTTTTTTGTTATAAAAGGCATTCAAATTAAAAGTTAAAACCTCTCTTCTAAATATCCCTATCTAGCTCTGATTACTCCCCGTCTAGTTGTTAAACCCACTTTCGCCACCCGACTAGCGCATAATCGCTAGGTCCACATTCGCCGTTAGATATATATTTTTTTTATTATTCAGACATTTATATTAGAAGTTTTTATGATATTTTATAATAATTTATGTTCAAAATTTTAATGAAAATCATAAAATTTTGTCTTAAAAATATGTTTTTATGTGTTTACTGCAATTTTAAAAATAATATTATAAAAAAATTTAATTATAATGGATTAATATATTTAAATACATTAAAATAATCTTAAAACCCTAAAACTAATCCCCGATTAATCCTTGTTTAATCTCTGATTTATTGATTACGCGTTAGGCCCACCCTTACCGCCTGACTAGCGCCTAGCAATTTTTGGAACATGGGTTAAAACCAGTGAAAGTCTTATAACATGGAAAATAATACTCCCTCCTTTTCATAATATAAAATGTTTTAGAAGTTTTTTTTGTGTTGCTAAATATAAGATATTCTCACATTTCTATGTAACTTTTTACTTTATTAAATATTGTGTGACCAACATTAATCTATAGTTTTTTACAATTGTCCAAATTAATTTTTGTTTTTATATTAAATAATATATTTTAAAATAAAATAATTTTTTAATATACATATGTGCTTGGATCCAAAGCATCTTATATTATAAAAAAGAATGAATACCTAAGAAGATAACAATATAAGGATGCTAAAATTGCACTAACTCCAAAACATAGAAGAAAGACCAAACTGAAGTCGCAACCCACACAACTAAACAACCAACGACATAGGGTGCGTATTGCCATCCAATACTCACTAAGAAGACCAGCGATCACAATATTGTTGGATCCTATAATTCAATTAGGGTTTTTTTTTTATATTATAGATTTACCTTGGAAAAGGCTGCCTACGTACTCTTAAAAAGGGATCAAGTCATTCGTAGTTCATGGAGATTTAGCGGGTGTGTGTTCGAGATGATTTCTAGATGTGGTGAATGAATGAGTCGATTTCTATCTAGATTATTCGCTCTCCCCTGAAGAGGAAGAGAGCTCTTTATTTATAGTGATTTGAAGAGGTTTATGACTTCCCGTTTCTTCTTGAATTAAGATTTTCTTTTCGTCAAATCTTTCCTTTTTCGAGTTGATTTCTTTTCTGAGCTGATTAAGCCGGTCTAAGTCTTTATGAGCCAACTCGATTGGGCTTTGAGAGAAGTCGGTCTTGATTTGAGTTGGGTCTAAGGTAGCGTGCTAAACCCGGTACCAACAGTTAGTCCCCCCCCACAGTTCGTTAGAATGAATGTTGAGTTTTGACGAAGAAAGAAAAGCTGAGCTGATGTAAATTGAGATCGACTTCATGTGGGGTTTGACGATGTGAGAATGAACTCGGTTAAAAGACTTGATACGAGATGATGTGAAGTTTTAGGACTTCATGCGAGGCTGAGCTCGGCTTTAAGACTTGATATGACGTGAGACGACGCAGGGTAGAGTTCAGCTTAAAGAGTTGACGCGAGGTTGGTCTTATCTTTGATGACACTAGGATGTAGGCAATGTAGAGACTTTATGCAAGGTATAACTCAACTTTTAGAATGCCAACAAAAGGTAGAGCTCGACTTTAGAAAACCAATGCAAGGTGGAGCTCAACTTTAGAAAACCAATGCGAGGTGTAACTCGACTTTAGAGTCTTAATCGATTACTCTAGACTAGGTGCGATCTGCAGCTCGACTTACCCCGTCCAAAGCAACAATGTCCAAAAGATGAAATATTCGATGTCAAAGAGATAAGTGTGACGAACCGTTTAGATGACTTGGGAGTTAAGTAGTCTTGATGATCCTTTGACTTTCTCTTATAATTGCGAGAGTGGAGCTCGGCTTCTTAAATAATGAAATGACGGATGCAAGCGTAGAGCTCGGTTTATAGAATAATTCGAAATCTCTTCAAATCACTATAAATAAAGAGCTCCTTTCTCAACACAAAGAGATGTAGAAATCATCACAAGAGATCTGATAATCTCACAAGACATCTGAAATAATCAAGGCACAAATCGCCTCATTCACATCCACAAATCTCTATGAACTACGAATGACTTGATCCCTTCTTAAGGGTCGTAGGAAACTTTCTCGAAGTGCAGCTAGAACATCAAAAACCCTAATTAAATTCTATGATTCAACAGTGTCGGAGAAGAGTCGACGATGTCGAGACAAAAATAATTAACGAACATAACTAACTAGCCGTCTACATATCATTACCATATCCCCTCACTTAAACAATCTATTCTCTTGGACACAACACAAAACATCTCTGTCTCGCCCAGTCTCTCGTAGTGTCGTAGTCTCTCTCACTATTGCGCTTGTGCTACGGGATATGTTCCATTGTGACACATAAATTATTTGATTTTGTTACTCTGAAACTGGGTCTCTAATGAGCTTGTAAGGCAAGGTCCATCACTTGTCTTTTTTTCTTTTTTTAATCATTTGATGTTCTTTTATTCCAACCAGGCCGAATTAGTAAACATGCCAGGTCCAGCATCCTTACTCTGACTCTTGGTGTCTATTGCGAGTTCATTGCTCCCGCCTCCCTTAGAAGAACGGAACCCCTACTTTACTAAGGGCAGGAATGAATTATCTTATCTCACTCGAGTCTTAATCATAGAACGAACCCCTAGATAATTGTGGCCACCTTACATGGTTTTGGGGTGTTAAGAAGAAAAGAGGTATTATCACCAAGTTGTTTGGGGTTTTTTTTTTGTAGAATCGGATGCAAACATGAAACATCAAATTATTTTTATTTTTTTTCTTTTAGTAGGGTTACACTATAAAATATCTTTGTCGTAGAAGATAATTATTTTGATACTTATATCAATTTTAGAGTAATAATACTATGTTTTAAGCAGACAAATATGAAAATTTAAATAATGTGTGATTTGAAATATCAATTAATGACAGTATGTTATAATTTTTCAATCTTTATATAAAATATTATTAATAAAATAGTTGGATTACAAAAAAATAAACTAATAAAAATAAGAATAATAAATTAAAAAATACTACAACAATTAACAAAAACATGAAAAATACAACTATAAAAACAATATATATATACATCTTAAAAATGTAATAAATAAATAAAATATACATATACATCAAACTCACACAACGCGTGAGACTTACCATATCAATATACATCATATATACGGCCGTAATACTGTAGTTTAGAACACTGTTGAAACTTTAATCGTTGATGGAGAAAGGTCCAAGTACAACAATCAGGCGCCTAGAACTAATATGTTTACGCTTTTAGAGTTCCTTCAGAAATCAAAACGACAAAAGAAAAAAACTTTTAAAAATTTAGTTAGTTTGTTGTCCTTTTATTGCCAATAGGTATGTTCTTAATTATTTATTTGGTAAGGTTCTAACTTCTAATAAATCATTCTAAGTTTGTTGATGAAAATCATTCTAAGTGACAATCTCACGTAGTCAAAGAAAATTAGTGACTATTTAAGTGTTTAAATCATTACTGTTATATACAAAAATATTAAGTCAATTAATAGTCAAAAGGTAATAAAATATTTAGTCAATCGTAGTAAAATATTTTTAGTTACAAAGGAAATGACATATATTATATAGCAGTAATATAATGAAATTTTACTTTCTTCATTTTTTATTTGCTTTCCTCATAAAGATAATTGGAGAGCTTGACTTCCATAGATACCAAGATTCACGTAGATGTAAAAATTTTCCAAAGACATTGAATGAATTTGTGGGAAGTATTAACCCATTATAAAAACCTTCGTCAGCTAATGAATAAAACTCACCAATACCTAAGAAACAAAACTTGGGTAAATTAATAAAACAAAGTATAGCTAAATCAATGGCACCATCATCATTGCATAGATATTTGGCTCTCTTAGCTCTTTTCGCAGTCTCACTAAAGTTTTGTTACTGCCAAAATGAGACTTTAGATGCTGGATGGGGCAACGCCGGTGTTACTTGGTACGGTGGACCTGATGGGGCTGGTAGCACCGGTACGTAAATAATATTATATTATAACATTAATATACACATAAGTTTTTTTGTTTATTATTCCATTTATAGAATATGATGCTTAAAAACATATTTGTAGGAGGAGCTTGTGGGTACGGTTTCGCGGTGGCTAACCCACCGTTAAATGCGATGGTTTCAGCCGGAGGCCCTTCACTGTTCGAAAATGGAAAAGGATGTGGAGCATGTTATCAGGTTCGTATGAATGTATATAGTATTTTCAGCTAAGAGAATTAAATTCTATTCATAGCAAAAATTCTTTAAAAAAAAACCCATAAGAATATAGCATATATATAAAATATAATTATATTTATATTAAACGACCAGTTCTGTTTTATTTAAATATAGATTGCATTTGGTTTGAAAAAATGTCGCATATATTTTTCTATTTGTTTGATATTAATTTTCCAAGAAAAAGAGAGATTAAATTTTGTCAACTATATTGTAATATTATGTTAACGATGTGTCTTTAGATTATGTGCAACGGGAATCCAGCATGCTCGGGGAAACCAATAACGGTAACGATAACTGACGAGTGTCCCGGTGGTCCATGCACCTCCGAACCATTTCACTTTGATCTTAGCGGCAGATCCATGGCGGCTTTAGCCAAACCTGGCCAAGCCGATCGACTTCGATCCGCTGGTGTTCTACGTGTTAACTTCAGACGGTACGATATATATATATATACACACATATTTTGTCTTTAAATTATATGTTTTTTTCGGTTTTAAGTTTACCAAATATAGAAATCAAACAAAAACTAGAATAAGACTTACTAAAATCGGTTTGATACAGTATTTCTCGATTTTCTGAATTTTTTCTTTTTGGTCATTTAAAACTTTTTCATGATTTTGTTATTCGAAAAATGTTTTCGTTAGATATTATTAACGTGTCTATAAATGTTAATAATATAAATGCTTAGAACCGTAATGATATAGATTTATATTTAACATAATATACACACAAATGCTTAAATTTTAGTCATACAAAAATATTTAACATATCTGATTATGTTATTATTCCAGTCTTTCAATTTAATCTTTACGGGTTTCACAATCTTGATTAGATGTCCAAGTTATATATCTCCAATAATATACTAATCATAATTTTCAATTTGAATCTTTATTTTTTATCAGTGTGGCATGTTTATATCAAGGAACTAATATAGCATTCCGTATTGACGCGGGAGCAAATCCATACTACATAGTATTTGTTGTGGAGTACGAAGATGGTGATGGAGATTTGGCCTCCATTGAGATTCAACCTGCCGGCAGAAATTTCATGCCAATGCAAGAAATGAGATCTGCCGTATGGAAAATTAATTCTGGTAGTCCTTTGAAAGGTCCATACAACATTAGACTTACCTCTGCTAGGTCTCGTAAAGTAGTTGTTGCTCAATCTGTTATTCCCGCGAATTGGAAAGCTGATGCAACTTATCGCTCTATTGTTAACTTTCACTAGTCAGATTATAGTTTCGACTAGTCATTTCGCTCTAGTTAAATATAATAGAGAAGCCTGTATTATGAAGTAAGTTAATGATACAAATATATTTGACTTATTAGTATGAGCCTATATATTATACTTTTTGCAATTATCTCTTGGTGACTCTTTGTATCAAAATAATTGCTACTAAAATTTGTTTATCAGCCAATATGATTGATCAATAAAACAAATCAAGAAACATATATGAAATTTACTGTTGACTTGTATTAGTTTGTTCCAAATAATTTCAAAATTTGGATCACAGTTCGAATCCTAATTCGAGATTAGGAAAAATATTGATATACTTGAGAGTATATTATAAAAACTATGAATCAAAAGTCCGACCTTAAGATTTCTACCAGTGCATCAGTTCGATCAAACTATAATAAATATAAATAGATTTAGTCTATTCAATTAAAAAATATTAATAAGGTTTTGAACAAAATTTAAGCTAAAGTTGTGATGCTATCTGTAATAGGCCATATATATTAATGGGCTTTTCGTATGCAAGTTTGAGAAAACGAAATTAAACTCTTAATTCTTCTTTTTCTCTATCGAATGTTACCCAAAAAAAAAAAATGTCAAACGAATTGCAAATTAAACTCGTAATTCTTCTTTCTTTCTATCTAATATTCGGCAAAAACTGATTAACTCCGAGGTGCAAAAATCATTATTTTCTTTTTGTTTGAAATAACAAATTATTGTTTCATGCTATTAAAGATTGCTTATAAGAAATTCTTTAATTATGTTTTTCGTATAAATGTTGGACCTAAACGAGGAGTTTTTAACCTAAAACTAAAGATTATAAAAACGATCATATTTTTACGTTGCATATCGCAAGCTTCTGCAAAGTGGTTGAATTCTTTTACTGCTTTGCCTTCTTGTAAATGAACTCAATCAAAATTTATGTACTTTTCTTTTTTACATAAAACAGTTTCTATATTACTCAAGTTAGAAAGTTGTATGGGAAGCCAAAGCTAAAATAGAAAAACCAACAGAAAGAAAACGGAACAAAACACACAATAAATCTAAGCCCTTAAACTCACTTACCAGTTAGTACCAATCACATTACTGATTGGGATTGCTCTACCTTAATGTGACACTGTCGAAAACGATTGACGAAACCCTCATTTTCATCTACTTCCTTCCCACACTAAACCTCTAAATTTGGCTGTTCGGAAGTTAGCATCATTTGGATTTTATAAATAGTGTTTTTCAAGGTTTTATTATTGTTTGACAAAGCGTGTCGATTTTAATGGAATTTTTTTAACTATATTACTTCAGCTTATTAAGTAGAGAGAAACATTTTTAATGTATTAATAAACTGTAAAAAATATAGACATATTTAGGCATAACCACGGTTACGGTTATTAAGATTAACATTAATTAATCATTAATTATGGTTATAATTTTTTTAACCTTAACTTTAACCATTTAATATACGGTTTAAATGGTTATAGTTAAAACGGTTACGGTTATATACGGTTACGGTTATTTACGGTTAAATACAATTCGATTAATTAGTGATTAAAATAAAGATTAATATTAGTAGTGTTTTTAATTTACACAAAAATACGACTATGAATAACTATGTGTACATTTTTTCTACTTTCAAAACGGTTACGGTTATAATTTTAAGGTTAACCATACAGTTAACAAATAGTTTTTATACAGTTACAGTTAATTAATAGTTTTGGTTCTTAAATTATGGTTAACCATAACTATTATATTTTTACGGTTAACAGTTACAGTTTTTAACTATTTTATATGGTTATGGTTCAGTTACGGTTAAAAACGGTCTGCTTATGGTCCGAAATATGGTTCCAGTTAGATTTTAACATATATTTTTTTTTTAATTTATGTGAAAAATGTTAGAGTTACATTTTTGTGAAACTGAGGAAGTCTTCTGTATACATTGCTAAGTGATTTGTCTAGTTGGTTCGCCTAAGCATTGGCAGTACTCTTAAGTTTACATTTAAATGTGCATATATTTTTTAAGTATTTCAAGAAAATTTATTTGTTAGTTGTAAACATAAATACTAAACACTGAAAAAAAAATCGACGTCACACAAAAATAGCAACATTAACTTTTTTCTTATAATGGGCATAACATATTCTTAAATGTCAGGTAAGATTTTGTAGATTTGACAATATCTTTGAATTTGAGTATCTAAAATTTCAAGTACACATTTTAGATTAGGCAAATTATCTCTCACTGAATTTTTAGATTTGGCTAGTATCCCTATTAAATATAGAGATCTTATAAATAGTCAAACACAATATGGTATCTTAAAATAT
Organism: Cardamine occulta; assembly: GCA_028015245.1. Taxonomy (NCBI): domain Eukaryota; kingdom Viridiplantae; phylum Streptophyta; class Magnoliopsida; order Brassicales; family Brassicaceae; genus Cardamine; species Cardamine occulta. Next base: position 5,029,225 of record CM051367.1, read on the forward strand.
CTTTGAATTTGGATGTCTACAAGCATCATTATTGGTAAAAACCCAAATAAGTTTCTTAAGTACTATTTTAATATAAATTTGAAGTTAAGAAACTGTATTAAAAAACTTATGTTTTTTCTACTTTATTGATAGAACCCCTAATGGGGTTCTTAAAAAAAAAAAATTTAAATATTTTTATTTAAAAATATAATTTATTTTATTAATTAAACATAGCTGCATAAAAATATTACATTTAAAACATAGATTTTGAAAAATAAAAGCAAAACAACATTCAATTATTATCTTGATCACGTCCAAATTTTTGCCAGATATGCTCAACCAAATCAGCTTTCAATTGTTGATGTTGTTGTCTATCACGAATTCTTGTTCTAACACCCAACATATTTTGGAGGTTTATAGGCATTTCTGTAGAAAAAGTAAGATCCACATTTGCACTTATTTTTCCTTCTCCGTGTTGAAATTCTGAAATATCATATTGAGTGTGTCCATCTTGTTGGTCTTCTACTATCATATTATGGAATATGATGCATGCTCTCATAAAATTTCCTATTTGTTTTTTCTCCCAAAAAAGAGCTGGATTTTTAACAATGAAAATTCGAGCTTGCAAAACTCCAAAAGCACGTTTGACGTCTTTTTGGGTAGTTTCTTGATGTTGAGCAAATAAAGATGCTTTTGGGCCTTGTGGAAGTGAAATAGATTGGATAAAAGTTGTCCATTTTGGATAAATCCCATATGTTAGATAGTAAGCCAAATGATATTCTCTCCCGTTGACGGAGAAATTCACTTGTGGAACTTGACCTTTTATTATATCATCAAAAACAGGTGAGCGATCAAGAACATTGATGTCGTTTAAGGTACCTGGAAGTCCAAAAAATGCGTGCCATATCCAAAGATTATATGAAGTTACGGTCTCCAAAACGATTGTGAGTTTTCCAGAACCCCGTGAATATTGTCTTTTCCAAACGGTGGGGCAATTCTTCCACTCCCAATGCATGCAATTGATACTTCCTATCATCCTCGAAAATCCGCGTTGCTCTCCAACATCAAGTAACTGTTGAAGATCCTCCGGTGTGGGTCTTCTTAAGTAGTCATCGCCGATCAAGTTTATTATACTTTTGACGAAATTTACCAAAAAAGCACGAGCAGTAGTTTCACCAAGCTACGTCCACCGCATCAGCCGAGGTCCCATATGCCAAGATACGAATTGGTGCGGTACATTTTTGAAGTACAGAGAGACCAAGCCTTCCGAGAGCATCTTTCTCCTGTCGAAAGTATCATACTTCATTGGAGAGTCCATCAACAATATGCAAGAACAATGATTTGTTCATTCTAAAACGTCGGCAAAATAAATTGGCAGGATATGTTGGAGTGTCATTGAAGTAGTTGTTCCATAAACGTATGTGGCTTTCTTCACGATGTCTTTTGATAAAAACTCTTTTTTTTCTTGACTTGCTTGCCTCCTCATGATCAATGAATAGATTATCAAACGTTTCATCGAATATTTGATCAAAATGTTGATCAGAATTTTCATCAAATGATCCGTCAAAGATATTATGGGAAGAAGATGCCATAACTGATTTATATTTTGATGAAAAAGTGGATTTGATAAGAATAAGAGAAGGAGAGTGAGAGAGGAAAGAAATAAAAAGAAGATTTGACAAAAAAAAGAGAAGCAAGAATGTAAACTATATAAAGAGACGAAAAGTTTGATTTGATTAAAAAGAGAAGCAAGAATGTAAACTATATAAAGAGACAAAGAGTTTGATTTGATAAAAAAAGAGAAGCAAGAATGTAAACTATATATAGATACGAAGAGTTTGATTTTATAAAAAAAAGAGAAGCAAGAATGTAAACTATATATAGATACGAAGAGTTTGATTTTATAAAAAAAGAGAAGCAAGAATGTAAACTATATATAGATATGAAGAGTTTCATTTTATATAAAAAAAAAAAAAGCAAGAATGTAAACTATATATTGATACGAAGAGTTTGATTTTGTGGTAAGAAAATATGTGGCTTACTTTTGCCGACAAAAACAAAACAAATTTGTATCCATCCTTATTTTGTGGTAAAAAACATGTGGTTTACTTTTGTCGACAAAAAACAAACAAATATGTATTCATCCTTATGAGAGAGTTGAGAGTGAAATATAAAAAAAAAACATTGTCGGTAATATGTGATGCAACTTGCAAGCGTTTAATGTTAAAACTCACAAGCAGAGGCAAATAAATCTATCACAATTTAAATTTAACTCATTGTTTATTTCAGTAACTAAACATAGTTTTATGCCTTCAAAGGATTCTTAGCGTCTCTCAAGCAGCCAAACTCTTGGAGGCAATCTCAAAGACATTCTCAGACAATCCATCTGCTGAAATTATCATCTCCAATTTTGCCTGCAAAAACACAACACAAACATGAGTTTAACGAGGCAAAACGATCCAATAAATCCTTAAAAAGGGAAAATTAAGGACTGGTTTGCTTTTATCGCATATACGATTTAACATGGCTAGAGCTTGACGTGTTTCATCGTAACGCTTCCACCTCGAAAAGGCAGACACCATACGAGAAGCAACCTAGACTCAGACCCAACAAAGACATAAGTTAATTTGGGAGTTTTAACCTGAGGGTTCAATTTGTCTAACTGGACAACAATGTCGCCCAAGAATTTGTAACCTGATCCATCTTTGGCATGGAAATTCACTGGGGAACTGCAGAATCCTCCAATTAGCTGGATCCTCAAGAGATGCAAGATAAGCTGGAGTATTTAAATAAAGCAAAGCGTAATGAAGTTAGTGACTTGAGCAAAAGAGTATCTCCTTTTAGAAAGAATGACTCTGGAATACAAACCAAGAACTGTGTTCTTCAAAGCTCGCCTTGCCATGTTGGAGTGTCAAAGACATAAGCCTCTGTGCTCCTATTGTTCTCGACCTACACAAAAAAACAATTGAAAAGTTTCAGTGGGTACAACTCTGGTCCGTAATCCCAAGAGGTTCATCATATAGAGAGAAGAAGACATACAATCATCAGAAGCTCAGCTTTAAGTTCATATGCAAGCTGCTTTCTAACAAACTTTCTAAAAGCAAATACCGATTGAATTCATCTGAATCATGTGCTAGGAGGAAGAACAGGTCATCATTAGAAAGAAAGAATTCTCAACTAACCTTAGTCACTCGAAGTATTGTGCTGTTGCTTGAAATGGTCTGCACTATGAAAGTATACACAATACCATAACAATACATGATGCAGGAGACAAGTGTTTTACACAGCCGAGGGAGTTCGATTGAAACACAAGTATAACACAAACTAAAATGAAACACAAAAAAACAAAGTAAAACGAAACACAACTTCAAAAATGCAAACAAAGGAGATGAGATTAAGCTAAATATCCAACATATCCGTAATCAGCTTCTTCTTTAGAGCTTCTTCAATCTCTAAAAGAAGTTCTTTTTTTGCCAATTAGACTGTCAACTAAAGACATCTTGGAGAGTTTTTCTTTCATGGCCAAATCCTTCTCCTTGATGGACCACATGGTCTGAAACTCTGAAAGTTTTTTACTTATCGGAGTGCTAGGCTTCTTACCTCTGGCTTTTGATGCCTTCACACCAAGAGGCAGAGTCTTTACATCGGAGTGATCATCATCGAGATTCTCTCTTCCATCAGCGTGAGTGCTTGATGATTGTGAACCATCATCACACCTTCTCCTTTTGCAGCTTCAATCAGTTTTTGTTAAAGAAAGGTTGCACCATTTCTGGTCATTCCGGAGCTCTTTCCAGACTTGTTCGAGGATGAAATTCTTCTTGTGATCGTTGTAGAAGATCTCGTAAGCCCATTTTAGAACATCATTCTCATTCTCACCATTGCTTCTCTCTCTTCTTTCCGCCTCATACGCACCGCAAAACTTGCATACAACATCATTTATCTTTTGCCACCTTTGCTTACATTTTCCCGCCTCTCTGATTTCACGGCCTGCGGCCTTAGGACTTACCACAATGTAGGCTGCGATGCGCTGCCAAAAAGCACCAGATTTTTGTTCGTTTCCCACCATTGGGTCCTTGCTCATAATGAACCAAGATGTCATCAGTAGGCATCCATTTCCGTCGTTCTCTGCGCTCAGCAAGAGTGTCTTCACCAAAGGTAGAGTCAAGTTGACTGCTAAACAGAGGAACTTGTGATGAACCAAGTTCCACGCAAGTAAAGAGAAGACTATCATGTTGACTGTTCAACAAGTCAACAAATTTTGATGGCTGACTAAATGGATTCGGAGAAGCCATTTCAGAGAAGGTCAAAGAAGAGAGAAAGACAAGACGAAGTGTGTTTGAAAGATGAGAACCAAGTGAAGAAGAAATGTGTTTAGAAGATAGTGGAAGAAAGTGAAGAAGCTACGGGTTTAATAGAAGAGAAACAAACATGATAGACAAGTGAAGACGGAATGTGGTTTTAGAAGATAGTGGAAGAGAGTGAAGAAGCTACAGGTTTAATAGAAGAGAAACAAAGTCAAAAGAAAGCATTGAACACAACCAGAACGAGTAGACATATATCTACCAGCCTAAATCATTCATCACAACCATTTAACACACCTAACACAAACATAATGTAACACTAACATGCATTTATTAATACTAACAACCTAACTCTAACCTGTATGCTTGTTGAGAAGAAATCAATATAAGAAAGCACTGCCATAATTGCTCCAGCGTTCAAGCAGGGTACTGGCTGATCTCGGGAGATTTTCTCAAGTGCTTGCAAACACTAGCAAAGTCAATAGTTAGTACGAAATACAGATAAAAACTAGTTCTCTTTATGTGTAAAGAATAAGCTCATGTAGTGAAAAGTACCATTAACTCTTCCACAACCTCCATTCGTTTCTGGCCTCTGTTCTCCAAAATCAGTGTAAATAATAAGCAACGGAATTAGGGTTTTACTCTCCAATTCATATAAACACCATTTACTCACCATAAACTCCAAGAATTAACACAGACGCAGATGATCAATTTGACAAAAACAAACAAAAATTCAAACAAACACAAAGGCTTCACTAGCGAGAACAAAAACAAAAACAAAAATAAACAGGAGATCAATTATATAATAACCGATAACAGCTTTAAAATAGAAATTATGATCAACTTAGAACAACACAATCGGAAGAAACGATGATCATGATCGCATCGAAAAACAAAAAAACTCTGACATCTATGATCGCAACGAAAAATCACGAGAGATAAGGGAAATAAGCTCTCAAATTGATTATATCTGACATTTATGAAACGAAATCAGAGATGATTTGAAGAAAACCCTAAATTTGAAGAAAACCCTAAATTTGAAGAAAAATCTAAATTTCAAAATCAGAAACTCAAAATATATTGAAATCGACAAGGAATGGTGACGAAGATGATAAATAACCTTGGAGGAATTGTAGACGAAGGGAGACGAAGCGATTACAGATGAAGTCATGGTTTCTTCTTCTTCTTGTTGCGAAGAACCGACGATACAACGGAGGAGGAAGACATCACGGAGAAACCAGTCCATCGAAATCGAGCGGAACACGAATCGAATCTGCCAGAATATGAGTGGAATCCGCCGGAGAAACCAAACGATTCGGCCGGAGACGAAGGAGATGGACATCGCGAGGAGAAGAAGAGAAAAATGATTTCCTCTACTCAAAACATCGAACCAATAACATGCTGCCACGTATAACTTAAGAACCGATTCTTATGTTTCTTAATTAAAAAACGGATCTTAAGTCTAAACATGCTTTTCATTAATTAATCAATATTTAATTATAAAAAACCTATTAAGAAACTCATTAAAACTTTGCGGTACTGATGCTCTAACTGAAGTTGGAATCTTCGTTTCATGATTAATATTAGTTTATTAATTTGTGAATATTTTCAAATGCCATTAGAACTAAATATTTGACAAACAAAAGGTTAGTTTAGTTTTCATTTACTGATAAACATCTAATCGGATAGTAATAATATTTTGTTATTAATGCACCAGCGAGATTCGTGGAGACGGTTAAGATCACATGGGATTGTTAACTGTAACCATCCATACACAAGATGCACATGATCAAACCATATTTATAAACCAACAATTTAATAAATACTATCAATTATAAAAACTAATAATATCTTATAAGTTTTAAAAAACAAAAATCGATTTATTAGTTCATCAACCCTTCCCTAACATTAGGTCAGATTCATACAGAGATTCTTCTAAATTTAATCGATAAAACCTAGAAATTGAAAAAGAAACCTAAATCCTAAAACATTAGTTAAAAGAAATTAAAATTGCATATTTACAAAACAAACCTAAAGAAACGATTCAAGATCCACCATTAATCATCATCTTCTTAAATTCTTCAAAATTAACATAACCATCACCATCAGAATCAACTTTACTAATCATCCTCTTACAATCTTGAATCGAACACTTCTCACCAAGATTCTTCATAACAGAGTGAAGCTCACTAGCCGAGATCTTACCGTTACGATCAAGATCATAGAGATCAAACGCTTCTTTCAAATCTCTCATGTTATCACTATTGCTTTCAGCTCCGTTTCTTGAATCATCTCCGATTTGGAACAAAGCAACGAACTCATCCATGTCTATGAATCCATTACCATCAAGATCAAACTCTTTCATCATCGAAGTTGTTTCTTCTTGCGACGCCGTGGGACTTAGTGCTCCGATCACCTCTTTAAGCTCTTCGATAGAGATTTTCCCGTCGCGGTTTTTATCGAAACGTTGAAATACTTTTTTGATGTCTTCCATTGAACCTAAGAAGTTTCTAGAACCGTTCTTTGACATGGTTTAGAAAAGAGAAGAGAAGATTTATGAAGTTGGAGAAATTGTGAGAAGTGAATATTGTTGTTGGTTTATATATAATGGTTGAGTGACGTTTTCAACACGGTTTCAAAAACGCGTGAAAGATCAAAGATTGCGTGAGAAGGAGCGTTGAGAAAAGTTATATTTATTCTGATTTTAATGTACTTTACTTCCTATTTGTATTTTTTTTTTATATACTCCGGCTTTTTGATATTTGTAAAAACCAAGTTCTTAATTCAAGATTACGATAAAAGTAAAAACAAAATAATATATATATATATATATATATATATAAACTCCTTCACAAAATCTAAATGATAAAGTTTCAACTTTTAAATTAACAATAATAATATCCGGAGTATGATAAATGTGTAGATTTTAAATTTAACTATGGAAACTAGTTTTTAAGAGAGGTTGCCAATTCCTTTGATCTAAAGAGGGTATATTGAATTGAGTATTTGAAGAGATTTGACTTATAATAACAAATCATGTATTAATAAAAATGAATTTTTAAATATCTTTAAAAATCTAGTATTGTTGGATTAAAGAATTTAAAATATACAATCAAATACACTGATATTGAAAACATTTTAAAATTTGGATTTAAAAATTTCATATGAGATTTGAGAGGATTTTTTAATTAAAAATAAATAAAAATTATAATCACATGGTTTATGTGAGATTTCAGAAAATTTAATTACAAAATTCTTAATTCACCAAAATTCAACAAAATCATCTCATAAATCATTAAAACTCAAATCTCACCAAATCTTCATCCAATACACACCCTTACAATTCCAAAAGAGCTATATCCAATATGAAAACATGTTATTTAACTTACTTTTTCCAGACAAAAAAACATACATGGAAAAAGGGAGGAAACTCGTTTAAAGTATATTGGGGTTTCTAAGAAAAAATGATTTCTCAGCCATGAAAATTTGAGAGTTTTAAAGTACATTTTAGATTAAAGATATTGATTTTAGATTTATAATTAGATTTTTGGTTTTTGGTTCATGAAAAGTACATGAAAATGATTTTTTTTTGTTTCATTTTCTATCTTTCTTTCTCTTAATTTTGTTACATTCAAAAGTTCTGTCGAAGAGTTATAATGCAAAAAACAAAAACAAAATCCTACAATCTAAAATCAGATGATCAAGCGAATTCCAGAACATGTAACTCAAAGAACCAATAGATAATGAATTTTTATTAACAAATAAATCATATACTTAATGAATCTTCAATTTAGAATCCCTATTATTTTAAATGAGGCTGGTGTAGAGCAGGTTTCAGAAGGATCTAAAGGAGTGGCTGTGGAATATTTTCGGAAGTTATTCTCATCCTCAAGACCGGAACCAGCTATGGAGTTATCAGAAGGAATGCAGCCAAGAGTGACAGAGGCAATGAACAGAGAGTTAACAAAACCAGTGTCAGATGGTAAAATACGTCAAGCTGCTGTTTGGTATCAAGAGTAACAAAACACCTGGAACTGATGGGATGACGGGACACTTCTTTCAAACTTATTCGCATATTGTAGGCCTGAGAGTAATAAAAGAGGTTAAAGATTTTTTTGTGACACGGGTTTTACCACATGAATGGAATTTTACTCAGTTTGATGTCAGATCTGAGGCCGATTAGTCTTTACTCTATGATGTATAAAATAGTTTCAAAAGTTATGGCAACAAGGCTTAAACGGTTTTTACCAGAGACTGTGTCAGAAACTCAAGGAGCGTTTGTGTCGGGACGACTTATTTCAGATAATATTTTGTTGGCACACGAGATGGCACATGCTTTGAGGACCAATCCTAGATGCAAGGAGGATTTTATGGCTTTAAAAACCGACATGTCTAAGTCATATGACCGTGTTGAATGGAATTTTTTGAGAGAATTATTCATTAGACTCGGCTTTAATAGGAGATGAATAGAATGGATAATAGTTTGTATCTCTTCGGTTACATTAATAGTTCTTTGCAGCTATCTCTTTTTGATCCTTGATTCTTTTTAATATCCTCTCTCTCAAAAAAGTCTTGGATGGATCCAGCAGTTTGATTGCTTATTTGAAAAGGCATCTTAGTTTCTACCTCTAGCAGTTGTTCCTCCAGAATAGTCTCATACCCTGCTACAATCTCTTTCTTAAACCTTCCAAGGAAGGGACATGATAGCGTTCACGTAGATCAGCAAGCCTCTTCTCTCTCGCAGAGAGGATTTGGATTCGATCAGGCACTCGAGCAAAGTGGTCAAGTGCTAATTCCGAAACAAGATTCTCAGCAAAAGCTTCCTTTTTAGTATCTCCCTTTGATCCTTTTGAGCAACAGCCTCCCCTTCTTGGATTTCACTAGTTCACTGTCCACAGTGAATGCAGCGTGTCTCTTTTTGAGAGGGAGATAAGAAACAGGTCTTGAAGAGATTGCATAGACATTTGCAGAATCTTTAGGGTTTTCAACTGCCTTCCCTGGTAGTTGACCATGGGTTTTGGTAGAGGAAGATGAAGTTAAGTTCTCTAGATACTTAAACCTTGAATTCAAAGTCTCCACCTTATTGTTGAGGTCATTGTAAGAGCTGTCAATGAGAGCTTCAAGTCAGTAAGCCTCTTGTTCTACTCTAAGACACCATTCGCTTGTCCTTGAATAATTTGTTGAAACATGTTTTTCATATCAATGTCAGGGAAAATCTGAGGTTGTGGAGCTGCAAATCTTGGTGGTGGGTTCAAAGCAGGAGCCTGCTGTTGATAACCATACCCTTGGTTCTGATTGTATTAATCAAATGGTTTGTTCGGAGCCTGTTGTTTTGTAGGGTATACTTGATCATGTGGACTCACCACATTGTTGCTTCGATAAGAGAGGTTGGGATTGATCTTGTAGTTGCTGAATCCCTTATTGAATCCTTCTTTATTCAGGATGTAGCTTACTTCCTCTAATTGATCAACCTCTCCATCTTGAGTTTGATATTGCTCTTCTTGTCCAACAAAGTTCACTGATTTTTGATGAACCAGCAACAACCTATCCAGCTTCTCATTTAGTGCTTTGATCTCTTTCTTGTGCCTATCCTCACTGTCAACATATCTTCTGCTACTTCTATCAAATTCCTCATTATAATTTTTTATCTAATTGAGCAAGATTCTCAATAAGCTCCCATCCATAATCAACATCTTTGTTGAGGAAGTTACCATTACTGCGGTGTCTAGAAGCATTCGAATCTTATGTAAGACTCATCTGTAGAGAGTACTGAGGAGAGATTCATTGCTAAAACCGTGATGAGGACACTGACTATATAGAGTTTGAAACGCTCCCAAGCCTCTTAAATTTTTTTTCCAGTTTTCTAAGTAAAACTGGATATCTCGTTTCTAATCCTGGCAGTGTGAGAGTTAGAGAAGAATTTGGCTAAGAAGACCTTCTTACAATCATCCCAAGAAGTGATTGTATCCTGTGGTGGTGTCTTCTCCCACTGGTGGGACTTGTCGCCTAGAGAGAAGGGAAAAAGACGTAGTATGAAGCTATCCTCGCTTACCCTATTGATCTTTGTGAGGCCACAGAGGCGATCAAAATCGTCGAGGTGATCTAAAGGATCTTCCAGAGGCAAAACCGTGGAATTTATTTCCCTACACCATGGAGATAAGACCACTCTTTATCTCAAAATTTTTGTTCTGTACAGCTGGAGGCGTCTTTGGAGCGTCTCCAGCTCCTATGGTGCGAGGTCTGACTGGTGCTTCTGCCTTCGCTGGTGGTGGTGTAGCTACAACCTTTTTCTGTTGTGGCTTTGGTTGTAGTCGGTTGATATGGTCCAGATATTGAATCAGGTTGTGGCTTCCTTTAGACCTGGTGTGCATTCAGATGAAGAGTAGCTCGAGCAGTCAACTCGACCGTTTTGGTCATGTGGTACTTGATACAGACAAAGAATAGAAAGTAAACAGTAAGTAAGTTAAAAAGAACTTGATCTTAAAAGCAAAAGAAATATTAAATGTAACACAGAATCACCCAAATGGCAATGGTGCCAAATTGATAAGAGGTTTTTACTCAGTTTCAATTCCCCAATACTATCATATCATTGCAGTATGTGAGGTGTCAATCCAAATATTCCTAAGTCAAGCCAAATAGGAAATTGGTTTTTAAACTAACAACCTAAATGAAACAGAAAAACAGATGTAAGAAAAACAATCTAAGGAAAGCACTCGACCAGAATGGTCGAGCTAAGAGGTTGAGCTAAACAGAAAATAACAAAAAAAGTAGAGCACTCGACTTGAAGGGTCGAGTGGTAGAGATCGAGTTAAGAAAACGACAAAAATATACTCGACCAGAAGGATCGAGTGTATGCAATCGAGCTAAAGCAGAAAATGACAAAATATGGAAAGCACTCGACCTAAGTGGTCGAGTGGTAAAGCAAAAGTAAACAAGCAAGAAATAGAGAAATAACACGAAATTAAATCAAGAAAAAAAAGAAGGGATCTCGGACATGGACTAATTGACTAACAACTACTCTTAATCAACTTGGGTAATTGACAAATTCATCTAATCAGGCTATTTCCCTTGACAACAAATTCTAAATCAGCCTAATACACTGTCGTGCTACTAAGTCTCGAGTATAATTGCTAACATACCCGATTCTGCTAGAGCCATACAATTATACAAGCAATGAACATCAATTTGTTAAAGCCAATTGAACTTCCTAACAACTCAATCCCTAGGATAGGGTACACATCCTATTTAAATCTAGATCAATCAGGCTAGTTTAACCAAGTTTCTGGAAAAAGCTAAATCCAGCAATCTCATTAACACTATCGCATGGAGATGCTTGATATCAGATTCCAATTGATCAGAAAGGAATAAGCATTAATAACACTCACCCAGAAGGGAAACTATGAAATCAAAGCAATACTTAATATACCCAGATCAATCAAAAGCAATTATTAGTCTCACCCATGCCTAAGAACCCTAATTTTACTAATCAGATCCTAAAATTATGAAAAAAATGCTCAAACCCAGAAAATGCTAAAATCGACATATGACAGAGATAAAGATGAGATGAACAAGTTTGTAGAAAAAATAAAATGCAAATTCGTAATATATTAAGAGAGATCTGGATCACAAAATTTAAAAGTGTTCTAAGGAGGCTGAGCCTTTTCAGAGAAAAAGACACGAAAAGAGAGAGAGAGTCTGATAATGATCTAAGAACGGTATTTATACCCTTCAATGAAAACCCTAGAGCACAAAAAGACAAAATAAGGAAAATGCCAAATTATGATGGGAATCCATCGCAGTGGAATCGAGTGGACTGCTCTTCCGGGTCGAGTGAACTGCACCATGGCAGTCTGGTCGAGTGCACTGATCGAGTGGACTGCACCATCCTATTTTTCTCTCAAACGCTTGGACTCCTTGTCCAGAAGAATCTCCAAAGCTCGTTAATCACCTGATAACAACTTCAATATGCAAGATGTATGCAATGCTCATGTAAAAACTCCTAAGTGTGCAAAGTGAATGAAAAGTATAGGAAATAGTATAAACAATGGATGAAACAATGTTAAACTGATGCTAAATGTATGCTTAAAATAGGTAAAATATAAACTTATAAGAAGCCCATCGATTCAACAACTATTGTTTGCCCATGATAGTTTGTTTATGTGTCGAGCCTCCTTTAAAGAAGGGAAGAAACTTTGAAGGTGTCTGAAACTTTATGGTGATGCATCAGGACAGGAGATTGATTTCCAGATATCATCAATCACCTTTCGTGGGAAGATAGACCCAATTATGAAGAGAGTTTTGGGTTTATTCATGGGCATTGAACAAGAAGGTGGAACTGAAAAATACTTGGGACTTCTAGAATGTTTTAGTGGTTCAAAGAGTAAGATGCTTGCTTTTATCACGGAAAACTCAAGGATTGTCTAAGTGGTTGGTATGCCAAAACTCTCTCTTTAGGTGGTAAGGAGGTGTTACTAAAATCTGTAGCCATGGCACTACCGGTGTATACAATGTCGTGTTTCCAACTTACAAAGCATCAATGTGAAAAACTCACATGTGCAATGTCGAGTTTCTGGTGGAATACGGTGGATAATAAGAGGAAAATTCATTGAGTAGCATGGGACAAAATGTGCAAATCAAAAAGTGATGGTGGTCTAGGCTTTCGGGATCTGGAAAACTTTAATCAAGCGTTGCTGGGTAAACAAGCTTGGAGGCTGTTACAAGACCCCAACTCTTTAATAGCCAAAGTATACAAATCCATATACTTTCCGAACACAGATATTTTGGAGGTAGAGATATGTCGGAGACCATCATATGCATGGAGGTGTATACTTCACGGTAGGGATTTGTTGAAGAAGGGATTGCTAAGGGTTATCGGAGATGGGAAGAACACTCTTGTTTGGATGGATAGTTGGATTATGGATGGGAATCCTCGGAGATCCTATAACAAACAACAAAGAATGGATTTAAACCTGAAGGTGGATTCATTAATCTCAGCTCAAGGAGCGTGGAAGATAAAGCTTTTAAAGGAACTCTTTGTACAAGAGGATATAGATCGCATTCTATCTTTTCCACCAGCTAAGTCTTTGGATGATAGTTGGAGTTGAGCTTATACCAAGGAGGGAGTTTATACTGTGAAGAGTGGAAATTGGTTAGTATCAGATGTGCGTTTTGGACTCTAAGGACCTTAAAGGATATCCGTGTAGAGAATGTGGAATTGTGGTCCCATTATGGTGCTATGATAGAGGCGATAAAGAATCCTAAGGATTGGCCAAGGTCCAGGTCATACATTGATCGGTTTGGTAAGTTTCAAAGGGGCTTCCGTAGTTGTAAAGTCGAACTCTCTTCGTCACAAGCAAACATAGTAGCCCGTCGTATTGCATCAAGTGTCATACAAGAAGGACGTCTTCAATCATATCTTGCTGCAGGTGGGCCGACTTGGTTATCGGCTTTGCTTAACTCAGAAAAAACAACAAGTTGATGTGTAGTTTTGAGAGAAGGTTTGTATGGTGTTGCAGAGTGATCCCTTTCTTGTTTGTAGAAGTTTCAGATGCTCTGTTTCTTGTTCATGGCAGAGTATATACTCTGTTTTAGTCTGCTTGCAGAGCTTCTTAGCTCCTTTATGTATTGTTTACCTATGGATTTTGTGGCCTTCTCGTAGAATGTTCACTCTGTTTTTAATCAGATGACAACAACAAAAAACCCAATTAATATAAGAAGAAGGTGTAGAAATCTTCTTCAATGTATCAAACTGGATCGACTCCTAATGCCCAATAGTTGCTTACAAAATGAAAAGCTCTCAAAAACTTTAGAGAACGTAAAGTTAGTTAACCAGTTATCAATCAAAAAACATAAAGTTTAGTGCTTTAGGTTTGTGGAATATATAAAATTAATAAAAAATTAATAAAAAGAAATATGTGTTTTTTTTTTGGTACTGGATCGATCGATTCTGATAAAAGACCGAGTGATCTGTCATTCTCTATAATTAAACGTCATTCCACGGTGAAGTAGTGAGACATGACTGATCCATTCTTAAAGAGAAATTGATCGACCACTTTGATTTTGCTCTTTTTGATACAAAATGCATTTAAAGCTTTAATCCCGACCATATAATAACATTAAAGAAAAGATAGGACATTACGAAACACTTGAAATTAAATTTCCATGATAAAAAGTGTTTTGTAAAACTATTTGAATCAAACCTAAAAATTTTACAAATATACCTAAGAATTTTTGAATATTCCAGTTATTTCGGTGTAAAAATAAATAATTGATGTCTTCAGGTTTGCAACTATAGATTTAGATAATTGAGTTGTATCAATTTTAAATATAATTAATATTTTAACTATATAATTTTATTTCGGATATCTTCGACTTTATTTTCAGTTATTCGAAATTTTGAATATAAAAATTTAGGATTTGTTTGGGTATTTTTTAATTCTGGTTACGTTCGATACCCCTTTTTCCGGTTAGTTCTGTTTCACTTATTCAGTTTATGAGTATTTTGTCCAGATATATATATATATATATATATATATATATATATATGTGTGTGTGTGGATGCATAAATAAATAAGTCCCTTAAGATGTCAAAAATATATAAATCAGTCTCTTTGGAGTTTCAAACTTCGAAGTGACGTTTTGATTATAAAACTTATTTATTCTGGAAATAAAAAAGTCAACTAGGCAGACATGAGATAACCTTATTATGAAAGCTTTTTTTTTCTTGTGTTGAAGATTATTAGGCCTATTATGAAAGTTAATCGGGTAAACGAATACAATTTCCATTTTACATAAAAAACATTTAGTTGGAATGCTGTTTTTCTACTAAATACTATTTTATGTAAAAGAAAAAATTGCTATAAACAAAACATGTTATATAGCAAAATGCATGTGTTTGTATTTTTTTGCAAAATATAAAAGGAAAAAGGTCACTTTCGTTAACCTAGTTTTGATACATGATACATGATACATGATACATGACACTGTGTCATGTATCATGTATCATTGGTGCCCTAATAAAAAAGTGCAATTCCGAACTTGCACGGTTTTGATGACGCATTTGAAATTCATATAAAACCTTTGTATGAAAATCTTATAATAGATGAAATTGTCTACTTATCTTCTATATAACATTTTTTATTGTTATTTCTGTTTGACAACTTCACTTTATTATAAAAAAAGGAAACGTTAAGTTCTCATCTTCGCTGACCTTTCTTACAGTTTGTCTCGAACACGCCATACTTTAGTCCACACCATTCGTTAAGGAAAGCGAATAGGCTTAGCAAGAAAAACATGGAACCAAAAGATCCGAACCGAGCGGAACCAAAAAGTTTGTGTTCACATAGATTTGATATACGTTAAATAACTGAATGGATCCATTTTAATTTTTATTTGGATACCGGTTGGGATGGGTATTACCCGAGAACCGAGACCCGAATTAGTACTAGAAGAAACACACACTTATATGATCTAATACATGTATCATGACATATTGTGTAGCCGGGTTCGTCTTCCTCATTGATTAGAAAATAAGAGGGAACTGAATTTTCAAGTAATTTTGGATTAAATCGGTTAGTATGAAAACCGGAAATATTTTGGTTCTAAACCGGTTACAACAACATTCATTCTGAACAAAACTAGGAAATAACCCGAACCGAACAATTTTATTTTTAATACTTAAATGGTTCATAAATGCATACTCAAATAATATGACCAAATTTGTTTTTCTTTGGTATTTAAATGGTCCCTAAATGCAATATCTATAGTTCCCAATAATCATATAGTAGTAAGATCCGAGACCCAATATTCAAATAGTAGGATCCGAAACCAGAACGTCCAGATGCGATTGTTAACCATTTTTGTGACATTCTAAATTACCAAAATCTAAAACATGCCAACAAGAAAAAAAAAACCCACGAAATAAAAGATAAGTTGTCACAAATTCAGTCTGTTAAAACCTTAAAAAAAAAAAAACTACATAGGATCAATCAAAACCCAAAACATTAGAGTTAAAAGGGTCATTCACCACTTTTATTCTCATTTTTCTTTCTTTTATCATCATCACTTAGCCATCATAATCTTGACAAACTCTTCATAGTTTATCTGACCATCTCCATCAACATCAGCTTCACGAATCATCTCTTCCACTTCTTCATCAGTTAGTTTCTCACCTAAGTTTGTCATCACATGGCGAAGCTCGGCAGCAGATATGAAACCGTTCTGGTCTTTGTCGAAAACCCTGAAGGCTTCTTTCAGCTCTTCCTCTGAGTCTGTGTCTTTCATCTTTTTAGCCATTAGGTTAAGAAACTCAGGGAAGTCAATGGTGCCGTTTCCATCCGCGTCCACTTCGTTGATCATGTCTTGTAGCTCAGCTTCTGTTGGGTTTTGCCCTAGTGACCTCATAACTGTTCCTAGCTCCTTTGTGGTGATGCAACCTTTTCAATCAGTAAAAATATCACATTAGAGAACATGAATAAAACCACCAGGTCTTGCGATAAACGATCAAAAAAGCCAACACCAACCAAATACATGACCATCAATAGAATAATCACTAGAATCTGAGAATCTTTCATTATGAAAAACAAAACCATGATAGGTGATTAAAACTAATGAGAATCTTTCATTATGAAAAACAAAACCATGATAGGTGATTAAAACTAATCATTATCTGAGAACTTATACCTACTTAAACTACGAACTAAAGATGATTTGAAACTTGATTCAAAACAAGAATCAGAATAGAGTAACATTGATGCAAATAATTTTCAATTTTGTCTAACATTATGAAAATATAAACATGTAAAGATGCAAAATTACACACAAAAGCGTGTAAACAACCAAATACATGACCAGAAGAATCTGAGAATCTTTTATTATGACAAAATCATGATAATTTGATATAGGAACTTATAAACTACCAAATAATGACAATTTGAGACTTCTTGATTCAGAACAAGAATCAGAATCTAGAAACAAGAAACTTGATTTTGTGATATAGCTGGTAACATTGATGCAAATACCTTTTCATTTTAGTATAACATTATGCAAATATGAACATATAATAAACGATGTAAAATTACATACAAAGAACACTCAAATTTGGTTACAACTTACAAGCAATTGTTGAAATCACAGTCTCTGACCTAATTTTTCACTATCCTTCATCGTAAGAGCACAAAGAGAACTCAAATATTTACTAAGACAAGATTCTCAAACAAAGCTTCGAAGCAACATTAAAACCCCCAAATCAATGATAATTAAACGATGGAATCAACAAAACTATGAAGAATCGAAGGCGCAAAACAATAACAAACCACACGAATCAGAGAATCAGCCAAACCAGAGACTAAAAACAACGTGATATCACCAATTCTAAAGCATATCATTGAATCTGAGGATTATAGACATAGATAAAGCATCGATCGTAGAGAAATCGGAAAAAAACGAGATCCGAAATGGTTTAAACTACGATCAGAGGGAGGAAGACGAGATGAGACTAACCATCTCCATCTTTGTCAAAGAGGCTAAAAGCTTCCTTAAACTCAGAGATCTGTTCATCTGTTAGCTGATCCGCCATAGCTTTTTTCTTCTTTTTGGTGTTTTTGGCTTCAGAGACGAAATGATTTTTCTGTACTCGGAAGCTGTGAAAATATCTTGCAACCGACAAAAAGAAAAAGAAAAAGAGTTAAAAGTTAAAACGAAAATTAAAAATAATTTAATTTTTAGGAAATAGGTTTAATACTTATTTTTATGAAAAAAACAAATTGTTAGCTGGATATAACTAAATCATTAGAGAATGTGGGACTTGGAAGGAAGCCCAAAAGGCCCTTGGTTGCCGAATATGGATTGGATGTGTCGTTGACGGTTTTTTTTTGAAATATTAGAGCTTTATTTTCGAGTTTAGGGATGGATTTGTTTTTTTATTTTTGTTTTGGATATAAAAAGGATGGGTTTCTTAGAGGAAAACAAATAAACCATGAGCATTTGGTTTCGGATCGAATTCGGTTTAAATTTTTTTTATTCAGATAATTTAGATAAGAGAGTTTATATCAGTTTGGATTTTATACTTATCCGGTTTGAATAACTGTCGGATTTCGATTAGTTTCAGTTCGATTTATGAAAAAAAACCCCTACAAATTTTTTCAATTTAACTAAAAGAATAAAAATAATGTGTTGGATAATTCTGAAACTTAAATGTGAAGTTACCTCTTGAAGAAGAAGCTTCTAGAGATAAGGATAAGATACACAAATAAGATTTAGATAAATAAGTTTTGTGTAATCATAATAGAATAAGGAGTTAAGAGTATATGGAGAGTTGTTCAATAAGACCTTGAGAGAGAGAGAGAGAGTTTTAGTTTTGAGAGAGTTTTAAATCTAATAAAGAAAAGTTGTTCTTTAAAGCTTTTAAGTTCTAGTTTTAAATTTGGTTAGAATTGGTATCAGAGCTTAAATTGAAAACTCGATCAAATATGGTGATTAGGGATTTACGTAATCAAGCATGGGAGACGTGAATCAAGCACCGCGAACTAAGGACCTTAGAGCTCCATCAATCCATTGTCTGATGCTAACATCTACAAACTATATAGTTTGGGCAATGCAGATGAAGATAATTCTTCGAGTTAGCGAAGTTTGGGAAACAATTGATCCAGGATCTGTCGATCCAAAGAAGAATGACGTGGCGACAAAACTCCTATTCAATCCATCCCGAGATGCTCATCTTACAAATCAGAGAACAAGGCTCAACAAATAAACTGTGGGACGCCATCAAATCTTGACATCAGGGAGCAGATCGGGTGAAAGAAGCAAGACTTCAGACCTTAATGGCGGAACTAGACATGCTAAAGATGGGTGACACCGACTCAGTTGATGAATTTTCAGGCAAGATATCAGGCCTTGCAGCTCAATCATCTTCTCTAGGAGAAACAATTGATGAAACGAAGCTAGTGAAAAGATTTTGAAGGGGCTTCTGAGAAACAAGTTTATTCATATCGTAGCATCTCTTGAACAAGTCCTAGACCTAAAAACAACGGGATTTGAAGGCATAGTTGGGAAACTAAAGGCATATGAAGAACGTGTGGGGGAAAAAACTCAAAGCGAAGGTCAAAGAAAACTCATGTTTTCAAACTCGAACAACAACCGTGAAGGCTTCATAAACTTTCGAGGAGGAAACAGATGCGGTTTTAACATAGGCAGTTTTAATAGAGGTGGTTTTAACTGAGGAGGTTTTAACAGAGGTGGTTAAGGTAGAGGAAGTAATGGTTATAATGGTATAGGCATGGGAAGAGGAAGGTTCAACGGCCAAAATCAAGGAGAATAAACCATAGAACATAACCAAACGGAAAAGAAAGATCTTTCCAAAGTCATATGCTAGAGATGCGACAAGCCTAGTCATTATGCATCGGTTTATCCCAAAAGAGCAACAGAGACAAACTTTCCCGAGATTCAAGAAGCTGGAGCTCTTTATATTCATGAGGTGGTGCTCTTGAATGAAGATAAAGTGTTCCCAAAGAACAATGACACCAATGATGAAAGTTTTTGGTACCTAGACAACAGAGCGAGCAATCACATGACTGGAAACAAGGATTTCTTCTCAAGCTTAGACGAAAACATCAAAGGGAGATTGAAGTTATGTGATGGCTCATATGTTAATATCGTCGGAAAGGGCTCCATTTTCTTTGTGGGCAAGACTGGTGAAAGAAGAACACTCAATGACATCTACTTTATACCCAACCTAAAGCATAACATTATAAGTCTTGAACAAACAACGGAGAATGGGTGCGAAGTAAACATGAAAGGGGACGCTTTAACACTAAGAGATCCACACGGAAGACTGTTGGTACAAGTAATAACATCTCCAAACCGGCTCTACAAAACACCAATGGAAAAAGCTATCTGAAGTGCCTTTCTATAATAGACGATGAAGCTACATGTACTTGGCATGCTCGGGTATGACACATAAGCATTGGGGTTATAAATAACATGGTAAAGAAGGAGATGGTCATCACAATGCCGCAAGTACAACCTATGAAGAACGTGTGCGATGCATACCTAGCCGGCAAAAAAACGAGACTTGTATGGAATGATAACACCATCAACACCAGCAAAAAACCGGTATGTCTTTATATATTATTAGAACTTCTCAAGGTACATGTGGACGATGTTATTAAAAGAGAAAAGTGAAGCACTCGATCGATTTAAATACAATGTGGAGAAATAAACCGGTCTATCTATCAAGATTTTTCGCACCGATAGAGAAGGAAAGTTTACCTCAAGCTGATTTTAACCACTTTTGCGAAGAGAACATAGTCTCTAGGCATCTAACTCCACTATTAACACCACAACAGAATGGTGTAATTGAGAGAAGAAATCAAACATTAATGGAGATGACAAAGAGCTTGCTTAAAGCAATGAAAATTCTGAATGATATGTGGGAAGAAGCCGTACGTCATTCAATATATCTCATTAATAGAGTTCCCACAAAAGCCTTGAAAGGTAAGACCCGATATGAAAACTTAAGAGTTTTTGGATGTGTTGCATATGCAAAGATAATGGGACCACATTTGAAGAATTTAGATGACAAGTCAAGAAGTGTGATCAACCTCGGAACATAACCGGGTTCCAAAGCTTACCGACTCTATGATCCAGTCACCGGAAAAGTGATTGTAAGCAGTGACATGGTGTTTGATGAGAAGAAAGCTTGGGATTGGTCATCTACAACAAAACAAATCTATGGAGAACCGGGAATGTTTAAGCTATCCAATGGAGATTTGATAGAATATGGAACCAAACTTGGTGATAATCAAGAAAATGACAACAACAACAAACATCATGATTCAGATCAGGAACATGAAAACCAAGAGGAAGAGGAAGTAAATGCTGATAATGGCATTAATAATGGAGCAAAAAATCAACAATCGGTGACAAGATATGGTCGTGTTATTAACAAGCCAAGGTACCTTAATGATTACACACTTATAGCTGATCTAAAGTGAGAAACTCTTACTCACCATAGATAGAAAACCGGAGAATCTTCTCGAAGCCATGGATATTCAAGAATGGATTGAAGCGATGGAAGCGGAGTTGGATTCTATCACAATAAACAATACTTGAGAGCTCGTTAAAAAACCACTTGGGGTGAAGCCTATAGGGTTGAAGTGGATATATAAGATTAAGAGAAAAGCAGATGGTACGGTGAACAAGTATAAGATAAGACTTGTGGCAAAAGGCTATGTACAGCAACAAAGAATAGATTTCGATGAATTCTTTGCATCCGTAGCTCGAATCGAAACTATACGACTACTCATAGTTCTTGCAGTAACTCGAGGATGGGAAATACATCACTTAACGTCAAAACTATGTTCTTAAACGGAGATCTAAAAGAGGTAGTCTATGTGAGTAAACCCAGAGGCTTTGTAAAGCAAGGAGAAGAGAATCGAGTGTACAGACTTTACAAAGCATTGTATGGTCTGAGTCAAGCTCCTAGGGCTTGGAACGTGAAACTCAATCACGTCTTAAAGGAGATGAACTTTATGAAATGTGTAAAAGATTCGTCGGTGTACCTCAAGAAGAATAAGGACGATCTCCTGATCGTGGTAATTTATGTCGATGTTCTATTCATAACAGGTACTTTGCGAAAGATCATTGATCAATTCAAAGGGGATATGTCAAGAGAATTTGAGATGTCGGACCTCGGCAAGTTAGCATACTATCTTGGGATAAAAGTAATTCAAGGAGCTGATGGGATCCAAATAAAACAAGAAGGACATGCTCAAGGAATTCTTGTGGATACTAAAATGAATTGTACAATTCGATTCATGTGCCAATGGAGTCAAATTTGAAGATCGCAAAGGTTGAAAAGGAGAAAGAGATAGATGCCACAGAATATAGAAGAGCTATAGTTGTCTAAGATATCCTCTTCACACGAGACCAGAAATGGCATGTACATGCAGAGTCCAAGAGAATCTCATGGGCAAGCTCTCATGGGAAATATATCTTCTTCACACGAGACCACACTTATAGGAGTTCTAAGCCGGTACATGCAGAGTCCAAGAGAATCTCATGGGCAATCTCTCAAACACATTCTGAGGTACGTAAAAAGAACTACTAACCTAGGTTTACATTTTAAAAGAGACAGGTCAATGAAGGTCATCGGATATAATGACAACAGTCATAATATTGATATCGACGATGGTAAGAGTACTTTGGGACAAATTTTCTATTTTGGTTCATCACCAGTCACATGGACGTCTCAAAAGCAACCCACCTTCGCGTTACTTTCATGAGAAACTGAGTTTATGACAGCTACAGAAGCCACAAAGCAAGTTATATGGCTTAAGGAATTGATGAAGGAAATACTGAGTATAGACGAGAAGGTTATACTCAAAATCAACAACAAGTCGGCCATACCTCTTACCAAAAATCCGGTGTTTCATGGGAGAAGTAAGCATATACTCTCCAAATATCATTTCATTCGTGAGTGTGTAGAGGATGAGCAGATTGAATTGGAGCATGGACCCGTCATGGAACAAAAGGCGGACATACTAACTAAGCCGTTAGCTAGAATCAAGTTCAAAGAGATAAGGAATCTAATCGGAGTTCAAGAAGTTAAGCTTCCCGGAGTTCAAGTTGGAATTACGGGACAAAATGTTGGATAATTCTGAAACTTGAATGCAAAGTTACCTCTTGAAGAAGAAGCTTCTAGAGATAAGGATAAGATACACAAATAAGATTTAGATAAAGACGAAAAGATCTAGATAATTTTTGTGTAATCATAATAGAATAAGGCGTAGCTTAGTTCTATATAAATAAGAGTCTATGGAGAGTTGTTCAATAAGACCTTGAGAAAGAGAGATTTAGTTTTCAGAGAGTTTCTAAATCTAATAAAGAAGAGTTGTTCTTTAAAGCTTTCGAGTTCTAGTTTTAGATTTGATTTGATAATGAGTATACATATCATTATCCTTTCCTGAATTTTTTCCCAAGTGCATATATATTAACATCCCCGTCTTTGGCCTATGGCAACATGGACATTTACCATGGGTCTTTCCAAATTAAAAAAAAAATCCTAAAGAAAAAGGGACCCAGAAAAAAAAATTATAAAGGAAAAAAGGCCCAAAAATGAAAAAAAATAATTTATGTAAAGATCCTGTAAATTTAATTTGTCTAGTACCTAAGAGACTTCTGAGACGAGCCTATATTAATAGCTACTAATGTCAATTACATCATCTTTTCTAGTTCTTTTCATCTTTATCTTCTACTTTTTCATATGGCGGACCCATAATTAATATTTATCTGGTTCAAAATAATGTTTATATACAAAAATTATTTATAATGTAGCAGAGAGGTGTCAAACCTTGAGTCATGGTGGCTTATCAGACATAAATTACCACTTGTGCTAATGACTTTTCTTGGATTTTATATATAAAACAAAGATATATCTAGAATTTAGGTGGGCCAGTTGACCCACCTTCATTTCACCTGGATTCGCCTTTGGATCTAAATCTGTTACACATTCAAACAAAAATTGATTCACTAAGCAAATAGCAAATAACATATATGATTTATGTTCAGTTTTATCTCCGTAATATTTACTCCCAACGATACAGGTCATGTTTAATGTATGCATTGTTGTGTATCATTTTACCATGGTAAATATTACAATATATTAATAACCTAGCTTTAACATTGTTAATTGAATTTTTAGCATACAAAATATTTAAATAAGAATTAATATTTCATCTATTTGCGCTAAACAAATATGCACTAATATTATATTTATCATATGATAATATAGTGTTGAGTTGAGAAGAGAGTTAGATGTGTATTTTGATATTTATACAATATAATAAATACATGTTATGAAAACATATAATTTGTTATTTATGTATTTACTATAAAAATGCTTGTGATACTTATTATTTTAGCCATTAATATTTCTACAAATTTGTTATGTTATTGTGTATATCAGTAGGGTTATAAAGTCTGGAATTTACATAAACCCTAAACCCTAAACCCTATTCTGAGGGTATATCTTACCAAATACATGTTTACACTTATATTTTACATGTTATTTTCATGTATATGCAGAAAATCAAATAAGTTGGTTAAAAATAATTTTATCAATTTAAACAAAAATACAAAAAATCTAGTATATAAGTCTCAATTATATACATACAAAAATCGTCATTTAATACCTACTTAGAAGGATAAGCTGATTCAACATAATCACAACGAACACAACTCTCCATGGATTGCAAAGCCATTTTGCCTCCCAATGAGTAAAAAAAATGACTACATCAGGCCAATTCGAAGTATTTTCTTTCACCAAATTAGCTAAATCCTTAGCATAATTCACAAGATCATGAGGCGGATTAAACCTTCCACCTCCGTAGATCTCATGTGGTTCCTCATATTAAAAAGTACTATATTTCAATCTATGTACATAAACTAACTTAAATCGATGTATCAAACAAAAGTTGAAGACACAAATTAGAGAGGGTGAGAGAGACAAACATACTAGAAGCAGAGGAGAAGAAGATAGATGATGGAAGGAGAAATTATTTTGGTGGAGAAGAAAATGTTAGAGATATAATTAAAGATTTGGGTTTCCACCAATTTACTAAAATTGTGAGCAATTTGAGGGTAATGCGCGTGAGGGCAAAGTAGTCACGAGATGTGACAAATTATAAGTATTGTTAGAGCATCTCCAATAGATTACTCTATTTTTACTTTAAAATTGACTAACTTCAAAAAAGTATTAAATTGTAGGCCTACTCCAAAATAGAGTGATGCAAAAATTACTTCATATTTGGAGTAATCCTCTTTTTTTTTACTTCATTATGAAGTTGGAAATGGAGTATGGTTAGAGAAAATTCCACTCCAAAATGGAGTTTGGAGTAAAAAATAGAGTACAGTTGGAGATGGTCTTAGGGACCCAAAAGTTGTAATTACCATTTTGTTAATATTTTAATTTTTTTTTTACTTTATACCCAATTATCTCTTAATTAATGTATTATAATTGTTAAATTTTATAATTGTTAACAAATAGACACAAATTAGAGAGGGTGAGCGAGACAAACATACTATAAGCAGAGGAGATGAAGATACATGATGGAAGAAGAAATTATTTTGCTGGAGAAGAAAATGTTAGAGATGTAATTAAAGGTCTAGGTTCCACCAATTTACTAAAATTGTGAGCACGGGGCCTTAGAATTAGTACTTGTAACATGATTGTAGGATGAAGTTTAAGCTGGTCCACACACTCCATGTTAGTACGGTCATTACGATGAAATTTTAAAACTGAAGTCAAAAGACTCCCAAGTGCTTCCATCTTCTGGTGTATACCTTTAAGACCTTGAAACTTATTTTGCACTATAAGTGCAGCGAAAATCACCCCAAATTTTATGTCGAGTGTAAATGAAGGTGCCTTGCTATAAATGCCACATACAAATTGGGGAAGCCCAAAATGTATCATCAGCAACTTGTCTTCCCTCAAGAAGCATATTTCTTCCTTAGCAAACAGAGTGTGCCTAATAATCTTGACCACAATTCAAATAAGTAGGTTTCGAATCAAACTCGGCTTATTCTCCTGCGTTATACATTGTCCTAAACCAATCAAATTTCACAGGTTAGAACATTGTGGGGAATCTGCGTAAGTATGGAAAATGCAACCCTCCTTGTCCTTCTCGAAACCATAAAGATCACACAACTCTTGAATGGAGATTTCATAGAAGATGTCACTGGAAAAATAGGATAAAGTTTCTTTACTTACTAGAAAATATGAAACATCTTCAAACTTAACCTCAACAAAATAAAGAAATTGTCTAACTAAATCTGGATAGAGAGGATAACACTTAGAGGTGAATGTACCAAATACTTATATTGGTTAACATTGCGTACACATCTTTGGTGATGCCCATCTTCTGTGATGCACATCTTATGCAATGTCTTCCTACATACAAATTGTTAAGGGAACATATCAACAAGCAAAAATTCTTTGTATCAAGCACTATTTAAATCAGCCTGGGGATCTCCATACTTACGGCCAATGTATTTGATTAGCTTTTTCATTTCTTTGGCCATCATATGCATGCTTTTATGGATATTGTCATCCGTGATAGGTGTGTGATCAGGTTTATGCCAAGAAGGAATAGTGCATTCTCATGTCTGTGATTTTTCTTCAACGCGAGGTTCCAAAGATGTGGTTATCTCTGTCAGTTTGTTCTGATGATGGTTTGTTCTCACCATCTTGTGACTTTTGTTTTCAGGTTTCTGTTGAGGTTTTGGATACTTTTGTGGTCGTTTCCGAGAACAGTTCTCAGACTCATCTATTTTGGCAATTGCATTCAAAAACTAAATCACAACCCACATTTATCAAGAGTACAAAATAATGGAAAACAAGATTTTTTACCAATATCAATTAATTGACAATCACTATTATCAACTACAACCACAATTGCAACAATAATAATTCTCAACACCTCAACAAATAATGCCAATTTTGTTTTTTCACCAAACATATTTCAAATCCTCTTTTAAAATCAAAATTTCAAGTCCGACCACACAAATCTATGAAAATAGGCATGATGAAGGAAAAAATCATCCTAAAAGACACTAAGAAGTTAAGAAATCATACAAGAATCAAACAAACAAACTCATTTTCCAACATTGAAGATGGATTTTTTGAACTCAAAAAATGGAGAAAGATGTGTGTACCTTTGCAGAGACAGAGAGAGAGAGAGCAAAAAACAGAGAGGGAATAAATATTTGTGGAATATATCCAAAAATCGTCCAATGTCGTTGAGAATTGAAAATTTAGGGTTTAGAAAAAATCTCTCAAGAACACCTCAAAAATTTCAAAGCAAAGGAGAATAGAATTGAGTTATGATCTCTCAAATCGTGTAGGCAAGTTTTAAAATAGGTTCATCGGTTTGATTTTAGTGATATTAAAGAAAAGAGTTCACTCTGCTCTATATGAATCCATTGTAATGTTGCCTTTAAAATACTTAGATGAAAAATTTCCCACCAAAAAAACTGTAATCTTTAACAAACTCTTTCTCTAAAGGTTTTAGTTTTCGTTAAATATGATTTAAAAAAAAAAGATGAGCTATGAGTCCGTACAATGCAGAGCAAACGAAGATGTGTAGATGCCCGCGAAAGACGTGAAAACAAAAATAAGAAAAGTTTGTGACGGTTTTAGGTCACCGGAAGTGTTTCTCAGCAACGGTCAAGCGATTGGAGATGAGAGAGCGGACTAAAGGTTTTTTGCAAAAGTAAGTCAAAATGTGAATGACGAAAGATAATGCATAATAGAGACCTCTAGAGTTAGCTTAATTATTGTAATTAGTAAATTTTAAAATAATCTTAGACTTTTCTTTGTTTTTAGGCTAATAGGATATAAACACAGAGAGTTTTATTTTTTACTTTATTACTTCAAATATTACATGTAACATGTAAACTCATTATCCTATTGTCATAGTTATAAAACTTAGGCAGATGTTGTCATTTCAGATTATTATTTTTTTAGTGCTGTTATTTTTAGATCATTTAAAGCTTTACATATCGTAGAAATCTGTTTTTAATTATTTTCATATAAATAACCCTTTAATTTTATATTCTTTGAAAATTTTATATAGCTTTTTCAAAGAAAGTCGACGAAATTTCATACAAATAATTTGGTATAAGCATACCAATGTCATTATCTCGGTTGCCTGCTAATCTACATTTATATTTCAAATATTTTGTACAATTTAAGAAATTAATGGGTCAAATGGGTTAACCATCAACCTATTTTATCTAACTCATTTGACCCATGAACCCATTTAACTATCAACCCATTTGACCCATCAATCTTTTAAGGTCAAAAATTTCGTTCGAAACATACACTAATACATCATCTTTGTCATTTTGTATGATCAACATCATATATATTTAATTTTGAGATATGTGGCCAATCTCGACCTCTTGTGTATATATATTTACGTCTATGTCACAAGTTTAAGAGAAAATTTCATCAAAAACAAAGTGTTTTTATTGTCAATAAAAAAAATCAACAGTAATATGTACGAAAAAATGATAAATAAGTTTACATCAATGAAAATATTAGTGTTCAGAACATATTACATAAAGCTTATAGTTCAAAGATTACAAATAAAGTTATACATATCTAATTAGATTGAAATGATTACATGCAAAGTTATATGAAGGAATTAATTTAACTTTAAAAAGAAAGAACACACAAAAACATAGGAGATAATTAGATATTTTTTACGTACCACAGATTTACCCTGCATTTGTGGTAGATTGGACATAACTCCATATGTAGATATCAATTTCTTTTGTCATGAGACCTCCTCCTCTAATTTATTCAACCGTGTGACAACTTCTCCTGTAAATTTCTCCAATCGCTTGCCAATAGTATCCGCAAAACTCTTGAAAGAAGAACCTAACAATCCAGTAAAAAATAACTTCATTTGTTCATTTAAACTCTTATTTACTGAATAACCATGTATTATTGTTGCATGCTAAAACAACGACTATATTTTTTGTGCCTCTACACCAATATCAGCTTGCTTATTCTTTATGTTTTTTGAACTAGACACTTGCATATTAGTAGCTTGTTTTTTTATCATTGCTCTCCAGACCAGACATTTGGCTATCTTCAACTCTAAGATGTGAGACCTCATTCGAATATTGAGGAATCTCACTGTCACCTCCAACATAATCTTCTGCTTGTGCATCTTGAATATTGTCATTCTCCACATCATCATCTTTAAGACTTGCCCAAATATGGTCTCCAAAATCATATCCGAACTTGATCGAAGAATTCAATCTTTGATTTCATCTTGCCTCAAAAAGTCAACAGACTCAATTAAATCATAATTTTATGAAGAATAAATGTATGGATAAACGACATCCTACATGAAAAAGCTCAAAACTCTATTAGAAATCAACCAAAAGATTAAAATGATTACCTAAATTTAGAAATATAAAGAAGAAGCATAGAAATCTAAAGAAAATTCATAGAAATGTAGGATCAAAAAATCAGAGGACTGGATCGATCGATCGAGCTAAGACGGACTGATCGATTCAGACTTTATCTGGGCTATCTGAAATCTCACGGCGGAGGTGGATCGATTAATCCAGCTTTGGAATGATCGCTCTAGGCTGAAAACGATCAGTCTAAGCTTGAAGAACGATGAATCTAAGATCTGAATCAAGGTTTTACATAATCATATTAACAACCTACTAAACATGAAAAATATCACACACTTCTAGTCAACAAATTACGGATCACAAAATCAAAACCAAACTTCAAAGCACTTAATACATATAATTATTCCAAAGAATCAAAAGACAAAGATTGTTCAACTAACTGTTCATCTAAATGTGTCCTCCACGTGGAAAATTTCATCAAAAGACACTTTTGCAGCACCTCTCCAATTAGAACATCGAAGAGCTTCTGTTAATTCATTTATGATATTCTCTCTCAACAATTTTCTAATCACAGGAATTGTTTCCATAGCCCAAACTTGAAGTGCGTAAGAGAAACCATTGAGACAATATGACAGACCATCGAGACAATATGACGGGTTCTTCAAATCATCTTTTTTGGTTACGATGGACTTAACTAAATGGTCAAAAACTACAAGACCCAACAAATAAGTCTTAACCTTATCCAGATCCATCACCAACAGGATGTATGATAGTGGGATAACCTACTTCTCACCAATAGCCATTACCAACCAAACTATCACACAAAGATACACTAATCTAAGTATATCATCTTCTTTCCAACCGGAGGCTTCGACTAAGTACACATGTATCAGCTTCTTCTAGAAAATCTTTTCCTTTCCCTTCATCAATTTACTCTGAAACTTCTAATCATCTATCCATTTCTATAAATCATAACTACGATCATCGTTGAACTTCAACTGGGTAACTGCATATAACTCTTGCATGGAAAATCTGAGTGGCTTCCTTCCTTACACAAACCAGAGCTCATGCTTTTTCTTTGTTACCAACAGCCTACACAATATGATGTGTACAATCTGACCTGAATACGAAGACCGCTTTCAAATATTACAAATATATGTGCAAAGACATGATCCTTCATCACTATAGCATAATCGATTGGCAATGTATCCTTGATTTTGGTCAAGATAGACATTCGACATGAATTATTTATCTGGTTCATTTATGGCTCATGTCCTTCTCTTAAAAGATATTTTGGATACTCCATTTCCATGTCTGCACAAAAAAAAAATTAACAAGCTTATTATCATACCATGTACAATGGTTTTGATATCCAACACATTACTTTAAAATTTTTAGCACTTCACATCATCTTCTTTTTCTTCTACCTAATCAATTAACATTAAAATTTTACATTCTAAAATAGTTTTGTTTAATAAATTTTAGTACATTACCCCACCATTTTTATTTTTTTTTATGTTTTTTGTGATTACAATAAACGATTACAATTAGATTCAAATAATTAATGGTTAAATAAATTTTTAAAAAGATGTTTAAATTTTTTAAACTAAAGATAAATTTTTTAAATCCATTCCACTAGAAAAATATTTAAAAATGCTTAAAACTACAAACAAGTTTATTGGAGGCTAATAAAAAATTATAGTGAAAATATTTTTTTCAAAATTAAATAAAAAAGTCTCTATTTGTACAGTATGAAAAATGATTAATTTTAGTATAAAACTTTTAAAAATAAATTAATTTACTATAAAATAATTGATTTCAAATAGTTAGGATAAAAATATATATATATATATATATATCAAACATCTTATCAAACAACACATGTCTTACTATCTTTTTTATCCACCCATCATTTTTACCATCCAATAAAAATATGACACGTGTCATTCATTTCTCATCATCCACAAGATGCAACACCAAATAATCCACATCATTTTGAACACCCAAAATCAACACCTTCATTTGCACTTATTCAACTGTTGAATAAAAAAATCCAACATCAGAAAATGACTACAACAAAAAATTAAATGAAACAGAAGCAAATTCTTAGTTCTCATACTTTCTACCATATACTTATATATCTAGTGAATTACAAAGTCATAAATAGCTTTCAGAGAATATAAAAAAGCTACAAATTATATTCTCAATTCCCATATATCTTAAAAACTTGGTCTTTTCAATGTATATAGCGAGCTTTAAGAATTGCTCTGAGACCCTTTCCTAAGAAACATAAAATTCAACAACCAAAGTGAAACATAAGCAAAATCCATTGCAAAAGAGTCGAACAAAAATCCATTGCAACAACAGATGAAACCTTGGAGCTTGAGTTGAATAAAAGAGGAAAACTTTGAGAGCAAAAAGTAAAGGATTTTGTTAGAGAGCTTTGTTGTAATATCTCCAACTCGAATTTGAACCGCGATGAGATAAAGCAAGAGAGCAATAACGTCAATTAGGAATGCAATGGACAGAGAAAAGGGAAGGAGAAGGAGAAGAGAAAGAGATAAGAAGTTGCCGGAGATTGACAATAACCCTAAGAATCGGAGAGTGAATCCGCCGACAACTGAGCGAGGGAGAGAAGAGATGAGTAAATAAAAAAATTAACTGAGAAAGAGGAAGGAGATGGAGAAGAAAACGAAAGAGAAAATAATTTTTCAGAGATAGAAAGCTGTCGGAGGCTGAAAGCAGAAGAGGAGTCAGTGATTTGGGGAAAACCAAGAAGATGGCTCGGCGAAGAAGAAAAATGTTTTTTTTTTCTTGATTTGGTTTAAATAAAAACACTGTTATTGGTTTAAATAAATCTATTATTTTACGAATTTGTAATATATATTATTTTTATAAAATTTTGTAATATATTCAAAAATTTTAAAATTAAGGGTATAATAGAATTTATAATATTATAAAATATATTTGACCAAACTTAAAAATATATATATAGATAGTCTAATTGGATGAAAAAAATCCTGTATATCCAAGTTTCCCATAAAACTTCACTAAAAAAAAAAAAAGTTACATAGCAATGAAAATCAGTGAACGCTGCTGTGTCATTTGTCCAAACCTTGAAAATTCTCAGATATGGCAGCAGAAAAAAAAAAAAAAAAAAGCGAGGTATGGAAGTTTTGGTAGATTACTTTTTCTTTTTGCACCAATAAGAAATAAGTTTTCGTTTTGCTAGTTGGGTCAAAATAAATAGACAACAAAAAAAGACATTAATACCGCCAATTAACTAATTTAATTTTAAAAGTTGTGATTATGTTATAAGTTTATTAAAACTCTAATCCGTTTCTTCCATTTATAATGAAAAAATGACCTTTCCGATTACCTTCGGTTCCTCCGCTCCTCACTGTCACTCTCAAAACTCATATTCAGCTTTTTCTCCTCCCAACCATTACAAACAAATAGTAGCGTTTCCAAAACGCGTCTTCCGATCTCTGCGTTTTCAATTCGCGTTTCCTAGCGATGGCTCTTCAAGCCACTACTTCGTTCCGCTTCTCCGCTCCAACTCTCCGATCAACTCCTCACTCACTCACTTCAAAACGTCGCATCTCCATCAAAGCTACTTCTTCTACTTCTTCTTCAAGACTCTCCAATTCACGATCTGATCTCAAAGGTTTCAAAACTCGATTTTTCTCCATTACATTTTGGTTTTTTTTTTACCCCCAAAATTCATATAAAATGCTGAAAATTATTCTGATCAATTGTTCGATTTATGCATGTGTTTGACCCTAAGAATTTCTGCTTATGAATCTTTATTGTAAGCTAAACCTACTTTAACAGTTAACCAAAAAGGCTCTGTAATTTAATTGTATGTATATTCTAGTATTTATGACTAATAAATTTTACTTAATAAAGTTCAATTTTGCACATTTTTCTGAGAAATTAAACTTATATTGAATTAAATACATAATCCTCTAGAAATATCTTGCAAAATTATCTGTCTCTGTAAAAGGCTCTGTAATTTAGTTGTATGTATATATCATAGTATTTATCATTAATAAATCTTACATAACAAGTTAAATTTTGTCCATAATTGCATTTTCTGAGAAATTAACTTAGATTTGAATACCCTAGAGTTATAGTTGCAGCTGAATACCCTAGACTGAGACTGACTAATACATGTTTGTGGTTTAAAGGAAGAGCATTGTCAAGTGATGGCTCAACACAAGAACCTCCTTCTGTAGTCTGTTTCGGGGAAATGTTAATCGATTTCGTACCAACGATTAGCGGACTTTCGTTAGCCGAAGCACAAGCTTTTAAAAAGGCTCCAGGTGGTGCACCTGCAAATGTAGCTGTAGGTATTGCTCGACTCGGCGGTTCTTCGGCTTTCATTGGAAAGGTAATGCCAAAAATATTTTGTTTCAGCTTGTAACACTAAAATTCTCAAAAATGTGGGGAATGTTTTTGTATACAGGTTGGTGAAGATGAGTTTGGATATATGCTTGCTAATATTCTGAAGGATAATAATGTGAATAATGAAGGAATGCGTTTTGATCCTGGAGCTAGAACTGCTTTAGCTTTTGTTACTTTGACTAATGAAGGTGAAAGAGAATTCATGTTTTATCGAAACCCGAGTGCCGATATGTTGTTAGAAGAATCTGAGCTTGATCTTGATTTGATCAAGAAGGTAATCAAGAAATTTGATAACTATGCAAAAACATGATTGATTACTTGGTTGCGCAGTGCAAGAAGGTAATCGCCGGTTTCTGTGTCTTCGCAGGCGAAAATATTCCATTATGGTTCGATAAGTCTTATAACAGAACCGTGCAAGTCTGCGCACATTGCTGCAGCGAAGGCGGCTAAGGAAGCTGGTGTTATACTTTCGTATGATCCAAACCTTAGGCTTCCATTGTGGCCTTCTCCAGACAATGCAAGGGACGAAATTTTAAGCATTTGGGACATTGCTGATATTATAAAGGTTTGTTTTTTTTTCTATAGAAAAATGGATACATTTGAGTATATTATCTTTCTCTTTCGTTCTCAGCTGAAACTTTTTGTTTCTGTTTGACAATAAAAATATAGGTAAGCGAAGAGGAGATCGTCTTTCTAACAAAAGGAGAAGATCCGTATGATGATAATGTCGTCCGCAAGTTGTTTCATCCTACGCTGAAACTACTCCTTGTTACCGAAGGCCCTGAAGGCTGTCGATACTACACTAAGGTGTGAAAATAGTCCCTCTCTTCCTTTTGGTTTTGACTTTTGACACACTTAGTGTTCAAACTCAAGTTTAATGTGAGATCATACCGCTTAAAATCTTTTCCAATTTACAGGATTTTAGTGGGAGAGTGCATGGATTAAAGGTTGATGTAGTGGACACAACAGGAGCTGGGGATGCATTTGTTGCAGGAATACTATCGCAGCTAGCCCGTGATCTCTCCTTGCTTCAGGTAACATATCAGCAGATTGTTTCATCGCTTCGTTCTAATCAAAGTTATAGAAAACCTTTATGTTCATGACTACAAAAACACATAGCTGAAATAATCGAGTTCTTTGACTTAGGACGAAGAACGACTAAGAGAGGCTCTTATGTTTGCAAATGCGTGCGGGGCCTTAACCGTTAAAGAAAGAGGCGCAATCCCGGCTCTTCCCACCAGAGAAGCTGTGCTTGAGGCTTTGCTTAAACCTGTTGTCTAATATGAGAAACACTTTGTATCCAGCAGATTCGGTTTTCACTAGTCTGTATTTTGTTGTTGTAAAATAGTCATTGTTTTTACCCAAGTAGCTGTAGAGATTTAAGACTGTTAAGTCTGTTATGCACTAAAACTTTTGCTAGACCCATTTTATCTTTCATTAAATTATGAGTTATGTGCCAAAACCGGAAGTATCGGCTCTCTCAGTAGCTAAACCGGATGAGTAAAAATTTAAACCGGGTTTCTCAGTAAAATTTACAATGATATGTACACTTATATAACATCTTCTTGATCCTTTTTTACCAGTTCTTGCAACTATATTACCTTTTCTACAAGATCATCATCTTCAAACTCCGTTATTCAGAGCATTGCAAGCGCAAGATGACTCTTCATCTCAGATTTTGTCCGCTGCAACTGCGGATAACAGTCGATTAAACCCGAAAGATTTGATTTTTTCATGCTTGAAAATGTCCTTAGCTCTCTCTCTTCATCGCCTTTAAGCATTAAAAGAATCTCATTCATCCCAGGTCTCCGCGACTCTTCATTGATCACACAGGCTGATGCTGCTTGGATCATACGATCCATCGAAGCCAAGTTTTTTCTTGTACATGTTAGTCTTGGATCAAGCAACTCTTCTATAGCTTCCATCCCTCTATACAACAACGGTTTCGCCTGAGAAAAATACATAAAACCGAGCCATTGAAATGAACTTGACAATCCTTGTTTTGTTAGAATTACATATTCTGGTAACATAAGTCTAAACCATGTACGGTTTAACCAGAATTTGTAGCTTGACCTAAACCAGAATTTACCAGAATTCAAATAGGTTTCTTAAGAAGCGTCCATTTTCTTGGTTAGAAATTAGGATTCACTTTCCATTTTTAGGAAATTAGGCTTGTGGAAATTAAAGTTGCTACAACTACCAAAAGTCAATAAGTTGGTTTACTAGTAGTTACATATCAAAGTTATAAGACTTACCCAAACTACCAAATTTTCTTCACCAGATGGTCTTATTGCTTCAATTGGCTTTCGACCAGAAATTAACTCAAGCAACACG